>CM041782.1:40789278-42009938 GCA_023374045.1 Limonium bicolor | reverse complement strand
GATGAGCTCTTCTTCCAACCCCAACCTCGATTAGCAGGTAATCTGGCTCTTCCTCAGGTGAATGTGGAATTATCCCTGGCTATGTCTAACCCTGATGAGATAAACCTTAACTCTAAGCCCACCACCTTAGCTCCTTAACTCCAAAAGATTCACCAAATTCCAAAACCTCCAAGATTTTTCCCTCCTCAAATGACCCAACCTCAGAATATATCTTTTCAATACCGAGAGATACCTCAGAATCCAAAACTTCTAAGCTTCATCCCTCCACATATGGGCCAAACTCAATATCTACCTTCTCCCTTCTTCACAGATCCACAGAATCCACTCCCTTATCAATTCCCACCCATCCAAAATCATCCCTTGCTTGGCAAAATTACACCTTTAAATCTTAGACAACAATTTGTTCCCCCTGGTACTCCTACCTCTAGAGTAGTCCCGAGTAAGCAATTTTACTAGAATTTTGACTGGAATGATGCTACTTCCAACTTCAACTCTATCACTCAGAGAAGAACCAACAACCTAGACTTCATTAATCAGGATACCCCCTCTATCATTGCCCGTATCATCAAAGAAGCTGACCTAAAAGTGAATCCATCTTCGAGCCTCGTGTCCTCTTCTAACCAAGAAGAACCATCCCCCACCTTCTCCCAAGGACACGGTAAACAGAAAGCCTATCTGTCTATGTTGCTTGGACCCAAAAAACCTGAATTTAAAAAAAGGAAAGTTTCAAAACCCCAGCCTCTGACAGGTTATTTAGTTAGTCACACGACCCCCCGGGTCCTCATTACATCACATCACATACGTCAGTGGGTGTCAAGTTAGGGCAACCCGAAATAATCTCACTTGGACAGTAGTCCCACGTACATACAAGGTGCTCACTGCCCTGATCATCCGAAGACTCTGGGACTTATTCACTTTGCCTTTGTAAAGGTGTCCATTTAGGTGGCCAAGGGCCTGGTGGCAACAGTAGCACACTCCGCCTGGCGATCTATCTAGGCTCGATCAGGATTAACTAGGGTAAACCCGATACAGGATAACCCAAGAGATCTCTACGCGTGACCAGCAGCTGGTGACTGTCTGGATTAAGGTACAATATCACATTCATTCACACTCCACTGTTAACTTCGTTAGTTAGTTAATCAGTTACAGTTTTAATTATGGAGAACATCACTTATTTTGTTGGCTGCTGAAATACCCCGAACTTAATTATGGTGATTAAATTACTCTAATACGATATTGAGGGCCTAATAGTGCCTAATTAATTTTGGTAGAAAGAATAAATCCAAAAGAAATAAGAAAAACGCTTAAAAAGTGAAAAATGCTAAATTGAGCGTTAGGTGACCCTAGGAGAAATACAACCTTGAATAGGGTATTAAATGAATTTAAAAGGCTTAATAATGCCTAAATAATATATGGGAACAATTCCCGAAGAAAACGGATCCATAAAATGAGTTAAAACGCTAATAAAGCTTTAGCGCACGTTTTTCGAGAAAACCCGAAAAGGTGACTTTAAGTGGTCAAACGAACCTGTAAAAATTATAGCTCATCAAATAAATATAAATAAACATTAATGGAAGCTTAATAGCCATTAAAATTAAAGAAACGTGAAAATTCCGGAAAACGGGCCCGGTTAGTGAATAGTGCTAAACCAGGTAAATAAACGAGTGTTTTCTGTAAAAGACGAAAAACGCTCCAGCTAGTACTAATATAGAGGGATGGTTTTAATTAGTATGCAGCCCCACTCACACACACACAAAGCTAGAAAGGAAGAAAGAAAAGAAAAGAAAAGAAAGAAAAAGTAAAAAGGCACCCCCACCCTCTCTCTCTTCTCATTTCTTTCTTTCCTTTTCTCTTTCCTCCCTCTCTATTCTTCCCAGCCGACTCCATCTTCTCCCCCAAGCTGCCGATTTTATTCCTCTCCTCCCATGGCTACTTCATCTTCTAGCTCATGCTCTAGCCACATACAAGCTCCAAATGCAAAATAAACACATATTCTTCTTCTCCTCATCCTCCTCTACACTTCTCTCTTTTACAATTCCAAAAGGATGAAGTTGACCTCCATGGGTTTTCCCCATTTGAAGAGAAAAGCACACCATTTAGAAGCTTGGAGTCTCCTCTTTCAAACAAGGTAAAAATCTCCATGAAAGACCTCACTTTGCTCCATCTCTTAAGTATGGCCGATTTTGCCCTCTCTCTCTCTTACCTTGTTTTTCTCTTGTTTTGGAGCCTTGTTTCAACCCTCCAATGGTGGAGTAATTCCCTTCTTGATTCAAGGGTGAAAATCCCTCTTGAAAGCTTCGAAAGGTAAAACCCTAACCTTGTGTTTAAGCCCTTTAATTGAATTGGAACTTCTTAAGGGTTTAGATGATTAATTAAATGCATATTTGTGTTTCTTGAATGTTGGGATGGAGTTTGGAAATTCCATCCCCACTTGACCGATTTTGAGAAGAGAAGGAGCAAGAGGAGGACTAAAAGAGAACTTGTGAAATTAAGGTAAGAAATCAACCTTAGAGCTTGTTTTAAAATGCTTTAGGTTTTGGGATGGGTAATTAAATTAATGAACCCAAACTATGAATTGAAATCTATGTGGGAGGATGTGTATAGTTGGTTTTAGAGAGGATTGGTGAATTTAATTGTGAATTAAGGGCTCTTAAGCCAAGTGAGTTGAAATTCTGTTTATATTGTGGTTTATTGAGATTGTGGAGCTATATTGTTATTTGGATGATTTTGAGGAATGTATTATGCTCTGGTAGGACCCTTCAAGGGTGTGGCTACTTAGGATTGATTTTGGAGATAACGGGAGAGAATGGACATGTTAGGTTTATGGGGAGGTTATGACGAAATTTCGATAGGAAATAAGTGCTTTTAAGATGACTTAGTAAATTGAGGAATCTAGGTGTTATTAGTGTTGAGTGGAGTGGATTAATAGCCTTGAAATGGAGTTTGGAGAACTAGGGAGAGGAGGTGAAAACCTGTAGCAATAGGCATTGAAATACTTTGGAGGAACTAGAAAAGAGCAAGTGTGCAAACCTTAGGAAGTGAGAGTTGGATTTGGGTTTTAGAAGTGCCCTTAGCTAAGAATGAATTGGGAATGGTATTTAGGTGAATTGGTAAGTTGGTAGGAGGTAAGAACAATCAAAGGAAGTAGAAATGCACAAGTGTGCAAAATGCAAGAGTGTGGAAATTGAATTTGTTGAATTTGAGCAAGAATTGGGTGGTGAATTAAACCAAGGATTTAGAGTGACTTGGAGCATGCTTTGAGGTGTTTAATTATGTAGGAAGCTTGTGGAAAGTTTATGGAAAGATTAGGGGTGGTTAAAGGGTTGATTAGAGGTTGAAAAATGACCTTAATAGCAGTTTTTAGAAGGGTCCGGGACTTAGGATATGTACCAAGTCCCGGACCGCATCAAAAAACAAGTGGAAACTGAAAACAGGGAGTGGTCCGGGACTATAGTCCAGGACCAAGTCCTGGACCAGGTAAGAAAATCAGCCGAGAGTATGTTAATGCATTGGTCCGGGACTAGGGACCCGGACCATGTCCCGGACCATGCCTGAAATGCACCCGTATGTGTTTTTAAGGGGCTAAAACATGGGGGATTGAATGGTATTGGTTTTAGATGATGTTTAGGAGTTGTTTGGTGACCTTTAAAGGTCCTAAGAAGTATAAACAAAGGTTGGAAGTGATTGAGAAAGTTGTGAGTTTAAGTACATTAAGTTAAACCGAAATAACGGGATAACGGGGTAAGTACTGGAGTAGCATTTATGTACGTACCGTAACACCTTAATAATAATTGAACCATTTGACATGTAATTAGTGGTTCGAGAATAAGATTCGAGGAATAAGTGTGAGCCAAAGAACATGAGAACCCCGGTAAAGATAAACCCCGGTGAAAGGTATGATTTCCTCATGCTCTGTATCCTAACTTGGTTACCCCGGTTTGTGTGCTTGTTTGATTGTGCGACCACCTAACAAGATAAATGCACGAATCGGATTGTTTGCATCTATTGGTGCTTGTATGGTATTGTTGCTTGTTGGTTAGCACTTAAAGTAAAGTTTATATAATTCATGAAATGGATGAATGGTGGATGAGTTGCTTGCATGTGATTGTGTATCGTGGTGCGACCCATAGTTGGGTCTTGTCTGATTAGAGACTCGAAGGAAGAGCCGTGTTGTAAAATAATGAAAACGAGGTAACACACGAAAACCACCAATCAATGAACAACAATAAATCAAACTTAAGAATTTACCCGAAACGAGAACAAGAGACACATGAGACTAGAGAACGTCCTTAATATCCATAGTCCGCTCCTATGCAAGGATATGACTCAATGTTAGAAAACGAACGTAGTTCCTAGGTAATGGAAGTGTAGGGGCGACCCTTAAATCGGCAGATACAACGAGATAGGAAAATCTTCTAAGTTGTATGATAGCATTGAGGGAGATGCGGCAGACTGATATGTATATATGTATTTATATGCGAGTACCTATTGTTACTAACCCGAGAGCTGGGTTAGGGGGATTGTGAGTCACGCGTGCAAGGAAGAGGAAGCAACAGAGCGTATGTTTCCGAATCCGTGGTCGAACTCCCTTGTTACCGGGCCGTGTGCCACATAGTGGTGCCCTGCGGGGCCGCGTGCCACATAGTGGTGCCCGACTGGAGTAAGACCGGCAGAGCTTACCCGTCTAAAGAGGTAAGCTGGGTATTATGGGATAGGAAAGAGGGAACATGAGAGAATGTTTCTAATCTTGTATTGAGATTATAAAAGCCCGGTGGTGAGACCTATATATGTCTCTGCCCGGAGGCCTTTGAGGCTTAACCTAAAATTATTCAAGAGTGGAATAATTAAGAGACTAGATCGGAACCGAGAGTGTCTAATGATCTAGGAGTTAAGTAAACTACCCGGTAGGGGTGGAAAGTTGGTAAATGACGAGAATGAAACTCACTTGAGATTTGGTCTCTCAAGGTTTAAGAATAAGGTAAATGAATTTACCGAGCTGGTTGTGATATCGGTGTGGATTGTATTCCTGGATTGAATGTGGAGTGTTGTGTGAATGTACATGTATGATGTATTGTTGTATTGCATGCTGTTTGAACTAAAGTGAACCGCATGCTCTCGACCAAATAGTCGGCGTACCCTCGCTAGTACGCGGGTATGCGGAAGTCATATGCAGCAATTTTGCTGAGCCCCTTGGGGCGATGTTTTTATTTTTCCAGGTACAATGAAGCCGGTCACCGTTTTAGAGTAGGACGGGGTTGCGATTAAGCAAGGGTAGTTGTTAACTTTTTGTATTGTTGTATTATGGAAATGTAAGACCGAAAGGTCATTACTGATGTTGGGAATTGTAGATACTCGGTATAGTATTAAATGGAGATTGTATTGTTTGCCATGGGATTGAAGGTTGTATTTGGTTTGTGATTTGATAAGGGAATGGAATGAATCATTTGTATAGTGTACTCGGTAGAGACCCATCAGACCGATAGTGTGATGTACTGTTTGTTTGGAAATTGGCCTTGTTAGTCACGTGGGTGGCTAACGGCATTGTTTCACCCCCGATCGTATTAGAATTTCCGTTGCTTATATGTTGATAATGGAGACGGGTTAGGAGTAATGGTGTGATTACCGGTAGGGGTGTTACAAAAAGTGGTATCAGAGCGAAGTATCGCTCTGATGGTCTAAATACCGAGTTAGGAATTAGAGACCTAGGGCTAAGGGTTGAGTGTTAGCGTGAGAGGTACGCTAGTTTGGAACTTCTAGTGTGATCTGGTTACCTACATAACCAATCCCGCCCTCCGTAACCCCGTTATAAGTTGGGGAAAAGAATGCCAGAGAGATGGAAAGACCTCTCATACTTGGGTTAACCCGATCTGGCAGTTGTAAATAAACCTTATAGAGTGTAAGAACCTGTCATACGGTAGATTCCAAGAACTGGAAGTCCCGAAGACGGTTCCCGTTTGGAAGAAAATCACCATACGTAAGGATCAAGATTGAACATCCTAAATGCAGGATAATGGAATTTGCGGCACCATGGGGCGACGTGCTTTGCAGTCGCGAGAACCATGTGCAACCAACAAGAAGGGAGGCATAGCTACACAATGAGCAGAAAAGCGAAGTAACAAAACCTGAGACAAGAGAGTCTACGTATTGCAAACACTGGATAGTACCAACAACGGTATGGAAACCGACTAAGGAAGTAGTTGAGGTTGAATTAACTCCAAATCTACAACACCAAGAGGCAGTAGTACTTAAATAACATAGTTCAGGCAACTATGAGAGTAACCGTACACAACACTACCGCGCAGCTCTATTAGTCAACCTCGGTACCACCATAAAGGTGTTGGGAACAAGCAACCAAGCAAGGAACATAGAGTGCCTCAAGGATTGGGAAAGCACCCGAATTAACAACAACCTTGTCAAGAGCACTGTGAGGCTACTCAGGAAACTGATCACTAAGATCGAAAATGGATGGAAAATCTAACAAAACCACCAAGTATGGATGAAGACAATGCCGTAACCTGTAATTGTTAACCTAAAAACCGACATACCCGCGCACTTGCCAAGGGAAGTGCAGCAACAGCAAAGCAAATTGGGAGACTTCTGATAACCAACCAGTACTTACTAAAGTACCACCATATCAGTGGAGCAGACATAGGACCACAATCCTAAGACCTGAGACAATGAAAACCTGGAAAGGCCTAACAGCCAGACCATCACGTTACGAATATACCAGTCAGCGAGAAGCTGGACTTGGTCAAAACCTTAGACATGGCAGCGCCATAGAGATTTTCTTTCGAACTCGAGATTTTATTACAAAACCCAAGATTTTTCTTTTAAAACCACAACTTTTCTTTTAAAACCTCAGTTTTTAAAACCAAACTAGGAGAATCACGGTGAGTATCATAGAATGATACAAGAGGAGTTGACAATATAATACTTCACCTAGACGTGTGACGAGCACTACGAGTGTACCCAAATACGGGATGTGGGACGACCACACTCCGAAGGAGCTTACGGGCGTGACAGACCTTTTGTGAGTTAGTCAGGTAAGTGGTAACATACCAATACGGTACCCCACGTATGTATACATGTAGTGTATGAAACACGGGAAGTAGTCAGCTCCGTTCTACGGACCACAAGTGAAGACAAATCCGAACAGTTGAATACCTCAAATAATCCAAGGAACCCAGATTAGCTTACAAGCGAAGGAGTCAAGAATCCATTCTAGGAGGATGATTAAGAGTTAAGAAGTGCGAGAAGCATTGGTAATTGACTAAAGACATTAGATATGTCTCAAGAACTTGAAACAAAAGCATGAAACAGCCGGAACGGATACCCGGTCTAAAAACAGTAAGGCAAGGCCAAACATGGACACACAAATGTTCAAAGAACAAAGCGAAATACCTAGAGTAATCATCTAAGATACCGGAGGATACCGTTCACCATGAAGGAAATACCAAATTGGTTAAAACCATAAGAGAAGTACCCATAGTCTACCCTGGGAACGGGAGACGTATAACCCCAAACGGGATAATTGAAATCCGAACCGCAATACGGAGTAAACTGAACACACTCAAATGTTAGCTGGATGTAACTGCATAATCGACAACACCCCGGAGCAATCCACAAAGGGTATCAAAGTCAACATAGTTGAACAAAGTATCATAATAAGAGCACCAAAGCTACAATGAACACTCGGTTAGAACACCGAAGGGATCCAACGGGCGGAAGCGTGATGCGATGAACTTATCACGGAGCCCAACGCTACCTCCAACCGTTTAACAGAATAAGGACAAGTAATTATATGTAAACCCCTTATAATGAGCAGAACTCTAGGCAACGTGGCTAGTAAGCCAGGAACCCATTATAATATAAATTTAACGGTTGCAAAACCCATTACGAAATATATGGAGAGTTGCCAAGAATGGCACCAGTGAAGATGGTTAATAACCAACGAGTAGGGACACCCCTCATTGAGGTGGTACCGCAAGAGCGGTGAACATACAGATCCCCAAAGAAGAGGATACCGTAAATGAATATCTGATAATACATCTCTTGTAGAACGATGTGGAGCTTGAGCATCAAGTCATTGCCAAGCAAAAAAATTTGTAACAAATGAAGCCAAAGAAAGCGTTGATAGCAATTATTGAAAACCAAAGAGTAATTGGTTCAGAAGAAATAACACATGTGGAGATGTGAAGGGAAAAAAAATCAATGACGCTCAAGGAGCTCAGGGGAATAAAAGGATACCATATTCGGTAATTTGCCAAATAAATGGTGAACCATTGTATAAATGGTAGAGGTACATGAGTAGAAGCTAAGGTAATATCGGATACCATGGAAACCAATGTCGTAAATAAATAAGAACATGGTGCACAACAAGCGACCAATACATGTGGATAAATCATACAATGGGATAGAGTTGATGAATAAAGATGGTAGACAGACCGAGAAACAAGGCAACAATACTCATTCCTATTGCTAATCTCATAAGAGATTTACTGTCTAGTGTTTACGCTTCTGCACTCTGTAGGACTAAGTGTTTTGGTATTGCACTTGTGCAGTAATGATTGAGTGGGATAGCTAGGAAGTTGGGGAGATGACAAGTGTGGTGAAAGTAGAAAGAAATAGATGAAGTCATAAGGACCGATGCATAGGAGATGCAAGGGCATAAAAGTAAAGAATAAGTGGGCATAATTCAGAGGCCACTGACAACAGAGGAAGCACTACAATTAAGTAGTGGCTTAACCTCAACCGACAACATGTCGGGAGAACCAAGTGAATAATCACTCAAGTACACAATGGGATGTACATTGATTCCAGAGAGCTGGATAGAAAACCTATAACTCATTGAGTTCGCGCACAGTAAACGAATACCACGCGGGATTGATGAACCTTATTCCCAAGATAAAAAGGGATAAAAGGGTGACGTATAACACATTAAGGATAACGAGAAGGGCGAATAAACCCAGGTTATCAGGGCCGCGCAGCAGAAGCTAGTGGGCCCAAAATTCTAACGTTTAATACACCTAGTGCATGAATAGATAATTATCAATGCCTTGAAGCCTTTAAGGCTAGAACCGGAACTGGTTAAGAGTTAAATAACTCCGATGAAAATTCTTGGTGCAGGGACTAACCAACAGTATGGTTAGGACCCTTTGACCAAAGTACATTGTATAATAGACTGCATGGAAGTTGAACCACTCCATGACGGCTGAATGCCTTTGACCTATGACCAATGTGACACATGGTAGATTACGTGGGTGTAATCCCTTTTTAAGGGGGGTAGAGCGAAAATCGCGAAGTGTATGTTTCACGTGATAAGGGCGTAAAACTATTATGCGCATAGCACAAGAGAATTGTTTTGATGATGGGTACTTATGTTACATAAACATTTGTACTCACTCATTGTGGGAATTTTATTATTTGTGAGATTTGAGGTGGAAAGAAGTATTGATTGTGAGATTTGAAGTGGAAAGGAGTAGGGAAACTCTAGGGGAATGAGAGCCCCGGTGGTATATGTCTATTCGAGATTAGACATGGTATCTGATTTGGGATTAGTCAGGGTATGGATGAGTATATTTGGAAATTTGATGAGTATAAATCGGTAAGAAACCGATGTTGAATCTAGTGGGAATTGAGTCCCCTAGGTGAATTGATCGATTTTATTTGGGAATGAATGGAGGATAGAAAACCGAATGGAGTACAACATGTATTGAATTTCTCAAGTAGGTAATTGGAGATAATCGAGGATGATGGATGGACCGAGTTCCATCGTTTGGAGATGTTTGCTTTGTGTTATGACTAGAATAATTAAAAGATAGAAATGGTAAATGATTGAAATTACATGATTGTTTGAAACGGAAGTGTGAAGTCGAACTTGATTTACTAGTGATCAAGGGAGATGAAACACAAATTGGGGCGGAGAGATAGTTCATCATTGATGCTGATCACATCGGGGTTGAACGATTCTTGAGGCTTCCTGTAAGTGGTCACAAGTAATCTAGCTAGGATAAATGTAGTGAGCACGGATCGGATTTAGTGTGGGATAGTACTATTTTGTATGCTTGTGTTGTACTAGCATATACACACGGTTTAATTGCACTATGATAATTATTTGGTGTTGCACCGGTATGTGCATGGTTGACAATTGTTTTGCGTTGCACTGGTATGTGCACGGGGTAAATTGTTTTGTGACGTGCTGAAGTGTACGCACATTGCATGGTACAGTGATGTATGTTGTGTGAGTCGGTAGGTACCCATGGTTGTTCAATTTCTTGTTAACTTATTTGGTGTGTACCGGTATGTACACACTGGCTGGACTGACTTCGAGCCTATAGGATTATAGAGATAAAGATCTCGGCACACGATATGTCTAAATGACCAACGATAGTAGGCTCACAAACTTTGTGGGCAAAGTTCTTTAAGGGGGGTAGATTGAAATACCCCGAACTTAATTAGGGTGATTAAATTACTCTAATACGATATTGAGGGCCTAATAGTGCATAATTAATTTTGGTAGAAAGAATAAATCCAAAAGAAATAAGAAAAACGCTAAATTGAGCGTTAGGTGACCCTAGGAGAAATACAACATTGAAGAGGGTATTAAATGAATTTAAAAGGCTTAATAATTCCTAAATAATATATGGGAACAATTCCTGAAGAAAACAGATCCATAAAACAAGTTAAAACGCTAATAAAGCTTTAGGACACGTTTTTCGAGAAAACCCGAAAACGTGACTTTAAGTGGTCAAATGAACCCGTAAAAATTATAGCTCATCAAATAACTATAAATAAACATTAATGGAAGCTTAATAGCCATTAAAATTAAAGAAACGAGAAAATTCCGGAAAACAGGCCCGGTTAGTGAATAGTGCTAAACCGGGTAAATAAACGAGTGTTTTCTGTAAAAGACGAAAAACGCTCCAGCTGGTACTAATATAGAGGGACGGTTTTAATTAGTAAGCAGCCCCACTCACACACACACAAATATAGAAAGGAAGAAAGAAAGGAAAAGAAAGAAAGAAAAAGTGAAAAGGCACCCCCACCCTCTCTCTCCTCTAATTTCTTTCTTTCCTTTTCTCTTACCTCCCTCTCTCTTCTTCCCTGCCGGCTCCATCTTCTCCCCCAAGCTGCCGATTTTCTTCCTCTCCTCCCATGGCTACTTCATCTTCTAGCTCATGCTCTAGCCACATACAAGCTCCAAATGCAAAATAGACACATATTCTTCTTCTCCTCATCCTCCTCTACACTTCTCTCTTTTTAAAATTCCAAAAGGATGAAGTTGACCTCCATGGGTTTTCTCCATTTGAAGTGAAAAGCACACCATTTTGAAGCTTGGAGTCTCCTCTTTCAAACAAGGTAAAAATCTCCATGAAAGACCTCACTTTGCTCCATCTCTTAAGTATGGCCGATTTTGCCCTCCCTCTCTTACCTTGTTTTTCTCTTGTTTTGGAGCCTTGTTTCAACCCTCCAATGGTGGAGTAATTCCCTTCTTGATTCAAGGGTGAAAATCCCTCTTGAAAGCTTTGAAAGGTAAAACCCTAACCTTGTGTTTAAGCCCTTTAATTGAATTGGAAGTTCTTAAGGGTTTAGATGATTAATTAAATGCATCTTTGTGTTTCTTGAATGTTGGGATGGAGTTTGGCAACTCCATCCCCACTTGACCGATTTTGAGAAGAAAAGGAGCAAAAGGAGGACTAAAAGAGAACTTGTGAAATTAAGGTAAGAAATCAACCTTAGAGCTTGTTTTAAAATGCTTTAGGTTTTGGGATGGGTAATTAAATTAATGAACCCAAACTATGAATTGAAATCTATGTGGGAGGATGTGTATAGTTGGTTTTAGAGAGGATGGGTGAATTTAATTGTGAATTAAGGGCTCTTAACCCAAGTGAGTTGAAATTGTGTTTATATTGTGGTTTATTGATATTGTGGAGCTATATTGTTATTTGGGTGATTTTGAGGAATGTATAATGCTCTGGTAGGACCCTTCAAGGGTGTGGCTAGCTTAGGATTGATTTTGGAGATAATGGGTGAGAATGGACATGTTAGGTTTATGGGGAGGTTATGGCAAAATTTCGATAGGAAATAAGCGTTTTTAAGATGACTTAGTAAATTGAGGAATCTAGGTGTTAGTAGTGTTGAGTGGAGTGGATTAATAGCCTTGAAATGGTGTTTGGAGAACTAGGGAGAGGAGGTGAAAATCTATAGCAATAGGCATTGAAATACTTTGGAGGAACTAGAAAAGAGCAAGTGTGCAAACCTTAGGAAGTGAGAGTTGGACTTGGGTTTTAGAAGTGCCCTTAGCTAAGAATGAATTGGGAATGGTATTTAGGTGAATTGGTAAGTTGGTAGGAGGTAAGAACAATCAAAGGAAGTAGAAATGCACAAGTGTGAAAAATGCAACAGTGTGGAAATTGAATTTGTTGAATTTGAGCAAGAATTGGGTGGTGAATTAAACCAAGGATTTAGAGTGACTTGGAGCATGTTTTGAGGTGTTTAATTATGTAGGAAGCTTGTGGAAAGTTTATGGAAAGATTAGGGGTGGTTAAAGGATTGATTAGGGGTTGAAAAATGACCTTAATAGCAGTTTTTAGCAGGGTCCGGGACTTAGGATATGTACCAAGTCCCAGACCGCATCAAAAAACAAGTCGAAACTGATAACAGGGAGTGGTCTGGGACTATAGTCCAGGACCAAGTCCCGGACCAGGTAAGAAAATCAGCCGAGAGTATGTTAATGCATTGGTCCGGGACTAGGGACCCGGACCATGCCTGAAATGCACCCGTATGTGTTTTTAAGGGGCTAAAACATGGGGGATTGAATGATATTGGTTTTAGATGATGTTTAGGAGTTGTTTGGTGACCTTTAAAGGTCCTAAGAAGTATAAACAAAGGTTGGAAGTGATTGAAAAAGTTGTGAGTTTAAGTACATTAAGTTAAACCGAAATAACGGGATAACGGGGTAAGTATGGGAGTAGCATTTATGTACGTACCGTAACACCTTAATAATAATTGAACCATTTGACATGTAATTAGTGGTTCGAGAATAAGATTCAAGGAACAAGTGTGAGCCAAAGAACATGAGAACCCCGGTAATGATAAACTCCGGTGAAAGGTATGATTTCCTCATGCTCTGTATCCTAACTTGGTTACCCCGGTTTGTGTGCTTATTTAATTGTGTGACCACCTAACAAGATAAATGCACGAATCGGATTGTTTGCACTTATTGGTGCTTGTATGGTATTGTTGCTTGTTGGTTAGCACTTAAAGTAAAGTTTGTATAATTCATGAAATGGATGAATGGTGCATGAGTTGCTTGCATGTGATTGTGTATCGTGGTGCGACCCATAGTTGGGTCTTGTCTGATTAGAGACTCGAAGGTAGAGCCGTGTTGTAAAATAATGAAAACGAGGTAACACACGAAAACCACCGATCTATGAACAACGATAAATCAAACTTAAGATTTTACCCGAAACGAGAACAAGCGACACATGAGACTAGGGAACATCCTTAATATCCATAGTCCGCTCCTATGCAAGGATATGACTCAATGTTAGAAAATAAACGTAGTTCCTAGGTAATGGAAATGTAGGGGCGACCCTTAAATCGACAGATACAACGAGATAGGAAAATCTCCTAAGTTGTATGATAGCATCGAGGGAGATGCGGCTGACTGATATATATATGTATTTATATACGAGTACCTATTGTTACTAACCCGAGAGCTGGGTTAGGGGGATTGTGAGTCACGCGTGCAAGGAAGAGGAAGCAACAAAGCCTATGTTTCCGAATCCGTGGTCGAACTCCCTTGTTACCGGGCCGTGTGCCACATAGTGGTTTCCTGCGGGGCCGCGTGCCACATAGTGGTGCCCGACTGGAGTAAGACCGGCAAAGCTTACCCGTCTAAAGAGGTAAGCTGGGTATTATGGGATAGGAAAGAGGGAACATGAGAGAATGTTTCTAATCCTGTATTGAGATTATAAAAGCCCGGTGGTGAGACCTATATATGTCTCTGCCCGGAGGCCTTTGAGTGGAATAATTAAGAGATTAGGTCGGGACCGAGAGTGTCTAATGATCTAGGAGTTAAGTAAACTACCCGGTAGGGGTGGAAAGTTGGTAAATGACGAGAATGAAACTCACTTGAGGTATGGTCTCTCAAGGTTTAAGAATAAGGTAAATGAATTTACTGAGCTGGTTGTGATATCGGTGTGGATTGTATTCCTGGATTGAATGTGGAGTGTTGTGTGAATCTACATGTATGATGTATTGTTGTATTGCATGTTGTTTGAACTAAAATTGAAATACCCCAAATTAATAAAATGTGGATTAAATATTTAATCACATTAATTAAGGCCTAAACATGCCTTAAAAGTCAACTGAGAACAACAGCGGTCAACACAAAATAAGATGTTGCACCCTTTGACTGTTAAGGGTAAATAAATACCCAAATGAATTACCTAGGACCTAAAGATTTGTCCTAAGTATATTAACACATTAATAGACATATTACAATCGTTGGACAACACTCCAACACAAAGAAGAAGCACTTTCATGCTTCAAGGTCAAAAAGGGCAAAAAGGTGCTCTAAGAAACCTTAAAAATCAAATGACCTCTAAATGATATAAAATTGGATACCCTGATCAAATATCATGTAAGGAACACAATAAAACCGTTGTCAAAGAAAACCAAGCCCAGAAACACCTTGCGACACAAAATGTGCACTAAAACTCCTTAAAGCACGTTTTTGTGTAATCGCCTTCTAAATTGGTTTTAAATGGGCTAAAAGGTTATAATTACCTTTAAATATAATAAAATATAATATTATATGATATTAGGAATTTAATTCCAGAAATTTACAAATTTTTACAAATTTAATATTAAAATATTAATAAAACCCTAAAGTGGGGCCCGTTTGGGTCAACATTGACTAAGTTGGTCAATGTTGACCAATGACCACGAAATGGACCTTATAAATCAGATTAATAAGGCTCCTAGACAGACCATGTGACAATACCCATGTGACAATTAAATATACACCTTACTTTTACATAAAATAACAAAAAAAAACAAACTTTACCTTATAAAACAAAAAGCTGGGCTCCACTTACCTTTCCCATGTGAGCCAGCCGATTTGGATCCTCCATTTTCTCCTCTTTTCCCTTGTATTTCAGTGCTCCAAGCAAGAAGAAGACAAGGGAGATGAGTCACCTTACAATAAATGAACTAAAGTAACATTATTTATCTCATTTTTTATTCAAATTGGCTCCAATCATACCCTACCTTTGTCAATCAAGGACGGCTGCCCCCTCTTCTTGTCTCCACCGAATTCCCCTTCAATTATCAGCATCAATCAAGCATTGATGAGTCATCAAAACAATAATGACCTAAAATATTCAAAAAAATGACTTTAAGGCAATATTAGGTCATTCTCCTTCATCCTTCCTCTTCAGCCGAGGTTGCTCTGTCCTTGAGCTCCCTTTGGCTCCTATCCACCGTAGGTAAGAGTTCCAAGCTCCATTGGAGAGAGTTCATGCTCTATGTAAGCTCTTAAGGCATAAAAATGCCCATTTTCTTCATCTTTCTTTCCTTTTTCGATTGATCTACACTCCAACCTTTTCTATACATCTATGTAGAGTGTTTTTGAGGTTAAATGAAGAATCATTCTCGGCCATAACAAGATCTAAGGAGAAAATTTCAAGTCTTGACCATTTAAGGTAAAAATGTGCTTTAAGCTCATATCTTTTGATTCGCTTCAAGTTCGGCTGTGAAACTTTGTTCCTAGCCTTATTTTCTTCTCCTTTACATGTTCAATCAGTTGGTTAGCCATTTGGAGCAAGGGTGGCCGAGATCAAAAGGAAATACCCTCTTTTAAGGCATTTTCCAAGGTAAAACCTAATAACAAGGTAGCTTGTTGTGATCTAGCTATTTCCTATGTCAATATGGTAGATATAACACCTTGTGGTGTGTTTGATTCAGGCCGAAACCATCTTGAACTCTCCTTGCATTTTTAAGGTGATTTTTGCCTTAAATCTTACATTAAATTACTTCTTATGGTTAGATCTTTCTTGGAGACTAACTAGGCCTTGTTTGCTGTTTGAAAACATGCAAGAGAAGCTTTGGAAATTTTATCTAAGGCTGGCCGAATTCAAACAAGGAATTATTCAATCTAAATCAAGGTATAAATCACTTAAACATTAACTTTGCTAAGTTAAAATGTTCTAAGCTAATTCTATATTAATTGCCGTGAGAGAACATGGTAATAAGGTCATTTTGACCTTAAAATGTTTAAAGAAATGGCTTAGTAAATTTATCTAAGTGATTAAGTAACATAAATGTCAAATTTAAGACATTATGTGGAAGTTTGGTAATTAAATGGAAAGTGTGTGTGGTGAGGCCGAGAATTATAAGTATTTTTGGGACATTTATGTGTAATTTATTTTGCAAGCCAATGTTTGTAATAAGGCCATGTATTTTAGGCCATTTTATTTATGCATTTACAAGCTTTTATTTAAGTTTAGGTGATATATAATTATTACCGAAATGAATAAGGGGTTAGAGTGTAATTAAATTAAATTTGGGGCTTTAGAATAATAAGGCCGAAAATTAGAGTTAAAAAGGAGTTAAAATAAAGTTTATAAGATTTTATAAAGTTTTGGGGTTAAATGGTAATTTTTGAAAAGTATGGGTACAACCGTGAATAAAGGAAATTAATGGTCAAGGGAAATATTAAGGTGGTCAACCTTGACCGTATGATAGGTTTTGACCAAATTAGATAAGTTAAATAATTTATTTAAGGTGTTATAATAAGATAAGTATCTTAAGGTAATATTTTTATAACATTGTGGTAAATATGTTATTACCGAAAATAAAGGGTGTACAATGGTATTTTAAACACCCATGGGCTATTAGGAATTTTTAGGAATTTATTTGGTGGATTTTGGAATTAAAATGAACTATATATGTATAAATATATAGTTATAATGTCATTATGACACTTTGGAGAAAAATAGATGGTGGAATGGTAAATATTGAAAGTATATGGGTTAATAAGGATATTTATACCCTTTGGTGGAATTTGGTGATTTTTAGAATTATTAAGAGAATTTAATAAGTTATGTGTATAAATATAGTTTTAATGATATGGTGAACTATGTGTTATAAATAGGGCCAAATGGCAACTATAGAATAGCACAAGGGCTGTTCGGAATTTACAAAAAAAAATAACCATAGGTTATACTCTTTTATAAGTTAGAAATGTTATATTAAATGGAATGTATAACATGGGATGATTTAAGGGGTGATTTTGTAAATTAAGGAAACTATGGTTTATAGAAAAGAATAAGATTTTCTTATGGTGCTTAAGAGGCAATATGAAATAGTTTTGTATAAAAACTATAGGAATAAATTAAAGGGAATAAAAATATCATACCAAATGATATTAGAATGTGGTATAACATTACATAATGTTATGTGGTCAAAACGGAATTTAAATAAGTTAAGGGCTATACCGAGTTAACAAGAGTTTGGAAAATGAATTTTAGACTAAGGTCTATAGTGTTATAAATGTTATAGCAATTATATGGTTTAGATGGAATTAATATAAGGAAGGGTATTCACATAAATAATGTGACAAACTATAAATAAATGGGATTTATAACTAAGGTATTTATTGAATAAACCTTAGGAGTTGTAATTATACAACATAAAATGTTACTCATATTAGGATAATAATCTTAATATAAGTTGTACAATACAATACAACTAATGGGAATAATCATCTAACATAAGATGATAAAATGTAACATATGATATAAGAGTTTATTAAACTCATGGGAATTACCTACGTGGTAAATATATACATACACAAGGATAATGTATATAAGGTGGATATATGTTTTGGTTGGAAACCATATGATTTAATGGTGGTGGTTATTTAAAAAAAATATATAGTTATGAACTATAAGTTATGAGTTTTGGATACAATACAAAAAAAGTAATGAGGTACTACAATCATGAAGGAATACATGCAACTATAGGATATGTACCTAAGCTAGACGGTGGACAAGATTAAAAAGAAATACAACGAATTAAACTTAACAATTGAAATGTTATGACGTACGCGTTTAAGTAACAAAACCGACTGTTTTAGAGAAACCCATAACGAACAACTGTAGAAAACAGGGGTGAACTGTCGGGGTTACCTATTATTCAGAAATACCGGATGTAGTTAGTCATGGAGACTGACTTATAGTTTATTACCGTTTAGATTGTACTTCTGACAAGACGCTCGACGAGCTAGCGGACTACATGGAGCATAGGATCTTGCTGATTCATACTCCACCGTAATACAATCAGGGTGATAGGTATGTAAAGGGGTTTGATCCGAGTTGTCCTAAGGTTGCTCCTGGGACTCGGATTTGGTTGATATAACTTGTATGTTGTTATGAGTCTCTGATTGTCTCTGAGGGCTTCCTCAGTTCAGACTTCTGTGTGATCTGTGATAAGATTGTTTGTCTGAATGTGTTAATTAATATGCATGAATTGTATATTATAGCTGCTTATTATTTACTGTTGTTGAGTTAACAGTATTGGTTCGTATACATGAATCTATATATATAAAACGAACTAGCGGCTATGGTGCTATCTTATATGAAATATAAGGAACGTAAGTAAAACGTTGTAGCACTATGATAATAACATATACATACTATCTGAGACTTTTATACGGAGCATTGGCCTTTCTATACGCCGCTCTCGTATCTAACACTGGATCCCGAGTTTACAGACTCCGGATTGGACTAATGACCTTAGTCGCTGTTTTAGAAAATTGGTAATGCGATGCGATGGTATAATTAATTAATTAATGGAATGGAAGTAAAGCCAAGAGGATGTGGCTCTTGGTGCGCTCTGTGATCACAAAAACGATACCAGGATGTCCGCGTATGGGTCCGTAAGTATCAAGAAAATTTCCCGTGAGCTAGAATGGCTCGTTGGTCGGAGACTCTACCGTTGGAGTGGCTACTGCCGTGTGAAATACCCCAAACCTTGGTATGTTGTGTAAATGTTAAACTATGGTATTTAAAGGCTAAAAAGTGCCTTAGAAACATAAATGAACCATTTAAACCATGGTAAAACACAATAAAACACTAAGACACGGTTTGAGCAAAAACATGCTCTAAGCTTGGAGTGAACTTGGCTAGGACCCAAAGAGCCTACCAAGACTTGATAATGTTTAATTATGACTTTATAAGGCTAATTAAGTCCTTAGGAAACTTTGGTAGACAATGAAACCAAACAAAACACAAATAAATACCTTAAGGTCAATATGGGCTAAAATGTGCTCTAAGCTTGGGATGAATGTGTATAAGACCTAATGGTCATACCTATGCCTTATTTATGTTAATGAACATATTAAATCAATTACTAAAGAAAACCAAGCTTGAAAACAAGTTAAAACGCAAAATGTGCTTTAAGGAGTCTTAAAGCACGTTTTTGAAAAATTGTCTTGTAAATGAGTTTTGAATGGCTAAATGTCCATCATTACTCTTTAATTAACATGTGTACTATATAGTATCACATTTGGAAGTCTATATCAATGGGAAATCAAAAATTTCACTTCTATGTGCCTTGTTTTTGTGAATAGTGATTTTTATAAGCTAGTTTGTAACATATGTTACTATAAGTGAGACAATTGATTAATAAAGTCTAAAATACCCCTAGGTACTATTGGGGGACGGTTTTAAGGTGTGGTGACTCACCACCCTTGTTAACATGCTAAGGAAATAAAGAATGACTAACTTAAGTACTATTTGCTTTTTAAGTACAAATATCTTCCAAAAAGCAAAACTTATCTCATTCTTTCATTTCCTTCTTCATTTCCCCACGTATCCAAGCTCTCTTCTACCTCTCTTCTCTCTGTTCTCACGTTCATACAGCACCACCACCATGGAAGTCCACCTTTGAACCCTTGTAAAACATAGCTCACTTAACCAAATCAAAAACAAACACCACCATTCTCTTCCTCTCATCAAGCTCTTCATTCCTATCTTCTCAAAATTTCAAGATCACCATTTGGTGCCATGGAGTTCCACCATTGATGGAGCTTGAGCTTGTCTTTCCACATATTATTGATCTCCTTTGCTTCTAGGTAAGGAATCTCAAAGAAAAATCAAGTTTCCTCCATGTTTTGTCATTGACCGAAAATATTCATTGATGGAGCTCCTTGTGTTGCTTTGTTCTAGCTAGCTCCATTTGAATCTTTCAAGGACTAGGTGGAGTCCTCTCTTCATAGATATTCAAACACCCTTCAAAGATCAAGGTAAAACAACTACATTAATGTTTTGAAATAATGTAAACCTAGGGTTTACAATGAGATGAAGCATAAAGCTTATATACTCATTTCAATGTTGGTATATTGTTTAGTAGTTGACAAGGAAGAAATGCCTTACCGGTTTTAAGAGGAAACAAGAAAGGAGTTTGTGTGGAAAAGAGGTAAACATGCTATCAATGTGGTTTAATGCCTTAGGAGAAATGAGCTTATAATGCTTGCTAAAACTACCTAAAGAGCAAATGGTGAATGACTTAGTAAGGTGTTTCTCAAGGAGACTAGTAAAGGAACATATGTCTTGGTGTGTGTAATTGCAGGTCAAAGGCTTATATATTGTGGAGATTCAGTGTTTAAGGTTTATGCAATTTAAGGGCCTAAGAGCCATGTTGTTTAAGGGCCTAAGTGCCAAGCAATTTAAGTTATGCACTATATTGTGATGTAGTGCTAAATGTGAAAAGTCCTGTGGATACGACTTGTGTAATACAATGATTGGGTTCACTGCCATAGTTAGCAGAGTAGTTCACCACTATTTTGCCCAACATATACACAAGAGAAGCTATGGCCAAATTTGGGAAAATGTGTAAGAAGATCTAAGTGTTTTAAATGGTTTTGATGAACTAGGAAGTGTTAAAGGTGAATAAATGCTTACTTGAGAAGAAAACAAGTATTAAGGTGATTTAGAGTGATGCAAGGATTTAGGTGTTATCTTGGAAGTTCTAGGAATTCAATGTGTGTTTTGAGAATGTATTAAAGTCTTGAAGAAGTTTGTTTAAGGTTTAGGTTATGTGATGTGCAAGGTGGGAATAATGTATAGATAAGGTTTTGAGAAAGGAACTTTAAGGAGTTGTGAAAGAGAAGATTTGGTTAGTAAGAGAAGATGCTTGGGAGATGATGTTATGATGGTGAGGAAACACTTTGGTATAAAGGTTATTAAGGATGAAACACCACTTGTAAAACTAGGAGAAAACATTGTAAGTGTTAGAAATTTTGTGAAGATATAAGTAAAGGTTTAAGGAATTAGAAAAAGAGTTTTGTGAGTGTTTAAGGATATCTTAAGGTGTGTTTGAAGTGCACAAATGAGGTTAGGGTATACTAGGATATATGGGGTGAAGTTTGGAGTTGATGTAAAAAGGAAAACAAAGATCTGGGCAGACCGGACTTGCGACCGGACTTGCAAGTTCGGTCGGGCCCAGTTTACCTGCGAGAATTAGCTTCTGGAATGGACCGACATAGGACCGGACTTACAAGTCCGGTCGGAGTAGAAAATTTTGACGGAAATATGTTCTGGAATCGACCGGACATGGACAAGTCCGGTCGGTAAGTCCGGTCGGACCAAAAACATGGGTTAAGGTTTTGAAATGATATGTAATGATGGGGATTGATTAGTAATGCTGTTATAAGGTGTTAAGGACATGTTAGGTGAGCTTTAATGACAATTAAGTGGGTGAAAAGTTGTATTGAAATGTAAAGGTAAAACAAGTTAAAAAGTGAAGTCATGTAACTAAGTTAACAGGGAAAAGTAATAAGCATTAGACATTAAATAATCATGCTACCCCGATGTTAATAAAAGTACATGTAAAGTTATCAGTTGATCGAGAATTGCTCGAGGAACATAAGTGGACGTGGTAAAGTGGACTCCGGTGACAGGTATGGTTTTCTTGCAACCTGTGTCCTACCGGATTACACCGGCTTGTATGCCAATATGTTTTACTGAGTGTTTGCCACCTTGTAAGATTAAAACATGTAATGAGTTTTAGTAATTCATTTATGTGGCGAATTTGGCCTCCGATACCATTTAACCTCAAATATGTGTTAAACCTTAGCTAACCAAATCTAGGAACACATGAGCGATCGGTATTCGGAGTTGA
Organism: Limonium bicolor; assembly: GCA_023374045.1. Classification (NCBI taxonomy): domain Eukaryota; kingdom Viridiplantae; phylum Streptophyta; class Magnoliopsida; order Caryophyllales; family Plumbaginaceae; genus Limonium; species Limonium bicolor. Next base: position 41,987,747 of record CM041782.1, on the reverse strand, counting down.
CGGCCCAAACCTTGGGAATGTGCTAACCACGGCTATGTGTGAGTTAGTTGGACATTGTTGTTGTATGCAAGTGTGTGAACCTCCCTTGTGTGCTTAACTCGGTTATGATACCGTATGGTGTTTGGATGTGGTAGGCTCCATAATGGATCTCTAACTACTTATTTATAAGTGTATATGTACTAATGGGGGGTGAGGAGTCCGGTTGTTCCGGCCACGCGTGTGATGGACGGGAGTCGATGTCATATCCGGTTCGGCTCTCTTGGTGTATGTATAGGTGGTATTCCAATTTGGTTTCTACCTTCCCTTAGCTTATCCAAAGCTAGTTACTGACTCACGTCGGGCCACAGGGGCATACGAATGTTATTTCGGTGTGCTTGGGATTACTATATCCGACACACCTTGGGTATAAGTTAACCGTTCTATATAACCGGACGGTAACGGGGTTGGTAACGAGCTTAACATGGGATTGGTAATAATCTCTAGGCTCACTATGTATACTAACTATGGTGGAAGGTTCCTTGTGGGAACCGATTTTATGGTGTTATGTAATGTTATGGTGCTATGCAAATTCCCTTGCTATGCTATGGTATATATATATATATATATTGGATGTTTAAAATGATTGTGATGTTATCATGTGTACGTCGAAACAAGAAAGGTTTGTTATGTTTTGTTATGTGAGGAATGAGATATGTTGTAGGATATGGAGTGTGTGGATCATGGAAATGAATCCCAGTTTGTGACAAGAGGCGTTTAAGGATAACCCGATTAATGGGTACATGTCGTTCGTTAAGGAAGTAGCTCCGTTTCAGAGGAGAGCCACTCTAGGGTTTAAAGAATCATTGGATGGTTTGTTAAGTGTGGATGTGTTGGTTATAGGTTGAGCCCATTGAGGCGAAATGTTATGTGTTGTATGTTTATGGCTTGTATGCATGATTTAAATATAATCAACTGCATGTTAAGACGACAATTAGTTGTGCGTGGCCCGGTAGCATGTGGGCTGCGGGATTACCATACCAGCAAAGGTGCTGAGCCCCTCGGGGGCCACCCTTTCTCTCCTTTTCTATTTCAGGTACAAGGAGCTGGAAGCCGTTCGAGAGTAGGATGGGGTAGATGTTATACATGGGTAGCCATTTAAATGGCGTAAGCATTGTAAGCGTAGTAAGACCGAAATTGTTATCGGCATTAGTTTTTAGATACTCGGTACAGTAGGAATGTATGTACATAATAAATGTTGAAAATGGAATGAGGATCGTATTGTGTAGTTGCTCGGGAATCTAGTCCATCAGACCGATACAAATGTACATGTATTAGCCTTGTTAGCCACGTGGGTGGTTAACGGCGTGTAACACCATTGAATTAAGTAATGTGATGAGTTGAGATTTCCGCTGCAGTTTGATGTTAAGTGTACGGTGGTGGTTGGGGTGTTACAAAAAGTGGTATCAGAGCGAAGTATCGCTCTGATGACTGAACTACCGAGCTTAGGAAGTACCGAGTTAAGATTTAGGTACTTTGGGTTAAGGGTTGAGTGATAGCGTGAGAGATACGCTAGTAAGGAACTACCAGTGAATACTGGAAACCTACTATATCCATCCCACCCTCCACAATCCCTGTTATATAACTTGGGAAACAACGCCAGAGAGATGGAAGTCCACTCTCATACTCGGGAATACCCGATCTGGCTGTTATTAAATACCTTTAGGGTACGGAGAACCTGTCATACGGTAGATCCCGAAAACTGGGAATCCCGGAGACGGTCCCCATCTAAACAGTGTTAACCGCATTTCGTAGCGAAGAGCGAAGAATCAGTGTACAGAAGAATAGAATTTCCGGCAACCTGGGTCGACATGCTGAGCAGTCGAGAACAACCAGCTTGCAGCGCACCAACCGTGCAACAGGCAAGAAATGGATTAATAAAACCCGAGACGAGTGTCTACGGGACCACAGTTGATAAATAATACACCAACGGTATATCAACCGACAAGGGAACTACAACGTAGTGCCCAAGCAAGAGACAAGTCTCAGTAACCACGACAATGCGTGGAACATGCTACAAAGAGAAAATAATGTTAAGTAAAAAGGGGACTCCAAGAATGGGAGACACCCCAGTTGATAATTATGATGGGAATACAGTGAGAAGTCACCTAGAGGAGTACTTATCAAGGCAGTAAGATCAGTGAGGGCCAACAAGGCCACGGATGACAATATGGGTCAAAACAATACCACAATCGGTATGTGTCAAACCGATAGTCAGTTAGCATGGCGCACTTGCCATAGCAAGTGCTGCTATAACAGGGCTGTTCGGGAAATTCATAACCACTACAAAGTACTTGGAAAAGTACCATAAAGTTAAATGTGATTGTCATAACAGTGGAAGGGCCTGTTAGCCTAACCTCTGCAATTGGAAACACACCAGTCAGCAAGAAGCTAGACTTAGCTAAGGTAAGAAGATGTTGTGAAACCATGAAAATTTTCTTCAAACCCAAATTTATTCAAACCCTTTCTTTTCAAAACCAGATTTTCTTTCAAACCAACACTTCTTTCTAACCTTCTTTTAAACCAAACCAGTGAAACCAGGGGCAATTAACAAGGATACAACAGTGGATAAACCTTCCCTCGATTAAGTTCGGGAAGCAAGGAATGAATATTGTCACGGGACAATATAAGGGAGTTGACAACAGAATACTTCACCTAGGCGTGTGACGGACACTACAAGTGTACCAACTGTGTTGTGGGACGACCGCACTCCGATAGGAGCATGTGGGCCTGACAGACCTACTTATAGGTTAGTTGGGTAAGTAGTAATGTATCAGTATGATACCCCATATATGTATACGAGTAGAGTCCGAAACACGGGAAGTAGTCGACTCCGTCTACGGTCAGCAGTATAAATCAAACGAGAGCTAGAGATTACAAGGAATGGTTGAAGTTAAGGAACTCAGTTAAGTTAATGAAACTAAAGGAATTAGTGAATTCCTTTCAAGGAAATGTTTAAGAGTCAGGAGGTGCGAAGTGCACTAACTGAATGTAAAGACAGCTTATATGACTTAAGGATCCCCAGGGATTAACATGATAGCTGGAAAGCAGGGCAAGGCAGATGCCTAGTGTAGACACAGTAAAGTGCAATGGACGGGATGAAATTCCCAGAATGAGTACCTACATTATTAGGAAATGACGACCTTCACAGAAGAAAATAATAACCAGTGAAGAACGCAAAAAGGCGTGGCTAACTGAATGTACCAATAACTGTGAACCAGATGTAAAGGCATAACTTAACGACACCCAGGAGAAATCCTTGAAGGGTGTGCGTATCAACAATTGTTGAACGAAATACATGACAGAAACGCAAGGGTTGAAATTAACACCCAGTTTAGACATAAGTTGTCAGAAGACGGACTGACAAACCTAAGGGGCATCCCATGAAAGGAAACGGAATGCAACGACCTTGTCATGGAGCCCACTACAACCTCTAAACATGTAATGTTGTACAGAGAAGTACATATGTGTGGACAGCCTACAATGAGCCCAGCTCAAGGCAAATAAGGCTTATAAGCCATAAGCAAGATATGTTATATAAATTCGATTGATTGTAGAAGTTTATGTTGTATAAGTGGATAAAGTGGTAAGCGGACCACTGCATTAAGAGTGGGGATACCTCTCGATATTGTGAGACCGCAGAAGCGGTAGTTATGTGAATCAAGTTCAAGAAATATGTGGAGGATGGACCACGTTGTTATTACCCCAGGGTGATTTGAATAAAATAACACGAAAGGAAGTGCTCGTACCAGTTGTGTACATAGGAAGAGTAATAAGCCTGATAGCAATCACCATAGGTGTGTGAAGCTAAATGTGTAGCGAACAACGCTCAAGGGGAAAAATAGTAATATATTCAAAAATCAGCCAAATAAGTGGCCAGATAAACCTAGCGTAATAGCGGAAGCTAATATAATAGCGGATACAGTATAAGTTGATGCTATATAATGGAAGAGGATACGGTGTGCAATAAGCAACCGTTGTATAAGTATTGCTAAGTGATGGTATGACAAATAAGCAGAGTTGTGAGTTAACCCCAGTGGAGATACAACAGTAAGTGATAGCAAACGGACCGAGCAGTAAGCCGGTGGCAAGTGTTAGGTGATAAGGATTTCAGTGAAACACAGTGAAAATTCCTATCGCAATCGCATGAGAGATTTACTGTCAAGAGTTTACGCCTCTGCACTCTGTATGACTGAGTGTTTTGGTATTGCTCTTGCGCAGTAATGATCAAGTGAGATAGCTAGGAATCAGAGGCATGGTAATTGTGGAGGAATAATATTATAATGGCCAATGCATAGGTAATGCAAGGCCACAGGAATGAAAGAATACATGTACAAAACCAAAGGTGGAGACATGATTAACAGTAAATAACTATAGTAACACTAAATGCCAAATATCGGTATGGAATATACCCCAAATGTTGTAATTAGCCGAGAGAGCACTACACACTAAGTAATAGCTCAATCTCAACCGACAGTAAGTCGGTAGAAGCAAGTCAATCATTGTGAATTACATAGTAGTTACGCTGTAAGCTATTGGAGAAGTGGATGGAAAGTTTTGGAACTCACCGAATTTGCACAGGGTAAGAGGTACCATGCGTCGGTTGAGAAACCTTTGTTACCTAGATAAGGGTAATACATTAGAGATGCATAATACAGTAACAGTAACGAATGGGGAAAACTAGATCTATAATTACCAGAGTTGCGCAACAGAGGCCAGGGAGCCCATACACCAGATACTGAATATACATGGTGAATATGAATAAATGGCTAGTTGTCAATGCCTAAAAGCCTCACAGGCCAGGATCGAAACCGGTTATGAGTTAGAACTCCAATGCGAATTCTTGGTTTAGGAACTAAACCGCTAATATGGTTAAGATCCTCTAATCAGAATCCATTGTGTAATAGACCGCGTGGAAGTTAAAACACTTCACGACGGCAGAACATTTTAAGCTAATGCTCAGTGATTGATTACGTGGGCGTAATCCCTTTTAAGGGGGGTAGAGCGCAAAACCACTTAGTGTGTTTTACCGTACAAGTGTACGTGAACGGGGTTGTGCATAGCACAAAATGATTTGTTATGATGGTTGGCGCGTGTGTTATATAAACATACGCATTTATTTGTGGTTAAATTGTGGTAATTGCACACAGAAGATGCGAATACCATTGTGGGAAGTGTCTTTATCTTGTTAACAGTGGTGTGTGAGAGTACAAATGGAAGGGAGTAAAGAAACTCCCGGGGAACTAAAACCCCGACGGTGCATAAATGTAAACCATGTATTGTATTTTGATAAAAAAAATATGTATATATACAGTGTTGTGATTTATGAGGGGTATAAGACCGACATAGAACCTAGTGAGAATTAAATTTCCTAGGTAACTTGAATTAAGTTGGATTTGGGTGATGATTGATAGACGGAGTTCTATCCCTTGGAGATGTAATGATTATGACTAGAAGGATTTAAAGATAGAAAATGGGATACTCTTGAATTAGTTGTTGGTTGAAAAAGAAGTGGGAGGTGAAACTTGATTATCATGAGATCAAGGGAAGCCGAACACAAATTGGGGTGGAAAGATAGTTCAACACTGATGCTGATCACATCAGGGTTGGATGACTCTTGAAGCTCTCTGTAAGTGGTCACAAACAACCACGTTAAGAAAGATGCAAAGAGCATAAACTGGACTTGGAGTTGTGTTGTGTTTTCAAAAAGGATTTTCAATGAGTATTTCCAAAACAGACAAGTAATATTTTGAATAAAGGATTCTCTTATATACTTAACCTAGTAAAGAATATTTTTGTAGTACTTGCTCACGAGCTGAGGACGTATGAGCCTTTGTCTTCGGACCGGTGACATGAGAGGTATATATGTTAAAAATTAAGTGAAATGTTTTGACCTCCCAAAGGAACGGGGACCAGAAGGTGTCCATCGCGACCGGGTTCTGCGGGATCACAGTGTATATGTACTCAACGTGGGATTCGAACCCATGGAGAGATGGAAAAGGTATTTCTGTTTGATATACATGCTATGACATGTTGTTTGGTATGTGTGATAAAGGTTATTTTGACTTTGATCTCCTAAAGTGTATGCTATCAAGACCTATGAGTCTAAATGTGTTGTGTTACCCGGGCCTACGAGTCCAAATGTGGTTATGTCACCCAGACCTAAGAGTCTGAGGGATATTATGTTAGTGCAAGTGTGGTGAAGGTACCCGGACCATTAAGTCCGAGGTTACCATGTGAGTATGATATTTTATGTATAATGTGGATATGTTGCCCGGACCATTAAGTCCGAGGTTGGATGTAAAGGGTGGTTGGTAATGGAAGTATTATGGTTATAAGTAATTCCCGTATTCTAATCCAATGATGCGAGGAAATGTGAACTTTGAGGACGAAGTTCTTTTAAGGGGGGTAGATTGAAATACCCCAAACCTTGGTATGTTGTGTAAATGTTAAACTATGGTATTTAAAGGCTAAAAAGTGCCTTATAAACATAAATGACCATTTAAACCATGGTAAAACACAATAAAACACTAAGACAACGGTTTGAGCAAAAACATGCTCTAAGCTTGGAGTGAACTTGGCTAGGACCCAAGAGCCTACCAAGACTTGATAATGTTTAATTATGACTTTATAAGGCTAATTAAGTCCTTAGGAAACTTTGGTAGACAATGAAACCAAACAAAACACAAATAAATACCTTAAGGTCAATATGGGCTAAAATGTGCTCTAAGCTTGGGATGAATGTGTATAAGACCTAATGGTCATACCTATGCCTTATTTATATGTTAAGGAACATATTAAATCAATTACTAAAGAAAACCAAGCTTGCAAACAAGTTAAAACGCAAAATGTGCTTTAAGGAGTCTTAAAGCACGTTTTTGAAAAATTGTCTTGTAAATGAGTTTTGAATGGCTAAATGTCCATCATTACTCTTTAATTTACATGTGTACTATATAGTATCACATTTGGAAGTCTATATCAATGGGAAATCAAAAATTTCACTTCTATGTGCCTTGTTTTTGTGAATAGTGATTTTTATAAGCTAGTTTGTAACATATGTTACTATAAGTGAGACAATTGATTAATAAAGTCTAAAATACCCCTAGGTACTATTGGGGGCCGGTTTTAAGGTGTGGTGACTCACCACCCTTGTTAACATGCTAAGGAAATAAAGAATGACTACTTAAGTACTATTTGCTTTTAAGTACAAATATCTTCCAAAAAGCAAAACTTATCTCATTCTTTCATTTCCTTCTTCATTTCCCCACGTATCCAAGCTCTCTTCTACCTCTCTTCTCTCTGTTCTCACGTTCATACAGCACCACCACCATGGAAGTCCACCTTTGAACCCTTGTAAAACATAGCTCACTTAACCAAATCAAAAACAAACACCACCATTCTCTTCCTCTCATCAAGCTCTTCATTCCTATCTTCTCAAAATTTCAAGATCACCATTTTGGTGCCATGGAGTTCCACCATTGATGGAGCTTGAGCTTGTCTTTCCACATATTATTGATCTCCTTTGCTTCTAGGTAAGGAATCTCAAAGAAAAATCAAGTTTCCTCCATGTTTTGTCATTGACCGAAAATATTCATTGATGGAGCTCCTTGTGTTGCTTTGTTCTAGCTCCATTTGAATCTTTCAAGGACTAGGTGGAGTCCTCTCTTCATAGATATTCAAACACCCTTCAAAGATCAAGGTAAAACAACTACATTAATGTTTTGAAATAATGTAAACCTAGGGTTTACAATGAGATGAAGCATAAAGCTTATATACTCATTTCAATGTTGGTATATTGTTTAGTAGTTGACAAGGAAAGAAATGCCTTACCGGTTTTAAGAGGAAACAAGAAAGGAGTTTGTGTGGAAAAGAGGTAAACATGCTATCTCAATGTGGTTTAATGCCTTAGGAGAAATGAGCTTATAATGCTTGCTAAAACTACCTAAAGAGCAAATGGTGAATGACTTAGTAAGGTGTTTCTCAAGGAGACTAGTAAACATATGTCTTGGTGTGTGTAATTGCAGGTCAAAGGCTTATATATTGTGGAGATTCAGTGTTTAAGGTTTATGCAATTTAAGGGCCTAAGAGCCATGTTGTTTAAGGGCCTAAGTGCCAAGCAATTTAAGTTATGCACTATATTGTGATGTAGTGCTAAATGTGTGAAGTCTTGTGTATAAAAATGTGTTTGATGGATTTTAGGTGTTCTTGAATGAAATAAGGTGAAAACCTAAGTGGTTGGATGTGAGTATATACAAGAGAAGCTATGGCCAAATTTGGGAAAATGTGTAAGAAGATCTAAGTGTTTTAAATGGTTTTGATGAACTAGGAAGTGTTAAAGGTGAATAAATGCTTACTTGAGAAGAAAACAAGTATTAAGGTGATTTAGAGTGATGCAAGGATTTAGGTGTTATCTTGGAAGTTCTAGGAATTCAATGTGTGTTTTGAGAATGTATTAAAGTCTTGAAGAAGTTTGTTTAAGGTTTAGGTTATGTGATGTGCAAGGTGGGAATAATGTATAGATAAGGTTTTGAGAAAGGAACTTTAAGGAGTTGTGAAAGAGAAGATTTGGTTAGTAAGAGAAGATGCTTGGGAGATGATGTTATGATGGTGAGGAAACACTTTGGTATAAAGGTTATTAAGGATGAAACACCACTTGTAAAACTAGGAGAAAACATTGTAAGTGTTAGAAATTTTGTGAAGATATAAGTAAAGGTTTAAGGAATTAGAAAAAGAGTTTTGTGAGTGTTTAAGGATATCTTAAGGTGTGTTTGAAGTGCACAAATGAGGTTAGGGTATACTAGGATATATGGGGTGAAGTTTGGAGTTGATTGTAAAAAGGAAAACAAAGATCTGGGGCAGACCGGACTTGCGACCGGACTTGCAAGTTCGGTCGGGCCCAGTTTACCCTGCGAGAATTAGCTTCTGGAATGGACCGGACATAGGACCGGACTTACAAGTCCGGTCGGAGTAGAAAAATTTTGACGGAAATATGTTCTGGAATCGACTGGACATGGACAAGTCCGGTCGGTAAGTCCGGTCGGACCAAAAACATGGGTTAAGGTTATGAAATGATATGTAATGATGGGGATTGATTAGTAATGCTGTTATAAGGTTGTTAAGGACATGTTAGGTGAGCTTTAATGACAATTAAGTGGGTGAAAAGTTGTATTGAAATGTAAAGGTAAAACAAGTTAAAAAGTGAAGTCATGTAACTAAGTTAACGGGGAAAAAGTAATAAGCATTAGACATTAAATAATCATGCTACCCCGATGTTAATAAAAGTACATGTAATGTTATCAGTTGATCGAGAATTGCTCGAGGAACATAAGTGGACGTGGTAAAGTGGACTCCGGTGACAGGTATGGTTTTCTTGCAACCTGTGTCCTACCGGATTACACCGGCTTGTATGCCAATATGTTTTACTGAGTGTTTGCCACCTTGTAAGATTAAAACATGTAATGAGTTTATAGTAATTCATTTATGTGGCGAATTTGGCCTCCGATACCATTTAACCTCAAATATGTGTTAAACCTTAGCTAACCAAATCTAGGAACACATGAGCGATCGGTATTCGGAGTTGACGGCCCAAACCTTGGGAACGTGCTAACCACGGCTATGTGTGAGTTAGTTGGACATTGTTGTTGTATGCAAGTGTGTGAACCTCCCTTGTGTGCTTAACTCGGTTATGATACCGTATGGTGTGTGGATGTGGTAGGCTCCATAATGGATCTCTAACTACTTATTTATAAGCGTATATGTACTAATGGGGGGTGAGGAGTCCGGTTGTTCCGGCCACGCGTGTGATGGACGGGAGTCGATGTCATATCCGGTTCGGCTCTCTTGGTGTATGTATAGGTGGTATTCCAATTTGGTTTCTACCTTCCCTTAGCTTATCCAAAGCTAGTTACTGACTCACGTTGGGCCACAGGGGCATACGAATGTTATTTCGGTGTGCTTGGGATTACTATATCCGACACACCTTGGGTATAAGTTAACCGTTCTATATAACCGGACGGTAACGGGGTTGGTAACGAGCTTAACATGGGATTGGTAATAATCTCTAGGCTCACTATGTATACTAACTATGGTGGAAGGTTCCTTGTGGGAACCGATTTTATGGTGTTATGTAATGTTATGGTGCTATGCAAATTCCCTTGCTATGCTATGGTATATATATATATATATATTAGATGTTTAAAATGATTGTGATGTTATCATGTGTACGTCGAAACAAGAAAGGTTTGTTATGTTTTGTTATGTGAGGAATGAGATATGTTGTAGGATATGGAGTGTGTGGATCATGGAAATGAATCCCAGTTTGTGACAAGAGGCGTTTAAGGATAACCCGATTAATGGGTACATGTCGTTCGTTAAGGAAGTAGCTCCGTTTCAGAGGAGAGCCACTCTAGGGTTTTAGGAATCATTGGATGGTTTGTTAAGTGTGGATGTGTTGGTTATAGGTTGAGCCCATTGAGGCGAAATGTTATGTGTTGTATGTTTATGGCTTGTATGCATGATTTAAATATAATCAACTGCATGTTAAAATGACAATTAGTTGTGCGTGGCCCGGTAGCATGTGGGCTGCGGGATTACCATACCAGCAAAGGTGCTGAGCCCCTCGGGGGCCACCCTTTCTCTCCTTTTCTATTTCAGGTACAAGGAGCTGGAAGCCGTTCGAGAGTAGGACGGGGTAGATGTTATACATGGGTAGCCATTTAAATGGCGTAAGCATTGTAAGCGTAGTAAGACCGAAATTGTTATCGGCATTAGTTTTTAGATACTCGGTACAGTAGGAATGTATGTACATAATAAATGTTGAAAATGGAATGAGGATCGTATGGTGTAGTTGCTCGGGAATCTAGTCCATCAGACCGATACAAATGTACATGTATTAGCCTTGTTAGCCACGTGGGTGGTTAACGGCGTGTAACACCATTGAATTAAGTAATGTGATGAGTTGAGATTTCCGCTGCAGTTTGATGTTAAGTGTACGGTGGTGGTTGGGGTGTTACACCGTGGGTGACCCGCCATAATATATGGGTAACTAGAGACATGTCATTTTAACGAGACATTGTCACTTGGTATAACTGACCAACTAAAACAATTGAGACTTATACAGTGGCGAACAATACCATGGGCGAGACTAAATACTTGTTTATTATTCTCGTTGTTTCGCTTTGTTGTTCATTGGTTATACTTGTGGTTATTTTATTGTGTGTTGATGGTTGGATGGAGCCTACAAGGCCAAGGTAATTTAAATATGAACACTGTACGCTACGGCGAATGTACATTGTACATTACATTGTTATTGTTCGATACGTTCGATATATAGTTGTGGATTGTGTTATTAAATGATTGTGGATTGGATGGATGGTTGAATATCTATGAATATTTGGATGGATGAATATGTATATTATACATGTTTATTTCAGTATTGTTATAACTGTTAAATGGTAAAGCAGGAGACCGACCTAATAATAAGATGGTTAAAATGACAAGTGACCATTAGGGTCCAGGCCCGGCATACTCAGCGTCTATCGCTGATACTACACCATTTCAGGTTGTTGATCTTTGTCGGAGCTGAAGAGCAGGAACAGGGTAATTGGAGATGTTGAATAGTAATGAAGATGGTGTATGGTCTTATGGTAAGGTTATGTATTTTTCAGGATTGGGTAGACGCTCACTGGTCGAAGTTTATGGATTATGGATTTAGTATGATGTATAGGAATTTCTCGTTATCACTGCGGTTAGCAGTCTATTTGTATTGGAAGTTGGATGTAGTTTGGCTGCGTTGCTCGCATGGGCGAGTAACGGCCGGTGACACCCGAGTGAGTTTTGTAATTGTTATTTATTTTCCGCTGCGAGACGTTTTATTTATTGCTACGTAAGAGATTATATCGTGATTGGAGAGGGGTGTTACAAAAGTGGTATCAGAGCGGAGTACCGCTCTGATGACGAGATAATAGGTTAAGACAGTGAGCTTAGGACTTGGGAAATTATGGGAAACATTTAGGAAGTACGAGACGATTCGTCTTAGAAAGATACTGTGTCTAGTAACGCAAATTGCGTGACAGGTTAGCCTTAAGGCAACTTAATATCCATTGGTTGTGTACGGTAATTTACCGAGTATTTATGTGACATACTGTACTACTGATGTCTGGTGGAACTAGAGGGCGTGGTACTGGAAGAGGTGGAGGTGGTGACCCCGGCATTACAGGAGTTGCTGAGACGGTTACAGCCGTTCTTGCACAGCCGGGTACTCAGATTGGAGGAGCACCAGCCCACCCGCCACAACCCAGGGGAACGAACTGGCTGAAGTCAGTTAGCGAGACCCGACCACCTACTTATTCTGGGGAACCAGACCCCGTAGCTTTGGAACGTTACATTGTTGAACATGAGAAAGCATACGAAGCTTTACAGGTACCTGACGACAAGAAGGTCGCCATTGCTGCCTTCCATCTGAAGGATGCAGCCAGTACTTGGTGAAGATTGGTCAAGGACCATCACCTAGCTACGCCCGACTTTTCGTGGGCTGCCTTTGTCGAGTTGCTGAGAGGGAAGTACTACCCAGCACATCTCAAACAGAAGAAGCGCCAGGAGTCAGAGACACTGTCCCAAGGAGGTCTGACCGTGGATGAGTATTACGCTCGATTCATTGGTTCGCTGGACTCCATTTCCGGTGTGGATTACTCAGAGACCGTGAAGGTCGAGAAGTTCCGGGGAGGACTATTATTTCGCATTCAGATGGCGATGGGTGCTACCCTCTACCTACCATCCAGTACTAACATGAAAGCCATGAAATTCTTTACTTACTACATTACCAATTAACTTTGTGATAACTTACCAAGAGATTCCAGGAGTGTTATGAGGCTGCCTCGAGACGGAGCTAATGCTCCAGACTCGGGAAGAGCTCTTGGGGCAAGAAGAAAGAACCCGAAGGAGAGTCTGAGGATGGAGGAGCATCTTCAGGCAATAGCCAGAAGAAGGGGAATAAGGACTTATCCCATTCTAAATTGTTTACCATATTAAATACCTTTAGGAATGCGGACCCGAAACCTTTGATAAGAAATTCTTTAAAAGAAAGGGCAGCAGGGTCACCAGGGAAAGAAAGGGAAAGAGCCCGTCCTTCGGTTGACCGGCCCAACTATAGACGCTAAGCCTTTGAGATCTGCACCTCCTAAGGGTGAGAACGCCTACCTCTTAAAATTCAATTGTGACCTTAACCTTTATATCAACATATATTCACTTAAACTAAATACCACCATCAGGCACCAGACAGCCCCAACGCCATTTTTACTGTAAGCGTTGTGGGAGGGACCATCCTGGGTCGACTGCGAAGGCCACAAAGTCGAGTGTCAGTGCTGCCACAAAGAGGGCCATAGGGAATTCGAATGCTGGATGAACCCAGAGAGCCGTAATTACCGGCCACCAAAGAATACTCAGAAGACCTCAGCTGGAGGATCTGGAGTACCACGAGGCGGTCAGAATGGCCAGACATCTACTGATGCTGGAGCCCTGAAGGGCAAGGGAGTAGATAGGGCATGAGTACCCTAACTCCATGAGACCGCTGGTGGAAGACTTGATTACTATGTTGTATATTTACTTTGGATGTTGGACAAAGACTTGTTATAAGTATGTGGGAGTGTGTCATTGACCACTCGCCTTTCTGTGTATGACTTGGAGACTAGATTTGTGAACTTGATGCGAGTAAACTTTAAACCTTGACGGATATATATATGAACAGGATGTTAATGCTTACATTACCATGTAGCGATACTCAAATGACGAAGAGTCAATGAGACCGGGAATTACTGAACCAGAATTTCCACCTGCATGGCGCACTTGCTATTGCAAGCGCTATGACAAGAAAACCACTGAAATTTCCATCTGCCTTGCGCACTTGCTACAGCAAGTGCAGCGACAGCAACAGCAACTGCAAATGCAACTGCAACAACTACTACTTTTAGTCTTTTATTATATGTACAAAAAAAAATGTTTTTCAAACGTTTTCATTCAAACCTTGAAGTTAGAAACCTATGCAACTTTGGAAGGACCGTTAGTTCTACCATAGCAACTGGGAAATTATACAACCACTGTGATTGTAAACCACACCAGTTTAAATTGTTTAGGAATTTTCAGACATGGCCTATTAGCCAAATACCAGCAGTGTATACCCGCATTTAATGCTAATCACTACCAGTGCTAAATGTTTAGTCCTCATGGACAAGCTTACCCTTTGTAGATGCACCACCGTCAGTGAGGATGGTTGGGAAGTGAAGAGCCAAGTAGCTCAAGCTATTATGCAATCTGCAATACATCCAATTACATGGATGAAGGGACGAATATGAACTATGGATGAGATATGATAAAAAAAATAGGGAGAAAAAGGAAAATGTGTTGTACTCAACGAGATCAAAAAAAAAGGAGAAACAAGTTTGCTAATATAGCACGGATTTTACTTACACCGAGTTGAATAATACCAGTCTATGGCACAAATTACCACGGATGCCACAAAGGCAATAGCACTTATTATAGGATAACTGATAACATGAACTATTACAAAAAAAAAAGAGGAAGAAGGAAGAAGAAGAGGAAGAAAAAAAAAGGGATATCCATCAAAGGGAGATTGACAAAAGAATACTTCACAACAACCGTGTGACAGACATTACCAGTTTACTAAACGAGACATGGGATGACCGCACTCCGTTAGGAGCATGTGGGCCTGATAGACTTATTTATGAGTTAGTCGGGTAAGTAGTAATGTATCAGTACGGTACCCCATGCAAGCAGACAAGTAGTGTTAGGAACACGAGAAGTAGTCAACTCCATTCTACGGACAGTAAGACGGATTACCTCGAAGATGGACGAGAAGAGCCGCAGTTAAACCAACGGGCTAAGGAAATCAAGAACCTTCAACAGAGAACAGTAGACAGTATATAGTGAAGACAGGGAAACAGTTCAAGGACAGGAACCCAAAAAAAAAAAAAAACAGGAAAACCCATTATGGACGAAAATACGTAGAATCCTCATAAGGATCGAGTAAATCCTTACAATCCAGAGGAAATCTACCAGATGATATGGATATAAACGCGTGGCTATGCAAAGAGAAAAAGATAAAGCTATATGATAGCAGATATCTTGCTTAAGGAACAATGGATTTGGAATGTACCACTCACAGGATAATTCGCACATCTTTTATGTTTGACTCATTGGATATTAGCTGTTGAGCGTTTACGCCTCTGCACTCTGTATGACTGAGTGTTTTGGTATTGCACTCATGCAGTTATTAATCTAGTGGGAATGCAGAAAGATAAAGTGGATATCAACACGAGTGTGTTAAAAAAAAAAAAAGAGAACTACAACAGTGTGTTACTCCGGAACAAAACCACCAGGAGACATGGATGACAAACATCATCTTTGTGGACATATAGGCTGGTACGTCTTAATATTGCAAAGACAAGTGCAAAGAGCACTAAGTACTAACGGTAGCCAATGTCATATTACATTTCAAGCTGAATATCAGTGAGAGAAGACACACGCATGTATGCTAGTGATCCAACGAGTGGATTCACAACAATGGAAAAAAAAGAGGCAAATTGAGCCTATGTTCATGGGTCTGCACCTCATATGGAGCGAGTGGGCCCATAAGAATGAACTTGGGAGAGAGCACAAATAGAGCAGTGCCTCACCTTTATGTATTAGGGAGCCCTGAAGGGCTAGAGTCATACCCGTCTCTCTGATATGAGGATAATTCACGAGTTGGTGAACTCTTTGAGAGACAAGTATCCAGCGCTCCTTATTGAGCGGCTGTTGTATACTTGTGGGGTACGGGGGCGTAACCCTTTTTAAGGGGGGTAGAGCCTCTTGGCTGTGCACATGTGTGCACTAAATTTTATTGTTTTCGTATGCATTGCATACAAAGAATTGGTGGTGTGCGGGGCATACAAGGTTTGTTTGTTTAGTATGCATGGCATACAGTGAATTATTCCGTATGCATGGCATACAGTGAATTGGTTTTGTGGTTATGGTTGGTATGCGGGGCGTGCGTTGTTTGGTTTGTTTGTGTGTATTGTACACTTGTATGTATGTATCTTATGAGATACTTGTTTGAATGTTGTATGTACACCATGTGTGTTGTACCTTTCTTATGCTATTTGTGATATGTATTCATATTGCCTTGTAGAATGATTACATATGGTATCACCTGGATACGAAATGAATCATTAGATATGGAATGTGGAACAATGGAATGTTATGGACACCTCAGGAAGGTTGTCAGGGTTGGTAGAACTGATAGGAAATGATGGTGCTGATGGATCACCTATATCCATATGTGATTGAACTAACGCCACAACGTGATGGCTATGTGCTGTATAAGCGCAATACGATGTGTGTAAATGATATATCACATAGATATACATTATGGGAATAATGGGTAGTTATACATTTATATACTTACCTACTTGATTAAGAGACTTCGGGACGAAGTATTTTTAAGGGGGGTAGATTGAAATACCCCAAATTAATAAAACGTGGATTAAATATTTAATAACACTAATTAAGGCCTAAACATGCCTTAAAAGTCAACTGAGAACAATAGCGGTCAACACAAAACAAGATGTTGCACCCTTTGACTGTTAAGGGTAAATAAATACCCAAATGAATTACCTAGGACCTAAAAATTTGTCCTAAGTATATTAACACATTACTAGACATATTAAAATCGTTGGACAACACTCCAACACAAAGAACAAGCACTATCATGCTTCAAGGTCAAAAAGGACAAAAAGGTGCTCTAAGAAACCATAAAAATCAAATGACCTCTAAATGTATTAAAATTGGATACCCTGATAAAATATCATGTAAGGAACACAATAAAACCGTTGTCAAAGAAAACCAAGCCCAGAAACACCTTGCGACACAAAATGTGCACTAAAACTCCTTAAAGCACGTTTTTGTGTAATCGTCTTCTAAATTGGTTTTAAATGGGCTAAAAGGTTATAATTACCTTTAAATATAATAAAATATAATATTATATGATATTAGGAATTTAATTCCAGAAATTTACAAATTTTTACAAATTTAATATTAAAATATTAATAAAACCCTAAAGTGGGGCCCGTTTGGGTCAACATTGACTAAGTTGGTCAATGTTGACCATTGACCACGAAATGGACCTTATAAATCAGATTAATAAGGCTCCTAGACAGACCATGTGAAAATACCCATGTGACAATTAAATATACACCTTACTTTTACATAAAATAACAAAAAAAAACAAACTTTACCTTATAAAACAAAAAGCTGGGCTCCACTTACCTTTCCCATGTGAGCCAGCCGATTTGGATCCTCCATTTGCTCCTCTTTTCCCTTGTATTTCGGTGCTCCAAGCAAGAAGAAGACAAGGGAGATGAGTCACCTTACAATAAATGAACTAAAGTAACATTATTTATCTCATTTTTTATTCAAATTGGCTCCAATCATACCCTACCTTTGTCAATCAAGGACGGCTGCCCCATTCTTGTCTCCACCGAATTCCCCTTCAATTATCAGCATCAATCAAGCATTGATGAGTCATCAAAACAATAATGACCTAAAATATTCAAAAAATGACTTTAAGGCAATATTAGGTCATTCTCCTTCATCCTTCCTCTTCAGCCGAGGTTGCTCTGTCCTTGAGCTCCCTTTGGCTCCTATCCACCGTAGGTAAGAGTTCCAAGCTCCATTGGAGAGAGTTCATGCTCTATGTAAGCTCTTAAGGCATAAAAATGCCCATTTTCTTCATCTTTCTTTCCTTTTTCGATTGATCTACACTCCAACCTTTTCTATACATCTATGTAGAGTGTTTTGGAGGTTAAATGAAGAATCATTCTCGGCCATAACAAGATCTAAGGAGAAAATTTCAAGTCTTGACCATTTAAGGTAAAAATGTGCTTTAAGCTCATATCTTTTGATTCCCTTCAAGTTCGGCTGTGAAACTTTGTTCCTAGCCTTATTTTCTTCTCCTTTACATGTTCAATAAGTTGGTTAGCCATTTGGAGCAAGGGTGGCCGAGATCCAAAGGAAATACCCTCTTTTAAGGCATTTTCCAAGGTAAAACCTAATAACAAGGTAGCTTGTTGTGATCTAGCTATTTCCTATGTCAATATGGCAGATATAACACCTTGTGGTGTGTTTGATTCAGGCCGAAACCATCTTGAACTCTCCTTGCATTTTTAAGGTGATTTTTGCCTTAAATCTTACATTAAATTACTTCTTATGGTTAGATCTTTCTTGGAGACTAACTAGGCCTTGTTTGCTGTTTGAAAACATGCAAGAGAAGCTTTGGAAATTTTATCTAAGGCTGGCCGAATTCAAACAAGGAATTATTCAAGCTAAATCAAGGTATAAATCACTTAAACATTAACTTTGCTAAGTTAAAATGTTCTAAGCTAATTCTATATTAATTTCCGTGAGAGAACATGGTAATAAGGTCATTTTTGACCTTAAAATGTTTAAAGAAATGGCTTAGTAAATTTATCTAAGTGATTAAGTAACATAAATGTCAAATTTAAGACATTATGTGGAAGTTTGGTAATTAAATGGAAAGTGTGTGGTGAGGCCGAGAATTATAAGTATTTTTGGGACATTTATGTGTAATTTATTTTGCAAGCCAATGTTTGTAATAAGGCCATGTATTTTAGGCCATTTTATTTATGCATTTACAAGCTTTTATTTAAGTTTAGGTGATATATAATTATTACCGAAATGAATAAGGGGTTAGAGTGTAATTAAATTAAATTTTGGGGCTTTAGAATAATAAGGCCGAAAATTAGAGTTAAAAAGGAGTTAAAATAAAGTTTATAAGATTTTATAAAGTTTTGGGGTTAAATGGTAATTTTTGAAAAGTATGGGTACAAACCGTGAATAAAGGAAATTAATGGTCAAGGGAAATATTAAGGTGGTCAACCTTGACCATATGATAGGTTTTGACCAAATTAGATAAGTTAAATAACTTATTTAAGGTGTTATAATAAGATAAGTATCTTAAGGTAATATTTTTATAACATATGTGGTAAATATGTTATTACCGAAAATAAAGGGTGTACAATGGTATTTTAAACACCCATGGGCTATTAGGAATTTTTAGGAATTTATTTGGTGGATTTTGGAATTAAAATGAACTATGTATAATATATAGTTATAATGTCATTATGACACTTTGGAGAAAAATAGATGGTGGAATGGTAAATATTGAAAGTATATGGGTTAATAAGGATATTTATAACCCTTTGGTGGAATTTGGTGATTTTTAGAATTATTAAGAGAATTTAATAAGTTATGTGTATAAAATATAGTTTTAATGATATGGTGAACTATGTGTTATAAATAGGGCCAAATGGCAACTATAGAATAGCACAAGGGCTGTTCGGAATTTACAAAAAAAAAAACCATAGGTTATACTCTTTTATAAGTTAGAAATGTTATATTAAATGGAATGTATAATATGGGATGATTTAAGGGGTGATTTTGTAAATTAAGGAAACTATGGTTTATAGAAAAGAATAAGATTTTCTTATGGTGCTTAAGAGGCAATATGAAATAGTTTTGTATAAAAACTATAGGAATAAATTAAAGGGAATAAAAATATCATACCAAATGATATTAGAATGTGGTATAACATTACATAATGTTATGTGGTCAAAACGGAATTTAAATAAGTTAAGGGCTATACCGAGTTAACAAGAGTTTGGAAAATGAATTTTAGACTAAGGTCTATAGTGTTATAAATTTTATAGCAATTATATGGTTTAGATGGAATTAATATAAGGAAGGGTATTCACATAAAATAATGTGACAAACTATAAATAAATGGGATTTATAAACTAAGGTATTTATTGAATAAACCTTAGGAGTTGTAATTATACAACATAAAATGTTACTCATATTAGGATAATAATCTTAATATAAGTTGTACAATACAATACAACTAATGGGAATAATCATCTAACATAAGATGATAAAATGTAACATATGATATAAGAGTTTATTAAACTCATGGGAATTACCTACGTGGTAAATATATACATACACAAGGATAATGTATATAAGGTGGATATATGTTTTGGTTGGAAACCATATGATTTAATGGTGGTGGTTATTTAAAAAAAATATATAGTTATGAACTATAAGTTATGAGTTTTGGATACAATACAAAAAAAGTAATGAGGTACTACAATCATGCATGAATACATGCAACTATAGGATATGTACCTAAGCTAGATGGTGGACAAGATTAAAAAGAAATACAACGAATTAAACTTAACAATTGAAATGTTATGACGTACGCGTTTAAGTAACAAAACCGACTGTTTTAGAGAAACCCGTAACGAACAACTGTAGAAAACAGGGGTGAACTATCGGGGTTACCTATTATTCGGAAATACCGGATGTAGTTAGTCATGGAGACTGACTTATAGTTTATTACCGTTTAGATTGTACTTCTGACAAGACGCTCGACGAGCTAGCGGACTACACGGAGCATAGGATCTTGCTGATTCATACTCCACCGTAATACAATCAGGGTGAACGGTATGTAAAGGGGTTTGATCCGAGTTGTCCTAAGGTTGCTCCTTGGGCTCGGATTTGGTTGATATAACTTGTATGTTGTTATGAGTCTCTGATTGTCTCTGAGGGCTTCCTCAGTTCAGACTTCTGTGTGATCTGTGATAAGATTGTTTGTCTGAATGTGTTAATTAATATGCATGAATTGTATATTATAGCTGCTTATTATTTACTGTTGTTGAGTTAACAGTATTGGTTCGTATATATGAATCTATATATATAAAACGAACTAGCGGCTATGGTGCTATCTTATATGAAATATAAGGAACGTAAGTAAAACGTTGTAGCACTATGATAATAACATATACATACTATCTGAGACTTTTATACGGAGCATTGGCCTTTCTATACGCCGTTCTCGTATCTAACACTGGATCCCGAGTTTACAGACTCCGGATTGGACTAATGACCTTAGTCTGCTGTGTTAGAAAATTTGGTAATGCGATGCGATGGTATAATTAATTAATTAATGGAATGGAAGTAAAGCCAAGAGGATGTGGCTCTTGGTGCGCGCTGTGATCACAAAAACGATACCAGGATGTCCGCGTACGGGTCCGTAAGTATCAAGAAAATTTCCCGTGAGCTAGAATGGCTCGTTGGTCGGAGACTCTACCGTTGGAGTGGCTACTGCCGTGGGTGACCCGCCATAATATATGGGTAACTAGAGACATGTCGTTTTAACGAGACATTGTCACTAGGTATAACTGAACAACTAAAACAATTGAGACTTATACAGTGGCGAACAATACCATGGACGAGACTAAATACTTGTTTATTATTCTCGTTGTTTCGCTTTGTTGTTCATTGGTTATACTTGTGGTTATTTTATTGTGTGTTGATGGTTGGATGGAGCCTACAAGGACAAGGTAAATTAAATATGAACACTGTACGCTACGGCGAATGTACATTGTACATTACATTGTTATTGTTCGATACGTTCGATATATAGTTGTGGATTGTGTTATTAAATGATTGTGGATTGGATGGATGGTTGAATATCTATGAATATTTGGATGGATGAATATGTATATTATACATGTTTATTTCAGTATTGTTATAACTGTTAAATGGTAAAGCATGAGACCGACCTAATAATAAGATGGTTAAAATGACAAGTGACCATTAGGGTCCAGGCCCGGCATACTCAGCGTCTATCGCTGATACTACACCATTTCAGGTTGTTGATCATTGTCGGAGCTGAAGAGCAGGAACAGGGTAATTGGAGATGTTGAATAGTAATGAAGATGGTGATGGTCTTATGGTAAGGTTATGTATTTTTCAGGATTGGGTAGACGCTCACTGGTCGAAGTTTATGGATTATGGATTTAGTATGATGTATAGGAATTTCTCGTTATCACTGCGGTTAGCAGTCTATTTGTATTGGAAGTTGGATGTAGTTTGGCTGCGTTGCTCGCATGGGCGAGTAACGGCCGGTGACACCCGAGTGAGTTTTGTAATTGTTATTTATATTTCCGCTGCGAGACATTTTATTTATTGCTACGTGAGAGATTATATCGTGATTATGGAGAGGGGTGTTACAAAAATGAACCGCATGCTCTCGACCAAATAGTCGGCGTACCCTCGCTAGTATGCGAGGTATGCGGAAGTCATATGCAACAATTTTGCTGAGCCCCTTGGGGCGATGTTTTTATTTTTCCAGGTACAATGAAGTCGGTCACCGTTCGAGAGTAGGACGGGGTTGCGATTAAGTAAGGGTAGTTGTTAATTATTTGTATTGTTGTATTATGGAAATGTATGACCGAAAGGTCATTAATGATGGTGGGAATTGTAGATACTCGGTATAGTATTAAATGGAGATTGTATTGTTTACCATGGGATTGAAGGTTGTATTTGGTTTGTTGATTTGTAAGGAATGGAATGAATCATTTGTATAGTGTACTCGGTAGAGACCCATCAGACCGATAGTGTGATGTACTGTTTGTTTGGAAATTGGCCTTGTTAGTCACGTGGGTGGCTAACGGCATTATTTCACCCCCGATCGTATTAGAATTTCCACTGCTTATGTGTTGATAATGAAGACGGGTTAGGAGTAATGGTGTGATTACCGGTAGGGGTGTTACAGCTGCCCTGTGGGTCTTACGCATGCCTTGAATTATTCTAGGTAGTATTCACGTTCGAGACAAAGCTCTAGAGACCGACGATGTCGTGTCTCGTTCCTAAGTATTTTACTTAGGATATAACTACATACTTATAACACTTAGCGTATTATGTCAGAGAACGGTAAACACAATCACATAACTCGCATATGTAGTTTATATAAGTCGATCTATAGTCGACGTAGTATTAGTCCCGGAGGACGTTCGCGCACAATTAAATGGTGCGGGAAATTAAACAATCAAACATCACATATCACAATCACATCCACTCACATACATACATGCATCACACACGTTATACAACACACATATCTGAGCCCGAGGAAGTCCTCAGGACATCTCAGATCAGACCCCTTTACGTACCGTTCACCGAGACCTAGGTTGCGCAGTAGACCACTAGCTCGTCGGCGCCTCTGTCTGTCGTACGATCTAAAATAATCACAGCACTATAAGTCAATCCACATGACTTAATTTAAACTCAGTAATTCCGAATAACACAAGTAATCCCGACCTTTCATCCCCAGATTTCAACAGTTAATTGTTTAAGGTAGCTATATGTAAAACTCATCGTTCGCAGTAGCCACTAACACCCGGGTTTATTTTGATACGTCGGTTGTATAAAACGTCTTAGTTATGGCGTTTTAGAATGTTAGGATTTATTCCATTGTATCCCGTCTTATTCACGAGTATACAAATATACTTCATGTTTATACTTAGGTATTTATTCAACCGATTCGGTTAGGTAATACGAAGCATACAATTTTAACATATAGTTGCATGTATACATGCAATGTTACTTCACATCTTATATTATGCTCATGCGCTCGTGTTTATAATTCATTCTATGAATTAATTTTGTTCTTATTTGAACTTAGATATATAATATATATTTGCATGAATGCATGCACTAATGTTCATATGGCATTATTATCTAGCCATTTATTATAATACAATGTATTATAATATACAAAGCTTATAACAAGTTATATTTAATTTCAACTAAATAACTTGTACTTTACAAACTTAGTAATGTAATAACATTTACTCTTTTATATTATATAGTTTCCAACTATACCATAAACTTATCATTTATATGTATTCACATATACTAGCGCATTTATACACATATATGCCTAGGCATTTATTTTTCATAAATCATACTCTTATATTATATGTCACATTTTTATCATCTTATGTAAGATGATTATTTTCATTTGTTGCATTAGATTATGCAATTTATATTAAGAACTTATCTTAATATTTTGTAATATTTCATGACATATACTTATAACTCCTAAGGTTTATTTTGTACTAACCTTAGTTTGTAAATCCCATTCTCTTATTAATTGTCACATTATTTAATGTGAATATTATTAATGATAATTGTTTCATTTAATCACATTAATACTATATAATATATATAGTATTTATATCATTTTAACCATATAATTAATATAACCTATGGTTATATTTTCTGAAATTTCCGAACAGCCCTTAGCTATTCTTATTTATTTTCCAGCACATCATTACTTCTTATAATTACAATGTTGTCACATATATTATATAATGTTATATATACACTATATATTATAGTATTTTATTTCATAATTCATTGTAACCTATGGTTATATATTTCCCATAATTACCAAACAGACATATGGTCTGTTTTGAATTTGTTTCCCATACATAAGTTTTCTACATTCATACTTTTACCACAAACAATCCATGTAACACCTACTATATACATAAACAAAGAGAATTTGACCAACGTATTAGTATCTCATCCATCCATAAAATCTACTCCATTTTCTAACTTACCAAACTTGGTATGTATTCTTAAGTATCTATTTGTTCTAGTCTACATTTAAGTCATCATTTATTTACCTAACCTCCAAAATCCTTTCCGTAAGGATTTCTAAATTGCTAGTAAACATGTCATTTATTATTTCCCATCAACACCACTTATCATACCTTTTTAACCAAGGTTTTGTACTCCTTAACATTAATGGGTTACGATTTAATCCCACAGCCTTAATATCTTTTCAAGTTAATCCTCTGATTATTTATCCTTATGAGTTACTAACATATATTTCTTTCTTATTCTTTACTATGTGCAAATAAATAAATCATTTCATTTTTTTTGGACCGATATGGTCATGATTATCCAACTGCACCTAACAAAATGGTTCTAAATCACCAGTTTAATACTAATTTTCCAAATTAGTACTCGAAGCACCTAATATCAAAACATAATACTACAATCCACACACTCTTGCAACCAAAATTGCCACACTCTAAATTTATTTGCTGGCACTTGGGTTTATCGATTTCCATACCAGACCTCTATATTAGTACCAAACCAATTAGGCGTCAACCTAAAGGATCACTAACTCACTCATTTGTTCGAAACAACTCCATAAGCACCATCTCTGCACTAACTTATAAAATCGACACCAATTACCATGTTAATACCAAAATTTGTACTAATCAAACTCGGAATTTCCTTTAGATATTAGGTTTTATTTCCATTGCATAAACCCCCACAATTACCGTTCTACACAGATTCGTCAAAAGGACACTCAAATCCATAATCTTCACTTAATTAAATGTCAAATGCTCAGTAACATTTTCAGCCACCGAACTTCCATCATAAACCTTACATCCCAAATCAACAAACGCCCAACATGGTCACTCATTTTTAGAATTATATGAACAATAACAACGCATGCCTCAAGCTAACACATGAAGGTTAAAAATGTTAACCTTTAGTAGTTCCTGAAGTGGCTTTAACTCCCAATATTTTCCAGTCCTGTTCAAAATAATGGCGAAGGTTAGGAATTGGTTCCAGATCTGGAAAATTTTGAAGGTTGAGGTTCGAAATGTAAATAGGAGTTTATCAAACTTTACTTACCTAAAATCGTTTATGTTTCTGGATTTTTCCTTGAGGTTTTTATTTTATTTTTTTCTTCTGGGTCCAGACCAAACAACCCAGTCTCGGAAGGGTTACCCACACGAATGAAGAAAGGGGCGAAAAAAAGCAGGGTTAGTGCCAGCTTGGTTTTGGAATAACAATGAAAGAATCTACCAGAGGATGAGCAAAGGTGAGACATTAGAGGAACAAATTTACCTCTCTGTTTTCAATTTGAACTGAGCCGAAGTCCCCTTATATGTTCCTCTCAGATTTTGATCCCAGTCACTCGCCAGAAAGAAGAAGAAATAGCATAGTGAGAGAAGGGTTTGCTTTTGTTTCGGATCTAGAAGAAAAAGAATTGCAGAAGCAAGGCAAGACTTACCTTGATGAATTCAAACACAGGAAGAAGATGGTACTGTATACTCCTTGTTTGTCCGGTGGTAATATCAACAAGAAGGGCATCTGGATCCCAACTTCGGAAAAGAATGAGAACAGAGGGGCAAGAATTGTTTGCCAGTTTATGGTTTGAACCTTGAGACAGAGAGAAGAGAGTATGGTAAGAAGAAGAAGAGAAATGTTGGGGCAGTAGAGCATGTTTGTTCATTCGTCAGTTAGGGTTGAGAGCAGACCGAATTTGAAAGGATGGAGAGGTAGAGGCGTAAGATGAGGGAGTGAGAGGGCATGTTTAATACCCCGGACCTAAAAACGGTGATTAAATTATCCTAATATGATTTTAGAGGCCTATTAGTGCTTAAGGAGTATTGGTAAAGAGAATAAAACCAAAAGAAAAGAGAAAACGCGTAAAACGCGAAAAACGCTAAAGCGCGCATTAAATGAGTATAGGAGGTATAAGACCTCGGTTAGGGTACGAGAGGGATTCCGAAGGCTTAGTTAGGCCTAATTAGTGTATGTGAATGATTCCCGAAGAAAACGGATCCAAATAATAGATTAAAACGCTAACGGAGTTTTAAAGCACGTTTTTCGAGAAAACCCGAAAACGTGACCTTAAGTGGTCAAATAGACCCGTAAAAATTATGGTTGACTATATAACTATAATTAAGTATTATTGGAAGTTTAATAACCATTAAAAAAATAAAGAAACGAGAAAAATCCAAAAAACGGACCCGGTTAGTGAATAGTGCCAAACCGGGTAAAATAACAAGTGTTTTCTGTAAAAGATAAAAAACGCTCCAGCTTACTAATATAGTGGGGGCCGGTTTTATTAGTGAGTCATCCCCCTTACTCATACACAAATAAAGAAAGAAAGAAGAAAAAGAAAAGAGAGGGAAAAAGTAAAAAGTGAAAAGGGTAAAAAGCATTTCCCTCCCTCTCTCTCCTCCATTTCCTTTCTTCTTCCTCCTCACCTCTCTCCAGTGATTTCTTCCTCCCTCTCTCTGTGTTGGCTGACAATGGAGTTCCCTCCATGGCTTCTCCACCCTTCTCTTCATGCACAAGCTTTGTTTAAGCTCCAAACTCAAAAATAATCACATATTTGTGATCCTCTCATCACCCTCTATCATTCTCTCTTTTCAAAATTCAAAAAGGATGAGTTTCATTTCCGTGGGTGTTGGCCATTCAGAGAGAAAAGCACACCATTTTGAACCTTGAAGCATCCTCTTTCATCCAAGGTAAAAATATCCAAAGGTAATGTATCTTTCTTCACCCTCTTGTGTTGGCCGATTTTGGCAAGTTTTAATGCCTTGATTTTTCCTTGTTTGAGCTACTCTCCAAGTCTTTGATGGTGGTTTGGGAGTTCCCCTTTGATTCTTGATCAAAACCCCATCCTAGGGTTTCAAGGTAACCACCAATTCTAGAGCTTTAAGTATTTCTAGTTAATGAGGTTAAGTGTTTTTACTTAAACTCATTCCTTGCTTTGTATATTGATTTGGATATGGGAAATTTCATGGCCTTTGGCCGATTTCCAAACAAGAGAAAAGAGAAGAGAAAGAAGAGGAGTGAAAAGTGGAATGGCTTGTGAACAAGAGGTAAATAATTTACCTTGGAGCCTAATTTATTATTTCTAGAATTTGGGAAGGGAAAATAATAAAATGAATGAACCCAAACATGTGTTGGGATGTGATTTGTTGAGATGAGGAAGAGTTAGTGCTTAATGCATTTGTGAATTAATGCTTGATTTAAGAGCCTAAGAGCTATGCACTTTATGATTTTTGTATTGTGTTGCATTTGGAGGATTTGATGAGTATTGATGGTTTATAGGTGTGTTGGTAGAACCCTTGAGGTTTGGCTAGTTTTAGGATGAATTAAATGAGGGAAATGAGTTTTGGGCATTGTTAGAAAAGTAGCCGGACTATGGCGAAATTTCGGTAGAAATATAAGTGATTTAAGTGGTGGTTTGAGTGGAAAATGATCTAGGGCTAGCTAGGTATGATTGGAGATTGATTTGGCTTAGAAAATCACCATGGGAGTATTAGTTTAAAGAGGGGAGATTGATACAAAATCTGTAGCAAGATGTTGTTTAAGTACCTTGGGAGTTTTAGGAAAAATGATGAGGAGTTAAGGCTTTAAGAGTGAGGCTGAAATCTTGGCATGAGAAGTGCATTGTCTTAGAATATTTGGAATGGTCAAATAGGGAGAGAACAATAATGCAAGTGCCAAGAAAGGTTAGAAAATGCACAAGTGTGCATTAGTGCAAAATGAGAATGCAAAATTTGTGAATTGGAGCAAGAATATGGGTAAGGATTAAACCTAAGTTTTGAAGAGGGTTAGAGCATGTTTTAAGGTGTTTTAACATGTGGAAAACTTATGGAAAAATTAAGGGTGGTTTATGGATTGATTAGGGGCCGAAAAATAATGTATGTTGTAGGTTTTAGCAGGGTCCGGGACCTAGTCCTTGGGCAAAGTCCCGGACCACCCCTTGAATTAATACCGAGAGTTCACCCTGCACTTGGTCCGAGACTTGAGAGATGGACAAGGTCCTGGACCACCCATGAAAAATCCATCCGAGAGTTTGGCAATGTATTGGTCCGGGACTTTAGGTAAGGACCAAGTCCCGGACCACCCCCAGAATCCTACAAAGAGTGTTTTAAAGGGCTTAAATGATGGGGGTTTGAATGTTAATGATGTTATAAGATGTTAAGGCCTTGTTTGGTGACATGTAAAGGCCTTAAGAAGTGTAAGAAAGTGTTAGAAGTGAGTGAGAAGTGAGAACTCAAACTAACAAAAGTAAAACCGAGATAACGGGATAATGGGGTAAGTACGGAAGTAGCATTTAATTATGTGCCGTATGACTTTAGTAATAATAATAATGTTTGTAACATTATCAGAGGATCGTGTGTGAACCGAGCATGGTGAGATGACACGGTAAAAGTAAAAACCCCGGTGAAAGGTATGATTTTCTCATGCCCCGTATGCTAACCGAGTTACTCTGATTTGTGTGTTTGTGTGCCGGCTTAATCAAGACTAAAGCATGAAAATGAACCATTGTTTGTTTATGTATGTCTTGATGTATATTGTATGAGCTAACATGCTTGAATGCCGGTGAGGTCTAACTTAGTGTGTAGACCGACTCTTAGTTGAGTAACGAATGGTTAGAGACTCGTAGATCAGGTCGTTTCGTAAAATAACGGAAACGTGCAAACACACAAGCTAGCGATTAAAGTATAATGTTAACGCAAAAATATGAACTCCCTAGAATGTGAGGAGATGTACGGGTTGAGTAAATACTCGATAACGGTTAGGAAACCATGTTGGGACGATCCACGAAATAAATAAGAGTGGAGAGATAAATGAACTTCCATCTAGAGGGTAGTAGTTAGTTCAAGATATGAACTTGTAAGAAAGGTAAAAGAGACCTAAGGGATTTTTTAACTCCCTTGAGACATGGTCGACCTCCTATATGAGGATTTTGCCCGGTATAAGAAAATAACCGAAAATGGAAGTATATGAAATGTAATAGTAACCCTTGAACCCAAGATTACCCGAACTTAAGTAAGGCTCCCAGAATCATCAGAAACATCGAGAGTGATGCTTCTAGACTAATATACATAATTACAATATAACTCCGAGAGAGGAGTGCATGGGAATGTGGGTAGTCCGAGAGTAGTCGGACCTATGTGTAAGTAGTAGGAACTAAGAGAGAGTTTCGGGAGCTAGTTGAACTATGCTCGAGCCATGTGATTTGACATAAGTAAGTTTTAAGTGAAACAAGCGTGACGTAGGAGACCTGTAGTGTCTCGAGAATCTACAAGAGCTTGAGTAGTAGTAACCCAAGAGAGTGGGTGAGTATAAGAATGAGTAGCCCGAGAGAATGGGCAAGAATAAGAATAAGTAACCAAGGTATAGCGAGATATAACCTTCAAGCCTAAGAGTAAATTAATGCAACTAACAACCTTGTTATGTTAGTTAAGGATTGCGTTCCATGGGTGAATGTGAGTCCTTGTGTAGTGTACATATATAATGTATTGCTATGTTGCATGTTGATTGAATTATAATGAATCTCCATTCTCTCGACCCAAAGTAGTCGGCGTACCGTGGTTAGCACGCGGTATATTTGAATTTCATATGCAGCTTTAAGCTGAGCCCCTAGGGGCATTGTTTTTATTTTTCAAGTACGCCGAAGACAATACCGTTCGAGAGTAGGACGGGGTCGGTGGTTAAGCATGGGTAGATAGATCTTAAATTACTTACGTACTTGAATGAGGTGTAAGACCGAACATGTTGTCGGCATCCGTATATTGTAGACTCGATATAGTAAAGAAATGAATTGAGTATTATATTTGTAATGTGTACTCGGTTGTTCCAATCCATTAGACCGTTACTGTATGTGAGATAGGCCTAGTTAGCCATGAGGGTGGCTAACGGCGTTGTATCACCCTCTGTTGTATTTAGAATTCCACTGCCAGTTTTATGGTAAATTGTGATGGTTTAAGGGGTAATGACGAGCTTAGCAGTTGGGGTGTTACAAAAATGGTATCAGAGCGAAGTATCGCTCTGATGACTGGAAATACCGAGCTTAGGAAATATCGAGTTAGGAATTAGAGACTTAGGGCTATGGGTTGAGTGGTAGTGCGAGAGATGCGCTAGTTAGGAACTTCTATTATTGTAACACCCCTACTACGCACATAACATTACTTGAAATCGCAACGGAATTTAAACAACTAAACAATAACTAAACGATTGGTGCTACAACGCCGTCAACCACCCACGTGGTTAACAAGGCTGAATAAATACAAGTGTATCGGTCTTATGATCAGACTCCCGAGCATAAAACTAACAACCACATATATATTAACATAATACCGAGTGTTTACTTACATCCTTCACTGTATACTGTCACTGTAAACTGTTCACAACCAAAATATATATAACGCCACGGGAGCACAGGCGCATCCCGGGCCCAACATCCAAGAGTAATAAAAAGTAAATCTGCATCCTAGATTCTAAAGCCATTCCGCTTCTTCGATCCTCATCCTGCAGTAAAAGAAATATGGAGCCCCCGAGGGGGTCTGCAACCCTTGGCTGGTATGGTTAACGCGCAGCCCATCGGCTACCGGGATGCGCGCAACTAATTGTCATGATGACATGGCATTCATTTTAAAACACACAACATATACATATATCACCACTTGGGTATTGTACACAACGTCACCCATAACATACAAGAACAATTCCTTAAAGGAAGAGAACCAACACAATTAGTTCCCATGGAGAGCCTAGAGAATGTTGCCATGCTCATGCTAAACTCGTTACATAACTCGTTACCGTCCTGTTAGATTGAACGGATAACTTAACACAAGGTGCCTCGGATATAGTGATCCAAGCACACCGAACAACACATAGTATGCCCCTGTGGCCCGACGTGAGTCAGTAAAATAGCCTTGGTTAAGCTAAAGGGAAGGTTGGGAACCAAATTGGAAAACAACCATAACATACAAAGAGAATCTAACCGGTTATGACATCGACTCCCATACTCACACGCGTGGCCGGAACAGACCGGACTCCTCACTTACCCCGTTAGCACTTGTTAGCAGTTCATTATTGAACTCAATACACAATTCACAATAATAGGTCAAGTCTTGTTAGACACACGCAAGGGAAGAGAGAGTCATACTTAACAACATAATAATATTTAACAACTGTAAACTCTTTACATGGTTTATTCTTACAAAGTCATTAACACACAGAAAAACAAACAACACACAAGCCGGTGTAAACCGGTAGGCAACAGACTGCAAGAAAACCATACCTCGGTCCTTGCTTCGATTTGCTTCCTCCGTAGGTCACTCCTATACATGATTAATACGTTGGTTAATTAATTTACTTACTTCAATTTTACTAAATGTTTAACATGATGATATGATATGTTTTAATGCCCCAACTAATCCTTCCTTACCTACATTATACCCCCTAAGGTTAACTACATTTGTCACATTCTTTATTATTTTTTTTATAAGTTTTGGTCTGTCCGACCCACCGTCCGACCCACAACTGGGTCGGACCCTTCCAGTGATTTTCGGGTTTGAAAAACTTAGCTTGTCCGACCCATGTCCGACCCAACCATCCGGGTCGGACCATTCCAAGGATTTTACCGTCTTATAAAACACACACGTCCGACCCACGTCCGACTCACTCGACTGGGTCGGACCATTCCAGAACATTTTCCGTCCTTCAAAACACGACCGTCCGACCCATGTCCGACCCAACCATCTGGGTCGGACCGTTCCAGAACAATTTCCTGACGTCTAACAGAGGCTGTCCGACCCAAACTTGGGTCGGACCCCTGGGTCGACGCCACCTAAACTTGCCCAAACTTTGTCAAATCTTCACCAAACTTCTCCTTAAGCCTCCTAATGTTTCCTAACAACATTTGGTACACTTAAACCCTCATACAACATCCATAAAATTCATTATCTATCCCCTTAAACACTTACTCATCTTATACCGAAATTTCTAACACTTATGATATTTTCTCCTTGATCTTCTAAGTGGTGTTTCATACCTATGATAACCACTAAGCCAATAATGTTTCCTCACCACTACTACATCATCTCCCAAACATCTTTTCTTTCTAAACAACTTCTTAAACATCTTTACAAGTTTATAGATTCCCATGCCACAAATCACTTCATCACTTTTTCACTAACAATGCACAAGTCCTAAATGCAATCTCGCCATGATCATGAAATGTCCCAAATCATTCTTTTGTATTCTAAATCCTCTAAAACATTGCCTAAGCCCTTTTTACATCTTTAAACAACTCAACACATGTTTCTTCCACTAGTTGATCACCTTCCAAACTAAACATTTCCTAGCTTACCAAACTCACTCTAAACCCTTAGAACTTCTTATTTCTTACCTAAATTTTGACATAGGTTCTCCTAGAACATTACTAAACCAAAACACATTGTTTTCTCCATTAAGCACACAAGAACACCTAAATTCACCAAGAACACTCTCACACACAAAGTTTCACCAAATTTACACTACATCACAATATAGTGCATAATTTAAATTGCATGGCACTTAGGCCCTTAAAATGCATGGCTCTTAGTCCCTTAAAGTGCATAACTCTTAAACACTGAATTTCCACAATATATTTGCCTTTGACCTGCAAATACACTCAACAATACATATGCCTTTTACTAGTCTCCTTGAGAACATTTCACTAAGTCATTTACCATTTGCTCTTTAGGTAGTTTTAACAAGCATTATAAGCTCATTTCTCCTAAGGCATTAAACTACATTAGGTTAGCATATTTACCTCTTTTCACACAAACTTCTTTCTTGTTTCCTTGTTTAAAATCGGCTAGGTATTTGATTCCTTGTCAACTACTAAACAATATACAAGCAATGTAATGAGTATACAAGCTCCAAGCTTAAACTCATTGTAAACCCTAGGTTTTACATTGTTTCAAAAACATTAAGATAGTTATTTTACCTTGGTATTTGAAGAGAGTTTGAATATCTATCAAGAGAGGACTCCACCAAGTCCTTGAAAGGTTGGAATGAAGCTAGAACAAAGCCATATAAAGAGCACCTTCAATGGGCATTTTCGGTCAACAACAAAACATGAAGGAAATGAAGTTTTTATTTGAGATTCCTTACCTAGAAGCAAAGGAGAACAATAATATGTAGAAATATAAGCTCAAGCTCCTTCAATGGTGGAACTCCATGGCACCGAAATGGTGGTCTTGGAATTTTAAGAAGGTAGGAATGAAGAGCTTGATGAGACTAAGAGAATGGTGGTGTTTGTTTTTGATTTGGTTAAGTGAGCTAGAAATTACAAGTGGTCAAAGATGGAGTTTTGATGGTGGTGGTGTATTATCGTGAAAGAGAGAGCAAGAATGGAGAAGGTGAAGTGTTGGAGACGGTGGGAATGCAAGAAGAATGAAGCAAATGAGATAAGTTTGCTTTTGTAAGATATTTTAGCTTAAAGTAAATAGTACTTGCTTTATTACTTGTTTATTTACTTAATAGGCTAGCAAGAGTGGTGACTCACCACTTAAGAAACCGGCCCCCATTATGATATAAGGGGTTTTTAGTCTTTATTGACTCATTAAATTACTTAATATAACATATGTTACAAACTAGCTTATAAAAGTCACTATTCATAAAAACAAGGCACATAGAAGTGAAATTTTTGTTTTCCCATTGATATAGACTTCCAAATGTGATACTATATAGTACACATGTTAATTAAAGAGTAATGATGGACATTTAGCCATTCAAAACTCATTTACAAGACAATTTTTCAAAAATGTGCTTTAAGACTCCTTAAAGCACATTTTGTGTTTTAACTTGTTTTCAAGCTTGGTTTTCTTTGCTAAATGGTTTAATATGTTCATTAGTATATAAATAAGGTCTTGGTAAGTTCATTAGGTCTTAACCAAGCTTATCCCAAGCTTAGAGCACATTTTGGCTCTTATTGACCTTAAAGCATATTTTGTGTTTTCTATGGTTTAAATTGCTTACTAATGCTTCTAAGACTCTTTTTAGTCTTAATATACCATATTTAAATGTTTAAACAACATAACTAGGTTTGGGGTATTTCAAGTATGATCTGGGTACCTACAATACCAAACCTGCCCTCCACAACCCCCGTGTTTAAAAGCTCGGGAAAGAATGCCAGAGAGACGGGGAAACCCAATCTGGCAGTTATTTAATATTTCAATATGAACCAGAAGCTGTCATGTGGTAGATACCGAGAACCGGAAATCCCGGAGACGGACCCCACTGGAACGACAATAACCGCACTTAATGGCGGGAGATCGAGGAATCCTAATCCAAGGAGACCGGAATCTGCGGCAGCTTGGGGTGACATGCTTGGCAGTCGCGAGAACCCGGCTGGCCGAGCAGCAGTAAGAAAGAAAGCACCAACCTTGCAACGAGGCGGAATAGCTGAAGTAACGAGAACCGGGACACAAGTCTACGGACCGCCATAGTTAAATAATACCACCAACGGTATACCAATTGACTAAGAGCCTAGTCAAGAGTAGGTACACCCACCCTACCACACCCAAAAAGGTTACAATACCTACCATACATAGCTTAGGCAGCTACGAGCATGACCACGGAATATACCCGAATAGGACTACTGAGGTAGTGCCTAAATGACTTAAACCTCGGTAACCACAGTAAAGATGTGGGAACGAGCAACGAGGTAGAACATAGAACTAAGTAATTAACGAACTCCGAGAGTGGAGAAGCACCTAAACGAATGATAGTGGTGTCAAGATGAATGAGAAGCAGCTCCGACGAGCAGTTATCCAACCAAGGGATCAAGGAAGAGCCGACAAGGCTACCAAATATAATGAAAACATTACCGAAACCGGTATGAGTTATTCAAAAAACCGCCTGTACCGCGCACTTGCCACGGCAAGTGAAGTAAAAACTGGACTATTAAGTGGAACTTTAACAAGCGACAAGTACTTAACAAAGTACCAAGTTGGCAAGAGAAGCCAACATAGCACCACAAACCCTAAAAACTTCATAATGAAAATTTGGAAAGGCCGAATGGCCTGACCATTGTACTAAGAGCGTACCAGTCGGCGAGAAGCTAGACCTGGTAAGAAGCACCGGCATTGAAATGCCGTGAAGATTTCTATTTCAAACTTAAATTTTTCTTTCAAAACGTAAAATTTTCCAAAAACCCCCAAATTTTAAAACCTAAACCAGAAGAACCACGGTAAGTTATCATAGGATGATACAAGAGAAGTTGGCAACAGAATACTTCACCTAGGCGTG
Source organism: Limonium bicolor (assembly GCA_023374045.1). Taxonomy (NCBI): domain Eukaryota; kingdom Viridiplantae; phylum Streptophyta; class Magnoliopsida; order Caryophyllales; family Plumbaginaceae; genus Limonium; species Limonium bicolor. The sequence goes on along the minus strand of CM041782.1, from coordinate 41,951,876 downwards.
TGACCGACACTACTTGTGTACACCAACGAGACATGGAACGACCGCACTCCAAAGGAGCTTGCGGGCCTGACAGACCAATTATGAGTTAGTTGGTAAGTGGTAACGTATCAATAAGATACTCCATGTATGTATACAAGTAGAGTATGGAACACGGGAAGTAGTCAACTCTGCACTACGGACCATAAGATAAGTTCAAACCAAACAGTCGAACACCTCGAATGATCAAAGAACCCACTATAAGAGGAGGGCAAAACAATAAAAAGTGCGAGAAGCACCGAGTATCAAGTATAGACATTGGATATGTCTCAGGAGCCTTGAAGTGAACACATAATAACTGGAACGAGTAAACAAACAGCGAAGGCCTAAAATGAACGTATCAATATTTGATAAACGGGATAGAATTCCCACAGTATACCTCACTGAAGAGAATAATGACCTAACCAAGAAGGTAAAGGAAAAGCACCAATGATCTACCCAATAACGGGAGACATTTCCACCCTAAACGGGGTAGGTCGGAACATATGTAACCGCAAGGCGGAGTAAAGAAATTGAACATACCCAAGAGTTCAAGCCAGATGTAATGACACAACTCAGTAACACCCAGGAGTAATCCGTGAAGGGTGCCGGAGTCAACAGTAGTTGAACGAAACATCGTGTTGAGAACACAAGTGTTTAAGCAAACACTCAGGTAGAACCCGAAGGGATCCCACGTAACACGGGATACCCTAAATTGCCATAGGGCATGCATTAATATCAAGACATTTAAAGGACCTTTCAAGTACGGAAGTGTGGTGAGACAACCATATCAAAGAGCCCAGAAATACCTCTAAACCATTTAATGGTGTACGGAGAAGAAGAAACCTTAATAAACAGCCCGCATAGAGCATGGCGAGGCAATGTGGCTTGGAAGCCAGTAAACCAACTACCATTCGTAGATCCAAATGTTCAAAACCTATGCATAAAGGCATAAGAGGAATTGTAGAGAATGAACCACTACCTTAGAGTGGGGATACCCCTCGTTATTATGGAGCCTAGGGAGCGGCAATTGCGTGAATCCTCCAGAGAAAGGCTGCCACCTAAGAATGTAATGTGAAACTGCTAGATCGGTGTAGTGAAACCTGAGCATGTGTATATTGCCAAGGGGTAGATGAACAGAAATATTATGTAGAAGGGCCTTGGTAGCAATGGGAGGAAACAGAGAGAGCAATCGGTTGAGAAGTAAACATTGTATGTGAGCAATATGAATTGCAGAGTAAACAACGCGCAAGAAGCGTAGTGAGATTTAAAGAAGTATTGTATTCTATTGAGCCAAGTGAATGGCAATCCATGGTGTAAATGGCGGGAATACATGAGCGGAAGCTAAAGTAGTAGCGGATGCCATGTAAACAATCGTTGTTAACGAGTAAGAATATGGTACGCAGTAAGCGACCATTGTAAGAGTATAATCAGATAATGATATGAAGCTGATGAGAAAATATAGTAAAGGAGACATATTCATTCCTATCGCACAATAGATTTACTGCCAAGGGTTTACGCTTCTACACTCTGTATGACTGAGTGTTTTGGTATTTCACTTGTGCGGTAATGATCGAGTGGGAGAGCCAGGAATTGAGAAATGTCAATGAAGCCTGTTGGGCGGGAATCTTGAGAAATAACCGTGCGGCCGTTGGCCAAAGATGCACGAAGAACGTGGCCCATAACCCACAGGTCCCAGGACCGATGCAGAGTAGTATGAATGAGGAATTCTTGTACAGAAACAAGTAAACAAACATAATTCAGGAGCCATAATTAATTGAGGAAGCACTACATGCTAAGTAGTATCTTGACCTCAACCGACAATAAGTCGGGAAAAGTCAGTGAATAATCACGAAGGTATACAGTGTTATATGAAATAGATTTCCAGAGAACTGGAGAGAAAATCTATAACTCATCGAATTCGCATACGGTAAGAGATACCAAGCGAAGATTGAGGAACCTTTACTCCCAAGACAAAAAGAGATAAAAGGGAGTGGATGATACATTGAGATTACCAAAAAGGGCGAGTTAAGCTCTAGTTATCAGGTCACGCAGCAGAAGCTAGTGGACCGTAATCCAAAGATTAAGTATACCTGGCAAATACCTTAAAGCCTTAGAGGCTAGAACCGAACCCGGTTATGGGTTAATAAACCGCATAGAAGCTAAAATACTTCATAATGCCAGAATTAGTGAACCAATGTTCAGTAATAACATATGGTCGATTACGCGGGCGTAACCCCTTTTAAGGGGGGTAGGGCGAGAAACCGCTTAGAGTATGTTTTACATATAGGTGCGTAAACTACTATGTGCATAGCATAAAAGAAATTGTTTTGATGATTGGAACTTATGTTACATAAACATATGTACCCACTCATTGTGAATTTATGGTTATTGCGCACAGGAGATGCGAATAACACGCATATAAAATTTATGAAAAGGGGAGTAGAGAAACTCTTGGGAATTAGAATCCCTATAGCAAGTGTCTATTGAGATTAGACATGAGATATAATGAGTACGAATCGGTGTGAAACCGATGTGTAACCTAGTGGGAAGTGAGTTTCCCTAGGTAATGTTAATTAAGAATGATTGATGGAGTGAGTTCCATCCCTTGGAGTTGTATGTGTATGTTTTAAATTGAGTAACAATTTGAGAAAATGAGCCATGAGTTGCTTAGGAAAAGTAAATTGAGAATTAAGAATGACCTAAGTTCTAGGAATTAGAGATAAATCATTGGATTGTTTTATTAATATGACTAGAAAGAGTAAAAGATAGAAAACGAAAATGTTTGACTATCTGATTGTTTGAAACTGACGTGGGAGGTGGAACTTGATCTGCTAGCGATCAAGGGAAACCGAACACAAATTAAGGTGGAAGGATAGTTCAACACTGATGCTGATCACATCAGGGTTGGATGATTCTTGAAGTACCCTATAAGTGGTCACAAGTAATCACGCTAAGAAAAGATACAGCTACCATAAACCGGATTTGGAGTTGTGTGATGTTTTAAAAGAGAATTTTCAAACAGAATTTGAAAAAGGATTTTTCCTTCGAGCATGAGGGCGAAAAATGGTTTTTAAACCATTGCACCGTACGTGCAGCGGTCCTAAGTGACCGGTTGGGGAGGTGACAGTGCGTGATTTTTCCAAAGGCAGCGGGATGGGGGAGAGTACCCTGAGAATGTCCTGTGTCGAGTGAGTCAACCAGAGTGCCTGAGGATATGTATATGTGTAACGTTTTGATCAGTACCGAAGGGACCGTGGGCCAGAGAGAGTAAGTGCCCATTTGTCATGAAACGGCCATGGACCAGAGAGCGTAAGTGTCCAACGTGACCGGTACCTGAGGGATCAGTAGTGTATTACTCGATATGGATTCGAGGACTGCAGTGCCTTCTTGTCTTCGGACCGATTCCATGGAGAGAGTACAAAGAGTATTTTTGATTGATATACATGCTGTTATATGTGTGTGGTATGTGTAGTGTGAAATGAGACCAACTAGAGGATTCGGAAAGGTTATACGTGTATTATAACCTTGGCATAGAATGCCATGAGACTAACCATCTTAGATTCACCAACTTTGAGGACAAAGTTCTTAAGGGGGGTAGATTTTAATACCCCGGACCTAAAAATGGTGATTAAATTATTCTAATATGATTTTAGAGGCCTATTAGTGCTTAAGGAGTATTGGTAAAGAGAATAAAACCAAAAGAAAAGAGAAAACGCGTAAAACACGAAAAACGCTAAAACGCGCATTAAATGAGTATAGGAGGTATAAGACCTCGGTTAGGGTCCGAGAGGGATTCCTAAGGCTTATTTAGGCCTAATTAGTGTATGGGAATGATTCCCGAAGAAAACAGATCCAAATAATGGATTAAAACGCTAATGGAGTTTTAAAGCATGTTTTTCGAGAAAACCCAAAAATGTGACTTTAAGTGGTCAAATAGACCCGTAAAAATTATGGTTGACTATATAACTATAATTAAGTATTATTGGAAGTTTAATAACCATTAAAAAATAAAGAAACGAGAAAAATTCGAAAAACGGGCCCGGTTACTTAATAGTGCCAAACTGGGTAAAATAACGAGCGTTTTCTGTAAAAGACGAAAAATGCTCCAGCTTACTAATATAGTGGGGGCCGGTTTTATTAGTGAGTCATCCCCCTCACTCATACACAAATAAGAAAGAAGAAAAAGAAAAGAGAGGGAAAAAGTAAAAAGTGAAAAGGGTAAAAAGCATTTCCCTCCCTCTCTCTCCTCCATTTCCTTTCTTCTTCTTCCTCACCTCTCTCCACCAATTTCTTCCTCCCTCTCTCTGTGTTGGGCGACAATGGAGTTCCCTCCATGGCTTCTCCACCCTTCTCTTCATGCCCAAGCTTTGTTTAAGCTCCAAACTCAAAAATAATCACATATTTGTGATCCTCTCATCACCCTCTATCATTCTCTCTTTTCAAAATTCAAAAAGGATGAGTTTCATTTTCGTGGGTGTTGGCCATTCGGAGAGAAAAGCACACCATTTTGAACCTTGAAGCTTCCTCTTTCATCCAAGGTAAAAATATCCAAAGGAAATGCATCTTTCTTCACCCTCTTGTGTTGGCCGATTTTGGCAAGTTTTAATGCCTTGATTTTTCCTTGTTTGAGCTACTTCCAAGTCTTCGATGGTGGTTTGGGAGTTCCCCATTGATTCTTGATCATAATCCCATCCTAGGGTTTCAAGGTAACCACCAATTCTAGAGCTTTAAGTATTTCTAGTTAATGAGGTTAAGTGTTTTTACTTAAACTCATTCCTTGCTTTGTATATTGATTTGGAGATGGGCAATTTCATGGCCTTTGGCTGATTTCCAAACAAGAGAAAAGAGAAGAGAAAGAAGAGGAGTGAAAAGAGGAATGGCTTGTGAACAAGAGGTAAATAATTTACCTTGAAGCCTAATTTGTTATTTCTAGAATTTGGGAAGGGAAATAATAAAATGAATGAACCCAAACATGTATTGGGATGTGATTTGTTGAGATGAGGAAGAGTTGTAGTAGTGCTTAATGCATTTGTGAATTAATGCTTGATTTAAGAGCCTAAGAGCTATGCACTTTATGATTTTTGTATTGTGTTGCACTTGGAGGATTTGATGAGTATTGATGGTTTATAGGTGTGCTGGTAGAACCCTTGAGGTTTGGCTAGTTTTAGGATGAATTAAATGAGGGAAATGAATTTTGGGCAATGTTAGAAAAGTAGCCGGACTATGGCAAAATTCCGGTAGAAATATAAGTGATTTAAGTGGTGGTTTGAGTGGAAAATGATCTAGGGCTAGCTAGGTATGATTGGAGATTGATTTGGCTTAGAAAATCACCATGGGAGTATTTGTTTAAAGAGGGGAGATTGATACAAAATCTGTAGCAAGATGTTGTTTAAGTACCTTGGGAGTTTTAGGAAAAATGATGAGGAGTTAAGGCTTTAAGAGTGAGGCTAGAATCTTGGCATGAGAAGTGCATTGTCTTAGAATATTTGGAATGTTCAAATAGGGAGAGAACAATAATGCAAGTGCCAAGAAAGGTTAGAAAATGCACAAGTGTGCATTAGTGCAAAATGAGAATGCAAAATTTGTGAATTGGAGCAAGAATTTGGGTAAGGATTAAACCTAAGTTTTGAAAAGGGTTAGAGCATGTTTTAAGGTGTTTTAACATGTGGAAAACTTATGGAAATATTAATGAAAGATTAAGGGTGGTTTATGGATTGATTAAGGGCTGAAAAATAATGTATGTTGTAGGTTTTAGCAGGGTCCGGGACCTAGTCCTTGTACAAAGTCACGGACCACCCCTTGAATTAATACCGAGAGTTCACCCTGCACTTGGTCCGGGACTTGAGAGATGGACAAGGTCCCGGACCACCCATGAAAATCCATCCGAGAGTTTGGCAATGTATTGGTCCGGGACTTTAGGTAAGGACCAAGTCCCGGACCACCCCCGGAATCCTACAAAGAGTGTTTTAAAGGGTTTAAATGATGGGGGTTTGAATGTTAATGATGTTATAAGATGTTAAGGCCTTGTTTGGTGACATGTAAAGGCCTTAGAAGTGTAAGAAAGTGTTAGAAGTGAGTGAGAAGTGAGAACTCAAACTAGCAAAAGTAAAACCGAGATAACGGGATAACGGGGTAAGTACGGGAGTAGCATTTAATTATGTGCCATATGACTTTAGTAATAAGAATAATGTTCGTAACATTATCAGAGGATCGTGTGTGAACCGAGCATGGTGAGATGACACGGTAAAAGTAAAAACCCCGGTGAAAGGTATAATTTTCTCATGCCCCGTATGCTAACCGAGTTACTCTGATTTGTGTGTTTGTGTGCCGGCTTAATCAAGACTAAAGCATGAAAATGAACCATTGTTTGTTTATGTATGTCTTGATGTATATTGTATGAGCTAACATGCTTGAATGCCGGTGAGTTCTAACTTAGTGTGTAGACCGACTCTTAGTTGAGTAACGAATGGCTAGAGACTCGTAGATCGGGTCGTTTCGTAAAATAACAGAAACATGCAAACACACAAGCTATCGATTAAAGTATAACTTTAACGCAAAAATATGAACTCCCTAGAATGTGAGGAGATGTACGGGTTGAGTAAATACCCGATAACGGTTAGGAAACCATGTTGGGACGATCCACGAAATAAATAAGAGTGGAGAGATAAATGAACTTCCATCTAGAGGGTAGTAGTTAGTTCAAGATATGAACTTGTAGAAAAGGTAAAAGAGACCTTAAGGGATTATTTAACTCCCTTGAGACATGGTCGACCTCCTATATGAGGATTTTGCCCGGTATAAGAAAATAACCGAAAATGGAAGTATATGAAATGTAAGGGTAACCCTTAAACCCAAGATTACCCGAACTTAAGTAAGGTTCCCAAAATCATTAGAAACATCGAGAGTGATGCTTCTAGACTAATATACATAATTACAATATAACTCCGAGAGAGGAGTGCATGGGAATGTGGGTAGTCCGAGAGTAGTCGGACCTATGTGTAAGTAAGAGGAACTAAGAGAGAGTTCCGGGAGCTAGTTGAACTATGCTCGAGTGCCATGTGATTTGACTTAAGTAAGTTTTAAGTGAAACAAGCATGACGTAGGAGACCTGTAGTGTCTCGAGAATCTACAAGAGCTTGAGCAGTAGTAACCCAAGAGAGTGGTTGAGTATAAGAATGAGTAGCCCGAGAGAATGGGCGAGAATAAGAATAAGTAACCCGAGTGTATGGGTGAGTTATTGAATAAGTAACCAAGGCATAACGAGGTATAACCTTCAAGGCCTAAGAGTAAATTAATGCATCTAACAACCTTGTTATGTTAGTTAAGGATTTCGTTCCATGGGTGAATGTGAGTCCTTGTGTAGTGTGCATATATAATGTATTGCTATGTTACATGTTGATTGAATTATAATGAATCTCCATGCTCTCGACCCAAAGTAGTCGGCGTACCGCGGTTAGCACGCGGTATATGCGAATTTCATATGCAGCTTTAAGCTGAGCCCCTAGGGCATTGTTTTTATTTTTCAGGTACACCGAAGACGATACTGTTCGAGAGTATGGCGGGGTTGGTGGTTAAGCATGGGTAGATAGATCTTAAATTACTTACGTACTTGAATGAGGTGTAAAACCGAACATGTTGTCGGCATCCGTATATTGTAGACTCGATATAGTAAAGAAATGAATTGAGTATTGTATTTGTAATGTGTACTCGGTTGTTCCAGTCCATCAGACCGTTATTGTATGTGAGATAGGCCTGGTTAGCCATGAGGGTGGCTAACGGAGTTGTATCACCCTCTGTTGTATTTAGAGTTCCGCTGCGAGTTTTATGGTAAATTATGACGGTTTAAGGGGTAATGACGAGCTTAGCAGTTGGGGTGTTACAGCATGTTAGGATTATTTAGGGTTGTAAGAATTCTGAAGCATATATGTAGAGGCTTGAGCGCATATATGTAGAGGCGTGAACATATATGTTCTTTATGCCAGTTAAAGATTCACAAAATAAATGGTAGTTAAGTGGTTTAAATGAGATAATTAAGGTTGAATGGGTCTTTCACACATGGATGAAACTAGACATCATTGAGCTCCGAATTTTAGTCTCATTTGGGCTTTATTAATTTCAGAATTGTAACTTAGTAATCTAGCATGACCTTACTGATTTTTAATTAGATTAATGCTCATAAAGCTTCCAAAATTGAATTAGTAAATCAACTAGTCTTGCACACTTTGATACTCATTTTATATCATTATTTCATGTGCGCTTTAATAACCTTCTTGAACCGTATAATTACTTATATGTAAATATAATTCAGGTTCCCTAAATCCTTAATAAATTAAGACTCACCAGCCTTAATTAATTATATTATTTGGCTTTAATAATTACATAATTAAGCCTTAATTGTTTTATAATCTTCAGGGTTATTTCATAATCCCCTATTAATTAAGGTAGCTCATGTTTGGGGTATTTCAATAATTGGTAGCTCTTTGGCAGGTGTTCAGGGCTGGGAAATGGATAAGAATGACGCATAGGACAGGCGGAAACAAGTAGATAAGGTGGGAAGGAAAAGTTTATCAATCAAAGCAATAAGATAATATAAACCTTTATTTTAAGAAAAGGTTATACAGAGGTTGTATCATATATATAGGTGGCCGGTTATTTTCTTAGGAGATTACTCCCATTAGACGGCACATGATGGTCAAGGTCAAAGGAAAAGGCTTGACCAATGACTAGATTAAAGAATCATGTCATAACAGTACTATTCATAATCAAGGCACATATTTTTGATTTTTTTTTGAAAAACTTTGAATTATACATTCTAATGTGGTACATTATGTCACATTAGTATATTTAAGGGTATTCAAGACCCTAAAACCAAACAAAACTCATTTGGGAGACAATCTCACAAAAATGTGGCTTAAGGAAGCTTAGTGCACATTTTGTGTTAAAAATTGTTTTTGAGCTTGGTTTTCTTTAGTAATTGGTTAAATACGTCCCTTACATGATTATTAAGCTTAGGGATTTGATTTGAAGTCAAACGGAGGTCACATAACCTTTAAAGCTTGTTTAGAGCACATCTTGCTCTAAGTGACTTTTGGGCATGTAAATGCTTGTTCTTAAAGTTGGAGTGTTGTCCAATAATTTTAGTACGTTCATTTATGATTTAATATGCTTAGGACAAAATCTTAGGTCCTAAGGAGTTCATTTGGGTATATATTTACCCAAAATGGTCAAAGGGTGCAATAATTGCTTTATGTTGACCATTGTTGTTTTTAATTTGGTTTTAAGGCATGTTTAGGCCTTAATTTAATTGATTAAATGTTTAATCATTGTTTAATTTAATTAGAGGTATTTCTTTAGATCTACTTATGTAAATAAAGGAGAGATAGAGGAGTCTATTTACTATGAAGCCCTCCTAGAAAAGGTAGACCTTGCAGATGAGCAAGGCTGCCTACCCAAATGAGTTGCATCACCTACAATTTTCGGGGACTGGGTCGACCCCAGGCAGTATCTTGGGTTACTGGGCTTATTAAAAATCATAACCCCGAGATTTGTTTTGTTGATGAAGACCCGCTTCTCATCTGTTGAGATGGATCTGATTAGATTAAAATGGCCCATGTATGATGGTATCAATGTTTCTAGTAGAGGAAGAAGTGGTGGTTTAGTGTTGTCGTGGAAAGAGGAGATAGTTATCACTCTGATCAATTCTTCTTCTCAACGTATTGTTGTGGAAATTACCCTACCAGATATGAGAACTTTTTATTTTACTGGTTTTTATGGTTGGGCTAATTGGAACCTTAAATATCTTTCTTGGCAATTACTTCTAGCCCTTAGACAGCAAATGAATATCCCCTGAATAATAACAGGGGACTTTAATCAGATTATGTACGAAAAAGAAAAAGAGGGGGTAGAACTAAGAAAGAAACACACATGCCCCCTTCAGAAATGCTGTACTGGATGCGGGTCTAATAGATGCTGGGCTTATTGGTCCCCCCTTCACTTATACCAACTGTCAACCTAGTCCTCACTTATCTGTCAGTGGATTAGATTAAGCCTTTATGTCTCTTGAAGCCCAAAATATGTTCCCTGCCCTGTCAGTCCAACACCTCCCTAGAGAAATCTCAGATCACTGCCCCCTCTTTATTAGATTACTAGGATTTCACAAAAAAAAACTAGGGAAAATCTTTCGGTCTGAAAATATTTGGCTGATGAATGAAAAGTGTAGCAAGATAGTGGAAGAGATTTGGGGTCCGAATACTCAAGACTTGACGGGGAACATCAGAAAATGCAAAGAAAAACTTCAAAACTGGAAAGGTTGGAATATCCAGAAAGTTAGGAACAAGATTAAGAGTAAAACCAAAGAGCTACACAATATCTCTTTTGTCAACCAAACAGTTGGAATCACCTCGAATAGGAAAGGTTTACTAATGGAGATTGAACTTCTTCAATACAAAGAAGAGATATGGTGGAAACAGAGAGCTAAGGAAAGGTGGATCAAAGAAGGTGATAAAAATTCAGCCTATTTTCACTCTAAAGCCACGACCAACAGAAGAAGAAATGAGATATTTGGACTGCAAAAAGATAATGAAAACATGGCCTTTTCTTGGGATGAATTAGAACAAATTACTAGAACCCACTTTCAAAAATTGTTCAGAGCTTCGACCCTAGATAATTCAAGCCCCTTCTGTAATTCTGTTGCTAGTATCATACACGAGGATCATGTCTCAGCTTTGTCCAAAGAGTATGATCAGGCAGAAATCATTCAAGCTATTAAAAATTTGGGATCAGGAAAGGCTCCTGGCCCTGATGGGTTTAATGGTAAATTTTTCTCACACTTATGGAGCATTATAGGGAACCAAGTCATCCAACTTGTCCTTAATATTCTCAATGGCCAGCCCTTACCTCTCTCTTTAAATGATTGTTACATCACCCTCATCCCAAAAATACCAGGAGCTACTCATCTAAATAACTTCAGACCAATAGCCTTTTACAATTTTACCTATAAGATAGTCACAAAAGTCCTGGCTAATAGAGTTCAACAAATTCTCCCAGAGATCATCTCTGAGAACCAATCTGGATTTGTGAAAGATAGACTCATTAGAGATAACGCGTTCTTAGCAGGGGAACTTCATCATAGAATCCAAATACCCAAGCCACAAAAAAAACCCATGTTTGCATGCAAAATAGATCTTAGTTATGCCTATGATAGACTAGAATGACCCTTCATCAACAATATGCTTTAAGCCATGGGTTTCCCCGATCATTGGAGAGTCTCCGTAATGAACTGCATCTCTTCTACCAAAGTATCTGTCATAATTAATGGTACCCCATGTAAGCCATTTATCCAATAAAGGGGGGTATCCGACAAGGGGATCCCCTCTCACCTTTTCTGTTAATTCTAGCCCAAGAGGCTCTATCCAGAACCCTGAATGGAGCTATGAATGATAAACTCTATCAAGGAATCAACATTAATAAGGAAACTCCTTGCATTTCCCACCTAGCCTTTGCTGATGATGTTATCTTCTATGGCATAGCTAGTATTCAAAATGTTGAATATCTAGGAAACCTTATCTCTAATTTCCTGAGAGCTTCTGGTCATGAAATCAACCACCAGAAATCAGATATTGTTTTCAGTAAGAAAGTCAGTGTTGCGGATAAAACCCATATGGCCAATTTCCTCAATGTCCAAGAGGCCAGTCATTCCAAAAAATACCTAGGCATTCCAACTAAGGTGGGGAGAAATAAGAATGAAACCTTTGGTTACATCTTAGAAGCCTTGAGAAAGAGAATTCATAGTTGGAACAAACCTATGGCCAAAGCAGCAAGATTAGTCCTTACCTCTAGCATCCTTCTGTCAATTCCAACTTTGACTATGTCTATCTTTCAGATCCCCAAACACATCATAAACAAATGGATTCGATGATTGCCCAATTCTGGTAGGCAGGAAACACCACAAAAAAACCTCCTTACTGGACCAAATGGAAGAAGATTTGTGCTAAAAAATAGAATGGGGGAATAGGTCTCAAATATTCAAAGGATTTTAATCAATCCCTCCTAGCCAAACAAATTTGGAACCTCCTCAAAAAACCAAATACCCTAGTAGCCAAAACTCTGAAAGCCATTTAGTACCCCACATAATCGATTCTAAATTCCAAGCCTACTAAGAAAGATAGCCTCATCTGGAAATCCTTAATCTCTAGTATCCACCTGGTTAGAGCTGGAGCAAGAAAGGAAATAGGAAATGGTATCAACACAAGGATCTGGGACTCTCCCTGGATCCCTAGAATAGGAAATTTCAAGATCATCTCCCCCATATTTGGTCTTCCAAACAATACCAAAGTGAGCTACCTCATGAACCAAAATGGTAACTCTTGGAACACTGAAGTAGTAGAGAGAATCTTCCTCCACATTGATAGTGCAGAGATTGTGAAAACCACTATCAATCCTTAGAAGGAAGATGAGTGGATCTGGCACTATTCAAAAAACAATGATTACTCAGTGAAAGAAGATTATATTTTACTACTAAGGATGGTAATGGGTCGGGTTTGGGTCGGGTGGAGCATCACCCGCATCCATCATCCGACTAAAAAATTTCACCCAAACCCGACCCATCACCCGATCCACCCGTCACCTGCGGGTGATTCGGGTGTATCGGGTGATAAAGGTGAAACCCAAAACAAAATTGATAAGAAATTAAAATTTTAACTACTTTTGAAAGTAACAGAGACTTATATTATATGCTAAGATGGAAAAAAACAAAGCAAAACATAATGCAAATCTTGCTGTTATGAATTGTATTGAGGCAAATTTAGCTTTTACTGCAATGTATCAAACAAAGATGATGAGTGATGATAGTGAACAAATTCATGATCCTAATATATCATTTTTACAAGATGAGATTTTACTTGTTACCTTATGTTTCAGGAATAAAGGATATACATTAATCACAGGCGGGCTACTTATTGATTATGGCAATAGTCCGAGGGTGGCCTTCAATACCAAAACATCCCAGACAAAAGAAGATTATGAGATGGAGATACAAGCAATTGCTCAAGGAATTAAAATAGCAAAAGATGAAGGCTTCTCCAAAATCCACATCCAAATAAACCAAGACCACACCAAAAAAATCTTCAACGACGTGAAGAAAGGAAACCATCCTTTATGGAAAAGGGAGGAAATTCCCCTAGCAGTAACCCAAGCTTGTAATATGAACTTTGAACCAGTTCCCCTTGGTAGCAATAGTACTAGTACGTGTAATGAACAAGTAAGTTTATAGTAATATGAAGAAACAAGTAATTTTCAAAAAAAACAAAACAAAACAGAAAAAAAATACCGACCGAACATAACCTAAAACACTGTTGAATTTGGGAGGAGAGGAGACTAGTACGTGTAGTAGATATCTTAAATGCAAACATAGTCAAAGAGGCAATAATCACACACGATTCCACAAATAAGATTTGTACATATATCTGGTGGCAGAATTAGAAAAGATCAGGACATGAGATTATTCAGAGATTCTGTAGACTGGTCTGACCTCCACGATGCTGGTTTTTTTGGTGATTTTGGCACTTTTACTAATAAACAGTTTGATGGTGATTTGTCTATTAGTAGACTCGACAGAGCTTTTTTGTGCAGTAAAGCTCTTTCTATGTTTCCCACTCTTTCTGTTGAGCATCTGTCGTGGGAAACTTCTGATCATAGACCAATACTGATCAGATTGTTTGGCCAACAAAGGAAACATAAGCATCTGTTCAGGTTTGAGTCTGTCTGGATTAAAGAAGAGAAATGCTTTGATATTGTCTCTGAGATTTGGGGCAGAGACTGTAACAATCTCGATCAGAAAATTCAAGATTGTGCAAAAGCTTTGTCCAATTGGAAAGGGTGATCTTATGGTAAAATTCAGTGGAAGCTTAAACAGAAGAAGCTTGAACTCTCTTCTCTCAACCAAGGCCATCATTCAGTTGGAGCTGAATCCAATAGAAAAAGACTTAGAGTGGATATTGAACTCCTCTCTTTTAGTATCGAAGCTTGGTGGAGACAAAGATCTAGACAACAGTGGATATCTGAGGGAGACAGAAATACTAGATTTTTTCATTCCAGAGCTTCTGCTAGAAAGAAAAGAAATTCCATCTTCGGTTTAGTTAATCAGAATGGAGTTATGTCTTATGACTGGAGCAGTATTGAGTTCACAGCCAGAGTCTATTTTCAATCCTTATTCAAGAGTTCTAATACTGTTACATATTCTAGGTTTGTTGATGCAGTCAGAGACAGACTCTCTCCAATCCATGTAGCTTCTTTGATGATCCCTTATTCAGCTTCAGACATTTTTACAGCTATGAAAGATCTTAGTGGAGACAAGTCTCCAGGACCCGACGGTTTCAACGGCAAATTCTTCAAATCATATTGGCATGTAGTGGGAGATCAAGTCACGTCAGCTGCACTTTCTATTCTCCAAGGTAACCCTATCTCTGATTTTACAAATCAGTTTTATATTACTTTGATCCCTAAGGTCAAGGGTGCGGTGGATATCAGAAACTTTAGACCTATAGCTTTATGCAATTTCACCTATAAAATAGTTGCTAAAGTCTTGGCTAATAGAGTTAAAAGTTTCCTCCCAGATATCATCTCCTCTAACCAATCAGGTTTCGTTAAGAATAGGCTTATTACAGACAACATTATCATCTCTGGAGAAATCATGCACTATCTATCTAGAAGTCAGGCGGTTAAACATGGTTATTTTGCTCTCAAAATGGACTTGAGTAAAGCCTATGATAGACTTGAATGGAACTTCTTAGAGGATATTTTATCAGCCATGGGATTCCCTGATATGTGGTTAAGACCGGTCATCAATTGCATTTCTTCCACTAGATGTTCAGTTATGATTAATGGAGTTACAGGCTCTTATTTTTCTCCTTCTAGAGGTATCCGACAGGGAGATCCTCTTTCTTCCTTTCTGTTTATCCTTGCTCAAGAGGCTTTCTCTAGTGTCTTGAATAATGCTGATCTTAGGGGAGATTACAAAGGTATTAAGCTCTCTAGACAAAGTCCTAGTATCAGTCATCTTACTTTTGCAGACGACTTATTGGTGTGTGGTAAAATCACTGCTGAGAATGCTCTCTTCCTTCAAGATACTCTCAACTCCTTCTTAGCTTCTTCAGGTCATGAGATCAACAGACAGAAGTCAGAGATTTTGTTCAGTAGAAGAGCTAGTTCTCATTCTAAGTCTCAGTTTTGCAATCTGCTGGGTTATGAGGAAACCTTCAATTTTGAGAAATATCTAGGCTTACCCTCAGGTTCTGGAAGAAATAAGAAACAGATTTTCAATTACCTCATCGAGACTATTCAAAGAAAAGTCACCAGCTGGGGTAACCCTATGTCTCAAGCTGCTAGGACTGTCTTAGTCTCTAGTGTCCTTCAGGCGACTCCTGCCTATACTATGTCTATCTTTCTCCTTCCTAAAAGCATCAATGATAAGATAAATTCTCTTCTTGCTTCCTTCTGGTGGGGAGGGAATTTAAACAAAAAGAGTATACATTGGATGAAGTGGCAAGAGGTTTGTAAGAGCAAAGATTCAGGTGGTGTGGGATTCAGATCCTCGAGAGATTTCAACCTTGCTTTGCTGGCTAAGCAGCTTTGGCATTTTCTCTCTGACCCTAATTCTCTAGTTGCTAAGATTGTCAAGAGCATCTATTTTCCTCATTCTGATTTGCTCCAGGTGAAGAAGAGAAATACTGACAGCCCTATCTGGAAATCTTTAGTCTCTGCCCTTAATCTGTTAAAGTCAGGGATTAGAAAGGAAATAGGAAATGGGAAAGATTCTCTTTTTTTGAAAGACCCCTGGATTCCTAGACCTAATTCATTTAAGCTTTATTCTCCAGTTCCTGCACCCAATGCTACACACATTATCAGCCAGTATATTGATTATGACAGTGGAGAGTGGAATTGGTCCCTTCTTCAACAGCATCTGTGGGAAATCGATCTTGACATGGTCAGGAAAGTTAATATTAACTTGCAGAGCACAGATCGATGGATCTGGCACCAGTCTAAAGATGGTATCTTCTCTGTTAAGTCAGCCTACTTTGTAGCTATCTCTGCTAAGGAAGCTCTTAGCCCTTCTTCTAGCTCTATTAATCAGGTTTTAGATAACAGAATCAGGAAAAGTCATTGCAGTCCTAGAGTTAAGCTTCTCTTTTGGAAATTTAAACACAACATTGTTGCTCGTGTAGCGAATCTCGCCAGAACAATAGGAGGATCTCCTCTTTGTTGTTTCTGCGGCCTGATTGATAATATGTTTCATACTTTCTTCAGTTGTATCATGGTTAAACACCTGTGGGATGACATCTTATTCCTTCCAAGTCATCAGATTCCCGATGAGAAAGATGTCCAAGAGTTCATTTTTTCTGATGTCAAAAACTGGTCCAGTGAAAAACTTGATAAAGTTATTAACACCATGTGGATTATCTACGATGCCAAGAATTCGGCAAGACACAATCCCCTCCATTCATGGATGGCTCTGATTGAAGCTAACCAAGCTTTTGTTGCAGCTCATAAGATTACTACTGAAAAGTCTAGTGCTGAATCTCTCACTAAGTATGTTTGGTGTCCTCCTTTGCAGGATTCTCTATTAATCAATTGTGGAGTCAAGATCAAGCGCGGTTGTGTTTTGATCTTGGCTGGATCCATTAGAAAGCACGATGGTGACATCCTGTTCGCTTTTAACAAAAAAATGAAAGCTTGCTGCAGTCTGATAGGAGCTGAGATTCAAGGGATTGTGTATGCTCTGAAATGGTGTGTAGAAGAAGGGTACCTCAATCTCGAGATAGATGTCTGCAACCCAGATATTTTCATGTTCTTGAAGAACAAGAGGAACCTTGAGTTTTCGAACAGCAGCAACCTTTTGTGGGAACAACTTGCTTGTCTCTCTGATCTTTGTAACTTAAACAAGATTATTCTAGATAACTCTGGTTGTAATTTTCCGGTTACTTTGATTTCTCATATGTTTAATAATTCGATTAAGTTTAAATGTTGGGTAGGAGAAGAAAAATCATAAATTAACATATTACTCCTCCTATTCAATATAGGACGATTTTCTTTAAAATGTAGTACAGTCTTTTTAGTTTTTTATATAAAATTATTTTAAACGTAGGTCGCATTATCAGTTAGTTTATTGTCTTTATATATCACATATATCAATTGTTATATTAACTATTTTTCCCTTCTATTTTTTTAAACTTTCAACTGACAACTGACATCAACTAGATTATCAACCGGGATGTAATTAAAAGTGTCCATATATTATTACCACGATGTACAACATCCCATATGGAAATTGGAATGACGATTTGACATGTGCAAGCTGGCGAAGAAAACTTGAAATAAAATGTCCACATGAGAGATATTTGTAAGTCGAATTTGATTCGTCACGGTATTTGCAATTATAAGCTTCTGCAGAGGTTGTGTCCTTTTTTGCATTCTGGTAAAATGTCAGTAGTCCCATCATCATAACAAAAACGCAAAAGCAAAAGATGATGATAGTACTAGTACAATTGAGGGGGAGGGTGGGGTGGTGAGGAGTCCACCACACCACACCAGTAGCAGCTACAGATATACAACCACAGATAATAAAAGCGAGGGGGCTGTCGGCTATTGGGAAGCTAGTTCCCTCCACATACTACAACCCACCGTACATACATATTACAAATAAATGAATAATCAATTTATATGCAGAGTAGTACTAGACATTAGTAGTAGTAGTATTTCCATTTATACTATTCGGTTTTTCATAAACGTATACTGTTGGAGGGGTCCCACTTGGCACCAGAGAAGACCCTTTCTCCTATTGCCGTGACACGTTAACATCAAACAAAGCAAGGAGCGTAGTGGATGAGTGAGGATCCTTATCCTATCACTGGAATTGCAATTATATGTGCATCCCACTCGCTACTCTCGTTTATCCATTAATGTCTTATTTTGGGGTTGATGAAAACAAGGTGCTACGTTACTACTTATTGCTGCTGTGCTGTGTCGCCAAAACCACTCCTCTAGTTTGATCCATTCAAATAAGTCCACATAACCGGATATGTTCACCGATATTTAACATAATTACCAATTGTAATTTTTAAAAAAAATTCTTAGATAAAAACGCACCGTTTAGAGCTTGTTGCCCTAAATATGTCATGTAAGTTCGGTTATAACTAGAAATTAAAATTTTGAAGGATTTTTAGTTTTTAGTTAATCGAATTTTATTTTGATTTGGTTTATGGTTATAGAATAAAATATTTCAGTTAACGGAATAATTGAAATATTTTTAAATTAATTTTTTGTTAAAATATATAAATATTGATAAAATTTTAAGTTTTCTTTTAAATATTTTACTTAATCGAATTTATCACGCTTAGCCGTAACTAATTCGGTTTTCCTTTCAATTTTCAATTATATAAAAATATTGGGTTTCACTTAATTAAGCTTTTGACTAATTTGGTTATTGAATTAAATTTTGATTAATTCGGTTATAGTTGAAAATCAACTTTTTAGGGAAAATTCACGAGATACCCCTGTTTTCTTTCGTAATTCACAATATACCCCTGTGATTTTCGTAACTCAACTTAAACATGCTTAAATGTTGTCCAAAATTGATGAAACTTTATATGGACGATGCTAAAGTGTTATATTTTGGTCCAATATCAAATTTGAAGTTTTTTAAGCTCACGTGTGACCTGTTGGGTCCCACAGGTCACAAGTGAGCTTAAAAAACTTCAAATTTGATATTGGACCAAAATATAACACTTTAGCATCGTCCATGTAAAGTTTCATCAATTTTGGACAACATTTAAGCATGTTTAAGTTGAGTTACGAAAATCACAGGGGTATATTGTGAATTACGAAAGAAAACAGGGGTATCTCGTGAATTTTCCCAACTTTTTATATATGTAAAAAAATTGGTTTCGGTTAATCGAATTAACGAAACGAACACCCCTAATTGAGTGTCGGGGGCTGTTGAGTGGCGTATAGGGATGTCAATTTTGATCGAACTTGAAACCCTATCTAAAATCACCCGTAAAAAATTAGGTTCACGTTTGAAATTTTTTACTTGAAAATATTTTTGGTTCGGTTTTGGATTTGGTCATTGAAACTAGTGATTAGTAATTAATTTATTATTAAACTAAGCATTTATTTAAAAATTATGATTAAATGTGATATTTTAAACTTATTTATTGAATAACTCAAATTTTAAAATAAAACATAAAACTAAAAAATGGGTTGGATTCGGCCAACCCGTTTTGTTGTTGGTTTAAGGAATACAATCCACAACAAATTTAGATCGGGTTCAGTTGACATAAACTATTTTTGGGTGAGTTTGGGCTGAGATCATCCCGATCTAAAACCCAATTTACGTAGATAGTTATGGAAGATTGGTTGGAGTTCATGTAGATAGTTAAATCAACTTTTTTAGTTATCACGATGGATGGGTGAGGATAAATGGTTTCCTTACCAAATGACTTATAAATCGCTTCGCCACCTCGCCATCTATCTATTGGTGGGTCAGGATATATATTGGGTCCGTTTGAGGTCAGCTGTTTATGTTAGCTGTCATGTCTAGCTACTGATGTAACACCCCTACCGCTAATCCTTTACTTACCGTCTAATCATCCTAATTATTCTACTACTCGCAGTGAAATTACTACTGCTACGACGGGTGATACAACACCGCTAACCGCCCATACGGCTAGCTAGGCTTACACTACTTACAGTCACGGTCTGATGCCTAAATAATACCGAGCTACTACATTACATACCACTTTCAAAATATCGTACACTTACAATGCTGGATTACCGAGTATTAAAGAGTATTCAATTACATCCTTTCACTAGCTTCCTAAAATAATGAGTTTAAACAAGCTACTCACCTATACCCATTCATAATCCCACAATATCCAAAAAGGGTGTACCCCATGGTACACCGGCTAAACAAAAAGGCTTACAGCCGTGTACAACTTAGTACACCATTCACAGTCTATTAATTACATCAAAAGAAACATCTTGATTTCGTCAAGCCTTCACCCTTCACGAGCACCTGTAAAATATTAAAAATGGTGCCCCAAGGGGCTCAGCAAAAAACTGCATATAAACTTCGCATATACCGCGTGCTAACTAGGGTACGCCGACTATTTAAGGTCGATTGTACATGCGGTTCATTATTATCATACATACATGCTTTACATACACCATACAATCATACACATTGCAAAACACAAGCCAAAACATCATTACAATAGCATACACAGTACTTACCTTCACAAAGGTTAGCCAAATTACACATCCGGGTTAATCGGATGCTTATTACTCTTTTACTCATTACACAATACTTACACAAACATACTCTTACTTTACTTACATACTTTTCCATACTCATTTGCTCATTCTTACTTACTTACTTTTACTCATGTTAAGTCGGTATGACCTCCGGGAAGGGACTACACCGTCCCACCACCGGGCTTTAGGTGGCTCACTAATCCAGGATGCTACCCATTTAAGGGGTTTGGGCCGTGGAAAAGATTAAAAGCCAGGAATTGAATCCAACCTCTTGTGTCTCCGCCTCCTCACGTGTGGCCGAAACTATATCGGACTTCTACTCATTCCAATTTACCAATTTATTATGTTAGATTGGTTAGCTTGTTAGGAATTAGTTAGAAGTCCATCACAATCATTCGGCCACTACAATGTACATTCAAGCATACACACATTATTCATCCATACATTTCATGAATTATACAAACTATAATTTAAAATAATATTCAACAAGGAAACAATATCATATAGGCACAAGTAAGCATAACAACTCCGATTCGTGCGTTTATCTTATTTAGGTGATCAATTAGCACACAACACATAAATCGGAGTAACCAAGGTAGCATACGGGGCATGAGAAGTTCATACTGTTCACCGTTGTACTCGAACCGACTTTCCTTCGGTGTTCACAAATCGAGTCCTATAACATACATGGAGTTGTATGGTTAATGACTTATTATTTAATTAACTCTTACTCCATTACCTTTCCCTAGACATACTTACTAGTTCTTACAAGTCCTAAGTGGTTATGAACTCTTTTCATACTTTAAGTTTATTTTCTCACCCATGTGCAAATTCTTTTGTTGTTTTTAGCCACAATGGTGTACTTCTATATATATATATACACGTATGATTACTATAATTAACATTTTTTTTGTAAGTTTGGGCCGACCGACCCACCGACCGACCCAACCTCTTGGGTCGGTCCATTCCAGTAAGTTTTTCCGTCCTCTAGACTTTCCCGACCGACCCACCGACCGACCCAACCTCTGGGTCGGTCGAAGTCAGAAACTTCAACTTCAGAAGAATTTTCCCGACTGACCCGACCGACCCACGGCCCTCTGGGTCAGTCTGTTCCATAAGGTTTCGTTTCAGTTGTTTATGCTCCGACCGACCCACGACCGATCCAACCTCTGGGTCGGTCGGTAGCAGAACTTGCCTACCGAATTTGTTTTTCACCTCTTTTCTTACCCAATTCTCCCCCAATCTTCCTACATACATCCTAATATGTTTTAGCACTAATTAAACACTCTAAATCATCTTAGTTCATCCATTAACTCCTCACTCCTTTTTATATCAAATCACACACATTATTCTCCAAGTTTTCATTCCAGCACTTACACTATTTTTCTAAGTTGCATTTTGCTACAGATTTTGATTCTCACCTTCTCCATCTATAGCTCCCTCTTCTAATGCTATTCCTAAGGCTTATAAGGCATTACACAACTCTCCTTACCTACCCACTAACTAGCTCCAATTAAAATCTGTTTCAAGGTATATTTTCCACCTAGTTAAACTCTTAAGTTCCCTAGTTTCTAGGTAAAATTTGCTATAGTCTCCCCTATATTTTTACTTTCTCACCACATGTTTTAGCTCACAAAACACCACTCATTACACCTGTTTATTAACAACAACAATATGTAAATCTCCAACACAAATACTAAACATTAACACTCATTAAATTTCCTGCACACAACATCTAATTCCCTCTAGGTTTTAACAAGTTTTTAAATGTCTTTTAAGCTTCAAAACAGTTTAGTTCTCCTTCCACATTACACTACTACTCATTACCATTTTACAATACACATTTTAAACTACTAAAATCTGTTACACAATACATTACAAAACTACACAATAGTGAGCATAATTTACCTTGTTCTTCTTCCAGTTTTTCTTTTCTTCTTCTTTCTTTCTTCCTTCTTCCTCCTCTCTTCCCACCGGTTGTGAAGGTTAAATATTCTATAATTACAGCCCAATACATACCACGATTTCAATACCACTAACCTTTAATTATCTTTAGAGCTTTAAGGTAAGTTTAGGGTTTAGAAAATGATATTACCTTGCAAGTGATGAAATGGATTTTAGGATAGCTCAAGAACAAGATTTCTACTCCACCAAAGATGCCAAAATCGGCTGGGAACAAAAGGAATAGGAACTCAACACTTAGAAATCTTCATTTTGCAAATAAGAGTGAGAAAATGTAGTATTTTTGGATTTATTTTTACCTTAAACCAATGAGGTGAAGAAGGGGCTTCTAATGGTGGTCTTTGTTCTCCAAACTAAGAACACCCATGGAGATGAAGTTGCTTGTTTTTGAATTCGGAAAAGAAGATAGTGTTCTCCTTGATGAGAGGAAGACAATGGTACAGTTTTATAATTTTTGGAGGAGGTTTGAACACTTAACAAGAGGAGAGAAGTGGGCTGTTGAATGGGGTCCCTCAAATCGCCATGGCTGGCCTGCTTGGAGAAGAAAGAAAGCAGAGAAATGGAGGGAGCAGATGGTGGGTTTGTGAGGGATAGGAGAGAGAATGACTAAAGTAAGGTATGTGTACTTTCTTTTGTTTTTTACTTTCTTCTTTGTCTTTTGTATATTAGGAACAATTAAGGGAGTGTGAGGGGGAAAGAAAATCGGCTGACACACAGCCCTATTATGGGTTTTAAAATTTTATTTGCAATAGTGGACACACTAGTTTGGTTTATTTGCACTTTCACCCCACAACTTCCCGTTTTTGACAGTTTTTACTATTTTCTTGTTTTACTGATTTTATTGGTTCTAGACCTTCATTAATGTTTATTAATGACTATTTGGTTGACCAAAATTGTTACTAGTCTATTTGACCCGCTTAAAGTCACGTTTTCCCGCTTTCCTCGAAAAACGCGCTTTAAGGTTTGTTTGTGTTTTTAATCCGTTTTAAGGATCCGTTTTCTTCAGGATTTGTTCCCTCATGATTATTTAGACATAATTAAGCTTTTAAACTACTTATTAGCCTAATTAATCACTATTTTTAATTACGGGGTATTTCAACTGAAATTAAGTAGAAAAGTATAGGGCCCATAAAAATAAAGTAACAAAGAATGTGGATCCAAATGGGTCCCAAGGGAACACACGTGGGTCCCACACCAAAATGTTGGTTGGGACAACACTTCCACAAACGCTTTCATGTTTTTATGATAGTAGAAGTAGGATTTATATCGATAGTAATGGCAATAAAGCTTCCTTGAATTATATTAGTTGTAGTAGGCGATATATGAGTGCTTATACTGGTTGTGTTTTTAAGGGTATACAATTTCCATCTATTACTTAAGTAGTTCCCTTATTGGTAGGTATTATGAATAAAATAGGTTGAGCGAGATGTTTTAATGACGATAAAGAGAGTGTTCAATAATGATTGATGAAGAAAGAGTTGGTTCAGGTTCTAATGGAAGAGGATACCAGATTGATAGGATCCGGGTGCTGACCGAGTATGTCTGAGGTGTTAGTCTCAAACCCACTCGACTATGCATGAGAAAGTAGATGCGGAAGCTTTTATTGAAATTTACAACTAAAGAAAACTTGTATTGAAAACTCAATGATGAATTTAAAACCTAGTTCTCTATGATTGGGGTTAGACAGAATAGCTCTGCCTAACACTGTATGCAAATTAGTAGTGAAACTATCTTGTGAACTATTGGGCAGTGAACCCAATCATTGTAGTACAACAAGGTCGTATCCACAGGGACTTCATAACTATCTAGTTAATTATAAGCTTAGTAAATGTGCAAGAAGTTAAATAAAAGTGCATAAACTTAAATTGGGGTTTTTGGGTTTTTGGTTTGATTAACGGAAGATAAAGGAAAGAAATATAACTAAACTAACTAAACTAGGAAATATGTAGCCCGGGATGGATATTTGCACCCGTCCTCCCCATACTACCGATTGTTGACCCTTGAACTTATAGCTAAAAAATGGGACCACTTAATTAATTAGCAACCTAATCTAGGCATACTAATCATAACCAATTTAACCGGAACTTGTCAATTAGCTAAGCCCCGGGTCAATCAATAGCACTAAGCTCAAGTTCCCCTAAGGTTGCAATGTAATTGTAACACCCCTACCGCTAATACCGTCATTACTGTACAATACTTACCTTCGCAGCGGACATTACATACTCAACGGCGGGTGTACAATGCCGTTAGTCACCCACGTGACTAGCAAGGCGAGTTACAATCCTACATACTATCGGTCTGATGAATATGAACATACCGAGTACTCTACACAATACAATACTTCCCATCGCATACTCATCCATAATCCAATTCAACTCCAATACATTACTATACCGAGTATACTACAATCCTCAAAATTACCGATACAGTCTAAACATCCAAATTCTTACTACGTGAACACATACAATTCCCTTTACTCAGCTACCCATGCTTATGTAGCAGTCCCCGTCCTACTCTCTCGAACGGTGAACAGCTTCGGTACCTGCACACTAAAAAAAAGTTCCCCTAGGGGGTCAGCTTACGCTGCATATGAAATCCGCATATACCGCGTGCTAACCGCGGTACGCCGACTACTTTGGGTCGGATATACATGGAGTTCATTTACATGCATACATACATACTCATGCTACAACAATACAACCATCATTACCTACATCCACATACAAGTTCGATTCTTACTAAGGAAGACAGTTCGATAGTCAACCATTTGTATTTGTTATTCATTCATTACTCTTCGTACTATATTTGATACCTTCTACTCTACTCATACCTACTCCTTACCCTTACAAACTCGACACTCCATGCTCGATACTTTACTCGTACACGTTCCTTACTCTGTACTCGTTACTACGCTTCTGTACGCTCATTACTCACTACTCCTTACTTACTCATACATGCTCAGTACTCAATACTTACTCATACATACTCAATACTCACTACATACTCATACTCGCTTCTTACTCAATACTCATTACTTTACTCATACGTACGCAATACTCAATACTCATTACTTTGGCCACCGGGCGGAGTCATACAAAAGACTTGCCACCGGACCTACAATACGAGGGCTATACGCTTAACTCCTCAAATCCTCAATGTCCGTTCTACCGGACTACTCATATTCCCAACACTCTTCTCTCAGAGTATAATACAATCTCACGGATTAGCCTAGAAGTATCTCTCTCGATAATCTCCACTGGCTTAGGGAATTACTACCGTCTAGTATCCTCAGGTTTAAGGGTT
This sequence comes from Limonium bicolor, assembly GCA_023374045.1. Lineage (NCBI taxonomy): Eukaryota > Viridiplantae > Streptophyta > Magnoliopsida > Caryophyllales > Plumbaginaceae > Limonium > Limonium bicolor. The sequence continues at coordinate 41,926,286 of CM041782.1, read as the reverse complement.
TCCCCAACATCTCGGATACTCTCATGTTCGGGTCATTACTTACTTCAGTCGGGTCCTCTCATAGTGGGTCGACTAACTACTAAGGGGTTTGGAGATCCCTCGTCATTCTTTACTACTCTTATGGTTCATGTTTGCACCAAGAATAATTCCTTTGATATGGGTTACTTATATACTTCCACTACTTATTGTTGGTGGGTTATTCGTTTCGATTCTTCTACCGTTATCGGGAGGTTGTTACTCCCGTACACTCTCTCACATTCTAGTGAGTTCATTGGGTTGCGTTATCGTTTATCGCTCGTTAGCTTAGTGCGTTGCTATTGTTCCATTAATTCACAGCAAGACCCTTACTACGAGTCACTACAAAACAAGACTCATCTATGAGTCGATCTGCGCACCAAGTAAAGCCACACAAATCAATTCAAGAAAGGTTAGCTCATGCAACATACAACAAGACATACAATGAAAGGCAGTAAACCGTTTTCATGCTTTAATCTTGATTAGCCGGCATACAGCACACAAATCAACGTAACTCGGTTAGCATACGGGGCATGAGGAAATCATACCTTTCACCGGGGTTAGCTTTACCGTGTGTTCCCTTGTTCTTCGGTTCACACTTGTTCCACTGATAATGTTTCCAAAATTGTTATTAATACTATGTTCATACGATACACAATAATTACTACTCCCGTACTTACCCCGTTGTCCCGTTATTCTTAGTTTTTCTCTTGTGTGCTTAACTTTCTTTCCTTCATTATTCTAGCACTAATGTCTTACTTATACACATATATATATGTGTGTATGTATATATATATATGTATGTATGGGTATAAGTATATATATATATTTATATTATATGCATGTATGTATATTTTAATTTAATTTAATTTTTTTTTTATAAAGGCCGACCGACCCACTCTGGGTAGGTCGCCTGGGTGGGTCGGCTGCAGAGAACACCCGGGCTACAGAATTTAGTCCGACCGACCCAGGCTAGGGTAGGTCGCCTGGGTGGGTCGGCTGCAGAACCCCTTTTAATTATCTACTTTGAATTCTAAATTCACCTCCATTCTCACCCAATCTTTTCCTAATCATTTCCACATGTTTCCTACATGTTTAAACACTAATTAAATCCTCTAATTCACCTTAATTCATTCACCAAATCCATTACTAAATCCATCAAACAACTTACACAATTTCCTTACTTCTTCTTCAACACATGTAACAGTTTTTGTTACCCTTATGCTACAGATTTTACCATTCAATTCTCCCATCCAATACCTCCTCAATCATTGCCATTCCAAGCATTCTAAATACCTCTCCTTACCATGCCAATTCATTCCCTAGCCATTACACTACCTACACCCAAGTTCCAACTCTATTTTTACAAAATCTTGTACACTAGTTTTTCACTAGTTTCTACAATTGTTTTTGATACTCTTTGCTACAGATTTTCATCTTCTTATTTCTCATACTACTATTACCATTCCATAGCTACTAAACATCTCTACCAAACCCAATACATACCTTGGTTCTCCCATTCACCAAGACACTCTTTAATGCACAATTCTTACCAAAATTTCGCCATAGTTCACCTACTTTTCTTACTTATCCACACATACCCTTTCTCATCCAAATCATTCCTATTCTAGCCACACCCATACAAGGGTCCTACCAGCAATACAAGCAATCCTAATACATCATTAATTCCTCATAACACAATATCAATACACATACACAATTCCTTGGCTCTAAGGCCTACAATCCACATACTTGTTCACAAATACCCAAACTTTCACAACTACAATTCTACTACATTATTTTGGTTTCTTTAAATTGGTTTACCCATTCCCATTATCCTAATGCATCAAAATCTTGCATTAAGGAAGAGCTCTTACCTTGAGCTTATACCTCCATTTCTTTTCCACTTCATCTCCTTCTTTCTTGCACAAATCGATCACATGGGGAATGGAGTTGTCAAACTCCATTCCCATCACCCAAAGCACATCAAACAAGTATAATTAATACACTAACCCTTAGATTTATGCTAGTTCATTGAAGTGTTCAAAATACAAATTTCTAGGGTTTACCTTTGGAGTGCTTTAGGAGGGGTTTTAACCCTTGGTTCAAGAAGGAGGTTACTCCACCATTGGAGGGTTGAGACAATGCTCCAAAACAAGAGAAAAAAACAAGGTAAGAGATAGACCAAAAATCGGCCATGCTAAGAGATGGAGAGAAGTGAGGTCTTTTATGGAGATTTTTACCTTGTTGGAAAGAGGAGACTCCAGGCTTCACAATGGTGTGCTTTTCTCTTCAAATGGGGAAAACCCATGGAGATGAAGTTGCTCATTTTCGGATTTTGAAAAGATAGAATTGTAGAGCTTGAAGAGAGGAGTTCAAATATGTATTTTATTTTGCATTTGGAGCTCAAATGGAGCTAGAGCATGAGGTAGAAGATGAAGTTGCCATGGAAGCCATGTGAGGGCTGCAAAATCGTCGTCAGCAAGAGAAGAAGAAGAGAGGAGTGTGCTGCAGAGGGGGAGCTTCCATCGTGAGAGGGGGAAGGGAATTGGAGAGAGAATAGAAAATTAAGAGAATAAGAGGAGAGAGGAAAGGAGTGTGCTTTTTACTTTTGCTTTTAGTTTTTCTTGTCTTCTAGTGTGTGTGAGAGAGTAATATTTAATTGAGTGTGAGAGAGGGTATTAATACCCTATAAAAACCGGCCCACTTATACTGTTAAGCTGGAGCAGTTTTTCGTCTTTTACAGAAAACGCTCGTTAATTTACCCGGTTTAGCACTGTTCACTAACCGGGCCCGTTTTCCGGAATTTTCTCGTTTAACCTTTTTATTGGTTATTAAGCTTCCATAAATGCTTAATAATTATTATTCAATGTTTTATAATTTTTTACGGGTTCGTTTGACCACTTAAAATCACGTTTTCGGGTTTCCTCGAGAAACGTGCGCTAATGCTCTATTAGCGTTTAATACCTTATTTGGATCCGTTTTCTTCGGGGATTATTCCCGTATGATAATTAGGCATGAATAAGCCTTAGGAATCCTTACGATACTATAACCGAGGTCTCGTACCTCTTGTGGTTAATTAAACGCTCATTTTAGCGTTTTCCGCTTTCTAAGCGTTTTTCTCATTCCTTTGGATTTATTTTCTTTACCAAAAATTACTTAGGCACTATTAGGCCCTTAAATACTATATTAGAATAATATAATCACCATTTTTAAGTTCGGGGTATTTCAATCTACCCCCCTTAAAGAACTTTGCCCTCAAAGTTGGTGAATCTAATATTGTTATTCGTACCAATACTCTATGCTAAGGTTATGACCTCTACATATAATTTGTCAAACTCCAAATGTCTGACATGATGCATACTACGCATCCAAACAGCATGTCACTGCATGCATAGCAATCAAAAATATCCGTTTTACTCCTCTCCAAGGGGGTCCATCCGCAGACAATTAGGTACAATCCTCCCCCAATGGAGAGTGATCCCTCAGGTACCGGTCACGTTTGAACACTTACGCTTTCTGGTTCACGGCCGTCATGACTTGAGCACTTACGCTTTCTGGCTCTACGGTCCTTTGGTTCTGATCAAATTCATTTGCACATATAGAGATCCTCAGGCACTTACTCATACTTACTTACTCATACTTTACTCATACTTACTCATACTTACTCGGGACTACGCTGTCCCAGTGCCCTTGGAAAAATACAAAACACACACTGTTACCGTACAACCGGTGTAGTGGTTTCAAAACTAATCAACACTCCCACCGACTCAAAACTAGCTTCTCCTCCTATGGTTTCGACCGGATACCCGTGCCTAGGCATGGAAGATCCACTAGCGCCCGTGGGAGCGGTTTCAAAACCGATCCTCATTCTCAAGTTTGAAGAAAACACATTGTACCAAATTAGTTTTGGAAATTCATTTTGAAAACTTGCATACATCTCCTGAATACCATTTATGATGATTATACCTATTACTAGTGTCATTGTTGTGACCACTTAAGGGAGCTTCCAGAGTCCTTCAACCACAATGTGATCAGCATTGGTGTTGAATTATCCTTCCACCCCAATTTGTGTTCGGCTTCCCTTGATCACTAGCAAATCAAGTTCCACTTCCCACCTCAATACAAACAGACAGATTGTCAAACATTATTTCATTTTCTATCTTTTTAATCTTGCTACTCATAATCATGCACATACATTTTCCAATTCACATGATTCATTTACTTACTTACTAATCATTTCATCCAGCATTACTACATCTTCTCCAACTACTATACTTAAGAACTTCGTAGGTGTAATATTCCATTAATTTGCTATACCAAATTTATACTCATAAAATACATCGGTTTCATACCGATTTATACTCATTACATACATCGGTTCCATACCGATTTATACTCCTCAAGTCTCCCATACATACTCGTTCCTCATACTATTACCAATCGGGGTTCTCATTCCCCTGGAGTTTCTCTACTCCTTTTTCCTATACTTACTTCTCAAATAACTACAATTGCACGATGAGTGGATACAAATGTTTATGTAACATAAGTATCAACCATCAAAACGAATTCTTTTGCGCTATGCGCATTGTAGTTTACGCCCTTGTCACGTAAAATATACATTTCGCGGTTTTCGCTCTACCCCCCTTAAAAGGGATTACGCCCACGTAATCTACCATGTGTCAACATTGGACATTGGTCGAAGGCATTCAGCCGCCCTGGAGTGGTTCGGTTTTCCATGCGGTCCATTATACAATGTTCCTTGATCAACGGGTCTTAACCGTATTATCAGTTAGTCCCTGCATCAAGAATTTTCATCGGAGTTATTCAACTCTTAACCGGATTCGGTTCTAGCCTAAATGGCTTTGAGGCATTGGTGATTAGCCTTTATTCACTGGGTGTATTTCGCTTAGAATTCTGGGCCCACTAGCTTCTGCTGCGCGACCCTGATAACTTGGGTTATTCGCCCTTTTTGTTATCTTGAATGTGTTACGCATCACCTTTTATCCCTCTTATTGTGAGAATAAGGTTTATTAACCAAGTGTGGTATTCTCTTACTGTGCTCAAACTCGATGGGTTTTAGATTTATAACCAGCTCTCTGGCAATCTATATACATACTGTTGTTTTGTAGTGGTCATTCACTTGGTTCCTCCGACTTATTGTCGGTTGAGGTTAAGTCACTACTTAGTTGTAGTGCTTCCTCTACTGTTAGTAGCTTCTGAATTATACCAGTTTCCCTGGTTCATTACAAGTGTCCTTTGCTTGTATGACCTTGCATTTTCAATGCGTCGGTCCTTGTGACTTTCTTAAGTCTCCTTTCACCTTTATTCCTGTGGAATTCACATCTTGTGATTGTTGGTGTTTGACACTCGTCGTGTCTCCTTGGCCTTAGGCCGCATGGTTTGTTTCTAAGATTTTGCTTAGCTGGATTGTGCCATATTTACTGGTGAAAGGAAGGTTTTCCACGATTTACATTTTCCCATATTCCTAGCTATCACACTCGATCATTACTGCACAAATGCAATACCAAAACACTCAGTCCTACAGAGTGCAGAGGCGTAAACTCTTGACAGTAACTCTCTTATGAGGTCGCAATAGGACTGATTGCTACTCTTTCAGGTGGTGCTTCCTCATTTGGTGTAGACTTCTGGCTGGTTGCCCGGTTTCTACCCTTTTGTATTAACAACTCCATAGTATTGGGTGATTATTCGCATACGTTGGTCGCCTACTACGCAACATGTTCTTACTGATTCCATAATATTGGTTTAGATAGCATCCACCGTTGCTGGCTTCAGCTTATGCATTTCCACTATCTATATCGTTGTTTGGTGTTTATACGTCTGAGCTCCTTGAGCGTCATTTACTTATACTTTATGTTCCCACATATCGAGTTCTTATTGAACCGGTTACTCCTTAGTTGTCAACAGCTCCTGTTGAAGCTTATTTTACGTCGCTTGGCAATAATTGTATGTTCAAGCTTAACTACATTAGTAGTTCTGAAAGGGATATATTTCCCGGCAGTTACTGATGGTATCCCCTTCTTGGGATCCAAGTGTTCACCGCTCTCGCGGTCTCACATTTATGAGGGGTATCCTCAATTATTGATTGTTACTCTTTCACCGGTGTCATCCTTGACCACTCTCCATACAGTTCATGTTGGTTTTGCAACCGTTGGGTTGTGTGTGGTAATAGTTTCATGGCCTACTAGCCATATTGCCTAGAGCTCTGCTCATCATAGGTTGTTTCCGAGTGATTATTTCTCCATAAGCTATTGCTCGGTTGGAGGTGATACTGGGCTCCATGATAAGATCGTCACATCACGCTTCCGTTTGTTGGAGACCCTTTTTGTATCTTGGTATTGGTCGATACCATTTATTAATTTGGGGTATCCCCTGTCAAGTGGGATCCCTTCGGTGTTCTAACCGTATGTTGTTCCAATTGTGGTGTTCTTACCACGATATTTCGTTCAACTGTGTTGACTTGATGCCCTTTACGGTTTGCTCCTGGGTAGTACTGGTTATATGGCAGCATTTGGCTGACATTTATGAGTATGTTCAGTTTGTTATCCTGCCTTGTGGTTCTGGATCTGAGTTACCCATCGAGGGCTATGATGTCTCCCGTTCTTTGGGTAGACCACTGGTGCTTTTCCTTAGGTTATAATGGGTTTGGCATTCCCTTCGGTGATGAATGGTACTTCCGGTATCTTATAACATCACCCTGAGTGTTTGTGGTAGTTGTTCTGGGAATTCCATCCCGTTCGTTGAACACTGATGTGTTTATGTTAGGCATTTGCCTTACAGTGTTTAGACTGGGTATTCCTTCCAGTTATCATGCTTTACTTCGATATCTTGGAGACATATCCATTGTCTTATTCTGTTGTTAGTGCTTCTCGCACTTTTAACTCTTATTCATCCTCCTGGAGTAGATTCTTGACTCCCTAGCTTGTAATCTTATCTGAGTTTCCTTTGCTCGTTTGATGTATTCAGTGTTCTGGTTTGAATTTACTTAGGGTCCGTAGAACGGAGTTGACTACTTCCCGTGTTTCGTACACTACATGTATACATACGTGGGGTACCTTCTTGGCACGTTACCACTTACCCAACTATCTGTCAGGCCCGCAGGCTCCTTCGGAGTGCGGTCGTCCCACATCCCGTATTTGGGTACACTCGTAGTGCTCGTCACACGCCTAGGTGAAGTATTCTATTGCCAACTCCTCTTGTATCATTCTATGATACTCACCGTATTTCTGTTAGTTTTGTGTTAAAAATCTGAGGTTTAAAAGAAGGATTTGTGGTTTTGAAAGGAAAATTTGGGTTTTGAAATAGTTCAGTGTGAAAAGAAATTCTTTATGGCGTTGCCATCTGAGGTCTTGACCAGGCTCAGCTTCTTGCTGACCGGTATACTCTTAATACAATGGTCGGGCCGTTAGGCCGTTTCGAGGTTTCATTATTTAGATACTTAGGGTTGGTGATCCTATATTTGCTCCATTCGTCATAGTGGTACTTTAGTAAGTATCTACGGGTTGTTAAAAGTATTCCAACCGTCCTGTAGTTGCTGCACTTGCCCTGGGCAAGTGCGCGGGTAGGTTGTTTTTCGGTTAACGTATACCGGTTACGGTATCGTTTCTATCCACAGTTGGTGGTCTTATTAGATCTTCCTTTGATCCTTTGATCTTGGTGATCGATCTCCTGAGTCGTTTCTCAGGGTACTTGACATGATTGTCGTCCATCCGGGTGTCTCACACCTTCAGCGTGGTTAACGAGACTTGACTTATCCTTAAGAACCAGGTTGTGGTCCTATAGGTGTATGTGTTATGATTTCTTTCATAGTTGTCTGAACTATGTTGTTCGGTTATTGCAGCCTCTTGGCATGTAGGTTTGGTATTAATCCAACCTCGACTAACTCCTTAGTCGGTTTGTATACCGTTGTTGGTGTCATCAAAGATTACAGTCCGTAGACTCTCTTGTCTCGGGTTGCTACTCCATTTTCCTTGCCTCATTGTACGACTATGCTTCTCTCCGTGCTGGCTACGCATGGTTCTCGCGACTGCGAAGCATGTCGCCCCATGGTGCCATAAATTCCATTATCCTTGTGTTTAGGATCTTCATTTTTCCGCCACTAAGTGCGGTCATCGTCATCCAACGGGAACCGTCTTCGGGACTTCCAGTTCTTGGACTCTACCGTATGACAGGTTCTTTTCAATAAGGTTGTTTTTGCAACTGCCAGATCGGGTGTTACCCGAGTGTGAGAGGTCTTTCCAACTCTCTGGCATCATTTCCCATCTTAATACCGTGGGTTGCGGAGGGCGGGGTATGGTTGTTGTAGGATTCCGGTTCACGCGGAAGTTCCTAACTAGCGTACCTCACACGCTAACACTCAACCCTTAGCCCTAAGACTCTAATTCCTAACTCGGTATTTTCCTAAACTCGGTATTTCATCCATCAGAGCGATACTTCGCTCTGATACCACTTTTTGTAACACCCCTACCGCTAATACCGTCATTACTGTACAATACTTACCTTCGCAGCGGACATTACATACTCAATGGGGTGTACAATGCCGTTAGTCACCCACGTGACTAGCAAGGCGAGTTACAATCCTACATACTATCGGTCTGATGAATATGAACATACCGAGTACTCTACACAATACAATACTTCCCATCGCATACTCATCCATAATCCAATTCAACTCCAATACATTACTATACCGAGTATACTACAATCCTCAAAATTACCGATACAGTCTAAACATCCAAATTCTTACTACGTGAACACATACAATTCCCTTTACTCAGCTACCCATGCTTATGTAGCAGTCCCCGTCCTACTCTCTCGAACGGTGAACAGCTTCGGTACCTGCACACTAAAAAAAAGTCCCCCTAGGGGGTCAGCTTACGCTGCATATGAAATCCGCATATACCGCGTGCTAACCGCGGTACGCCGACTACTTTGGGTCGGATATACATGGAGTTCATTTACATGCATACATACATACTCATGCTACAACAATACAACCATCATTACCTACATCCACATACAAGTTCGATTCTTACTAAGGAAGACAGTTCGATAGTCAACCATTTGTATTTGTTATTCATTCATTACTCTTCGTACTATATTTGATACCTTCTACTCTACTCATACCTACTCCTTACCCTTACAAACTCGACACTCCATGCTCGATACTTTACTCGTACACGTTCCTTACTCTGTACTCGTTACTACGCTTCTGTACGCTCATTACTCACTACTCCTTACTTACTCATACATGCTCAGTACTCAATACTTACTCATACATACTCAATACTCAATACTCACTACATACTCATACTCGCTTCTTACTCAATACTCATTACTTTACTCATACGTACGCAATACTCAATACTCATTACTTTGGCCACCGGGCGGAGTCATACAAAAGACTTGCCACCGGACCTACAATACGAGGGCTATACGCTTAACTCCTCAAATCCTCAATGTCCGTTCTACCGGACTACTCATATTCCCAACACTCTTCTCTCAGAGTATAATACAATCTCACGGATTAGCCTAGAAGTATCTCTCTCGATAATCTCCACTGGCTTAGGGAATTACTACCGTCTAGTATCCTCAGGTTTAAGGGTTTCCCCAACATCTCGGATACTCTCATGTTCGGGTCATTACTTACTTCAGTCGGGTCCTCTCATAGTGGGTCGACTAACTACTAAGGGGTTTGGAGATCCCTCGTCATTCTTTACTACTCTTATGGTTCATGTTTGCACCAAGAATAATTCCTTTGATATGGGTTACTTATATACTTCCACTACTTATTGTTGTGGGTTATTCGTTTCGATTCTCCTACCGTTATCGGGAGGTTGTTACTCCCGTACACTCTCTCACATTCTAGTGAGTTCATTGGGTTGCGTTATCGTTTATCGCTCGTTAGCTTAGTGCGTTGCTATTGTTCCATTAATTCACAGCAAGACCCTTACTACGAGTCACTACAAAACAAGACTCATCTATGAGTCGATCTGCGCACCAAGTAAAGCCACACAAATCAATTCAAGAAAGGTTAGCTCATGCAACATACAACAAGACATACAATGAAAGGCAGTAAACCGTTTTCATGCTTTAATCTTGATTAGCCGGCATACAGCACACAAATCAACGTAACTCGGTTAGCATACGGGGCATGAGGAAATCATACCTTTCACCGGGGTTAGCTTTACCGTGTGTTCCCTTGTTCCTCGGTTCACACTTGTTCCACTGATAATGTTTCCAAAATTGTTATTAATACTATGTTCATACGATACACAAATAATTACTACTCCCGTACTTACCCCGTTGTCCCGTTATTCTTAGTTTTTCTCTTGTGTGCTTAACTTTCTTTCCTTCATTATTCTAGCACTAATGTCTTACTTATACATATATATATATGTGTGTATGTATATATATATGTATGTATGGGTATAAGTATATATTATATATTTATATATATGCATGTATGTATATTTTAATTTAATTTAATTTTTTTTTATAAAGGCCGACCGACCCACTCTGGGTAGGTCGCCTGGGTGGGTCGGCTGCAGAGAACACCCGGGCTACAGAATTTAGTCCGACCGACCCAGGCTAGGGTAGGTCGCCTGGGTGGGTCGGCTGCAGAACCCCTTTTAATTATCTACTTGAATTCTAAATTCACCTCCATTCTCACCCAATCTTTTCCTAATCATTTCCACATGTTTCCTACATGTTTAAACACTAATTAAATCCTCTAATTCACCTTAATTCATTCACCAAATCCATTACTAAATCCATCAAACAACTTACACAATTTCCTTACTTCTTCTTCAACACATGTAACAGTTTTTGTTACCCTTATGCTACAGATTTTACCATTCAATTCTCCCATCCAATACCTCCTCAATCATTGCCATTCCAAGCATTCTAAATACCTCTCCTTACCATGCCAATTCATTCCCTAGCCATTACACTACCTACACCCAAGTTCCAACTCTATTTTTACAAAATCTTGTACACTAGTTTTTCACTAGTTTCTACAATTGTTTTTGATACTCTTTGCTACAGATTTTCATCTTCTTATTTCTCATACTACTATTACCATTCCATAGCTACTAAACATCTCTACCAAACCCAATACATACCTTGGTTCTCCCATTCACCAAGACACTCTTTAATGCACAATTCTTACCAAAATTTCGCCATAGTTCACCTACTTTTCTTACTTATCCACACATACCCTTTCTCATCCAAATCATTCCTATTCTAGCCACACCCATACAAGGGTCCTACCAGCAATACAAGCAATCCTAATACATCATTAATTCCTCATAACACAATATCAATACACATACACAATTCCTTGGCTCTAAGGCCTACAATCCACATACTTGTTCACAAATACCCAAACTTTCACAACTACAATTCTACTACATTATTTTGGTTTCTTTAAATTGGTTTACCCATTCCCATTATCCTAATGCATCAAAATCTTGCATTAAGGAAGAGCTCTTACCTTGAGCTTATACCTCCATTTCTTTTCCACTTCATCTCCTTCTTTCTTGCACAAATCGATCACATGGGGAATGGAGTTGTCAAACTCCATTCCCATCACCCAAAGCACATCAAACAAGTATAATTAATACACTAACCCTTAGATTTATGCTAGTTCATTGAAGTGTTCAAAATACAAATTTCTAGGGTTTACCTTTGGAGTGCTTTAGGAGGGGTTTTAACCCTTGGTTCAAGAAGGAGGTTACTCCACCATTGGAGGGTTGAGACAATGCTCCAAAACAAGAGAAAAAAACAAGGTAAGAGATAGACCAAAAATCGGCCATGCTAAGAGATGGAGAGAAGTGAGGTCTTTTATGAAGATTTTTACCTTGTTGGAAAGAGGAGACTCCAGGCTTCACAATGGTGTGCTTTTCTCTTCAAATGGGGAAAACCCATGGAGATGAAGTTGCTCATTTTCGGATTTTGAAAAGATAGAATTGTAGAGCTTGAAGAGAGGAGTTCAAATATGTATTTTATTTTGCATTTGGAGCTCAAATGGAGCTAGAGCATGAGGTAGAAGATGAAGTTGCCATGGAAGCCATGTGAGGGCTGCAAAATCGTCCAGCAAGAGAAGAAGAAGAGAGGAGTGTGCTGCAGAGGGGGAGCTTCCATCGTGAGAGGGGGAAGGGAATTGGAGAGAGAATAGAAAATTAAGAGAATAAGAAGAGAGGAAAGGAGTGTGCTTTTTACTTTTTGCTTTTAGTTTTTCTTGTCTTCTAGTGTGTGTGAGAGAGAGTAATATTTAATTGAGTGTGAGAGAGGGTATTAATACCCTATAAAAACCGGCCCACTTATACTGTTAAGCTGGAGCAGTTTTTCGTCTTTTACAGAAAACGCTCGTTAATTTACCCGGTTTAGCACTGTTCACTAACCGGGCCCGTTTTCCGGAATTTTCTCGTTTAACTATTTTTATTGGTTATTAAGCTTCCATAAATGCTTAATAATTATTATTCAATGTTTTATAATTTTTTACGGGTTCATTTGACCACTTAAAATCACGTTTTCGGGTTTCCTCGAGAAACGTGCGCTAATGCTCTATTAGCGTTTTAATACCTTATTTGGATCCGTTTTCTTCGGGGATTATTCCCGTATGATAATTAGGCATGAATAAGCCTTAGGAATCCTTACGATACTATAACCGAGGTCTCGTACCTCTTGTGGTTAATTAAACGCTCATTTTAGCGTTTTCCGCTTTCTAAGCGTTTTTCTCATTCCTTTGGATTTATTTTCTTTACCAAAAATTACTTAGGCACTATTAGGCCCTTAAATACTATATTAGAATAATATAATCACCATTTTTAAGTTCGGGGTATTTCAATCTAATATCAAAATCATTGAATTAGAGTACATTGTTCTAGTCCCCAATGGTTTATGTTTCTATCTTATAATCACATTTTGATAGAATCCCACAATAATGCTAAACTAATAGGTAGGCCAAACCAACCAATTTAACACATAGATGACAAATTGTGCAAAACCCTAAACAACTCCCCAAATCATGAGTGACAAGTTTTAGAATCATAAATACCTAATAATCATCTTCATTAAGCTCAAGGACTAAAATAAAGCATGAAAACAAGTTCAAGGTTCAACAATAGAGTTTTAGGGATTTTGGGGCAAAATCCCCATCCCAAACTACAAGGAGACTACACAACCATTAAAGAACAAAAATGAGAGAAGGGAGAAGAAATAGCCATGGGAGGTTGAAGAAGAGCTTCAATGGAGGTGAGCCTTCTCCTCCTTCTATTCTTCTTCTTCTTCCTTTCCTTTCTTCTTCTTCTTCCTCCTTTTCTCTTCTTTTTCGTCATTTTTTGTGTTGTGTAGAATGCCCCTCTCTCTCCTTTTTTCTGCTTTTAAAATCTGAAATCTGGCAAATTTCTGTTCAGGCCGCCCAACAAGGGCGGTCGGCCTGGGGCGGTCCGGACCAGAGGTGAGAATACATGAACAAAATTGACCTGGCCGCCCCTGCAGGTCCGGACCAGAAGCAAAATAAATGCTCTATCTTCTTCGTTATAGCTCCGATTTTGGATCTGTTTGTGCCCACGCGTTCATCTCTTCGTCTACTTTATTTATAACTATGTTATTCCTCCAATTTCAGTAATAATTGTGTGAAACACTAATACAACACAAAGCTAAAGGAAACTAGCTAAAGTAGAGAAATGAGCATGAAAAATGTTGATATAACATACTAAATACTCCCCTAAAATATGCTCATTTAGACACTCAACACACCCCCACACTTACCTTTTTGCTTGTCCTCAAGCAAAATCAAGCCCCCAAGCAAGTAAGGAATGCTCAAGACTAACAAATACTAACATGAATTATAGGATAAGAGAAGAAGCAAAAAGTGATTAATACCTTTGAGGAGTGTGAGCCATCTCTTAGTGGTGGCATGGGTGTGCTTAACGCAAAACAAATCTAGAGTTTTGGGGTATGATCTAGAGTGCTTCAAAGTTCTAAAGATTAGGTGACTTGGAGAGCTTTTACCATGACCAACTTCTCTCAAGAATGGGCATTGAGAAGAAAACAAAAGGAAAAATAGATTTATGCATTTGTTTTACTTTTGCATAAGAGATGTGAAGATAAAATTTTGGCATCAAGCCTTTGCATTTAAGAACACTCAACTATCATTGTTGGTTACCAATAGCGTCTCACAAGTCCCTTAAAGGATTTTTACAAAAAATCACCCCTTAGCAATCCCTAAGAGAGAAGACAGAAAGAACCCCTAAGCAATAAAAATCCAACCATTCAAGATCACTTGGTCACACCGCATGAAAAATGCTCCTCAAAAGCAATCAAAAAGAAAAATTTGAGCATTTATCCCACAATTCATAATAGTATTTGTTCTTAATGAGAACAACTCACAACACAAGGGTCCAATTTTTTGATTTTGGACAACCGTAAGATAAGCAGAGAGATTAAGCATTTAGGCACATAATTCACTAAAATGGTCACTCCCCCACACTTAATTTGAACAATGTCCTCATTGTTCATCAAACAAACCGGGGAAGGTTTCATAAGACCTTTTCAGGAAACAGACAAAAGAGAAAACACATGGGGCTCAAGCAAGCATTATAACACATAAGCTATCCCCGGCAGAAAATGCCTTAGAATCAAAATGAAAGAGAAGAGAGAGACACAAAATTAAAAGAAACTAGTACTCACCTGGGATTATTTTTGTTGCATTGAAGGAACTCCCCCACACTTGAGCTTTAGACTCAGTTAGCACAGCTTGGTTGCGGTGTGGACTTTAAGTTGCACCTGCATAAAACACTAGAAGAAGCCAACTACAACGAGGTTAAAAGTTAGCAAAAACAAAATCAAAGGAGAACTTGACAAATTAAAATAAATGGAAATGAAAGAAAATCATCCGGGTTGCCTCCCGGGAAGCTGCCCATCTTTAAGATCTTTATCGAGACCATACCACAGTGAAGTCCTCCAAGATCGAAAATGAATGTTGAAGTGGGCTTCAACGGGTGGGTTGGGCGGGCATCATATTTCTTTGAAGAATGGCCCAAAAATTGTAGGTTGATGATCCTTGGTGCGAGGATCATCTTGTGGTGGAGATTCCTCTTCAAATTTAAGGATGAAGACATCCTTATCTTCGTTGAGCGGTACAGGGAGAACTCCGGGGCAGACTTTGTCTTCAAACTCTAGTCCTGGATCAAATGGGAATGTGGCCTCCACACTTAGCGGGTGGACTTTATGTTTCCACCTTACACCACTGTTGCACAGGTGGGGAAGGCCTTGATCCTCCAGATGAAGATCAAAGTTGGGTGGCTCTTCCTCCTCAGTTTTGAGGTTGTAGTAATCCTCGCCTGTGGGGTGAGGCTCATAGGGAAAGCCTTGATGGACATCAACTTCAGAGGGAGATGGCTCCTCGAAGTCAATGATGGCACACTCCTCTGATGACTCGGAGGAGGCGATGGCTCCTCCTTCTCAATGTTGAGGATGTAAGCATCCTTAGTGTCTTGGTAAAGCACACGGGGGTAGCCTCTATAATAATTAACTTCAGAGGGAGCAAGGGACTCCATGAAGTCAAAGTGGGGACTCTCATCTGATGGGTCATCTTCAAAATCAAGTTAGTGGTTGAATGGCATTGGATTTTCTGATTCACTCAAGGGATGAGAGAAAAAGCAACTCAAGTCCTCAGAAGGTTGCTCCACCTCTTGAATTGTTTCGCTATCAAGTTGTTGCACAATTTGATCTAGCTGAGCTTGAACGTTCATGTTGATGGTGCTTTGCTAAGCAAGCATTGACTCTGCCGTGTGGTGCTAACTTGATGGAAGTGGTGAAATCCTCCATGAGAGCCTCCAATCTTGACATTGCAACCGGACATTGAGAATGCTCATGGTCTCCTCCACATTCTTGGCATACAATCCATGGGTTAGCGACTTGTGCACACTCATGATAGTCTTTTAATCCGGTTGGTCTACTCCCATTTGCTTGGTATCTTGAGATAAAATCTGCCATCATTTCCTCCAACCTAGAGCTTCCAACCTGACATTGAGAATTGTCATGATTTCCTCCACATCTCTCACACACAAACCATTGATTGTAGTTTTCTTGGCCATAAGAGTAGCCATTTCAACCTCCAGCTAGATCATAATAACCATCCATCAGTTTAAAGTTCCTACAAAGAAAAGAAAAAAAATTATACACAAAAGGGAAAATAAGGAAATGAAAAATATGCATGAAAACTAAAATGATAATTAACCAGATAGTTGGACTGAAGTCCCCGGCAACGGCGCCAAAAACTTGTGTGCAAAATAGTAGTGAAACTATCTTGCGAACTATTAGGCAGTGAACCCAATCACTGTAGTACAACAAGGTCGTATCCACAGGGACTTCGTAACTATCTAGTTAATTATAAGCTTAGTAAATGTGCAAGAAGATAGGTAAAAGTGCATAAACTTAAATTAGGGTTTTTGGGTTTTTTGTTTGATTAAGGGAAGATAAAGGAAATAAATAAAACTAAACTAACTAAACTAGGATAGATGTAGCCCGGGATGGATCTTACTATCGATTGTCGACCCTTGAACTTATAGCTAAAAAATGGGAACACTTAATTAATTAGCAACCTAATCTAGGCATACTAATCCTAACCAATTCAACCAAAACTTGTCAATCAGCTAAGCCCTGGGTCAATCAATAGCACTAAGCTAAAGTTCCCCTAAGGTTGCAATGTAATCTAATATCAAAATCATTGAATTAGAGTACATTGTTCTAGTCCCCAATGGTTTATCTTTCTATCATATAATCACATTTTGATAGAATCCCATAATAATGCTAAACTAATCGGTAGGCCAAACCAACCAATTTAACACATAGATGACAAATTGAGCAAAACCCTAAACAAATCCCCAAATCATCAGTGACAAGTTTAAAAATCATAAATACCCAATAATCATCTTCTTTAAGCTCAAGGACTAAAATAAAGCATGAAAACAAGATCAAGGTTCAACAATGGAGTTTTAAGGATTTTGAGGCAAAATCCCCATCCCAAACTACAAGGAGACTACACAACCATTAAAGAACAAAAATGAGAGAAGGGAGAAGAAATAGCCATGGGAGGTTGAAGAAGGGCTTCAATGGAGGTGAGACTTCTCCTCCTTCTCTTCTTCTTCTTATTCCTTTCCTTTCTTCTTCTTCTTCCTTTTTTTTCTCTTCTTTTCCGTCATTTTTTATGTTGTGTAGAATGCCCCACTCTCTCCTTCTTTTTTCTGCTTTTAAAATTTGAAATCTGGGCAAATTTTCATTCTGACCGCCCCACAAGGGAGGTCGGCCTGGGGCGGTCCGGACCAGAGGCAAAAATACGAGAACAAAATTGACCCGACCGCCCCACAGGGGCGCTCCACCTGGGGAGGTCCGGACCAGAAGCAAAACAAATGCTCTATCTTCTTCGTTATAGCTCCAATTTTGGAACCGTTTGTATCCACACGTTCGTCTCTTCGTCTACTATATTTATAGCTATGTTATTCCTCCAGTTTCAGCAATAATTTTGTAAAACACTAATAAAACACAAAACTAGAGGAAAACTAGCTAAAGTGAAGAAATGAGCATGAAAAGTGTTGATTAAACATACTAAATACATCCCTAAAACATGCTCATTTAGACACTCAACAAACACCTACACTCAAACACTCTAAATATAGATCAATACAACGTGCTGAGGGTTTTGGCGCAATAGCTCTATAAGCTAGATGAATCTATTTTTGCATAGAACGAACATAGTCTCAAAAATAATCTCTTAAAGTGAAAATTCTCTTTCAATATGACTCTCTCTAGAAATTTTTAAGTGAAAAGTCCCAACTATTGCAAATGACTTCTAACCAGTTAAATACTGATAAAACCCGAAGTAACTGCTCCAATGATGTGTAAAATGATGTTTCCATGACCTTCCACTAGGCATTGGGCTCGAAATATCTCAACTGCTATGCGGATGACTCGTTCTGGTCTGGGTCAACTGTCACAAATTGACTAACTCTTAACTCTGACGTGCCTCAACTGCAATCTACTTTGTTGGTCGTCCTTGAGAGTGATGGGCAGTTATTTCCTTTAAGTTCTCCATGTTCTAGCTTTAAGTGTGTGTGTTTTCTCGCTGTTACTTTGATTATTCATATTTGTCTTTGTAGGAAAGAGGCGAAGGAATACAGTTCGTCGCAAAGTTAAAATTTTGATTGGGAAATTTCATGTAATGCCACTATATTTTTTGCTAATTCATGAAATCCCCCCCCCCCCCCAAAAAAAAAAAGAGAAAGTCACAAAATGCCACTACATTTTTGTAAAAGTCCATGAAATGCCACTATAGTCATTTGCCAAATGAAAAAACACAAAAATACCCCTACAAGTTAACAAAGTACTTTTAAAGTTCATAATATGCCCCCAGTGTTAAAAGTTGTAAAAAAAATTACAAAAAAACTCAGCATACTATAAACATATATAAAAAAAATAAATTTTTTGAAAAATAAAATAAAATATATATTAAAAAAAAGAAAAAAAGTAACTACTTAGATTTCTTTGAATATTCAGTACCATAAAAAAGTATATAATGTTTTAAACAAATAATTTATACCAATTTTTATTCCAATTTATAACAATTAAGTAACATAATTTTTACCATACATTTTTAAATTATCTTATGTCTACCAATTAAAATTATTTATTTGAAATAAATTAATTATATTTTTAACTAATATTTAGAAAAATTATATTCTATTTTGTAGATAACTTTATGATATAATAAGTGTTAAAAAATTCATAAATATTATATCTTAAAGTGATCTACAAAATAGAATATAAATTTTAAATATATAATTTTTCTAAATATGACTTAAAAATGATTTTGAATAAATAGTTTAAATTGGTAGAAAGAAAATATTTTGAAAAATGTTTGGTAAAAATTATGATACTTAATTGTTATAAATTTGAAGAAAAATTGGTAATAATTATATGTTTAAAATACAATATTCTTTTTTATGGTATTGAAATTTTTTAAAATTTCTACAAAAATTTACTTTTTTCAATATTTTATGATATTTTTATTTTTTTAGTTTGTAAAATGTTTTTATGTTATTTTGAATTTTGTGAATTGTTTAGCACTTAGGGGCATATTATGAACTTTAAAAGTAGTTTGTTAACTAGTAGGGTATTTTTGTCTTTTTCTTTCTGGTCAATGACTACAGTGACATTTCATAAACTTTTTCAAAAATGTAGTGTCATGTTGTGACTTTTTTTTGGGCACTTCATGTATTAGTAAAAAATATAGTGGCATTTCATGAAATTTCCCAAACAAAAAATACTGTGGGCGACGACTGACAATGTCCGTCAAAATCAAAACTGTGAGCTGTGGCAAATCCGAAAATATCTACCAGCGACTTGAAACTAGGTTGTTACCTATGGTATCAAATCAGGTGGTCAGATTGATGTACCGGTGACTGGCGGGGGCGCTGGGATCCCTTCTGGGGGTGAGTGGTGTGCACAAAAAGGCCCCCACATCGGTTGAAGGGGTGAACGATGCATTCCTTATAAGGGTTTGGATACTCCTCCATGGTAGACATGTTTTGAGTGGTGTAACTAGTTGACCCTTAAAAACAAAACTGTGAGTTGCGGTGAAGCAGACAATATCTATCAGCGACTTGAAACTGGCTGTTACATATGGTATTAGAGCGGTGGTCAGACCGATGTGCCGGTCACCTGCGAGGCCGCTGGACTCCCTTTAAGGGGGTGAGTGGTGTGCCATGAAACAACTTCCACATCAGTTAGAGGGGAAACAAAGCATTTCTTATAAGGTTGTGGATAGTTCTCCATGGTAGATGTGTTTTGAGTGGTGTAACTAGTTGGCATTCAGAAATAAAAGCGTGAGCTATGGTAAAACGGACAATATCTATCAGTGACTTGAAACTGAGGTATTACGTATGGTATCAAAGTCGGTGACCCGCGGGGTCACTAGGCTCCCTTTAGGGGGTGAGTTAAGAGCCACGAAACGAATCCCACGTAGGTCGGAGGGGAGAATGAAGCATTTATTATAAGGGTGTGCATACTCGTCCATGGTAGACACGTTTTGGGTGGTGTAACTAGTTGATTCTCATAAACAAAATCATGAGCTGCGGTAAAGCGGATAATATCTAATAGTGACTTGAAACTAGGTTGTTACAAACAAGCATGAGGATGAGTGTCGAAGTAGGGGGTCCCTATCGATGCTCGTACTGATAAGGATTTGGAAGGAAAAGGGTGTGTAGAACCTAACAATGACCCCTGGCTAGATTCGGCTACATGATCAACAACTTACTGAGAATCATCCGGGGCAAATGATTAGTCTAACTTATAGAAATCCCTGCAACTTGCCATTACTGTGAATAGCCAAAACAAACATCATAGTAGTTGGGTTATTGGGTTCAACAGGGAATCATTGCTTGAGGCATTATCATCTTAGTTATTTTATTAATCACTATTAATGTGCTAGTTATGAAACAAAAGCAAAAGTATTTATTCAATATCACAAACAGGGAATCGTTGCTTCAGGCATTATCATCTACATTCAGCTATGGTGTGCTGAACAAAAATGACTTATTTTTGTCACAATGTTTAATCCTCTATCAACTGTTATGATAGCAGTTACAACAAATTTTGTGTTTGGTGAGAAGCTCTATGTTGGCAGGTAAACAATCTTAATTTCACTTCTAATATATTATATAAACAACAGTTATATATGCATATTAAATTTAAGCTAAATCAATCGGTTTTAATTATAAATAACATCAAATGTTGTCTTCTCGGCGATTGTGATCTTAGGCCTCTACATATTGCTGTGGGGTAAGAAAGAAGATAACATGTACAAAACAACTGAGATGAAGCCAAACACCAAGTACACATACAAAGACTTAGTGGTACTCAAGCAAAACGGATATGCTACTGCTGAAGATGGAATTGAGGCGCCCTAATTGAAAGCGGAAGAACCGTAAAAGCTATTGTCTGTACTATGCTCTTCATTTTGAAACAAATGGTGGATTCCCATTCAATAATAGAACTTTTCTCTCTTTTTCTTTATTGTTTCAAAATTACCCATGTTCCTTTTTATTGAAATGCAACTATTTTTTTGTTACCACTTTAGTGGTGGTGGGTAAGTTTCAAACTTCTAATCATGGGTATTGGGTAGTGACATTTAACTATATTATCTCTGTTGTAAATAGATAAATTTACAGTGGACTCCACATCTTATGTAATTAGGGTTTCCCCATGTACTCTCTATAAATAGCAATCTTGTATACTACTGGATTAATAAGAATACAGGTTGCCTCTCTATCTCGTGTCTCTCTATGATTTCTCTAACTCTCATTTATAACACATTATCAGCAAAATAAAATTGCAGTCTTTCATTTCTCCTTTCTATACCCCATTTTCAGCGAATCGAATCTAAGCTCTAATTTGTTTCATACGAGTGGTTTTACCAATCTTCTTTAGTATCAATTTGCTAGTTGTCTCTAATTTCTTTTACGATCGAATGTAAATTCCCCCGATCGTTTCCAACAAAAAGGATCATAAGAAGGGTTGATCCACCTACAAAAGAGGAGCTGAGTGAATTTAGGGATTTTTGTATGCCGGACTAAAAAGACTGCTCCGAGGCGGGTCGACTGGATACAGATCTAGCAACAAAAGATCGAGTTCCAGTTTTTTTTCCTTGCTGAATAGAGGCATCATGTTGAGGCATCGTGTCAGATCTTAGTAACACATGATTCATTGTGTCAAGAGTCAATATCTCGTGAGGCATCAAGCCGAATAATGTTTACGGTTATTTATTTCATTGTTTAATTTATCCACTTTTATTTTTATTTATTTGTTAAGTATAACGCGAGGCATTGTGCCAGAAAAAAATAATCACGTTAGGCATCGTGCCAGGTATAATAACCATGTGAGGCATCTTTCCAGAATTTAATATCATATGAGGCATTGTACCAAGTCTTGTTCAATTTTAATTATTTTATTTATTCTACATCATTTTCTTTATCCCATTTCGCTTATTTATTTGTTTATTAAATATCACGTGAGGCATTGTGCCCTATATTCTCGTATCACATGCGACATCGTGCCAGATATAAATTTTCACTTAAGACATTGTGCCAGAAATAAATATCACGTGAGACATTGTGATAGATTTTATTTATTACACTACATTCATAGTGTTATTTGATTTATTTTGTTGTGATATATAATATATTTCATTATTGCTATTTATAATGTTTACACCAATATTTAAGGCATCACGCCTAAAATTAATTTTAATATTATTTGCGGAAATAATGGCATTGCGCTTGAAAGTCTTTGATTTTGATATATCATAAACAATGTCCAATATTGTCGAACTTGAGCTTACGTTACAAAAATGCATCACTAAGAAGGGCATCGTGCCTAAAAATTTGACATCAATATGCTATAAAAGGCATCATGCTTGAAAATTTGACATCAATATGCTAAAATAGGCATTGTGTATGCTAAAAAGGGTATTGTGCTTGAAAGTTTTCTTTGCATATGTTATAAAAAGGCATCACACTTGAAAGTGTTAATATGATCCACATAAAAGGCAATGCCATATATTTTTAATGCTGTTATACAATATGAGCAAAGAAATTGGCATTGTGCCAGAAACTTTTGAACTTAATTAATATGATATGGTATTTGCATTGAGCTAGACATTTTTGACAATATTTGAAAAAAATACATTGATCTAAAAGATGGTATAACATCTGACGAATTCATCTGAAGTATCTATTTATATATATATACATATATATATATATATAAAGATGAACATTTTTTTAACGATTCGTGAAAAATCAAGGATGGTATTGCACCAGGATAAATTTATGAAAATCGTTTGAAGTAGTTCTTGAAAAACTACGTAAGTGATATACCATGATGATGAATATTCATATGTCAAGTTTGACCTCTATGACGATATATATGATATTACATAAATAATTCGATTCGAATGTGATTTTACAAATGATTCTCAATGAATCAAAAGTTCATTTTCTTTGAGATAGTGTTAAATCACAAAATAAGTGACTAGCGAATCACTCAAATATTTGTTCCTATATTAAAGAAAACAAATTGGCATGACAAATATAGAATGGTTCTTGTTGGATCATTTTTATTCTATGTTTTCATGAATAGTTAATAGTCATGACAATGATGAACAATTATTGACATCACAGTAAGCATAATAATTATCATGGTTGGATGTTATTATGATTGCAGGACTTTCAAGGTCTTTATGGACATAACTCGACTTATTTTAAAGCTATCTCAAGATTGAAGCTATGCATATTTTTTTAATGAGCTATGAGATTTATCCATTTAGAAAGAATTTATACACCCTAAAAGCGGTCACGAAAGACATATGTCCGGGAAGGCGTATGTTTAGAATGAGATTTATCCATTTAGAAAGAATTTGTACACCCTAAAAGGTATCATGAAAGACATATGTCCGGGAAGGCGTTCTTGAGAAACATGTTTAAAGACAATACAACTATAAATAATATTTCTTGATGGAGTTAAGAATTAACATTTATTTGAAATGCAGTACAGGTCTAGCTCACTACCCTTTCCAAAGGATTATAGTTGACCCATAAGCATTGTCCTGATGACAAGGCATTGGTCTCACGTATGAGAATGACTTTCCAAGATTGAAAATGAAATACCCCAAACCTTAGTATGTGGTTTAGACATTAAAATATGGTATAATAAGGCTAAAAAGTGCCTTAGAAACATTAGTGAACAATTTAAACCACAATAAACACAAATAAATACCTTAAAGTCGATATGGGCGAAAATGTGCTCTAAGCTTGGTTAAGACCTAATGAGCTTACCAAGACCTTATTTATATGTTAATGAACATATTAAACCAATTACCAAAGAAAACCAAGCTTGAAAACAAGTTAAAACACAAAATGTGCTTTAAGGAGTCTTAAAGCACATTTTTGAAGAATTGTCTTGTAAATGGGTTTTGAATGGCTAAATGTCCATCATTACTCTTTAATTAACATGTGTACTACTTAGTATCACATTAATAAGTCTAAATCAATGGGAAATCAAAAATTTCACAAATATGTGCCTTGTTTTGTGAATAGTAACCAAATTAAGCAAGTTTATAACATAAGTTAATATAAGTGAGTTAATTGGTCAACAAAGACTAAAATACCCCTAAATATATAATGGGGGCCGGTTTTCTTATAAGGGATGAGTCATCCCCTTGTTAATTTGATAAGATAGAAAAGTGATAAAGTAAATCACTATTTACTTTACTTAAATATCTAAACTAACTAAGTCTTTTTCATTCTCTTCTTTCCTTCTTCATTTCCCACGTCTTCAACCTCTCTTCTTCCTTCCTCCATCATTTTGCTACAGCACCATACTCACCTCCATCTTCCATTGTCTATATCTCCTAGCTACATTTACCAAATCAAAAACCAAGACCACCATTCTCTTAGTCTTGCCAAGCTCTTCAACTTCATCCTTTCAAAACTTCAAGATCACCATTTCGGTGCCATGGAGATCCACCATTGAAGGAGCTTGAGCTTATATTTTTATGCCTTGTTGATCACCCTTGCTTCAAGGTAAGGAAAAACCAAGAAAAACAACATTTCCTTCATGTTGTAGTGTTGACCGAAAATCACCTCTTCATGGTGTTTTCTCTTGCCTTGTTCTAGCTTCATTCCAATCATTCAAGGGCTTGGTGGAGTCCTCTCTTGTTACTTGTTCAAACTCTCTTCCAATACCAAGGTAAAACAACCATCTTAATGTTTTAAGACAATGTAAAACTTAGGGTTTATAAGTGTGCTTAAGCATGAAGCTTGAATACTTATTACCTTGCTTGTATATTGATTAGAAATTTGACAAGCAAACCAAAGTCTTGCCGGTTTTAATCAAGGAAGAGCAAGGAGAAATTGAGTGAAAAACTTGTGAAGGAAAAGAGGTAAATGTGTTAACCTAATGTAGTTTAAAGTCTTAGGAGAAATGAGCTTATGTTGCTTGTTAAAACTACCTAAGGAGCCAATGGTAAATGACTTAGAAAAATACTCTCAAGGGTTTAGTAAAAGACATATGTGTTGTTGTATGTATTTGCAGGTCGAAGGCAAATATATTGTGGGAAATTCAATGTTTATGGTTTATGTTATTTATGGGCCTAAGTGCCAAGCAATTTAAATAATGCACTATATTGTGATGTAGTGTAAGTTTGGTGAAGTTTTGTGTATAAGAATGCTCTTGATGGATTTAAGTGTTCTTGAATGTTTAATGGTGAAAACTTTGTGTTTTGGTGTAACAAGATGCTAGGAGAACCCATGTCGAAATTTAGATAATGTATAAGAATTTTTAGGTGTTTAAAATGAGTTTTGGTGAGTTAGGAAGTGTTTAGAATGATTAAGTGTTCTACTAGTGAAAGAAACATGCATTAAGGTATTCTAAGATGTAAAAAGGACTTAGGCAATGTTTAGAGGATTTAGAATGCAAGTGAGTGTTTTGGGATACTTCAAGATCATGGTGAGATTGTGTTTGGGACTTGTACAATGTTAGTGAACAAGGAAGAAGTAATGTATTGCATGAAGGAGCTATAAACTTGTGGAGATATTCAGGAGTTTGGTTAGGAAGAAAAGATGCTTGGGAGATGATGTTGTAGTGGTGAGAAAACATTTGGGAATAGTGATAGTTATAGGTATAAAACACCACATAATGACTTAGTGAAAAACATTGCATGTGCTAACCATTGTATAAGAATTTGTGTAATGTTGAGGAGGTTTTTCGTGAATGATTTAAGGAGTTTAATGGATGTCTTAAGGGGTGTTTGAAGTGCCAAATGTGGTTAGAACATACTAGGGCACTATGAGGTGAAGTTTGGAGTTAAATGGGCAATTAAAAACAAGGGTCTGGAGCAGACCGACCTTGGGGACCGGACTTGCAAGGTCGGTCGGGCATGGATTTTTGGTACGGATTAAGTCTCTGGAATAGACCGACCTTGGGACCGAACTTACAAGGTCGGTCATGCCTAAATATTTGTACGTAAGTGAGTCTCGGGAATCGACCAATCTTGGGACCGAACTTGTCAAGGTCGGTCGGGCCTGAATTTTCAAAGGGGAAAAACTCTCGGGAATAGACCGACCTTGTGGACCGAACTTGCAAGGTCGGTCGGAGTAGAATTTTCTGACAGTAATATGTTCTGGAATGGACCGACCTTATGTAAGGTCGGTCGATAAGGTCGGTCGGACCAAAACTTGTAAAAAAAAAACAAACAAAAGTGGCTTAAGTAGTTAACCCTAGGGGGTATAATGAAGGTAATCAAGGGTGAGTTTAGGCATTAGAACATGTCATACAATCATGTAAGTGCTTAGTAAACAAAAGTTAAATAAGTTAATTAACCGACATTATTAATTATGTTTAGGGACTACGCTTGGCGGGTCACGTTCACAGCAAGGACCAAGGTATGGTTTTCTTGCAGTCTGTTGCCTACCGGTTTACACCGGCTTGTGTGTTGAATGTTTTTATGAGTGTTTATGACCTTGTAAGATTAAGGCATGTAATGAGTTTGCAGTTGTTTAAGTTATTGTATCGGAAGATGTGTCTCATTTCCCTTGTGTGTGTGTGTCTAACACGACCTAAACACTTGCTTTTGAATTTGTTGATTAAGTCCAACAATGGGACTTCTAACAAGTGCTAACCGGGGAAGTGAGGAGTCCGGTAGTTCCGGCCACGCGTGTGAGTATGGGAGTCGATGTCATAACCGGTTCGATTCTCTTTGTATGTTAAGGTTGCCTTCTCTTTTGGTCTTCAACCTTCCCTTTAGCTTAACCAAGGCTATTTTACTGACTCACGTCGGGCCACAGGGGCATACTATGTTTGTTCGGTGTGCTTGGATCACTATATCCGACGCACCTTTGTGTTAAGTTATTCGTTCAATTTAACAGGACGGTAACGAGTTATGTAACGAGCTTAGCATGAGTTTAGCAACATTATCTAGGCTCTCCATGGGATCTAATTGTGTTGGTTCGTTTCCTAAAAGGATTCGTTCTTGTATGTTATGTGTAATGTTGTTATGTAATACTCTTGCTATGATATATATATGTTGTATGTTTAAAATGAATGACATGTCATCATGACAATTGGTTGCGCGTATCCCGGTAGCCGATGGGCTGCGCGTTAACCATACCAGCCAAGGGTTGCTGACCCCCTCGGGGGCTCCATATTTATATTTGCAGGATGAGGATCGAAGAAGCGGAGTGGCTGTAGATCCAAGGTTGTAGAAATACTTTTGGTACCTTTTGGTTGGTAGGTCCGGGATGCGCCTGTGCTCCCGTGGCAGTATATTTTGGATAACGAATACTTTACAGTGACAGCTTACAGTGATGGTTGTAAATAAATACTCGGTATTGTATATTATGTATTTATGGTTTAGTTCTATGCTCGGGAGTCTGATCATCAGACCGGTACACTTGTATTTATTCTGCCTTGTTAACCACGTGGGTGGTTAACGGCGTTGTAGCACCGAACCGTTAGTTATTGCTTAGTTGTTTATTTCCGCTGTGATTTAGGTAAATTGTTAAGTACGTAGTAGGGGTGTTACAAAAAGTGGTATCAGAGCGAAGTATCGCTCTGATGACTAGAATACCGAGCTTAGGAATATACCGAGTTAGGAAACCTAGCTACAGTTATTCGAGTGAACAGTTATGGAAAGGTTAACCACTAGCTAAGTATGGAAATACCTTATTGTCGGGAAGATGTTACAACTGTTGGACCGATAATTTTGAAAGCATGATGCTAATGAATGTTCGTGTGAATTCAGATGTCAGGTAGATCACGTGGTAGAGGCTGCGGGCGCGGCATTGGTGATACCGGGAACCAGGGAGAGAACCCTACGGCGCAAGTCATGGCCGACGCTGTTGCGGCCGCCGTAGCCCAGATGGTCCCACAGTTGGTAGCTGCGATACAGCAGGGGCAACAACCCGAAGTTCAGCCACCGCCGTCACCGCCACGAGAGACCAACTGGGTCAAGGCGTTGGCTGATTTGAGACCCCCGTCGTTTAGTGGGGAGACCGACCCTAGTAAGTTGGAGGCGTATATCTCCGAGATGGAGACAGCCTACGAGACCTTGAATGTGCCCGAGGAGGTCAAGGCCCGTCTTGCCGCTTACTATCTGAAGGGTTCGGCACAGAGTTGGTGGAAGTTGGTACGGGAGGGCAGAGTTGCTGACCCTACCTTTCAGTGGAGGGAGTACACGGCTCTGCTGCGAGCCAAGTACTACCCGATACACGTGCAAGAGGCCACGCGCCTGGAGTTGGACAATCTGAGATAAGGGGATAAGATGACGGTAGATGAGTACTACTCCGCTTTCATCGGGCTTATCCACTTGCTGCCGGATCTGGGTTACTCAGACCGGATTCTAGTTAACCGTTTCTACAACGGACTGAGCTACCGCCTACGCTATGGTATGGGGCCGAGCGGATATACTACTTTGCAGGTAATGAACCACAGTGTGATGTGAATAAGTATGTACAATGTGTGAATGAAATTGTGAGTTTGATTTGCGGGGCATAACTAACACCCTAAATAATAGGAGTGCTATCATGCCGCTGCTATAGTAGAGATCACCGTCCGTCTGAGGGACGAGGAGAATGCGCTCAAGCGCAAGGCCACGAGCGAGGGTCAAAGCACGCAAGGGTACGGGGGAGGGAAGAAGAAAAAGCCATACCCCCAGTCCCAGAAAGGACAGCAACAGGGTGGCAAGGGCCAGACCCAGACCACCACTGCTGAGGAGCCGTTGCAGCTCACCTATGCATATGCAGCTAAGCCCCTGCGCTCTCAACCCTTCAAGGCTAGCACGGGCTCTGGATCCGATCGCCACTACTACTGCAAGTGGTGCAAGGGAGACCACCCCGGCAAGGACTGCAAGGGAGATGATGGGCAGTGCCGATTCTGTAAGAAGATGGGGCATCGTGACTACGAGTGCTTCTAAAACCCGAATGGCAGAAACTACAGACCTAAGGGGCAGTGGAAGGGCAAGGCCACCGTGACTACCGATGGCCCGAAGACAGCTAACCAGCCACCCACCGATCAGAGGTACATTGATTCCCAGAAGGGGAAGGGGTCGGGATCCGGCAAGGGCACCCTGCATGTGGTGGACCGGTCTGAGGCGCCAGGACCCTCTTCTAGACCAAGTACCGCCTAAACCGTTAAATGAAATGAGCAATTGCATACCGCATTTCATGCATGTGTGTTAGTGAGTCTAAGTATACAACCATGTAAGTAAAGAGTTAAAGTATAGTGTGGAAACACCTAAATTAGGTAATCTGAAAAATCTAGGAACCTTCAATATCTGTTATCCAATCCCGCCCACACCAAACCCTGAAGTGACAACCATCAGCATCACCGAGTTCCCAATGGAGCTGTGTCAGGTTATCCAACCAGGTATGGTACTCTTAAATGGATACCTGACACCCGTAGCACAAATCCACATCATCAGAAGATGTAATAAGCTAGGAGCAGCACCTGGAGGGTTCTACACACCCGAATACCCAAGCGGATCGAGGATGAAATTGAAGATGATGTGCATGGGTAAGGACTGGAATCCTTACACCAAGACATATCAAGATGAGCGAGCTGAAGACGGAGCAACTGTACCGAGGATACCTGAGGAGTTCCTTGCGGTCGTTAACCACGCCGTGGGAATTGCTCAGCAAGTTGAATCGGATTCAATACCAAGTGTTAAAACAGATTTATGTATTGTGAACTTCTACCAGAAAGGTGGACGGTTAGGGTTACACCAAGATAAGGACGAGTCACCCGAGTCTCTAAGTAAGGGAGTACCCATGGTGTCTTGGTCCATTGGTGATACCGTAGTGTTTGTGTACGGCGAGCAGAAGTGTGGTGATCTCGCAAAGAAGTTAGTATTGAAGTCAGGTGATGTATTAATCATAGGTGGGCAGTCAAGGATGCTTTACCACGGTATCAAGAGGATCAAACTGAATACTGCACCTTCGATAGTGATCAATGCCACACATATGAAACCGGGATGTTTGAATTTGACTTTCAGGCAGTTTTAAGCCTTGTGTAACCATGTAATTGATGAAGCCAGTTGTATGTTAAGGATGTTATGTATATGTTAGTTATGTTGACAGAGTGAACCAACTTACGGTGTAAAGAGTGTGTTAATGAATAAAGAGATGTTGTTTTGGAAGTATATCAACCGTGTTGTTACCATATACTTATGAAGTTTGCCAATGAATTAGGTTGTGCACTCGGAACGGGAGGTATACTGGGCGTTTGGAAATCCTCACCGGTACCTTTCCAGTCAATGGCGTGGACGCTTCGATCTTGTTCGACTCCGGAGCCTCACATACATTTATCTCGCTATCTTTTGCGAAGAGGCTGGGGTTAGACGGTGAGGAGATGCCAGACTTTCTAGTCACTCTCCCGTCGAAAGAGCGGATCAGGTGTACCCTCTACCACCGAGATGTTGTTGTACGAATTAGAGAAGAAGAGTTTCCGATCAACTTGATAGAGTTCGAGGGACTTGGTTTCGATGTGATTATCGGGATGAACTGGTTGGAGCGGTACAAGGGCAGAATCCTGTGTGCTGAGCACCGTCTGCTTCTTCGGAGTCCGTCTGGGGTTACAATATCATACCACCAGAGGCCCAGGGAGCCTTCGACTCAGATCATCACCGCCATGGCCATGTATCGTGAGTTACGACGAGGGAATGATGTATACCTCTGCTATGTCTAGGACATAGAGAGAGACCCAGAGTTTAGCCCAGATGTGCCGGTAGTGTCGGAGTTTCCTGATGTATTTCCTAAGGAACTGCCGGGCATGTCGTCAGCACGGGAAGTAGAGTTTGAGATTGATTTGGTTCCGGGCACCGAACCAATAGTGAAGGCGCCCTATCGTATGGCTCCAGCAGAGATGATAGAGCTCAAGGAGCAGCTGAGAGACCTACTCGACAAGGGATTTATCCGCCCTAGCGTTTCACCATGGGGAGCGCCGGTCCACTTCCTGAAGAAGAAGGATGGTAGTTTCCGCCTTTGTATTGATTATCGAGAGCTGAATGCAGTTACGGTGAAGAACCGTTATCCGTTACCACGCATCGACGACTTATTTGATCAGTTGGAAGGAGCATCAGTGTTCTCCAAGATAGATCTACGATCCGGATACCATCAGATTGCCATCCGTGACAGTGACATTGAGAAGACCGCATTCAGAACCAGATATGGACATTACGAGTTTACGGTTATGCCGTTTGGTTTATCCAATGCACCAGCCAAGTTCATGGACTTAATGAACCGCTTGTTCCAAGATCAGTTGGACAGGTCAGTGGTAGTCTTCATCGACGATATCCTTGTGTACTCGAAATCGAAAGGTGAGCATGAAAGCCACCTGAGAAGTGTGTTGCAAACGTTGAGAAAGAATCAGCTGTATGCTAAATTTTCAAAGTGTGAGTTTTGGTTGAACCAAGTATCTTTTCTTGGTCATGTGATTTCTGAAGCCGGGATCGCTGTTGATCCGGCAAAGATAGATGCAGTGCGCACCTGGCCTAGGCCGAAGACAGTCACCGACATACGGAGCTTCCTCGGTCTGGCAGGATATTACAGGAGGTTTGTGAAGGACTTCTCCAGTGTCTCAAAGCCGATGACTTCCTTAATGAAGAAGGATGCACCATTCGAGTGGACAGTCGACTGTGAGAGTTCTTTCCAGAGTCTCAAGGATGCTCTGACATCTGCACCAGTCCTGACTTTACCAGACGGTTCAGATGGTTTTGAGGTCTATTGTGACGCATCAGGCAGAGGTATGGGATGTGTATTGATGCAGCACGGGAAGGTCATGGCTTACGCCTCCCGACAATTGAAGAAACACGAAGAAAACTACCCTACTCACGGTTTAGAATTGGGTGCTATAGTCTTCGTATTGAAGATATGGTGACATCATTTGTATGGGGTAAGCGTGACAATCTATTCTAACCACAAGAGTTTAAAATACTTGTTCACTCAGAAGGAGTTGAACATGAGACAAAGAAGGTGGGTCGAGTTCTTAAATGACTACGACATCAATTTACAATACAAGGAGGGTAAAGCAAATGTGGTAGCTGACGCACTGAGTCGCTGAGCACACTCTCTCCATTCGCTAGTCTCTCATTCTAGCTTGGTTGAAGAGGTGCGGAGTGCTCAGATGTCGGATCAGTATATGTTGGAGATCAGGCAGAAGCTTATTGATGGCACATTCGAGGGTCAGAAGTACGACTTCCGACTCCACGATGATGACCTGATTAGGCTTAATGGCCGACTATGTATTCCGAGGAGTAGCACTGAGCTGAAGGAGCGCATACTGAGTGAATCCCATTGTTCTACGAGTTCGATTCACCCCGGAGCTTCAAAAATGTATAAGGGTATGAAAAGATATTTTTGGTGGACAGGTTTGAAAAAGGATGTGAACGATTATGTGTTGAGGTGTCTCACTTGTTAAAAGGTCAAGTTTGAGCACCGACGGCCTGGTGGTATGGTACAGCCAATGCCAGTGCCTGAGTGGAAGTTCCATGACATTTCTATGGACTTCATAGTAGGGCTTCCGCCTACAAGGGGAGGTCTGAATATGATTTGGGCTGTTGTTGACCGACTGACCAAGGTGGCTAGATTCATAACGATGAAGGACACCTGGAAAGTGGCAAAGCTTGCAGAGCTCTTCGACAGAGAGATTGTAAGACATCATGGGGTACCGAAAACGATTGTGTCTGACAGGAATACTAGATTCCTCTCGAGGTACTGGAAATCCACACGAGAAGCGCTTGGTACCGAGCTGAAGCTAAGTACGGCGTTCCACCCGCAGACTGATGGTCAGAGTGAGCGCACCATCCAGACACTCGAGGATATGTTACGTGCATGTGCACTTGACTTTCAGACCAGCTGGATTGACAAGTTACATCTGATCGAGTTTAGCTACAACAACAGTTACCATGCTTCAATCAAGATGTCCCCCTTCCAGGCTTTGTACGGTAGACCATGTCGCACGCCATTATGCTGGGATGAGTCGAGTGAGACGGTCATCATAGGACCAGAGTATCTGGAGCAAGTACAGTCAGAAGTACGCCAGATTCGGGCTAACATGAAGGCAGCTTAGGATAGGCAGAAATCATACGCCGATGTGCGCAGACGTGACCTGGAGTTCGCTGTCGGCGATCAGGTATTTCTTAGAGTATCCCCCATGAAGGGAGTGTTTCGTTTTGGCCAGAAAGGCAAGTTGAGCCCAAAATATGTGGGGCCTTATGTTGTGACGGAGCGGATAGGCCCGGTAGCTTACAGGCTAGATTTACCAACTGAGCTGGGCAAGGTACACGATGTATTTCATGTGTCCCAGTTGAAGAAATATATGTCTCATCCGTCTCATGTACTTCAGCCTGAAAGGCTAACCTTAGAGCCGACCATGCGATCAGTAGAGACTCCCATACGGATTCTGGACACTAAGACTCGAGACACTCGCCATAAGTCTGTGAGACTGGTGAAAGTCCTCTGGTCTAACCAGGACGTCGAGGAGGCCACCTAGGAGCTGGAAGATAAGATGAAGGTGAAGTACCCGTTGTTGTTTACTTCTTAGTGTTTGTGTGTATAGGGTACAGGGCGTACCCCTATTTTAAGGGGGGTAGAGCCGTTTCGGTTATGTGTGTACGACATGTATTTAAATACATTGTCTATGTTATGTACTATGTTATGTTGTTACGGACCGTTGTGTCTTGTCTATGTTGTTGTGTTACAGACCATTGAGTCTGAATGATGTGTTGTTGTTTGGACCTTGTTTCCGATGTTATGTAAGTGTGTTGTTAATGTTGCTATGGAAGTATTGTTTTCGTGTTCTAATATTAAAGCTATGTGGGAAGTGTGAACTTTGGGGACAAAGTTCTTTTAAGGGGGGTAGATTGAAATACCCCAAACCTTAGTATGTGGTTTAGACATTAAAATATGGTATAATAAGGCTAAAAAGTGCCTTAGAAACATTAGTGAACAATTTAAACCAAGTAAACACAAATAAATACCTTAAAGTCGATATGGGCAAAAATGTTCTCTAAGCTTGGGATAAGCTTGGCTAAGACCTAATGAGCTTACCAATACCTTATTTATATGTTAATGAACATATTAAACCAATTACCAAAGAAAACCAAGCTCGAAAACAAGTTAAAACACAAAATGTGCTTTAAGGAGTCTTAAAGCACATTTTTGAAGAATTGTCTTGTAAATGGGGTTTGAATGGCTAAATGTCCATCATTACTCTTTAATTAACATGTGTACTACTTAGTATCACATTAGGAAGTCTAAATCAATGGGAAATCAAAAATTTCACAAATATGTGCCTTGTTTTGTGAATAGTAACCAAATTAAGCAAGTTTATAACATAAGTTAATATAAGTGAGTTAATTGGTCAACAAAGACTAAAATACCCCTAAATATATAATGGGGGCCAGTTTTCTTATAAGGGATGAGTCATCCCCTTGTTAATTTGATAAGATAGAAAAGTGATAAAGTAAATCACTATTTACTTTACATAAATATCTAAACTAACTAAGTCTTTTTCATTCTCTTCTTTCCTTCTTCATTTCCCACGTCTCCAACCTCTCTTCTTCCTTCCTCCATCGGTTTTGCTACAGCACCATACTCACCTCCATCTTCCATTGTCTATATCTCCTAGCTACATTTACCAAATCAAAAACCAAGACCACCATTCTCTTAGTCTTGCCAAGCTCTTCAACTTCATCCTTTCAAAACTTCAAGATCACCATTTCGGTGCCATGGAGATCCACCATTGAAGGAGCTTGAGCTTATATTTTTATGCCTTGTTGATCACCCTTGCTTCAAGGTAAGGAAAAACCAAGAAAAACAACATTTCCTTCATGTTGTAGTGTTGACCGAAAATCACCTCTTCATGGTGTTTTCTCTTGCCTTGTTCTAGCTTCATTCCAATCATTCAAGGGCTTGGTGGAGTCCTCTCTTGTTACTTGTTCAAACTCTCTTCCAATACCAAGGTAAAACAACCATCTTAATGTTTTAAGACAATGTAAAACTTAGGGTTTATAAGTGTGCTTAAGCATGAAGCTTGAATACTTATTACCTTGCTTGTATATTGATTAGAAATTTGACAAGCAAACCAAAGTCTTGCCGGTTTTAATCAAGGAAGAGCAAGGAGAAATTGAGTGAAAAACTTGTGAAGGAAAAGAGGTAAATGTGTTAACCTAATGTAGTTTAAAGTCTTAGGAGAAATGAGCTTATGTTGCTTGTTAAAACTACCTAAGGAGCCAATGGTAAATGACTTAGAAAAATAATCTCAAGGGTTTAGTAAAAGACATATGTGTTGTTGTATGTATTTGCAGGTCGAAGGCAAATATATTGTGGGAAATTCAGTGTTTATGGTTTATGTTATTTAAGGGCCTAAGTGCCAAGCAATTTAAATAATGCACTATATTGAGATGTAGTGTAAGTTTGGTGAAGTTTTGTGTATAAGAATGCTCTTGATGGATTTAAGTGTTCTTGAATGTTTAATGGTGAAAACTTTGTGTTTTGGTGTAACAAGATGCTAGGAGAATCCATGTCGAAATTTAGATAATGTATAAGAAGTTTTAGGTGTTTAAAATGAGTTTTGGTGAGTTAGGAAGTGTTTAGAATGATTAAGTGTTCTACTAGTGAAAGAAACATGCATTAAGGTATTCTAAGATGTAAAAAGGACTTAGGCAATATTTTATAGGATTTAGAGTGCAAGTGAGTGTTTTGGGATACTTCAAGATCATGGTGAGATTGTGTTTGGGACTTGTACAATGTTGGTGAACAAGGAAGAAGTAATGTATTGCATGATGGAGCTATAAACTTGTGGAGATATTCAAGGAGTTTGGTTAGGAAGAAAAGATGCTTGGGAGATGATGTTGTAGTGGTGAAAAAACATTTGGGAATAGTGATAGTTATAGGTATAAAACACCACATAATGACTTAGTGAAAAACATTGCATGTGCTAACCTTTGTATAAGAATTTGTGTAATGTTGAGGAGGTTTTTCGTGAATGATATAAGGAGTTTAATGGATGTGTTAAGGGGTGTTTGAAGTGCCAAATGTGGTTAGAACATACTAGGGCACTGTAACACCCCATCCAACAACAAACACACTTAACAACAAACTGCAGCGGAAAACAAACTTCAACACATTACTTAACTTCCTGGTGTTACACGCCGTTAACCACCCACGTGGCTAACAAGGCTAATGCATATACATTGTACCGGTCTGATGGGCTAAATTCCCGAGCGACTACACATTACTATCCCTTTCCGTTAATAACAACAACAACATACACCTTCCAACTGTACCGAGTATTAACGAACTAATGCCGATAACAATTTCGGTCTTACTACACCTACTGTAAATATACAATTTAAATGATTACCCATGTACAACGACTACCCCGTCCTACTCTCGAACGGCTTCCAGCTCTTTATACCTGAAATAGGAAAAGAAGAGATAGGGTGGCCCCCAAGGGGCTCAGCACCTTTGCTGGTATGGTAATCCCGCAACCCACATGCTACCGGGCCACGCACAACTAATTGTCGTCTTAGCATGCGATTGATTATATTTAAATCATGCATGCAACTGTAAACACACAACACATAACATTTCGCCTCAATGGGCTCAACAAACGGATAATACATCCTTACTTGATAAGTCACTCATGGTATTCGTTATCCCTAGAGTGTTCCTCCTCTAATGGAGCTACTTCCTTAATAGACGACACTTACCCTTAAATCGGGTTATCCTTAAACGCCTCTTATCACAAACTGGGATTCATTTCCATGATCCACACACTCCATATCTTACAACATATATCATTCCTCACATAACAAAACATAACAACACTTTTCACGTTTCGACGTGCACATGATAACATCGCAATAGGAATTGCATTACAACAACATCACATAACATAACGGGAATGGTCCTCTTAGGAACCGACCCAAACATAGTTAATTCACTGGTGAGCCTAGAGAATGGTGTCACCCTCATGGTAAGCTCGTTATACAACAACAACAACACTCATTACCGTCCTAATAGTCGGACGAGTAACTTAAGTTAAGATGGTTCAGGTTTGGAGGCCCGAACACACCACACAAACACATGTTCCCCCTAAACCGATCATAAGTCAGAATAGCTAAGCTTTGGAATAAGCTAATGGGAGATCATAACCCGTGAGGGAAACAACCATAACAGAGAGAAGGGTAAGGCTAAGAAGGATACCCACTCCCAAACAACGCGCGACCGGCCAAACCGGATTCCTCACCACTATTAGTACATACATACTTTTAGATATTAGTTGGAACCCCACTATGGATTCTATCACATCTACAAACCATACAGTATTACGACTGGGTTAAACACACAAGGGAGATCCCTACATTCACATACACAACATCACATAATTAACTCACGCATAGCCGTGGTTAGAACGCCCCATGGTTCGGGTCGTTTAATCCGAATACCGAACTCTCATGTGATCCTAAACTCAGTTAACTAAGGTTAACACTGCCGAGGTTAAATGGTATCGGAGTTGAACACGCCACATAAATGAATTACTGTAAACTCATTACATGTTTTATCTTATAACGTGGCAAACACACAGAAAAACACATTGGCATACAAGCCGGTGTAATCCGGTAGGACACAGGTTGCAAGAAAACCATACCTGTCACCGGAGTCCACTTATCATGTCCACTTATGTTCCTCGAGCAATTCTCGAACAACTGATAACATTACATGTATTTTTATTAACATCGGGGTAACATGATTGTTTAAAGTCTAAATGCTTATAACTTATCCTCGTTAACTTAGTTAAATAACTTCACATTTTAACTTGTTTTACTTTTACATTTTAATACAACCTTTCCCCCACTAAATTGTCATTATAACTTACTTAACATGTCCTTAACATCCTTATAACATCATTACTTGGTAATCACCATTTTTAGGCAACTTTTCCCACCTTAAAACAAAGTTTTTGGTCCATACAGTGGACTGTCCGAACCTGTGTCCGGACTTCCCAAGTTTGGACACAAGTCGAGACTCAAAACTGAATACAGACGCCCGTCCGAACTTGTGTCCGGACTTCGGAAGTTCGGACATGGGTCGAGGAAAATTAAATGAAGAAGCAGGTACGTCCGAACTTGTGTCCGGACTTCCCAAGGTCGGACACAAGTCGAGACTCTGAAAATTTTTACGCAATAGGCCTGTCCAAACGTCCATGTCCGGACGGATGTTCGGACAAGGCAAAACACTCATTTTCTAAGCCTTTAAGCACTTAACCAATTTCACCAAACTTCTCATAAAGCCTCATAATGTTTCCTAACATCATTTGGCACATCAAACACACCTTTAGCCATGTGCTAAACTCTTTAAATCACTCACCAAAACCATCTTATCATTCACAAATTTCTTACAAATTCCTAGCACTTGGGATGTTTTCTCCTTAAGATTTCTAAGTGGTAGTTCACCAATAATGACCACTACACCAAGGTGTTTCCTCTACACCTTAACATCATCTCTCAACTTCTTTTCTTACTAACTAAAACTCCTTTTCACAACTTCTTAAAATTCCTTACTCAAAACCCTTACCTAAACATCATTCCCTCCTTATTCATCAACATTACCTAAACCTTAAACAAACTTCTCCAAGACTTTATTACATCCTAAAACACTCATTGAATTCCTAGAACTTCCAAGACAATACCAAAGTCCTTGTATCACTTTAGAACACCTTAAAAACATGTTTTCTTCCTTAGTAAAACATTTATCCTTTCCTAACATATCCTAGTTCACCAAAGTTCATTTAAGCACTTACAACTCCTTATACATTATACAAATTTTGCCATGGGTTCTCTTAGCACATCATCATTCCAAAACTCATGGTTTTCACCATTAAACATTCAAGAACACCTAAATCCATCAATAGTATTCTCACACACATAACTTCACCAAATTTACACTACATCACAATATAGTGCATAAACTTAAATTGCTTGGCACTTAGGCCCTTAAATAACATGGCTCTTAGGCCCTTAAATAACATAAACTTTAAACACTGAATTTCCCACATAATATTGCCTTTGACCTGCAATTACATACAACAACACATATTCCCTTTAATAATCTCCTTAAGAACATTTTACTAGGTCTTTCACCATTGGCTCCTTAGGTATTTTATTAAGCAAATCAAGCTCATTTTCCTAAGGCACTTAAACTACATTGAGATAGCTTGTTTTCCTCTTTTTCCTCACAAACTTCTTTCTTGTTTCCTTGTAAGACCGGTAGGGTGTTTAGTTGTTTGTCAACTTCTATACAATGTACAAATAATAGAATGAGTATTCAAGCATTATGCTTCATCTCATTATAAACCCTAGTTACACATATTGTTTTAACACATTAAGGTAATTGTTTTACCTTGGAATTGGAAGAGAACTTGAATAAGTATCAAGAAGGACTCCTCCTAGCCCTTGGAAGATTCAAATGAAGCTAAAACAAGCAAGGTGAAAACACCATTGTGAGTGAATTTTCGGACATCATATAAACATGGAGGAAACATGGATTTTCTTTGAGTTTCCTTACCTTGAAGCAAAGGAGAACAATAATATGTGAAAAGGTGAGCTCAAGCTCCTTCAATGGTGAATCTCCATGGCACCAAAATTGAGTTCTTGAAGATTTGAAAAGGTAGAAATGTAGAGCTTGGTCTAACTAGAAGAAAGGTGGTCTTGAAATTAAATTTGGACCAT
Source organism: Limonium bicolor (assembly GCA_023374045.1). Classification (NCBI taxonomy): domain Eukaryota; kingdom Viridiplantae; phylum Streptophyta; class Magnoliopsida; order Caryophyllales; family Plumbaginaceae; genus Limonium; species Limonium bicolor. The sequence continues at coordinate 41,886,397 of CM041782.1, read as the reverse complement.
GGAGCTAGAAGTTACAAGTGAAAGAAGATGGAGAATGGTATGGTTTGCTGTAGCAAAACCGATGGAGTTTGGGAGATATGAAGAAGGCTACGGTGGTGTGAGTGGGAAAGAAAGAATGAAGATTGGAATTGCTTTTGGAAGATATTTACATGTTATAAAGGTAACTTCTACTTTTCACTTACTTTTCCTTCTTTCTTTAATTTTTACTAGCTCATGGTGGTGAGTCACCACATAGTAAAACCGGCTCCCATATAATTAGAAGGGTGTTTTGGTCTTTGTTGACCAATTAACTTACTTATAATAACATATGTTACAAACTAGCTTATAAAAGTTACTATTCATAAAAACAAGGCACATAGAAGTGAAATTTTTGATTTCCCATTGATATAGACTTCTAAATGTGATACTATATAGTACACATGTTAATTAAAGAGTAATGATGGACATTTAGCCATTCAAAACTCATTTACAAGACAATTTTTCAAAAACGTGCTTTAAGACTCCTTAAAGCACTTTTTGTGTTTTAACTTGTTTTCAAGCTTGGTTTTCTTTGGTAATTGATTTAATATGCTCATTAACATATTTATAAGGTATAGGTATGACCATTAAGTCTTATACAAATTTATCCCAAGCTTAGAGCACATTTTTGCTCTTATTGACTTTAAGGTATTTTCTTGTGTTTTATTTGGTTTAACTGACTACCAAGGTTTCCTAAGGACTTAATTAGCCCTATTAAATCATAATTGAATATTATTAAGTCTTGGTAGGCTCTTTGGGTCCTAACCAAGTTCACTCATAGCTTAGAGCATGTTTTTGCTCAAACTGTATCTTAGTGCTTTATTGCATTTACTATGGTTTAAATTGTTCACTGATGTTTCTAAGGCACTTTTTAGCCTTTACATACCATACTTTAATATTTAAAAAATATATCAGGGTTTGGGGTATTTCAATCTACCCCCCTTAAAAGAACTTCGTCCTCGAAGTTTACACTTCCCACACATCTTGGATTAGAATACGAGGATTACTTATAGAAATAAAACTTCCATAACCAAACACACTTTACATCACAACCTCGGACTTAATGGTCCGGGTAACACATTCACATCCATACCTAACATAACATATTCACATGATAACCTCGGACTCAATGGTCCGGGTATCTTAACAACATTTACACATACATAACAACCCTTAGACTCTCTGGTCTTGGGTAACATAACAACATTTAGACACATAGGTCTCGATAACATAACAGCCTTTAGACACATAGGTCTATGTAGCACAACAACATTTAGACTCATAGGTCTTGATAACATACACTTTTGGAACTCAAGGTCAAAATAATATTTATTACACATACCACACAACATGTTATAGCATGTATAGCAATCAAAAATATCTTTGATATACACTGTGATCCCGCAGAACCCGGTCGCGATGGACACCTTCCGTCCCCGTGCCTTTGGGAGATCAAAACAATCACTTAAATTTAAAATTTCCTTGTGAGGTTAAGTAAGAGAACCTTAACTATGTAAAGTATCTATCGACGTTTTATAAATACCAATTCAAAATCCTTTTTGAAAACACACACAACTCCAAGTCCAACTTATGCTCTTTGCTTCTTTTCTTAGCGTGGTTAATTGTGACCACTTAAGGGGAGCTTCAAGAATCTTTCAACCCTAATGTGATCAGCATCAGTGTCGAACTATCCTTCCACCCCAATTTGGGTTCGGCTTCCCTTGATCGCATGCAAATCAAGTTCCACTTCCCACTTCATTTTCAAGCATCAATAAATCACTCATTTCCAATTTTCTATCTTTTAAATCATTCTAGTCATGATCATAACATCTCCAAGGGATAGAACTCCGTCTATCGGTTATTTTCATTTGCTTTAATGTTGTTACCTAGGGAATCTTATTCTCACTAGGTTCTATGTCGGTTCCATTACCTTTGATGAGTCACTATATAATATATATACACATATATTTTATCAAAATACCACACACAGTTTCACATTTATACACTGTCGGGGTTTGTTCCCCCGGGAGTTTCTCTACTCCCACACTTGTACTATCACACACAATTGTTAACAATACACACACTTACCACAATGGTATTCGCATCTTCTGTGCGCAATTACCCCAATTAAACCATGACTGAATGCGTATGTTTACATAACACACACCAATCATCAAAACAAATTATTTTGTGCTATGCACAACATAAATCACGTACACTTGTACGGTAATACACACTAAGTGGTTTTGCGCTCTACCCCCCTTAAAAGGGATTACGCCCACGTAATCAACTTAATCATTGGTTCAAAACGTTCTGCCGCCGTGAAGTACTTCAACTTTCACGCGGTCTATTACACAATGGATTCTGATCAGAGGATCTTAACCATATTGGCGGTTTAGTTCCTAAACCAAGAATTCTCATTGGAGTTTGTTTAAACTCTTAGTTGGTTTCGATTCTGGCCTGTTAGGCTTCTAGGCGTTAATAATTAGCCATTTACTCATATTCACTATGCACATTGTACATTGACTCACTGGTTCACTAACGTCTGCTGCGCAACTCTGACAACTGTAGGGCTTAGTTTGCCCCATTCATTATTCTCACTGTATTGTACACCTCCCATATCACCTTTATCTTGGTAATAATGGTTCTCAACCGACGCGTGGTATCTTTACCGTGAGCGAATTCGGTGAGTTATAAACTTTCTATCCCTTCCATAATAATTGATGTATATGTTATGTATTTCACAATGATTGACTTGTTCCCTTCCGACTTACTGTCGGTTGAGATTGAGCTACTACCTAGTGTGTAGTGCTGTCTCAGCTATTTACAACATTTGGGGTATATTCCATACCGATATTTGGCAGTTAGTGCTACTGTAGTCACTTACTGTTAATCATGTCTCCACATTTGGTTATGTACAAGTACTTTTTATTGGTGCGGCCTTGCATTTCCTATGCATCGGCTATTATAACATTATTGCTCCACAATTAACATGTTCCCAATTCCTAGCTATCCCACTCGATCATTATTGTACAAGTGCAATACCAAAACACTCAGTCATACAGAGTGCAGAGGCGTAAACTCTTGACAGCAAATCTCTCATGTGATTCGCACGGAATTCACATTGTGTTTCACTAAGATTCTGATCTCGTAATACTGGCTACTGGCTTACTGCCCAATCTGTTTAACATCACTTACCTTGCATCTCTACTAAGTTTAACTCATAACGGGTCTTATCTGCTACATTATCGTTTAACAATACTTATACAACGGTCGCTTGCTGCGCACCGTGCTCTTACTCCTTGTATAACATCAGCTTATATCGTATTTACTATCACATTAACTTCCACACATATACTTACATTATTCATATTATGGTTCATCACTCATTTGGAAGACTACTGAATGCTCCTTGAGCATTGATCAAGCGAGTCACAAGCTGGCATTATTCAGCTCGGTGCTTCACTTTATACACACATACTACTAAGCTAACTTCTCTCTCTCAATAATAACATCGTCCATCCCTAACATATTTCTTGAGCTTGGTTCACATAACTACCGCTCCTGCGGTCTCACAATATCGAGAGGTATCCCCACTCTTAATGCAGTGGTTCGTTTACCACTCTATTTACTTATATAACATAAACTTCTGCAATCAATCTAATTTACATAACACATTTTATTTGTGGCCTATAAACCTTATTTGCCTTGAGCTGCGCTCATTGTAGGCTGTCCACACACATGTACTTCTCTATACAACATTACATGGTTTGGACGTTATATTGAGCTCCATGACAAGGTCGTTACATTCCGTTTCCTTTCATGGGATGCCCCTTAGGTTTGTCAGTCCGTCTCCTGACAACTTATATCTAATCTGGGTGTTAGTTTCAACCCTTGTGCTTCTATCATGCATTTCGTGCAACAATTGTTGATGCGAACACCCTTCAAGGATTGCTCCTGGGTGTTGTTAAGTCATGCCATTACATCTGATTCGTACTCATTGATATATTGAGTTAGCCACGCCGTTTGCGTTCTTAACTGGTTTATTATCTTCTTCTATGAAGATCAACGTTTCCTGGTAGTGTAGATACTCATTCTGGGAGTTTCATCCCATTCATTGCACACTAATGTGTCCACATTAGGCATCAGCCTTGCCATGCACAGGCTGGGTCTCCGTTCCAGTTATCATGTTTATCCCTGAGGATCCTTAAGACGTATACAATGTCTTTACATTACAGTTAGTGCACTTCTCACCTCCTGACTCTTAAACATTTCCTTGAAAGGAATTCACTAATTCCTTTAGTCTCGTTAACTTAACTGAGTTCCTTTACTTCAACCATTCATGGTAATCCTTAGCTCTTGTTTGACTTATACTGCTGACCGTAGTACGGAGTCGACTACTCCCCGTGTTTCGGACTCTACTCGTATACATATGTGGGGTACCATACTGATACATTACTACTTACCCAACTAACCCATAAGCAGGTCTGTCAGGCCCACAAGCTCCTATCGGAGTGCGGTCGTCCCACATTACCGTTGGTACACTCGTAGTGTCCGTCACACGCCTAGGTGAAGTATTCTATTGTCAACTCCCTTATATTGTCCCGTGGCAATATGCATTCCGTGCTTCCCGAACTTAATTGAGGGAAAGTTTATCCACTGTTGTATCTTTATCAACTGCCCTTGGTTTTACTGGTTTGGTTTAAAAGAAGGTTAGAAAGAAGTGTTGGTTTGAAAGAAAGAGTTTGGATAAATCTGGGTTTGAAAGAAAATTTTTCATGGTTTCACAACATCTTCTTACCTTAGCCAAGTCTAGCTTCTTGCTGACTGGTGTACTTACAATTACAGGGGTTAGGCTAACAGGCCCTTCCACTGTTATGACGATCACATTTAACTTTATGGTACTTTACCAAGTACTTTGTAGTGGTTATAAATTTTCCGAACAGCCCTGTTATAGCAGCACTTGCTATGGCAAGTGCGCCATGCTAACTGGCTATCGGTTCAACACTTACCGGTTGTGGTATTGTTTTTACCCGCACTGTCATCAGTGGCCTTGTTGGCCCTCACTTGATCCTACATTCTTGACAATTAACCCTCTGGGCGACTTCTCACTGTATTCACATGATAATTATTAACCGGGGTGTTCCCCATTCTTGGAGACCCCTTTTCCTTTGCATTGTTTCCTCTTCGTAGCCCGTTCCATGCATCTGTCGTGATTACTGAGACTTGTCTCTTGTTTGGGCACTACATTGTAGTTCCTTTGTCGGTTGGTATACCGTTGGTGTATCATTTAACAACTGTGGTCCCGTAGACACTTGTCTCGGGTTCCATTACTGTACTTCTTGTCTGTTGCACGGTCAGTGCGTTGCAAGCTGGTTGTCCTCGACTGCTCAGCATGTCGACCCAGGTTGCCGGAAATTCTATTCTCTTATACACAAAATTCTTCATTCTTCGCTATTAAATGTGGTTAACAATGTTCAGATGGAAACCGTCTCCGGGATTCCCAGTTTTCGGGATCTACCGTATGACAGGTTCTCCGTACCTTTAGAGGTATTTAATAACAGCCAGATCGGGTATTCCCGAGTATGAGAGGACTTTCATCTCTCTGGCGTTGTTTCCCAAGTTATAAAATAGGGATTGTGGAGGGCGGGAAGGATATTGTAGGTTTCCAGTAGTCACTGGTAGTTCCTAATGTAACACCCCATCCAAAGCCATTCGTGGTTATCGCAAAACTGAACACTTAATCGAACACGTCGCAGCGGAAATAAATAACACCTGGACCTTGCCACGGTCTGATCGTTAGAATATACCGGTCTTAACATTTACAATACTTATCCATAATACTTATCCAACTCAATCATCACCATCCACAATACCACAACCAACCGAGTACAGGTATCTTAACATAATCTCAACCTTACATCAGTTTAAATATAAACAGTCGGATGCACAGGCGCAACCCGAACTCAAAATAAACATCACACCCTAAGTCTAACCGCTCCTACTCTCGTAGTGCGTCCTCATGGGTCTCTTACCTGCAAGTGTAAAAATAGCCCCCGAGGGGGTCAGCACGAATGCTGGTACACCCTCTCATGGCCCCCTAGCTAACGGGGCTACGACGACTAATTGTCGATAGCATGGAAATTGATTACATACACAAGCATAATATGAAGTGCAATAACAATAACCACAGATGAACATATATAGTTCACAAACAATTAACGACTCAAGCGTTCCCTTATCAAGTGGGTTAGTAACCCCCTCCTTAGTCCTCATTTTCTTAACCTCAGTTCCTTACCTTACCTTAATCTTAATTTTAATCTCAGTATACAAACCTTTCCTGGAAGGGATTGGTTGTAGCTTAATTCGAACCTGGGATTTAGGTGATCCCACCACACCATCTTAATGCCACCTACTCTGGACGGGAGTCCAGCGTAGCTGAGCCGGCAACCGGCCCTAGGCTACAAGTCCGAAGACAAGTCCTTAAGCGGAGGGCGGATCTGATTCAGATACCGTCCCCCTTTTTCCTTAGCATGCATGACCGGAGATCGGTCCCGGGTTTCCTCACTCAAGTTCCAGTTAGTAGAAATCTTAATCATCATGTGCTAGCTAAGCCTTAACGGGCATTAACCAACAACCACCAAACTTGACTCCTATTCTTAACTCAGTAAGTACTAAACTTGGTGAGTAGCAATCTCAAGTCTCGCGGGTTAGTGTAAAGATAACACAAACACAACGAGAACAATATAACCGGTTGCATGCTTTATCTTGTTTTAGTCATAGCAATTAAACAGATAGCACACAAGCCGAGGGACACCTCGTTAGCAAGCAGGTCACAAGAAGGATTGTACCGTTCACACGTCGATCGTTGTTTGATTAATCTTCTTCGGGGTCCCAATTCACAAACCTAAAACATTCATTCATTTTAGGTCATTAGTATTTGCACCTTACTTAACTCACTTAGTCCCTATGGATTCCCATTCAATAACCTCTCAAGTCTTTGCCACTTAGCTTACAAACTTAACTTTAAACATTAAAACTATACTTAATCTTAACTTAATTTATTAAGTTCTTAGGGTCCTAATCATTACCACCCCCCAAAGGCATACCTTATTACCCATTTCCATTCTTAGAATTCAAAATTTCTTTTTTTTTATTTTTAGGCTCGACCGAACTTCCGACCGACCTTACCTAAGGTCGGTCCATTCCAGAACACTTCACCGTTTGAAAATTCTACCCCGACCGACCTTGCAAGTCCGGTCCCCAAGGTCGTCCATTCCCGAGAGTTTCCCCGGGAAATTTAAGCTCGACCGAACTTGCCAAGTCCGGTCCTATGTTTGGTCGATTCCAGAGACTTATTACCGTACAAAATACATGCCCGACCGACCTTGCAAGTCCGGTCCCAAGGTTGGTCCATTCCAGAGACTTAATTCCTTCACAAAATACAGGCCCGACCGACCTTGCAAGTCCGGTCCCAAGGTCGGTCCATTCCAGAAACTTTCTCCGGTAGTGTAAACTGAGCTCGACCGACCTTGCAGGTTCGGTCGGCTCCAGAACCTTGTTTCTAAATTCCCTTTTAACTCCAAACATCTCCTCATATATCCTAATATGTTATAACCTCATTTGGGCACCTCAAATACACCTTAAGCCCTCTTCTAAACACATGAAATCATTCACCAAGATTCACCTTAGTCTTTATGCATTTTCCTGGTAATAATGCTAACACTTGTAATGTTTTCCTCTAGGTTTCTAGGTGGTGGTTCATACCTAATGTAACCACTATGCCAAATGTTTTCCTCACCACTATAACATCATCTCCCAAGCATCTTTCACCATCTAAAACTCTTTTGTGCATTTACTTAAAGTTTCCTCACAAGCTTAAACTTCCATCCATCAACACATTATTTCCTTCCTAGTTGTTTACCAAAATTTGCCTAAGTCCTAAATACACAATTTCATTCTCTTGATTCCTAAATCCTTCATAGTAATGCCTGAGTCATTATAACTCATTAAACACCTTAAACTCACCCCTTTTCATCTAGACAACCACTAAAACTTCCTAGTACTTCCTTAGTCATGAAATTCCCTTAGAATATCTTAAACACTTAAGTTCTTCTTTAAATTTTGCCATGGGTTCTCTAGTATATAGTTGCATCCAAACACTTGGTTCTTCTCCATCAAACAACCAATATCACTCAATTTCTCATCACAACACCTTAACACACAATTTACACCAAAACCATACCACATCATCATATAGTGCTTAAACTTAAATGCTTGGCACTTAGGCCCTTAAATGACAATAATCTTAACCACTGAATTTCCACATATATTTGCTTTCAACCTGCAAATACACACAACAAGGCTCCCATTGAAATAAAATGCTTCTTATAATTCATCTCCACATTGTTTAACTATCTCTTTTTTTTCATTTGCTCCTTAGTCACAAGTTCACAAACATAGTCATAGTTTCTCCTAGGTTTTATAACACCTTCCCAATATAAACTCTACACTAAACTCATCATATACCTAAATCTCATTCCCTTAAACAACAAAACACCTTAAGGTAAGTAATTTACCTTGTTCTTTTACAAGCTTAAAAAGCTTTCTTCCTTAGGTTTTTCTTTGTTCAGTCTCGGTCACCAATGTGTATCTCCTTGCCAATGTTCTAACCAATATCCAATGACTCCAATGAGTACTAGATAACACATTAACCCTAAGGAACAAACCCTAGGTTAAAAATATGCTTTAAGGTATTAAGGTGATTGTTTTACCTTGTTTTCTCAAGACAAGCTTGGATATGAAGCAAGAAGGACCTCCTCAATCCTTTGAAGAGTAGAAAACAAGCTAGAACAAGGCATAAACATGGAGTCCCATGAGTACTAATTTTCAGACATGTGAAGAAAATGGTGGAAACCTAGATTTTCTTACACTTTCTTTACCTTAAGAGAATGGAGATGCCAATGGAGTCTCCAAGCTTGAGTTTCCTCCTCTAATGGTGGTTTGACTTGGTACCAAATCAAAGCTCTTGCAATTTCGAAAATATAGGAAGAAGGAGCTTGAGCTAACTAAGAAGAATATGTATTTTGTTTTGGATTTGGAGCTAAAATGAGCAAGATGTAACCAAGGAAGGATGGAGCTTTCATGGAGGTTGAGTTTTACGTGAATGGAGAAGGGAGAGAGCAGCTCAAACCGTGGGAAAACAAAGGAGAATGAAGAAGTGAGAGAGAGAACTAATAAAGTGTGATATTTATGTAAAAGGTGAATAGTGCTTTTACTTTATAACTCTTATTTGCTTTCTTATTTGCTTAATGACTCATGTAAGTGGTGACTCACCTCATAAGAAACCGGCCCCCCTTTAATAATGAGGGTACTAAAGTCTTTGTTGACCAAATGTCTCACTTATATAAACTTATGTTATAAACTAGCTTAATTAATTCACTATTCACAAAACAAGGCACATTGTTGTGAAATTTTTGATTTCCCATTGATATAGACTTCCAAATGTGATACTATATAGTAAACATGTTAATTAAAGAGTAATGATGGACATTTAGCCATTCAAAACTCATTTACAAGACAATTTTTCAAAAACGTGCTTTAAGACTCCTTAAAGCACATTTTGTGTTTTAACTTGTTTTCAAGCTTGGTTTTCTTTGGTAATTGATTTAAAATGACCATTAGGATATTACTAAGGTCTTAGAACAATATTTGGGTACTCTCCCATGTCTCTCCAAGCATAGAGCACGTTTTTGCTTAAACTGCTCTTTTGGTGTTTCCTTATATTTTCTTTGATTAGAAATGTTTCTTAATGTTTCTAAGGCATTATTTAGCCTCCTTATCTCTTATTTTATCATTTAAACACCATATCTAAGTTTGGGGTATTTCACCTAACTAGCGCATCTCTCACGCTATCACTCAACCCTTAACCCAAAGCACTAAAATCCTAACTCGGTACTTCCTAAGCTCGGTAATTCTGTCATCAGAGCGATACTTCGCTCTGATCCACTTTTTGTAACACCCCATCCAACAACAACACACTTAACAACAACTGCAAGCGGAAAACACAAACTTCAACACATTACTTAACTTCTTGGTGTTACACTCCGTTAACCACCCACGTGGCTAACAAGGCTAATACATATACATTGTACCGGTCTGATGGCTAAATTCCCGAGCGACTACACATTACTATCCCTTTCCATTAACAACAACAACACATACACCTTCCAACTGTACCGAGTATTAACGAACTAATGCCGATAACATTTCGGTCTTACTACTCCTATTGTAAATATACAATTTAAATGATTACCCATGTACAACGACTACCCCGTCCTACTCTCGAACGGCTTCCAGCTCTTTATACCTGAAATAGAAAAGAAGAAAAGGGTGGCCCCCAAGGGGCTCAGCACACCTTTGCTGGTATGGTAATCCCGCAGCCCACATGCTACCGGGCCACGCACAACTAATGTCGTCTTAGCATGCGATTGATTATATTTAAATCATGCATGCAACTGTAAACACACAACACATAACATTTCGCCTCAATGGGCTCAACAACACGGATATACCTCTACTTGATAAGTCACTCATGGTATTCATTATCCATAGAGTGTTCCTCCTCTAATGGAGCTACTTCCTTAATAGACGACACTTACCCTTAAATCGGTTATCCTTAAAACGCCTCTTATCACAAACTGGGATTCATTTCCATGATCCACACACTCCATATCTTACAACATATACATTCCTCACATAACAAAACATAACAACACTTTTCACGTTTCGACGTGCACATGATAACATCGCAATAGGAATTGCATTACAACAACATCACATACCTAACGGGAACGGTCCTCTTAGGAACCGACCCAAACATAGTTAATTCACTGGTGAGCCTAGAGAATGGTGTCACCCTCATGGTAAGCTCGTTATACAACAACAACACTCATTACCGTCCTAATAGTCGGACGAGTAACTTAAGTTAAGATGGTTCGGGTTTGGAGGCCCGAACACACCACACAAACACATGTTCCCCCTAAACCGATCGTAAGTCAGAATAGCAAAGCTTTGGAATAAGCTAATGGGAGATCATAACCCGTGAGGGAAATAACCATAACAGAGAGAAGGGTAAGGCTAAGAAGGATACCCACTCCCAAACAACGAGCGACCGGCCAAACCGGATTCCTCACCACTGTTAGTACATACATACTTTTAGATATTAGTTGGAACCCCACTATGGAGTCTATCACATCTACACACCATACAGTATTACGACTGGGTTAAACACACAAGGTAGATCCCTACATTCACATACACAACATCACATAATCAACTCACGCATAGCCGTGGTTAGAACGCCCCATGGTTCGGGTCGTTTAATCCGAATACTGAACTCTCATGTGATCCTAGACTCAGTTAACTAAGGTTAACACTGCCGAGGTTAAATGGTATCGGAGTTGAACACGCCACATAAATGAATTACTGTAAACTCATTACATGTTTTATCTTATAACGTGGCAAACACACAGAGAAACACATTGGCATACAAGCCGGTGTAATCCGGTAGGACACAGGTTGCAAGAAAACCATACCTGTCACCGGAGTCCACTTATCATGTCCACTTATGTTCCTCGAGCAATTCTCGAACAACTGATAACATTACATGTATTTTTATTAACATCGGGGTAACATGATTGTTTAAAGTCTAAATGCTTATAACTTATCCTCGTTAACTTAGTTAAATAACTTCACATTTTAACTTGTTTTACTTTTACATTTTAATACAACCTTTCCCCCACTAAATTGTCATTATAACTTACTTAACATGTCCTTAACATCCGTATAACATCATTATTTGGTAATCACCATTTTTAGGCAACTTTTCCCACCTTAAAACAAAGTTTTTGGTCCATACAGTGGACTGTCCGAACCTGTGTCTGGACTTCCCAAGTTCGGACACAAGTCGAGACTCAAAACTGAATACAGACGCCTGTCCAAACTTGTGTCCGGACTTCGGAAGTTCGGACATGGGTCGAGGAAAATTAAATGAAGAAGCAGGTACGTCCGAACTTGTGTCCGGACTTCCCAAGGTCGGACACAAGTCGAGACTCTAAAAATTTTTACGCAACAGGCCTGTCCGAACGTCCATGTCCGGACGGATGTTCGGACAAGGCAAAACACTCAATTTCTAAGCCTTCAAGCACTTAACCAATTTCACCAAACTTCTCATAAAGCCTCATAATGTTTCCTAACATCATTTGGCACATCAAACACACCTTTAGCCATGTGCTAAACTCTTTAAATCACTCACCAAAACCATCTTATCATTCACAAATTTCTTACAAAATTCCTAGCACTTGGGATGTTTTCTCCTTAAGATTTCTAAGTGGTAGTTCACCAATAATGACCACTACACCTAGGTGTTTCCTCTACACCTTAACATCATCTCTCAACTTCTTTTCTTACTAACTAAAACTCCTTTTCACAACTTCTTAAAATTCCTTACTCAAAACCCTTACCTAAACATCATTCCCTCCTTATTCATCAACATTACCTAAACCTTAAACAAACTTCTCCAAGACTTTATTACATCCTAAAACACTCATTGAATTCCTAGAACTTCCAAGACAATACCAAAGTCCTTGTAGCACTTTAGAACACCTTAAAACATGTTTTCTTCCTTAGTAAAACATTTATCCTTTCCTAACATATCCTAGTTCACCAAAGTTCATTTAAGCACTTACAACTCCTTATACATTATACAAATTTTGCCATGGGTTCTCTTAGCACATCATCATTCCAAAACTCATGGTTTTCACCATTAAACATTCAAGAACACCTAAATCCATCAATAGTATTCTCACACACATAACTTCACCAAATTTACACTACATCACAATATAGTGCATAAACTTAAATTGCTTGGCACTTAGGCCCTTAAATAACATGGCTCTTAGGCCCTTAAATAACATAAACTTTAAACACTGAATTTCCCACATAATATTGCCTTTGACCTGCAATTACATACAACAACACATATTCCCTTTAATAATCTCCTTAAGAACATTTTACTAGGTCTTTCACCATTGGCTCCTTAGGTATTTTATTAAGCAAATCAAGCTCATTTTCCTAAGGCACTTAAACTACATTGAGATAGCTTGTTTACCTCTTTTTCCTCACAAACTTCTTTCTTGTTTCCTTGTAAGACCGGTAGGGTGTTTAGTTGTTTGTAAACTTCTATACAATGTACAAATAATAGAATGAGTATTCAAGCATTATGCTTCATCTCATTATAAACCCTAGTTACACATATTGTTTTAACACATTAAGGTAATTGTTTTACCTTGGAATTGCAAGAGAACTTGAATAAGTATCACGAGAGGACTCCTCCTAGCCCTTGGAAGATTCAAATGAAGCTAAATCAAGTCAGGTGAAAACACCATTGTGAGGTGAATTTTCAGACATCATATAAACATGGAGGAAACATGGATTTTCTTTGAGTTTCCTTACCTTGAAGCAAAAGAGAACAATAATATGTGAAAAGGTGAGCTCAAGCTCTTTCAATGGTGAATCTCCATGGCACAAAAATTGAGTTCTTGAAGATTTGAAAAGGTAGAAATGTAGAGCTTGGTCTAACTAGAAGAAAGGTGGTCTTGCAATTAAATTTGGATCATGGAGCTAGAAGTTACAAGTGAAAGAAGATGGAGAATGGTATGGTTTGCTGTAGCAAAACCGATGGAGTTTGGGAGAAGATGAAGAAGGCTACGGTGGGTGTGAGTGGGAAAGAAAGAATGAAGATTGGAATTGCTTTTGGAAGATATTTACATGTTATAAAGGTAACTTCTACTTTTCACTTACTTTTCCTTCTTTCTTTAATTTTTACTAGCTCATGGTGGTGAGTCACCACATAGTAAAACCGGCCCCCATATAATTAGAAGGGTGTTTTGGTCTTTGTTGACCAATTAACTTACTTATAATAACATATGTTACAAACTAGCTTATAAAAGTTACTATTCATAAAAACAAGGCACATAGAAGTGAAATTTTTGATTTCCCATTGATATAGACTTCTAAATGTGATACTATATAGTACACATGTTAATTAAAGAGTAATGATGGACATTTATCCATTCAAAACTCATTTACAAGACAATTTTTCAAAAACGTGCTTTAAGACTCCTTAAAGCACTTTTTGTGTTTTAACTTGTTTTCAAGCTTGATTTTCTTTGGTAATTGATTTAATATGCTCATTAACATATTTATAAGGTATAGGTATGACCATTAAGTCTTATACAAATTTATCCCAAGCTTAGAGCACATTTTTGCTCTTATTGACTTTAAGGTATTTTCTTGGTTTTATTTGGTTTAACTGACTACCAAGGTTTCCTAAGGACTTAATTAGCCCTATTAAATCATAATTGAATATTATTAAGTCTTGGTAGGCTCTTTGGGTCCTAACCAAGTTCACTCATAGCTTGGAGCATGTTTTTGCTCAAACTGTATCTTAGTGCTTTATTGCATTTACTATGGTTTAAATTGTTCACTGATGTTTCTAAGGCACTTTTCAGCCTTTACATACCATAGTTTAATATTTAAACAATATATCAGGGTTTGGGGTATTTCAGGCACTATGAGTTGAAGTTTGGAGTTAAATGGGCAATTAAAAACAAGGGTCTGGAGCAGACCAACCTTGGGGACCGGACTTGCAAGGTCGGTCGGGCACGGATTTTTGGTACGGATTAAGTCTCTGGAATAGACCGACATTGGGACCGAACTTACAAGGTCGGTCATGCCTAAATCTTTATACGTAAGTGAGTCTCGGGAATCGACCGATCTTGGGACCAAACTTGTCAAGGTTGGTTGGGCCTGAATTTTCAAAGGGGAAAAACTCTCAGGAATAGACCGACCTTGTGGACCGAACTTGCAAGGTCGTTCGGAGTAGAATTTTCTGACGGTAATATGTTCTGGAATGGACTGACCTTGTGTAAGGTCGGTCGATAAGGTCGGTCGGACCAAAACTTGTAAAAAAACAAACAAAAGTGGCTTAAGTAGTTAACCCTAGGGGGTATAATGAAGGTAATCAAGGGTGAGTTTAGGCATTAGAACATGTCATACAATCATGTAAGTTCTTAGTAAACGAAAGTTAAATAAGTTAATTAACTGACATTATTAATTATGTTTAGGGACTACGCTTGGCGGGTCACGTTCGCAGCAAGGACCAAGGTATTGTTTTCTTGCAGTCTGTTGCCTACCGGTTTACACCGGCTTGTGTGTTGAATGTTTTTATGAGTGTTTATGACCTTGTAAGATTAAGGCATGTAATGAGTTTACAGTTGTTTAAGTTATTGTATCGGAAGATATGTCTCATTTCCCTTGTGTGTGTGTGTCTAACACGACCTAAACACTTGCTTGTGAATTTGTTGATTAAGTCCAACAATGGGACTTCTAACAAGTGCTAACCGGGGAAGTGAGGAGTCCGGTAGTTCCGGCCACGCGTGTGAGTATGGGAGTTGATGTCATAACCGGTTCGATTCTCTTTGTATGTTAAGGTTGCCTTCTCTTTTGGTCTTCAACCTTCCCTTTAGCTTAACCAAGTCTATTTTACTGACTCACGTCGGGCCACAGGGGCATACTATGTTTGTTCGGTGTGCTTGGATCACTATATCCGACGCACCTTTGTGTTAAGTTATTCGTTCAATTTAACAGGACGGTAACGAGTTATGTAACGAGCTTAGCATGAGTTTGGCAACATTCTCTAGGCTCTCCATGGGATCTAATTGTGTTGGTTCGTTTCCTAAAAGGATTCGTTCTTGTATGTTATGTGTAATGTTGTTATGTAATACTCTTGCTATGATATATATATGTTGTATGTTTAAAATGAATGCCATGTCATCATGACAATTGGTTACGCGTATCCCGGTAGCCGATGGGCTGCGCGTTAACCATACCAGCCAAGGGTTGCTGACCCCCTCGGGGGCTCCATATTTATATTTGCAGGATGAGGATCGAAGAAGCGGAGTGGCTGTAGATCCTAGGTTGTAGAAATACTTTTGGTACCTTTTGGTTGGTAGGCCCGGGATGCGCTTATGCTCCCGTGGCGGTATATTTTGGATGACGAATACTTTACAGTGATAGCTTACAGTGATGGTTGTAAATAAATACTCGGTATTGTATATTATGTATTTATGGTTTAGTTCTATGCTCGGGAGTTTGATCATCAGACCGGTACACTTGTATTTATTCTGCCTTGTTAACCACGTGAGTGGTTAACGGCGTTGTAGCACCGAACCGTTAGTTATTGTTTAGTTGTTAATTTCCGCTGCGATTTAGGTAAATTGTTAAGTAGGCAGTAGGGGTGTTACAGAAAAATCATAAGATAAGGGTCAATAAGCTCTAGAAGAGCATGTACAATACCACATAGAGAGTGAAATTTTTGTACTGAGAAAGCTTTATAAATAATAAGTTTCCTCAAAAAGTGGTACTGATATAGCTGATACGGATATCACTTTAAGGCTACAAATAAGAGAATATCAATGTATATTCTAGAAAAGATATAATTAAGTCATGATTGTAGCTACTTGTTTTCTCCTTTGATTTGTATCACATGTGTGTTGGTACAATAGAGAACTTGAGATATAAGATAAAGAAAACAATAAGTTTTTCAATGTTTTTTGGCATGACCGGTTAGGCCATCCCGGTTCAATAATGTAACGTCCCTACCGTTAATACCCTCATTACCGTCCAATCTCCTCGTACTTCCATAATCTCTAAGCGGATACATACTTACATACGGTGGGTGATACAATGCCGCTAGTCACCCACGTGACTAACAAAGCTACTACTACTACATACAGCATCGGTCTGATGGACCGGAATCTCCGAGTACTACACAAATACAGTACATACTCCCATTACTTACTGAGTACTACAACTTTCCATTCAGTACAATACTCCATTACAATACCATCCAATACAAAATAACATACCGAGTTTACTAGGGTCCTGATACAATACAATACTTCTTCCAAGCTCATACACACTCATTAAGAGTCTACATCTACCCATTTCTCACATCTACATGCTTATAATGCATAAGGTGTACCCCATTGGTAAACTACTACCTCAAGGCTACAAGCCTTATACCATTTACTACTATCTACATTTCATTTCCAATGATCTAGGTAGATCCGCCAGTCTCTTACCTTGACCATATCCACTTCGGTACCTGCACAAAAAACGTTCCCCCTAGGGGGGGTCAGCTTACGCTAAATATGATAACCGCATACCCCGCGTACTAGCGAGGGTACGCCGACCATTTGGTCGAATACATGCAATTCAATTTACAATACATACATTCATACATACATGCTTTCATTCATGATACTACAATACTACACAAGGTATACATACATACGTACAGTACAATACATGCTTGGAAGACAATACAAGTCAACCAACACTTACTTACCATCTTCCAGAATACACATACACAATACATACTCATTACATACTCAATACACAATACGGAGATACACTTCTCCAATTCACACGCAAGGCTTGTTAGCTTCTTTACACACCCGGGTTAATCGGGTGTTCAATACTCATTTACTCAAGGTCAACGACTTACAATAGTCAAGACCGATACTCATACAATACTTACTTCTTACTTACTTTACTCATTTTAAGTCGGTATGACCTCCGGGCAGGGATTACTACATCCCACCACCGGGCTTTAAGGTGGGCCACTAATCTAGGATGCTACCCATTCAAGGGATTTGGTCCATGGAAAAGATTACAGCCAGGATTCGGATCCAACCTCTTGTGTTTCCTTATCCTCACGCGTGGCCGAAACTATATCGGACTTCTACTCATTCCATTTACTCATTACTCATGTTAGGAGTTAGATTGTTAGGAATTAGTAGAAGTCAGTACTTCATTTCCATACATCCATACAATACACAAGTACACATTACTTACACATACTCTTCATTTCCATTCATACATTTCATGAATTATACAAACTAAATGTTCAAGAAGATACACAAGAACAAAATAGTTCAAACACAGTTAAGTGCAATATAAGTCCGATTCGTGCATTTATCTTATTGGTGATCACATAAGCACACAAATCGGGGTAACCAGGTTAGGATACAGAGCATGAAGAAATCATACCGTACACCGTCGTTTTTGTACTACGGGTCCTTTGATGATCAACTATTTGATTCCTATACATACATGAAGTAGTATGATCAATGATCTATTATTGATCTAACTTACTCCTTCATTGATACTTTCAATGTATACTTACTACTCCATTACTTTCTTACTTGATTATAAAACCATTCTTTTCTTTACTACTTCTTAACTTGTTTCCTTACTCATTTACTTACTTTCTTACCATTATTACCTTCATTAATGGTGTATTACTACACACATATGCATATATGTGTATAGGCATATATACACATACATATGATTACTATAATCATATAATAAAAATATATATTTTTTTTACTCGACCGAACTTGCAAGTCCGGTCGCAAGTCCAGTCCATTCCAGTAGCTCTCATTACGGGAGAATTTTCAGGTCCGGCCGAACTTGCATGTCCGGTCGCAAGTCCGGCCCATTCCAGAAGGTTCCCGTCTTTGTGATTCTGGGCTCGACCGAACTTGCAAGTCCGGTCACAAGTCCGGTCCGGCCCAGTACTTCAGTTTCAAAATCTATTTTCTGTTGGTTTCTTTACCCATTGTTTCCCCAATCTTTACCAACATTTCCCCACATGATTTAGCACTAATTAAGCCCTCTAAATCACCCTAGTTCATCCACCAAACTTACTACTCAACCCCTACATTCACTTACCATTCCTCCTCATTCCAATCCAACCCTTATACTAGTTTTTGCTCCCACCAATGCTACAGATTTTTGTTCTAACTTTTACCATTCAATACTGCTACTACCAATACCATTACTAGCATCCTTATTACATTATCTTTTCATCCTAGTTCTTCCCATTACCTAAATCCTTTTTAATTTGTTTCCGAGGTATTAAACACCCACCTCAAGTTCTCTAAATACACTTAATTCCTCCTAGTTTCTCAAATGCATTCCTAGCATTCCTTGCTACAGATTTTGCATCCTTATATCCTCATACTACAACTACCATTCCATGGTTACTAAATATCTCTACTAACTCCAATACACACCTTGGTTCTCCCATTCACCAAGTCATCCTTAAATGTACATTTCTACCAAATTTTTGCCATAGTTCACCTACAATTTCTACTTCTCCACTTACTTTTTCATCAAATTCATTCCTAAACTAGCCACACCCATACAAGGGTCCTACCAGCAATCGATACAATATGCATTCACCAATACTTCCTCAATCCACAATACCAATACATATACACAATTCATTTGGCTCTAAGGCCTACAATTCAGAGACTTGCTCTTTAATACTCAAACTTCCACAATTTCAATACTAATAAAATGTTTGGGTTCTTTAAATTGGTTTACCCATTCCCATTACTCTAATGCATTAAAATGTAGCATAGGAAAGACTCTTACCTTGAGCTTATAATATCCTTCATTCCTTTTTCCAATTCTCCTATTCCTCTCTTTCTTGCCCAAATCGGCTTCATGGGGAATGGAGTTGCCAAACCCCATTCCCACCACCCAATGTACACAAAATAAGTGAAATTAAACTACTAACCCTCATAATAATGCTAGTTCATTGAAATGTTTAAAGCAAGATTTCTAGGGTTTACCTTTGGAGAGTCTTAGGAGGGGTTTTAGCCCTTGGTTCAAGAAGGTGAATTCACCACCATTGCAAGGTTGATATTATGCTCAAAAGAGAGAGAGAAAATGGAGTGTTACAATGAGTAAAAATCAGTTACAAGGGAAGATGGAGAAATATGAGTTCTTTCATATAGATTTTTACCTTAATGGAGAGAGGGGACTCCAAGCTACACATTGATGCCAATTTTTTCACCAATGGGGTATACCCACAAAAATGAACTTCATCATTTTGAAATTTTAAAAAGAACGAAGTGTAGAGAATGATGAGGGGATTACAAATATGTAATTAGTTTTACATTTGGAGCTCAACATGGAGGGAGGAGAAGGGAGCTGGTTTAGGGTTAAAGTGAGATTGCCATTGTTGGTGTTGAAGCTCTCAAAAATCACCAGCCAAGGGGGGGAAAAGAGAGAGAATCGGCTGGGAGAGAAGGAGGGAAGGAGAGAGATGAGTGAAAATGTGAGGTGAGAGAGTGTTATTTACCTTTTTGTACTTTTACTCTTTGCTTTATGATTTACTTATTTAGCTAGCTAGTATGTGAGTGTGTGAGGGAATTAATTAGCTCATAAAAAAAAACCAGCCCCCACATGTATTACTAGCTGGAGTGTTTTTCGTCTTTTACTGAAAACGCTCGTTACTTTACCCGGTTTCGGTACTATTCACTAACCGGGCCCGTTTTCCGGAATTTTCTTGTTTAATTATTTTTATTGGTTATTAAGCTTCCATAAATGCTTAATAATTATTATTTAAAGATTCACAATTTTTACGGGTCCGTTTGACCACTTAAAGTCACGTTTTCGGGTTTTCTCGAAAAGTATGCGCTAAAGCTTTCTTAGCGTTTTAATACATTATTTAGATCCGTTTTCGTCGGGGATTGTTCCCATATATTATTTAAGCCTTATTAAGGCTTTAAAATCCATATAATACGCTAACCAAGGTCTCATACCTCCTATGGTTATTTAACGCTTATTTAGCGTTTTTCGCTTTTTAAGCGTTTCTTTATTCCTTTTGGATTTATTTTTCCTTACCAATATTACTTAGGCGTAATTAGGCCCTTAAATACGTATTAGATTAATTTTAAATCCCTATATTTAAGTTCGGGGTATTTCAATCTACCCCCCTTAAGAACTTTGTCCTCAAAGTTGCTCGAGGTCATGGGATTACTATACTTACTCGTCCATACTTATCTAATGCCAAAGCCATACATTCTTCCTCCTTACCAATACCAAATCCGTTACTCAAGGTTCCTACATACTATACCATACCATACCATACTAATGCACAATAATTACTCCAATCCGCATTACTGTCGACCATCCGGTTCCTCATTACCAAATTTATACATACATACAATGCAAAGCTATCCCCAAAGCAATGCAATACACATACAATCCCGCAGGCACTCAGGTCATCTAGACACAGGACTCCTCTATGTCCCGCTGCCCTTGGAATAATATAACGTGTTATACTACTATCTTCTCCGGTATATGCTTCTAACAAATCCTTCATCTCCAAGCTAGGAAAATTCTATCGCAACTACTACTTAGAAATTTTCCTAAAGCACACAACTCCAAACTCCAATTTATATTCATTGCTTCTATCCTAGGTGTGATTCTTGTGACCACTTGGGGGGAGCTTCAAGAATCATTCGACCCTGA
Organism: Limonium bicolor; assembly: GCA_023374045.1. Taxonomy (NCBI): domain Eukaryota; kingdom Viridiplantae; phylum Streptophyta; class Magnoliopsida; order Caryophyllales; family Plumbaginaceae; genus Limonium; species Limonium bicolor. The sequence continues at coordinate 41,864,920 of CM041782.1, read as the reverse complement.
TGTGATCAGCATCAGTGTTGAACTATCTTTCCACCCCAATTTGTGTTCGGTTTCCCTTGATCTGATCAGGATCAAGTTAGACTTCCCACATCAGTTTCAAACAGCAGATAATTCAATCATTTTCATTTTCTACCTTTTTACTCTCCCTAGTCATAATTACAATTTCATACAACTCCAAAGGATAGAATTCAGTCCATCAATCATTCTCAATCTACTTCCCAAATACTTTCCTCGGAATTCAATGCCTAAGTGCTCATTTCATCAATCTTCTCTACTTCCTTCCATTACTCTCTATTATCTCTACTATTATAACTAGGGAATACTATACTTATGAAATTCGGCTGTCCTCTATTTACTTCCAATAGCATACTTACGAATACACCACCCGTGGGCTACACTCCTCTACTACTCATAATCAATCCGTACTACTTCTTTACGGTTACAATACTTGTGGAGCTCCGTCCACTACTCATTCTCAATTGTATCAAAACAATCACCTAGGGAACTCACTTTCCTCTAGGTTCTACATCGGGTTTATACCGACTCATGCATCGTAATGCCATGTCTAACTTCAAATAGACACACACTACAAGGATTATCATTTCCCCAAGAGTTACTCTACTCTTCTTTACTAATACTTTCACATTGGAGTTACAAGATGGTTATTTTCATCCTACGGTATTCGCATCTCTCGTGCCTAATTACCACAGTTACAATATGAATGAATACGTATGTTTATTTAACATAAGTACCAATCATTAAATCAATTCTCATTTGTGCTATGCATATTATAGTTTACGTGTTTTATATGTGATACTTACATTAAGCGGTTTTCGCTCTACCCCCCTTAAAAGGGATTACGCCCACGTAATCTCCCATATGTTAATATTAACATTGGTTTACTCGATTTAGGCAATCTGAAGCGTTTAGCTTCACTACGATATACTATACAATATGCTCTGGTCAAAGGGTCTTAACCATACCAATGGTTTAGTCCTTGCACCAAGGATTTCTATATGGGTTTATTTAACTCATCATTAATTCGGTTCTAGCCTATTAGGCGTCAAGGCATTAATAGCCCTTCTGTTATGCTTACTGGATATATTATCTCCTAACTAGGGCCCACTAGCTTCTGCTGCGTGACCCTGATAATCTTAGTACTTTATTGCTCTTTGGTTATTCCAAATGTGCTACTCATCGCCTCTTTATCCCTTCGTTGTGGGAATAAGGTGTACTAACAGTGTGGTCTTCTTTTACTTCTGTTTGAACTCAACGAGTTTAAGATTTATAACCAGCTCTCTGGAAATCTATTATGTATACTACTCGTACTCCCGTGATTATTCACTAAGCTCTTCCGGCTTATTATCGGGCGAGGTTAAGTCACCACTTAACTGTAGTGCTTCCTCTGTTATCAATAGCTTCCGGATTATACCAGTTCTTCTGGTTCAATACAAGTGTTCTTTACTTGTATGACCTTGCATTTTCTATGCGTTGGTCCTAGTGACTTTCTTAAGTCTCTTTTCACTCTTTATTCCATTGGAATTCACATTAGATCATTACTTCACAAGTGCAATACCAAAACACTTAGTCATACAGAGTGCAGAGGCATAAACGCTTGACCGCAAGTCACTTATGTGATAGGAAGGAATATTTCTGTCTGTCTTCTCATACTTATACTCTGTTTTCTTCTTTAACTACATCCTCATAACGGTCGCTTGTTGCGCACCATGTCCTTACTCATTATACAATATCGTTCTCACTGAGTGTGTTGTTGTGGTAGCTCGTCCTTACCCATTACCATTGTCGTTGGCACCATCTTCTTATGGTGTAATTACACTAGGGGGTTCCTAGTTCATATGTATGATGATTGCCATAGCATACCGCAATGGTATTATTTCCCCCATGTGGGGATGTTTCATTCCAGTTTAGGTTTCATGTGTAGGTTGGCTTTCCTCACATTATTTCCATCATCTATGATACCATTTACCCATTATCTTGGTTGACCAAGGATGAAGTAATTTATCGGGTTACAAGCTGTAACAGCCCAGTCTTAACCCACATGTGTGATATTGTCTGCTTGGGACCGCAGTCCGCACGGTTCTGTTCTCGGGGTACCATCCCCAAAACGCGTCTCACACAAGGGAAGAGTATCCCCACACCTATAAGGCGTGGTTCATGCTCTCTCCCGATCGATGTGGGAGGTGACCCCTACCGTGGGTATCACACTAGCCCCCTTGAGTGTTGGTCGTTTGTGGTGTCCAATGTGCATTCACATTGATTGTCTTTGACAATTACTGTCTCCCAGTGCTGGGCATTGGTTATGGCTCTAGCTGTGTGGTTTTACTTTTGTATGTACATCACCGGAATATCCCAAGGAACTTCAAGGGTCCTCTAATTCCGTTCTCTATTCGAAGAGTATTTTATTACTGATAAATGTAAGTGATTGTGGAGGGGTTTATCTCCACTCACAGGTTTCATGACAAGGTTTACCGCATTGGTGTTTACAAAATGGTTCACCACATACTTGGGTGTATATGGGGTATACTTACTCCTTTAAATCGTAATGGTTTGGAAATCTCATTTCCTTATCCTATCACTTCTTGGCAATATCCATATGCCTAGGCTCATTGCTATAGTAGAAGGAAGCCTTTTCTAAGGGTTCACATCTTCACCACCTTGGTGGTCTTCGATTAACGAGGGATACTTTTCCTCGGGTTTCCGTAGTGTCCAAATGTGGACTAGGCCAATGTTGGCATTTATCACGATTCTTATGCCTCTATGCTACCATTGCTACAGAAGGCATGAAGGTACTTAAAAGCTTGTCAACTGTATACTAGACTGATGCTTTAGTGACAGTGACACTGAGTTGGCCACTACTCCAAGCCACTCAGGATGTTGGGCTTGAATTGATGGTCCAGTTGTTGATTTCTTGTCGTATGAGATGATATCTCTTGCAAGTTTTGTTATCAAATGGTGTGGGTTATGCAACCGTTCAAGTTACATAATGTAGTTGGTTCCTGGCTTTTAAACCTTATTGCTGCAAGCTATGCTCTCGCAAGCTGCTCATGCATGTTTCCACTCTTTGTATACCCCATAGGTTGGAGGTATTGCTGGGCTCCATGGTAAGTCGTGACATCACGCTTCCGTTCATAGGAGGCCCTTTTGGCAAGCTGGTGCTAATTAGTGCCTTCTTGTAGTTTAGGGTATTTCCTGTTAAGTGAAATCCCTTCGGTGTCCTAACCGAGTGTTCGTTCTAGCTACCGTGCTCTTATCATGACGCTTTGCTCAACTGTTGTTAACTCAGACACCCTTCAAGGATTGCTCCTGGGTGTTGTTAGTTACGCCGTTACATCTGGCTAATGTTCCCGATACGTTGTGTCCACTATACCGTCTTGTGGTACTGTGTTTAAGTTATCCCTTTAGGGTTATAACGTCTCCCGTCATTGGGTAGACCGTTTATACTTGCTCCTAGTGCTTGAGTCTAGGTTAAATATCCTCTTCGATAATGGATTATATTCAGTGGTAATGTTGTGATCGCTCTTGGGAACCCTGTCCCGTTTGTTGAGCCTCATGGTGTTCACGTTAGGCGATTGCCTTACTGTGTTTAGGCTGGGTATACCTTCCAGCTGTCATGTATTTTGTTGAAGTCTTTGAGACATATCCAATGTCTATACTTATTAGTCTGCGCTCTTTGCGCTTCCTAATCCTCATTCTTCATTCCTCATCTTCAGATGGGTTCTCTGAGTTCCTTTATACTTAATGCATAGCTGAGTTCCTTCTCCTTGGTTGTCTGAGGTGTCCAGCTGTTCTGGTTTGAACTTACTCATGGTCCGTAGAACGGAGTTGACTACTTCCCGTGTTCCGTACACTACATGTATACATACGTGGGGTACCTTGTTGATACGTTACCACTTACCCGACTATATGTCAGGCCCGCAAGCTCCTTCGGAGTGCGGTCGTCCCACATCCCGTAATTGGGTACACTCGTAGTGCTCGTCACACGCCTAGGTGAAGTATTCTATTGTCAACTCCTCTTGTATCATCCTATGATACACCGTAATTTGTTGGTTTGGTTTTAAAATCCAAGGTTTAAAAGGAAGTTTGTGGTTTTGAAAGAAAACTTGGTTTGAAAAATAGCAGTTCGATGTTAAAATAAGTTCTTTATGGCATGGCCATGTTCGAAATCTTGACCAAGTCCAGCTTCCCGCCGACTGGTATACCCTCTGCATAATGGTCGGGCCGTCAGACCCTTCCAAGTTTTCATTCTTTCATTTTTAGGATGTGTGATCCTGTAGTCACTTCATTGCGGTCACGGTACATTACTATGTACCTGTGGTATGTTAATAGTTCTCCTGAATGCTCCCGTTATTACTGCACTTGCCGTGGCAAGTGCGTGGTACTGGTGGTTTTTGGGTAAACCGATATCGGTCACGGTATGGTTTTCACTGGTACTTGATAGTCTTGTTGACTCTTCCTTTGATCTTATCGTTCATTTACTTAGGTTAATTAGTCTCCTGAGTGACTTCTCAGTAAATTTGACATGGTTGTCGTTGATCAGGGTACCTCTCCAATCCTTGGAGGTTCCCCTTTTTGATTTGGTTGTGTCTTTCCTTGTTGCTTGTTCCCACAACATTGTGGTTACTGAGCCTGAGTTGGTTTAGGCACTACGGTTGTAGTTGCATCAGATTATATCTTGTGAATGTTCTTGTAGCTGTCTGAGCTATGTTGGCCAGGTTTGTAACCTTTTTCGCGTTGTAGTTTTGGAGTCAATTACTCCCGACTATGTCCCTAGCCAGCTAGCATACCGTTGGTGGTGCTTGGCTATTGCTGTTGTCCCGCAGACTCGTGTCTCGGGTTCCATTACTGCTCCTTTTCCATTTCGTTGCACGGTTAGTGCTTCTTTTCCTGCTGCTGGTTGTTTAGCTAGGTTCTGCGACTGCTAAGCATGTCGCCCCATGCTGTTGTAAGTTGTAGCCTCCTTGTGGTTGGAGTGCTTATTCCACCGCTATTAAGTGCGGGCATTGTCGTTCAACCGGGATCCATCTCCGGGACTTCCAGTTCTTGGAATCTACTACATGTCGGTTCATGTTTACCGTACTGTGATTTTGTAACAGCCAGATCGGGTTTTCCCGAGTATGAGAGGATTTTCCTTCTCTCTGGCGTTCTTTCCCAAATTATACAGTGGGTTTATGGAGGGCGGGTCTGGTATTGTAGGTATCCGGTACTCACCGGTAGTTCCTAACTAGCATATCTCCAATGCTAACACTCAGCCCTTAGCCCTAAGCTTCTAATTCCTAACTCGGTATTCCTAAACTCGGTATTTCCAGTCATTAGAGCGATACTTCGCTCTGATACCACTTTTTGTAACACCCCTACCGTTAATACCCTCATTACCGTCCAATCTCCTCGTACTTCCAGAATCACGCAGCGGATACATACTTACATACGGTGGGTGATACAATGCCGCTAGTCACCCATGTGACTAACAAAGCTACTACTACTACATACCATCGGTTGATGGACGGAATCTGAGTACTACGCAAATACAGTACATACTCCCATTACTCTGAGTACTACAACTTTTCATTCAGTACCATCCAATACAAAATAACATACCGAGTTTACTAGGGTCCTGATACAATACAATACTTCTTCCAAGCTCATACACACTCATTAAGAGTCTACATCTACCCATTTCTCACATCTACATGCTTATAATGCATAAGGTGTACCCCATTGGTACACTACTACCTCAAGGCTATAAGCCTTATACCATTTACTACTATCTACATTTCATTTCCAATGATCTAGGTAGATCTGCCTGTCTCTTACCTTGACCATATCCACTTCGGTACCTGCACACTAAAAACGTTCCCCCTAGGGGGGGTCAGCTTACGCTAAATATGATAACCGCATACCCCGCGTACTAGCGAGGGTACGCCGACCATTTGGTCGAATACATGCAACTCAATTTACAATACATACATTCATACATACATGCTTTCATTCATGATACTACAATACTACACAAGGTATACATACATACGCATAGTACAATACATGCTTGGAAGACAATACAAGTCAACCAACACTTACTTACCATCTTCCAGAATACACATTCACAATACATACTCATTACATACTCAATACACAATACGGAGATACACTTCTCCAATTCACACGCAAGGCTCGTTAGCTTCTTTACACACCCGGGTTAATCGGGTGTTCAATACTCATTTACTCAAGGTCAACGACTTACAATAGTCAAGACTGATACTCATACAATACTTACTTCTTACTTATTTTACTCATTTTAAGTCGGTATGACCTCCGGGCAGGGATTACTACATCCCACCACCGGGCTTTAAGGTGGGCCACTAATCCAAGATGCTACCCATTCAAGGGATTTGGTCCATGGAAAAGATTACAGCCAGGATTCGGATCCAACCTCTTGTGTTTCCTTATCCTCACGCGTGGCCGAAACTATATCGGACTTCTACTCATTCCATTTACTCATTACTCATGTTAGGAGTTAGATTGTTAGGAATTAGTAGAAGTCAGTACTTCATTTCCATACATCCATACAATACACAAGTACACATTACTTACACATACTCTTCATTTCCATTCATACATTTCATGAATTATACAAACTAAATGTTCAAGAAGATACACAAGAACAAAATAGTTCAAACACAGTTAAGTGCAATATAAGTCCGATTCGTGCATTTATCTTATTGGTGATCACATAAGCACACAATCGGGGTAACCAGGTTAGGATACAGAGCATGAAGAAATCATACCGTACACCGTCGTTTTTGTACTGCGGGTCCTTTGATGATCAACTATTTGATTCCTATACATACATGAAGTAGTATGATCAATGATCTATTATTGATCTAACTTACTCCTTCATTGATACTTTCAATGTATACTTACTACTCCATTACTTTCTTACTTGATTATAAAACCATTCTTTTCTTTACTACTTCTTAACTTGTTTCCTTACTCATTTACTTACTTTCTTACCATTATTACCTTCATTAATGGTGTATTACTACACACATATGCATATATGTGTATAGGCATATATACACATACATATGATTACTATAATCATATAATAATTTTTTTTTTTTGACTCGACCGAACTTGCAAGTCCGGTCGCAAGTCCGGTCCATTCCAGTAGCTCTCATTACGGGAGAATTTTCTGGTCCGACCGAACTTGCATGTCCGGTCGCAAGTCCGGTCTATTCCAGAAGGTTTCAGACGGGAAAATTTTCTGGTCCGACCGAACTTGCAAGTCCGGTCGCAAGTCCGGTCCATTCCAGAAGGTTCCCGTCTTTATGATTCTGGGCTCGACCGAACTTGCAAGTCCGGTCGCAAGTCCGGTCCAGCCCAGTACTTCAGTTTCAAAATCTGTTTTCTGTTGGTTTCTTTACCCATTGTTTCCCCAATCTTTACCAACATTTCCCCACATGATTTAGCACTAATTAAGCCCTCTAAATCACCCTAGTTCATCCACCAAACTTACTACTCAACCCCTACATTCACTTACACATTCCTCCTCATTCCAATCCAACCCTTATACTAGTTTTTGCTCCCACCAATGCTACAGATTTTTGTTCCAACTTTTACCATTCAATACTCCTACTACCATACCATTACTAGCATCCTTATTACATTATCTTTTCATCCTAGTTCTTCCCATTACCTAAATCCTTTTTAATTTGTTTCCGAGGTATTAAACACCCACCTCAAGTTCTCCAAATACACTTAATTCCTCCTAGTTTCTCCAATGCATTCCTAGCATTCCTTGCTACAGATTTTGCATCCTTATATCCTCATACTACAACTACCATTTCATGGTTACTAAATATCTCTACTAACTCCAATACACACCTTGGTTCTCCCATTCACCAAGTCATCCTTAAATGTACATTTCTACCAAATTTTTGCCATAGTTCACCTACAATTTCTACTTCTCCACTTACTTTTTCATCAAATTCATTCCTAAACTAGCCACACCCATACAAGGGCCCTACCAGCAATCGATACAATATGCATTCACCAATACTTCCTCAATCCACAATACCAATACATATACACAATTCATTTGGCTCTAAGGCCTACAATTCAAAGACTTGCTCTTTAATACTCAAACTTCCACAATTTCAATACTAATAAAATTTTTGGGTTCTTTAAATTGGTTTACCCATTCCCATTACTCTAATGCATTAAAATGTAGCATTAGGAAAGAGCTCTTACCTTGAGCTTATAATATCCTTCATTCCTTTTTCCAATTCTCCTCTTCCTCTCTTTCTTGCCCAAATCGGCTTCATGGGGAATGGAGTTTCCAAACCCCATTCCCACCACCCAATGTACACAAAATAAGTGAAATTAAACTACTAACCCTCATAATAATGCTAGTTCATTGAAATGTTTAAAGCAAGATTTCTAGGGTTTACCTTTGGAGAGTCTTAGGAGGGGTTTTAGCCCTTGGTTCAAGAAGGTGAATTCACCACCATTGCAAGGTTGATATTATGCTCAAAAGAGAGAGAGAAAATGGAGTGTTACAAGGAGTAAAAATCGGTTACAAGGGAAGATGGAGAAATATGAGTTCTTTCATGTAGATTTTTACCTTAATGGAGAGAGGGGACTCCAAGCTACACATTGATGCCAATTTCTTCACCAATGGGGTATACCCACGAAAATGAACTTCATCATTTTGAAATTTTAAAAAGAAGGAAGTGTAGAGAATGATGAGGGGATTACAAATATGTAATTAGTTTTACATTTGGAGCTCACATGGGGGTAGAGCATGGAGGTAAAGTGAGATTGCCATTGTTGTTGTTGAAGCTCTCAAAAATCGCCAGCCAAGGGGGGGGAAAGAGAGAGAATCGGCTGGGAGAGAAGGAGGGGGAGAGAGATGAGTGAAAATGTGAGGTGAGAGAGTGTTATTTACCTTTTTGTACTTTTACTCTTTGCTTTATGATTTACTTATTTAGCTAGCTAGTATGTGAGTGTGTGAGGGAATTAATTAGCTCATAAAAAAAACCAGCCCCCACATGTATTACTAGCTGGAGCGTTTTTCGTCTTTTACCGAAAACGCTCGTTACTTTACCCGGTTTCGGTACTATTCACTAACCGGGCCCGTTTTCCGGAATTTTCTCGTTTAATTATTTTTATTGGTTATTAAGCTTCCATAAATGCTTAATAATTCTTATTTAATGATTCACAATTTTTACGGGTCCGTTTGACCACTTAAAGTCACGTTTTCGGGTTTTCTCGAAAAGTGTGCGCTAAAGCTCTCTTAGCGTTTTAATACATTATTTAGATCCGTTTTCTTCGTGGATTGTTCCCATATATTCTTTAGGCCTTATTAAGGCTTTAAAATCCATATAATACGCTAACCAAGGTCTCATACCTCCTATGGTTATTTAACGCTTATTTAGCGTTTTTCGCTTTTTAAGCGTTTCTTTATTCCTTTTGGATTTATTTTTCCTTACCAATATTACTTAGGCGTAATTAGGCCCTTAAATACGTATTAGATTAATTTTAAATCCCTATATTTAAGTTCTGGGTATTTCAAATAATGATACATATTGATATCCACTGTACGTGTGGACACCTGCTGAAGAATTATATTCTTCTACCAAATGATTTGTTGCTTGTTTTAAAAAACCTTTTACGAGGCTATCACCAGTTGATATTATGTGTAAACCAGAATTTTTATACCTGTGAATTCAGGTAAGATATGGGGACCATGTCCTGACCATTTTTGGACTATTAAGATTTGGTTTAGAATTGATGGATCAACCAAATGGCCATTAAAGATAAAGGTTGTAAGATTTAATAATAAAGTACGTCCATAATATTGGACAATGCTAGTGAATTGATGGTAAGATCGGTCAAATATCTGTAATGAATTGTAAGATCTTTTGGTTTTAGAATCCCAAAATGCATTTGGAGACATGTAATGTACATGAAGAAACATTGATTTGCATCAAGCCAAATAGTTGTAATGACTTATCACTCTTATAAACGACTTTGAGTCAAAAGCAAAATATTCTCCCAAACAAGGTTTTGTTTGAAAGATTTATATACTATGCTTCTGTGGATCTATCAATTCCTTGAAGATGTTGGGATTGTATGTTGAGTTCAAACTTTAATACCTTGAACTAACAGCTGGGGATACCTTCATGACTTGATTGTCATTTCGGCGTGTAATTTTTCCCAACATCAGGGGGAGAAAAGAAGCAATTGGAATGTGAGATGATATGATATGAAATATAGAATTGCGTCATCCTCATCATGTATAGTATGAACTTTTACGTTCAAAGTACTATCCATCTCCAAAAAGTTGGCAATCCAATTGCTTGATGTTGAGTGAAAAATATGTGCCAACATCTAATGCTCCTTTATAATAATGTCTCATAAGGACAAATGCAAATAAGTTTAACCTAAAGCATGATAGACTATATGGTTCCAATGACAAAGCCCCTAAAAGGAGTATAGAATTAAGATGGTCATACTAAAAAGGGTATAGCTCTAGATGAGCCGTCAAACATGACAAATTACCGGTATATAAGGTAATCGGGTACCTGATGGTAAAAAAAGATCTCGAGATATTATGTCATGTCAATAATATAATGGAACCGATATGAAATCAACGTTGATTATATTTATGTATACGCATGCAAATGTATGTAGCGCATGTCACAATGATGACGAGAACATTGAATTGATTTGTCAAAAGTACTTGAAAGACACAATGAGAAGCAGAACTTCAACACACTTAAGTTGTGAATGTTACGAACTTCATATCCACATAATGATGTGAGTCCAGCTGGAAACAAGCGAGTATTTGTATGGAAAAGAGTGTGTTAAAATTCTTTTAATATACAACCTGTATTGGTGTATAGATTTTTCAAAAGCCCTGCTATCGATTATAAAAGGCTTTATCCCTAGTAGTTGATTATTTTGAAGATATAAGTATGGTTGAAATTATGATTAATTTGTATGGTTGTACCTCATATATGTACATCACTTTGATAGTGTGTTTATATAAGATTCGAAAGGGATTAACTCCTGAAGGAGCTTGATGAATTCTAAAAGGGAATGCCCCTGTGACCATGTTAATAAATCTTATCATGAACCTCAACGATGAAGGTGATTGTGGCATTACTACCTTAGTGAAAACTATTGAAAAGGTATCTCTAAGATGAGTCCAATTTTATTGGATAATTTGTGTTGCTATAGTAGCAGTGTAAGAGTATAATTGGAACTTCTTATGAGTCTCCTGGTGGTCATTGAATCAATGATCATGAAGTACCAATTTTAATTCTATTGCAGCAGAATGATTAATGGGTTATGGTATCTATAGATAAACATATATGAATAACCCCAATCATCCAAGAGATTAATTGAGGGTGTGTTTCTCTGGCTTAATACCCAGATGATATAGATGATTACATCTATACTGATTAGAAAATGCATACCACCAAAAGTTCTACTTATAAAAGAGTCATCGATATTAATATAGAGCAAATATGCCAAAGTGCAAAAGTGATGGATGTATTTGACCAAGTGCTTCCCAAGTAACTGGGTGCAGGACCAATTAAAGATTGGGGATGCATACAATCAAAGTAATAAAGTGATGTTTTCATCAGGGGGAGCAATGATGATTGTACTCTTTTTTCTTCACCATGGTATTTTTCCCATTGGGTTTTTTCCAGGTAAGGTTTTAACGAGGCAATCAATGAAAATCATCAAATGGATTCATTGTATGTGAATGTCAAGTGAAAATATCTATGATTATTATTATAGCTATATAAAGTTATTATAAGACTGTACTCTTTTCCTTTGCCCAATGTTTTTATCCCACAGGGTTTTTCTAGGCGAGGTTTTTAACGAGGCAGCATATAACAAGATGTTTCGTCCAAGGGGGAGTATTATAAATAGATATATTTACAGTGCACTCCACTTCTTATGTAATTAGGGTTTCCCCATGTACTATCTATAAATAGCAGTCTTGTATACTACTAGAATAATAAGAATACCGGTTGCCTCTCTATCTCGTGTCTCTCTATGATTTCTCTACCTCTCATTTACAACAATCTCTCATTTATATAAAAGTATTACATTCAACGATACAAATCAATCTTGGTTTACAATAATAGTAGCTTTTTGGAACCAGCTTTGAAATTTTAGAGATTGATTTTTCTGAGAGGAATTTTTCAAACACTACTGAACACCACAATGCTACTTCCACTCAAAACCTTACAAGCGGGCGCTTGTGTTTCTCCGTTTTCATTGGTTTAATGTAAATTTTCTATCATCATTAATGAAAGTTTATGCAATTTGGGTTTGTGGTAACTCGGTAATTAAGTTGGATTCGAGGGTGTTCTAGTAATTCCAAAATAAGTGGTTATTATGATTAATTAGTTAATTAAAGTTGAACATTAGATTTAAATTATATAATGTTCATTTAATGTCTTGCTAACTTTTAGCATTTTATAAATATTTGATTATTGTATAAATGTTGTATAGACTAATCTCCCATTTCATTTTATTTAAGCCCTAGAATTATTGGGTCAAGATCCAGAAGGCTATCTATAGGACCTAATCCAATGAATCTTTTTAGACCATGGTCCTTAGACAAATCATATCCAAATCAGATCCAGTTCTATATGAAGGCCCAATCCCTAGATGGTCCATTAACTCATGGACCAGGTTGACCGTTGACCAGTAATTTAGACTGTTTAACCAAAATAGGAATTTACTGGACCTAAACTAATTCATTAAGTCACTGACTAGGGGATATGCCTGAATTCAATATTGGACTAAATAAAAATTGAACCTAAAAAAAAAGGTTAACTCAATTAGAGATTATAATTGGGCTAGATCTAAGTTTGAATTATACTTGAAGAATGGAACCCAACTAGGGGTCTTAGACCCAAATACATATAATCTAACTTAATAAAAGAATATAAGCTATTAAACTTTAGGGAAAATTACAAGCCCCACCCATGACGTTTGGCGAAATTTCACACTCGACCCACGTGGTTTCAAAAATTACTTTCCCCACCCATGTGGTTTCCCCTGTTTTACATCCAGCAACTTTTCTAATTTTTGTTCAATTCAAAAGATGCTTAAATGTTGTCCGAAATTGATGAAACTTTACATGGATGATGCTAAAGTGATATATTTTGATCTTACGTCAAATTCAAAGCTTTTTAAACTTAAATGTGACCTGTGGGACCCAATGAAACATGTGACATGTTCATTGGGTCCCACGTGTCACATTTAAGCTTAAAAAACTTTAGATTTTTCACTGAATCAAAATATAACACTTTAGCATCATCCATGTAAAGTTTCATCAATTTTGGACAACGTTTAAGCATCTTTTGAATTGAACAAAAATTAGAAAAGTAGTTGGATGTAAAACAAGGGAAGCCACATGGGTGGGGAAAGTAATTTTTTAAACCACGTGGGTGAAGTGTGAAATTTCGCCAAACGTCATGGGTGGGGCATGTAATTTTCCCTAAACTTTACTAAAAAGAGTAATGGACCACTGAACTAAGAACAATGGGTTGAGGCCCATAAATTGATTCAAGTATATTTTATAAATAAATTCAAATAGGATTTAGTGGAAAGGGAAAAGGGTTGGATCAGTTGGAAAGTGAATTGGGGCAATAATTTTGGGCCCTAACACACAAGAGTATAATTAGATTGATAAGAAATGTAAAAAGAACTTAAATTACAATTCTTGGATAGATTTGTTAATGAGAGAGTTCAACTATTTAATGCAAGACTGATTATAGTATAAAATTTACATGGATTTATTGTAGGTATTCAAGAATGTTATTTATTAGGAATGTAATAATTTTGTAGCTAACTTAACCTATAATGAAATATCTTTAGGGGATCTTGTTAAAGATAGAATATAACCTCTAAATTTAGTTTGGTGGAACTGGCAAGTAAATGAATAAAATGTCTGGAACTAAGGGTTGTGTAAAATTAACATATTATTTCTCCTTTCCAATTTAGGATTTGGAAAATGGGATGTACATGGCTAGATTTGAATGATTGGATGTACATAGCTAGATTGGGTGGTTAGATGCACATGGCTAGAGCATTATATATAAAACTGCATATTCCAGGTATGTTATTGTGATACCTGAATGCCCAAGGATTGTCTTAGGTTTGTGTGATTGTTTGTATGACTGACAAGAAGATATGTATGTTAAATTAACAATACGATTGTACTCACGTGTGATGTGTTAAAATGTTGGAATGTTATGTTATTTTGTGTCTTGCACATTTAAGTAAACTTACTTAAAACAAGTTACACTTATACTATACGGTATGAAGAAAACTCGTGAAACAATGATTAAGGAAACAAGTTAAATGTTGGATTTGATATCCATTGTAAATAATACCTAAGTATAATTACTTAAGAAAATATATGGAAGCTTGATATTAAATGGCAAAGATTAATGAATCAAGTATTCAAGAGATAAGTTACCAAAGCACAATTCTTAGGTAACCAAGATGGTGACCATTATTAAATGGTGGGTTTGGTTACTATATGTGAGAAATCCAAGTATGACTTTGTCGCGCGTTGTGTACACTAGTAGATATTATAACATGCTCATCTACATGTTGGAAGTCCAAATAGTCCTAATGGGACATTGGTCGGATTGCCTCGACTGGTGTGGGCCACTGCCCATAGGTGTCCCGTCTTGTAATAGGGAGTTGTGTCATCCCAACTATGATGACACATTAGGATTATGGGATAATGAATAATAGATATACGGTACCGCTACAGTATATGCTTATGTATTCAATATATATTATGAGATAACGAGCAAACTCATAAATTCCATAATTGGTGACACAGGTGCCCTGAGGGCTTGAACACTAACACAAGCTGAAGATTGGTTCATTGCTAACCTTTATATGTTTATTGTTCGAGCTTACCTGTGAATGATGTGTGCAGTCTTTTTATGCTTATTATTATTGGAGCTTACCTGTTAATGATGTGTGCAGTCTTTATATGCTTATTATTATTGAAGCTCACTTGACATTGATGTATACAATTTGAGTTCATGATATGATTGGTGATTACTACTTGGTTTTACTATCCTAATATACAAACATGTATTAAGTTTGAATCTTGAATGAAATAATTTGGATTGCGTGTTAACTTCGACCAAGTAATCTAAGTGTAAACTGAAGGGGTACTAGTAATAACATACTCAGCGGTTGGCCTGACCCCTCAAATCAATATTTTTACAAGTTTGTAGATAAAGACACTCAGCCAGAGAGTGGGGTTAGATAGATTTGGTTGGTCATTTTAGGAGATATCTCTATTTGACTATGTAAGTATCTTTGGATACAGATGTATGTTGCTACATTTATAATATAGAATCAACATTGTAAATGTTGTTGTAATTATATCTAATCATACACAACATCTTGTATAGTTTATGGTAGCCTTGTTGTACATCAAGTGTGTAATGGTTGTGACATCCTGTAGGGTTTATTTTCACTGCTAACTGATATTAAGTTTATTAGTGTGAGTTATAGAGACCGTACATGAATTAATGAATTAGAGACAAGAGATGTTACAATTACGATCACCTTCTTTAATCCACTACTGTTGTAACCGCTGCAGAGTTCAGATTTCATCCTGCAACAATAAAAATTCAACTTTTTTCTTTCCATTCTTGCCTTATGTCATCAGATGGAAAAGATGCATCCGAAGCCCCTAGTTAATGCTTCAGATGATTAATGGCCCTCCTCTCTTTCCACAACTGTGCACGCCCCACACCTTTAGCAAATACTCGCACTTATAAATATGTTGCATATAATCCAAGCGCCGTACTCCACCCTCTTCCCAAACCCGTCAAATTATTCCCCACCTCTCATCATTCATTGCCGGCAATTTTCCAAGCGGAAAGGCTTAACACCATGATTTGAAAACTATAGAACAACCTTGAGTAGTCCATGGTCAGACCTTCCCCTTCTCAGGTGATGAACATGAGAATTTGGGAAAAAAAATTGTCCAAGTTGGATTTGCTGTAAAACGATCAATCCGACTCTGTACATTAGAAAACCCACAACGAAGGTTGGTGAACGTGAACTTGTTCCCAATAAACCTAAATCAAAGAGGTTACAGCTCGCCAAACAGCTGTGAAAAGCGTCCATTCCACGTCTACTTCTTGGGGCTATACCACAATGCTCATGTGCATAAAGAGTCTCATTGAAATCCCCGCCCACCAACCACGGCCAGACCAGAAACTGCATAAATCCTTTGTCAATTTCCATGTCCTTCAACAATCCTCATAATCGGGCCAACCATAAAGATCCATCCACCGCCATGGTCTACCAAGCCCACGCTCCACTACACAATTCAAATGACGAGAGGAATACGAAAACACATTAACCACCAACTCCTCCTGTCAAAACAAAGCTATGCCACCTTCCCTTCCTATACAATCCACAGCCAATCCAGCAAACCCACGAAGAAAATTATGAAAACCCTTCATTTCTCGCCTTGTTGATTTGGTTTATATTAAGAAAACCAAATCTCATGCTTCTTTCTGGACAAGGTCTATGAAATACCCTAAGCCTAGATATGTTGTTTTGATGTTAAACTAAGATATAAGAAGGCTATATTATGCCTTAGAAACATTAAGAAACAATTTAAACCAAAGAAAACATAAGGAAATACCATAAGAGCAATTTAAGCAAAAATGTGCTCTAAGCTTGGAGTAACTTTGGGTAACACCCAGATATCATTCTTAGACCTTAGTAACATCCTAAAGGACATGTTAAACCAATTACCAAAGAAAACCAAGTTCAAAAACAAGTTAAAACACAAATTGTGCTTTAAGGACTCTTAAAGCACATTTTTGAAAAATTGTCTTAGAAAGTGGTTTTGAGTGGCTAAATGCTCATGATTACTCCTTAATCAACTTTTGTACTACTTCGTATCACATTAGGAAGTCTAAATCAATGGGAAACCAAAAATTCACAAATTTGTGCACTAATTTGTGAATAGTGCTCAAATAGTGCTAGTTTAGCATTAAGTCAACATAAGTCAATTAATTGGTCAAACAAGACCATAAATATCTCATTAGTAAGGGGGGCGGTTTTTGAAGTGGTGACTCACCACATGAGCTAGCATATTAAGGAAAAGAAGAGGAAAACTAGTAATAGTACTATTTACCTTTTTAAGACAAATATCTCATTTTAGACTACCTCTCTCCTCACTTCTTCATTCTCTTCTTTCTCCATCAGTTTCACCTTCTTCTTCCCTTCTCCATTCACTTAGGACAGCCCCCATCCATTCTTCACCTTCATTTGCTCACCAATTCTCCATTTTAGCTCCAAATCCAAAAATAAGCTTAGATAACTCTTAGTTATACCAAGGCCTTGCTTCCTATCTTTTCAAAATTGGAAAGGCTTCATTTTGGAGCCGTGGTAAATCGCCATTAGAGGAGGAAAAATTAGCTTGAAGGGTTCATTAGCTCCTCCATTCATTCAAGGTAAGGAAAATGTAAGAAAAATCATCTTTCCATCACTTTTCCTCCATTACCGAAAATCATCTTCTCATGGGATCTTGTTTTATCCCTTGAACTAGCTTATTTTCATTCTCCAAGGACTAGAGGAGGTCCTCCTTGATTCATATCCAAGCTTAAGTTAAGACTTCAAAGGTAAACATTCATTTTAATACCTTAAAACACATTTTTAACCTAGGAATGATTCCTAAAGGTTAGTGTATTATTTAGCACTCATTAGAGTCATTGTATATTGATTAGAACATTGGAAAGGGAAATTAAGTTGGTGGCCAAGATTTTCCAAGGAAAAAGCCTAAGGAGAAAGTTAAGAGGGACTTGAGAAAAACAAGGTAAATTGCTTACCTTAAGGTGTTTTATTGCTTTAAGGGATGGGAATTAGATAGATGATAAGTTTAGCTTATATTTTACATAAGGAAGGGGTTATAAAACTTAGGAGAAAGAACATGGTTATATTGAGAACTTGTGACTAAAGAGCAAATGGGAAATGAGATAGTTAAACAAATACAAGGTGAATTATGAGAACACTATTATTGCAATGGGAGCATTGTTGTATGTATTTACAGGTCAAAGGCTATATATATTGTGGAAATTCAGTGTTTAAGATTTATGCATTTAAGGGCCTATGTGCCAAGCAATTTAA
This sequence comes from Limonium bicolor, assembly GCA_023374045.1. Classification (NCBI taxonomy): domain Eukaryota; kingdom Viridiplantae; phylum Streptophyta; class Magnoliopsida; order Caryophyllales; family Plumbaginaceae; genus Limonium; species Limonium bicolor. The sequence goes on along the minus strand of CM041782.1, from coordinate 41,846,689 downwards.
GTTTATGCACTATATTGTGATGTAGTGCAGTTTGGGTGTAAATTGTGTCCTAAGATTGTGTACTAAGGATTTGAGTGTTCATGATTGTATTAAGGGTGAAAAACTAAATGTTTGGGTGTAGTAATATACTAAGGAAGCCATGTCAAAATTTGTAGAAGAAACTAAGTGTTTAAGGTGTTCTAAGGAGATTTTATGACTAAGGGAGTACTAGTAAACATTAGGAGTTGTTTTGGTGAAAAAAGAATGAGTTTAAGGTGTTCTTGAGAATTAGGATGACCTAGGTATGTCTAGGAGGAACTAGGGGTTATAAGGGTGAATTTTAGGCACCAAAACCATGAGAAGAGAAGTTAGGAAACTTGTTCAAAGTTTGAAGGAAATAAGGAATAAAGTCTTGAAATGGCACAGGTGGGAACTAAGGTATAAGACCTTAAGGAAGCTTAGGTGAATGAAACGATGATGAATATTGATGTTTATGGAATGGTCAAATTATTAAGGAGGGAACACCTTGGTTAGTTGAAGTTCTAGGTAAATTACATGTTAGGAATGTAAGGAATTAAATGTTAAGTGTTAGGAGTTTTTGTAAGGATTGAGTAAAAGGTTAAGAAGATCTTTGATGGATGAATATGAGTTAGGTGGATGGTTTAAGGTGAGTTTAAGTGCTTAAATGATGTTAGGACATATCGGGGAACTTGAGGAAAAGTTTGGGAGCAATTAGACAATTTTTAGGAAGATTCTGCACTGGACCGGCCCTGTCTGGGTCGGTCGGACCTTGTTAAGCAAGCCGATAAGTCTCTGGAATGGACCGACCCAAAGGGCCTTGGGTCGGTCGGGCTGGCCTTGGGTCGGTCGGGTGAGATTTAGAGGACGAAAAAGTTACTAGAATGGACTGACCCAGGGGTTGGGTCGGTCGGTGGGTCGGTCGACCCTTAAGACATAAAAAAAAGAGACTTTAAGAATGTCAAGTGGTATTAATGGTACACCATTAAGAGGGTACTGATGATAAGAAAGATAGGAGCATAAGGACTTAAGAGATTAAGTTAAGTTAAGGTTTTAAATGTTTAAGGTTAAGTTCTAAGAGCTTAGTGGGTATTAATTGGGAATCATTAGGGATTAAGTAAGTTAAGTAATGTATAAGTAATTAATAATCTAAGTTGGATGAATGTTTTAGGATTTGAGAGTTTGGAACCGGAAGAGAATTAAACAACCGGGACAACCGACGGTGAATGATATGGTTTTCTTGTGACCTGCTTCCTAACGAAGTGTCCCTCGGCTTGTGTGTTATCTGTTTATTTGCTATGACTAAAACAAGATAAAGCATGCAACCGGTTTTATTGCACTCATTGTGTGTGTGTTTTCCTAACACTAACACACGTGACTTGAGATTAGTTACTAACCAAGATTAGTACACATTGGAATGAGATGAGGAATTACACTCCTATAAATGTTGGTTAATACCCGTGAAGGTTTAACTAACGCTTGGTTTATAAGATTTTCACTAACTGGAACTTAAGGGGAGTGAGGAATCCGGGACTGACTCCGGTCATGCATGTTAAGGAAAGAGGTCGGTATCTGAATCAGATCCGACTTCCGTTTGAGGACTTGTCTTCGGACTTGTTGCCTAGGAACGAATGTCGACTCGGCTATATTGGATTTTCAGTCCAAGGTAGGAGGCAGATTAAGATGGTGAGGTAGGATCAGCTAAATCCTAATTTTTAAGATAAGTTGTTTATTCAACCAATGGAGTTAATAGCTCATTGGCTAGGGTTGCTTTTGACCCGACAAAAATAAACATTGAGATAAGATACAACCATTTCTATTTAAAGAACGGTTTGTATTCTAAGACTGAGATAAGGATTAAGACTGAGGTAAGGTAAGGTTGGACTGAGATTAAGAGGAAACATAACTTAAGGAGTTAACTAATTAACTCTCTTACTAAGGGGGAACGCATTCGAGCTGTTCATTGCGTTTGAACTATGAATGTTCATATGTGGATTGATGTTTATTGCACTTCTTATTTATATTGTGTATCTAATCAATCTCCATGCTATCGACAATTAGTCATCGTAGCCCCGTTAGCTTGGGGGCCATAAGAGAATCGTACCAGTAAAGGTGCTGACCCCCTCGGGGGCTGTTGTTTACATTTTGCAGGTAAGCGTCCTATGAAGACTCACCTTGAGAGTAGGGGCGGTTAGACTTAGGTTGGGTTTATTTTTGAGCACGGGTTGCGCTTTTGCACCCGTCTGTTAATATTTAAACTTGTGGATAATTATATGATTGTGGAGATACTTGTAAACTCGGTTGGTGTGCATTTTGGTTAGACGGTTGTAAGTTTTAAAGTTCAGTTATTTCTGTTAATCAGACCATAGCAAGGTCCGGGTGTACGATAAATTCCGCTGTGATTTCATATGAGGTGTTGTTAAGTTTGCGATAACCACGATTGGCTTAGGACGGGGTGTTACAGTCCATGATCCATTGAACTGGATAGGGTGCACCCAGACCCAGGGGCGTATCCAAAGGGGGCGGGGGGGGGAAACAGAAAAAAAAAAAAAAAAAAAAACAAAAACAAAAAAAAAAAAAAAAAAAAAAAAAAAAAAAAAAAAAAAAACAAAAAAAAAAAAAAAAAACAACAAAAAAAAAAAAAAAACACAAAAACAAAAAAAAAATCACACCCCCCCCCCCCCGCCCCCCCCCCCCCCCCCCCCCCCCCCCCCCCCCCCCTCCCCCCGAAACTTTGAAAATTTGTCAAATACTCTCATAAATTTTTGAAAAAGTACAAAATGACATAATATTTAAAGAGTGACAGTGTCAAAAAAATGTTTTACCCCCCCCCCCCCCCGAGACAAAGCTTCTGGATCCGCTACTGCCCAAACCGCGACAGTTCAGGATAAAGCAACTCATGGTGAAATACCCCAAACTTAAGTAAGTTAATTAAACATCAATTTATGATGTAATAAGGCTAAAACATGCCTTAGAAACATTGGTAGACAATCTAAAGCAAAGAAAATACAAGGAAACGCCATAAAAGCAATCTAAGCAAAAATATGCTCTAAGCTTGGAGTAACTTTGGTTAACACACAAATATCATTCTTAGACCTTATTAATATGCTAATTAACATGTTAAATCAATTACCAAAGAAAACCAAGCTCAAAAACAAGTTTAAACACAAATTATGCTTTAAGGAGTCTTAAAGCACGTTTTTAGAAAATTGTCTTAGAAATGAGTTTTGAGTGGCTAGTTGACCAAGATTACACCTTAATCAACATGTGTACTACTTAGTATCACATTAGGAATCCTAAATCAATGAGGAACAAAAAATTTCACAAATTTGTGCACTAATTATGAATAGTGCCCAAATAGTGCTTAATTTAGACTTTAGTCAACTTAGCTTAAGTAATTGGTCAACAAAGGCCATAAATATCCCATTAATGAAGGGGGATGGTTTTTAGAGGTGATGATTCACCATAAGACTTCATCCAACTAAAGAAAGAAGAAGAAAATAAAGTAGAAGTACTATTTGCTTTATAAGATAAATATCTCACAAATACACTCTCTCACCTCATTTCTCTTCATTCCCTTCCTTCCTCACCAGTTTTTCTTCTTCTTCTATGCTCCAAAACCGTGAGAGCACCAGCCATGGCTCTTCACCTTCAATCTCTTGCCAAATCCAAGTCCAAGCTCCAAATCAAAAACAAATTGCATATTTGTCTTAGTTAAGTCAAGGCCTTCATTTCTATCTTTCCAACTCTCTTAAAGATCAAGTTTTATGCCATTTAGAAACTCCATTGAAGGGGGAAAATCAAGTTTGAATAGCTCTTTTGCTTCTCTATTCATTCAAGGTAAGGAAAGTGAAAGAAAAATCAACTTTCCTTCAATTTTGCTTAATGTCCAAAAATTGCCTCTCATGGAGTCTTGTTTTACTCCTTGAACTAGATTTGTTTCAATCTCCAAAGACTAGAAGATGTCTTGCCTTGCTTCATTATCAAAGCCCATTCCAAATTTTAAAGATAAACATCCATTTAGTGCATTAAGCAATTCTTGTAAACCTAGGAAATGATTCCTTAAGTTAAGGTGCAATATTTAGCACTTATTACATTATTTGAATGTGTATTAGAACATTGGAAAGAGAATTAAAGTCCTTGGCCGATTTTTCATCAAGAAAACCATAGGAGGAAATTGAGAGAAAAGCTTGAAAACAAGGTAAATGTCTGACCTCAAGGTGGTTTATTGTTTAAGGGGTGGTATTTAGATAAGTACTAAATGTAGCTTAAAGCTTACATTAGGTAATGGGTTATATAACCTAGGAAAAAGAATTTAAACAAGCCTGTGAACTTGTGACGAAGGAGCCAATGGAAATGAGTTAGTAAGGTAAGCTTAAGATGGATTTTAAGAGCATTATAACTGCTATGGGAGCATTGATGTGTGTAATTGCAGGTTGAAAGATTTTATATGTGGGAAATTCAGTGTTTAAGTTTAAGTCATTTAAGGGCCTAAGAGCCATGTCATTTAAGAGCCTTAGTGTTATGCAATTTAAGATATTATTGCACTATATTGATTTGATTACGAATGGGTTGGATTTGGTGAGAAATATCATGAGGAAAGGATTTGATATGTGTGTGTTGATTAGAGGATGAAAAACTATGTGTTTAGGCATGATAATATACTAGAGAAGCTATGGCAAATTTGAGTAGGAAATAAGTGTTTTAAGTAGTAATTGTGAGTGTTATGACCTAGGTTGTGCTAGGAAGCACTAAAGAAGGTTCGGTAGAAATAGCTAAACTAAAGTGTTCTTGAGGGTTAGGAAGACCTAGTGTTTATTAGGAAGAGTTTGAGGTTGAATGGGTGGATTAAACACACCATGGTTGAGATATAAGATATGTATTGGATGGAGCAAAATTTCGTAGGAGAATGTTGTACAAATGTTTGAGAGGTTTAGGTGTGAACTAGTGAGTATAACCTTGGTGGTAATGAGTGGACTTGGGTGATGGAGGTGAAAACTATAAGAGCATGTAGTAACTTGTCAAGGGAATGTTTAGGAATGGATAAGGGTGTATAACCATGTTAATGGTGAGAAAATTTAGTAAAGGAGATGGAAAGATTTAAAAGGAATTTAGAATGGTCAAGTTGAAGGAGTAAATGTGTGTGTAAGGCTAAGTGATGGTGTAGGTGGATAAGGCACAACGTTAAGGTGTTAAGAGTATGGTTGGTAATGTATATATATGTTCAAGTTGGGAATGATGAGAAGAAAGTGTAAAGGAAAGGAAATTATGCATGGAGATGCAATATGACTTTGAGAACTTTGAGAAGTTTGGGTAAAGGAAACGGGTATGCATAATGGTGCTTGAGGAGTAGTTATGATGGTTGTAAAGAAACATTTTGGTTAGCTGAAGTCTTAGGCAAAATTACATGTTGGAACTGTAAGGAATTAAGTTTCAAGTGTTAAGGATTTAGTAAGAAATTGAGTAAATGGTTAAGGAGTTTGATTGTGAGTGGATTAAGAGGTTTGGTGGATGGTTTAAGAGGGAATTAAAGTGCTAAAATGATGTTAGAACACATTAGGACACTTGTGGTAAGGTTCGGAGTGAATTAAACACTTAGAAACAAGTTTCTGGAGTCGATCTACCTTAGGACCGACCTTAGCAAGGTCGGTCGAGCCTAAAATACCCATCCATGAAGCTCTCTGGAATGGACCGACCTTAGGACCGACCTTAGCAAGGTCGGTCGGGCTTAAATCTTGCAAACAGGAATGTTTCTGGAATGGACCGACCTTGGCAAGGTCGGTCGGGGTAAAATTTTCAAACGGCAAACTGTTCTGGTTCCGACCAACCTTGGGACCTACCTTGCAAGGTCGGTCGGCCCTTATAAGTTTTTTTTTAATTTTTAAGGATGTTAAGTGGTATTAGTGGTATGCCATTAAAAGGGTAATGATGATTTGAAAGACGAGAATATAAAGACTTAAGGGATTAATGTAGTTAAGGATTTAAGTGTTTAAGGTTAAGTTTATAAGAACTTAAGTGGTATTAGATGGGGAACATTAATGGCTAAGTAAGTTAAGTAACATGGAAGTAATTAACGACCTAAATTGGATGAATGTTTTAGGACTTGAGAATTGGGATTCGGAAGGAGATTAGACAAACGACCGTCGACGGTGAACGGTATGGTTTTCTTATAGCCTACTTGCTAACGAGGTGTCCCTCGGCTTGTGTGCTATCTATTTATTTGCTTCGACTAAAACAAGATAAAGCATGCAACCGGACTATTTATCTTCTTGTGTGTTTGCATTGTACTAACACACTTGACCTTGAGATTAGTTACTAACAATACTTAGTAACATTGGATGAGATAAGAAATTCACTCCCAAATTTGTTGGTTGGTTAATACCCGAGAAAGGTTTAACTAACACTTCGTCTTTAAGACTTTCTACTAACTGGAACTTGGGGGGAGTGAGGAATCTGGGACTGACTCCGGTCATGCATGTTAAGGAAAGGGGGACGGTATCTGAATCAGATCCGACTTCCGCTTGAGGACTTGTCTTCGGACTTGTTGCCTAGAGTCGAAAGTCGACTCATCCACCTTAGGCTACAGTTCAAGGTGGGAGGCAGATTAAGATGGTGCGGTGGGATCACCTAAATCCTAAATTTAAGATAAGTTGTTTATTCAACCAATGGAGTTGATAGCTCATTGGCTAGGGTTACTTTCGACCCAACAAAAATAAACATTGAGATAAGATACAACCATTTCTAATTAAAGAACGGTTTGTATACTAAGATTGAGATAAGGATTAAGATTGAGGTAAGGTAAGAATGGACTGAGATTGAGAGATATCATAACTTAAGGAGTTCCAATGATAAACTCACTTATTAAAGGAACGCTTTTAAGTCGTTCATTGTGTGTGAACTATGTTTGCTCATGTGTGGCTTGTTGTTTATTTCACTTCTATTTATGTTTTGTATCTAATCAACTTCATGATATCGACAATTAGTCATTGTAGTCCCGTTAGCTTGGGGGCTATGAGAGAATCGTACCAGCAAAGGTGCTGACCCCCTCGGGGGCAATTGTTTACATTTTACAGGTAAGCCCCTATGAAGACTCATCTTGTGAGTAGGGGTGGTTAGACTTAGGATGGTTTACTTTTGAGTACGGGATGCGCATGTGCACCCGTCTGTTAATATTAAAACTTGTGGAGAATACGTTGGCGCTTGAGATACTTGTAAACTCGGTTGGTGTATATTTTGGATTATCAGTTGTAAGTATCTAAGTTCGGTATGTTCTATTAGTTTAGACCGCGGCAAGGTCCTGGTGTTGGTTAAATTCCGCTGCGACGTTTGTTTATGTTTAATTATGATGCGACAACCACGATTGGATTAAAATGGGGTGTTACACATGGCAACAGGCGACCCCGGGCCACCCCCGAAGTCGCCTTTTGACTTGAAGCCACCATAACTCCCCTTCCTTTCTTTCTGGAATCCGCCATTGCCTGTATCTGCAATAGCTCATCAAGGGTACAATTATCTTCCATGTACCAAATACGCCTCTTTCGACCATTTACCAACTGCTCACCCGAAGCGTGCCATTGCAAAAGCAACAGATTACCCTGATCATCACACGCAGCTCCACAATCAGAGCACTCCCTACCTGCCTTTGATCCCCATCATGGGTTCCATAACCATAGCTTCACATGCGCCCTCTGTTTAGTGCTGAACACCAACTGCATCCGTCTTCCCAACTTCCCCACCTATATGAGGACATGGAGATGAAGTGTCAACATCCACTCTAACATCGGACCACAAATTTTCCAATCGCATTCTTCCACCCCCAAAACTATTCGTTCGTAGCGAATGTCCATAGGAGTAACCCTGATCACTCACTTCACAGCTCTTGGCACAATCACGAGACCCGTGTAAACCCGCAATAAAAACATAAAGCAGGAAGAGTCTCATAAGACAAATAGAGATGTTGATTTACCATGCAAAGAAATTGTAGTATACCATAACAAAGGCTTCAAAACATCCACCATAACTTTGATTTTTAGGAAATCACTCAGACATCAACCATCATCACCCCAAAACTCCACAAAAGTACCATTCTTATCCCCTACACGCTTATTGAAAAACATGAATACGCATCCATAAAGGCAAAATGTTACTTTGGGGCCTTACTTCGGTCAATCTCCACAAAAACAAGTAGATCACCGTCAAATGAACAATGGCCTCCATATTTATGATCTGTAAATGGTGGGGGTTTGATATGTGCTGTGATTATGTATATTTTCGTTGAAGTTTGATGATGAATGTATACCGGGCATACTTGTTTCAAAATAAATGAAAGAAAAGGAAAGTGGAGGTGATTGATGATGGTGGGGTCGGTTAGGCAAATTGTTTGGTCCATGAAGGAGATTTTTCGTAAACATTTAATGTGATTATTTTCAGTTGAAAATTGCTGGTGAGACAGACAATAGCGTCACACCAAAATAATTCTACACACAGCATATTCGTTATTAAATTTTTCAAAACGAAAGCGTACGTATTATAACATCGACATTGACCCTCCTCTCTCGTCCTACTCACGGTACTACAACTAGTACTACTCCTACTTTATATTGTTAATTAATAAGGTCACCCACCCGTGAAAACATGTGGATTTATTCTTTCCTCAACTTTATTATTATTATTATTATTATTGTTTGTTGATTCTATTTAAAAAAAAGTTGATTTTATTAACAAAACCTAAATAATCTATCTGGTCTGGTGCTTGAAGACACATCCAAACAAATGGTAGGTGTTTTTGGTCCTGCCTGCCTGCCTGCCTTCCACAGTTGCACCACCGGCCAACATCAACTTGCAAAACTGAATCGCACAAGCATACAACATGGCCTATTAAAAATTACTAGTATAATAAGCATAGCCAAACTAAAACGCACGGATGCATCATGTGCAGAGAGATGATTCACATGACAATAATATTGGTCAATCTCTCCATTATTATCACCTACTAAAGCATCAATCAATCTCTTTAGGTTTAAGGTTTTTACTTACCTGTACATCCACAATTATACCTAGCTATAAAGGACCAATATGTTTATGAATTTATACTATAAAGACAACCACTGAAGTAAGGTCCGTTACGTAATTGTACCGGCAGAATCTCATATATATACTATAGATCTTCAAAATTCAATAACGAACCTCAAGAATTTCACACCCACCCAATGAAAAGAGATGCGGCGACGGATTTCACACTAAACCATCTGAAATAGGAAAATATGAGTAAAAATAAAATGTGACACACGTGAAATGGGTTAATAATACACACGAGTGTGAGACTGTGACAATTTATGGTCTTGCTTTAAAACTCGATACGTCAATTTGTTATTAATACATCTTTTTATTTGAATATATTCGTAGCTGATTTTTTTTCACATATTTTTGTTGTTGTTGTTGTTGTTTATACATAACAAAATGTTATTAAATCATAATTCAGAATGTTAAACACTCAACCGAATTTAGAGTTTTTTTAAAGAAACGAATTTAGAGTTATATAGTACTATGTTAAACACATACTATTGCGTTGCGTTCAATAAGTTAGATTTAGCAAGGACGAACCAAATTCTACTTATAGTGATGTCTAAAAGCATTTTTCTAGATTAAGTAAAATACAATTACAAAACACCGTATTTTTCTTCTTCATATATATAGTCTAGACCAATTCCCTCTATGAAATATTTCAATAAACATCTAGGCTACATTTATATGTCGTCATTTTTCACTACATTAGCTGTATATGTGTAAGTAAATTATAATTCAATACAAATTTTATTTACTGTAAATTTTTTGTTGTTAACTGTACAACTGTGAGTTTACCATTTTATAGCTACATATGGGTGAAATTGCAGGAAATCTTTAAGTAATGCAAGCTGCCACTTTACCGATCTTGCATATTTGTCCACATCCTGGCATGTTGTTTCCTTCCTCCACGACTCCAAGGGTTTGCAACTTGCCTACAAGTGTAAAAAATCCAGCTATGGAGTCGACGTGCTCTTGTAAATAATTCAAAACTATTTTGTCTGTGTTGGTCGAATTAAAGAAACGAAACTATATAATTTCATTATTAATCTGTCAAGAAATACCACTATTTCGGGTGTAGCTTACCCTGATGTGATTGTCCGTTCGGTTGTTTATCCGCGTTTTGTTTGCTTCCAAATGTTTTGGAACACATTGAAAAATTTAAAAGTTAGTAATTCATATACCTTACCGACTATTCCACCTAATGTCAATTAGAATTATTGGACCTTACTAGTCCCTAGAATCAGTGAGTCCTTGGAATTCGAATTTCCACCTCCCTAATCATCAGCTCCATCCACTATGCCAAGCCTTTTTATATATAGGAAATTTTGCTTCTAATATCCGTAAATTGGTTTGTGAGAATAGGTTTTCTTATTATTGCATATAGTTGATTAAAAGTGCATTGCAACCAACGTTTGGGACAAGGGTGAGAAGCTCAAGAGCCAATGCCTTGTGAGGAGAACTTGTTGAAGAAATCATATTATCAAATCTAAACATGTACCATTCACATCATAAATATGAAGTTGGGGTGGGATAATTATAAGTTCCAATCTCTAACAACATATTCATAATTTCTTTCCCTATAGACCCTACAAAAGTATATTTCCAGTGTTCTTTCTCTCACACCTTATCCTTCTCACTAACAGTCATCATGTTAATCATATATGGTTGTTTATTTAGGAGCATCTAAAGAAAAGTGGATTTCGAGGCCAAATGATTCCCAAAACCCTGGTACGTACTATCACATATACCTCAAGATGCTTCGATGAAGGAAGACAAAGATTACCATTGGTGTTGGTTGAGGCCACTGAGGTCGACGTCGACTTCAAAGAAATAACACTACACAAGGGAGAGACGAGTGCTGCGACTTTAGGGGGAATGAACATAGCGAATAGGAGGGTGTATTGGTCTAGGGAGGGATGAACACCATGGCGTGACGAATCACCATTGTGGTTACATAGGTGGGACTGGAGACAGGTATGAAAACCCAAGAACAAAAGGACTAGAGCCAAAAATCGAATGATTCAAACTTAGAGACACGACAAATGATAGGAAATCGGGGCTCCAACACCACCCGATTAAAGAGAATGAATCGGCAAGCCAGAGGCTAATAACACTACAGAGGTGGGCTTTGGCTCCAATTCTTGCCTTATTGTCGATTTTGTCAATGAGGAACTAGAAGAAGTCACACTTTATCATACCCACCTTAAGAGCAAGGTGTAGGCATTTTGAAAACTAATTAAATTCTTTAACTCCCCTGGAAATGCTAATCACATTTTATTATGATTATAGGGAGTTGAGAGTAAAAATTCCAACTCAATATACTACATACTTATATTTTTGCATTTGCTTTACTAAAGAAGATGATATCATCCGCAAACACAAGATGAAAGATGATATTCAAGGAAGTAGGAACCTTGAAGCCCCCTATACAACCTAATACGTTCCGCATTTTCAAAATTAAAAGATAGGGCTTCTTGAACCAAATTGAAAAGATAAGGGGAGTGTAGATACCCTTGTCCGTGCCAAAACTCACAATTAGACCAACCCAAACCCAACCGTTTGACCTGATCTTGACTAAACGCAAACATATTTAATTATATTAACCCAAAACCAGACAGACTTGAATCCACAACTAACTTGTGTCCGAAACTAACCAGAACCCCAATGCCCTAAAATAATGGTAACTCAAAACTCAATCCCGGATGACTTGAAATAATATGACTCAAAACCGGCCCAACCCAAATAACACACTAGTAGAAAAAAGATCTATAGCAGTGCCCCTACTGCAGCGGTTGTACAAAGAACCGCTGAGATAGGACGTTTTTTAAAATGTCGCTAACCTATCTCAGCGGTTCTTATTTGTAACTGCTGCGATAGAGTTATTCTAAAAAATAAAAGAACCTAATGCAGCGGTTCCTACTAAGAACCGCTGAGATAGGTCTGTTAACTAACCTATCTCAGCGGTTCGTAGTAGGAACCGCTGCATTAGGTTCTTTTATTTTGCCTCAATTCGCCAGAAGTCATTCCCCGCGCGCGTCTTCATTCTCTCTGCTCCGACGTCTCTCTGTGCGATTTAGAAGCAAGCGACGGCGATTTGGATGCCTGCGACGCCACCGCCACCACCAGCTTCTTCTTCCACGCGCGCCACCAGCCTTCGTCGCCGCCGTTGCCGTTGCCAGCCCGTATCGTCACGGAGGTCGCAGACGTCGCGCGAGAGCTGCAGTAACACTAGGTTAGAAATTCGAATCCCTAACTTCAAAACATGTTAATTATTCTCTTGTTTGATTGAAAAAATAGTTGTAAAGTAGTTGTTGATTGTTAGTTTAGTTGTGTGTGCATAATTTGAATATAGATACATTATTGAATTAGTATAAATAGTTGTGCATGTAAGGTGTTCGATAAAATGTCTGAGTTGATATTTTGCTGTTTGTGCCCTCTGCATACAATGGCGGAGACAATTTCATGAAAAACTAGTTTGTATTTATATATTAGGTAGATCCCTAACTAGTAAACCTTGTAGCCCCCTATACACATAGCAACTAGTAAACTAAAACGTCAATTCAAACAAACAAACTCAATTAAAACTACTATGAAAAGAAAAAAAATAACGGCTAAATCTGACTACGGAAATGGTTTGGCTCTAAAATTGTGCAAGGTTGAGCGCAAACAGAATCAACTAAGGTGAATAATTTTAGTCTGTTGGTGTTTATTTAACTGAGGTGTTAGTAAAATAAAAGCAATAAGCTTTATATGCTTCTTTAGGGATTCTGATAATGTCTTGAGGTAGATTGGATTTTTTTAATCTAATAAGGGGTGGTGCATTAAGGTAAATTGGGTGTTGTTTTAATTAAATAAGTATAATGAGTGAATTTGAGGTAGATTGTATTGGATAATGTTTCAACATCTTACATCCCGCTTACAATGTAAAATCATGCAACTATAATATTATAATGCAGATTTTTAACTAATTATAATACAACAGCACACATAATGTAGAACAGTAATGGCACTAGTAGAAAAAAGATTTTAAATGACGGACTTTAAACCACGGTTAATAAGGAAACCGTCGTTTAAAGTGTATAAACCACGGTTATTTAGAGAACCGTCATTTATGTTGCTTGGCTCACTATATAAACGACGGTTTCAACAGAAACTGTCGTTTATAGTTCGACGCCTTAGAAGATAAATGACGGTTCCCGTTACAACCGTCGTATATAATCAACATAAACCACGGTTACTATTGAACCGTCGTTTAAAGTATTGCGCCAACACTTAAAAACCACGGTTTATCTAAGAACCGTCGTTTATTCCTCTCGTGACATAGGTTTTAAACGACGGTTTGTGTATTAACCGTCGTTTAAAGTCATTGAATTAAAAACCCGAAGCCTCATTTCTTCTTCTTCCTCCCGACTATCCCCGTCTCCTGTGCGATTCCGGCTCGACTCCCCTCCTCTCCCGTCGACGACTCCCACCCCCCTCGCCGTTTTGCCCTCCTTCCGCCGTCGCCCTGCTCACGGTCACCAGCTCGCTCCACCGCCTCCGCCCCTCGGCGTGTCGCGCGTCCTCCCGAAGCTCCCCCTCTGGTACTGAAGCGCGCCGCGCGCGCCAACGCCGCCCTCCCGAAGCTCCCCCTCTCGTCTCTGCTCACCACAGCCACCACAGGTATGTTTGCCAGTTGGGTTGTATATAAATGAATGAAGAAAGGCGCAACTTGTTTGACAGTTAGGGTTGCGATTTAGAGAATGAATACAGACGCGAGCATATATGCTCTTGTTCGTCATTTAGGGTTGCAAAATTTTGGAATGAAAATGTTCTTGTTCGACAGTTAGGGCTGCAAATTAGAGAATTAAAAGAGGCATGTATATTGTTGTTCGCCAGATAGGGATGCAATTTATTTCTTGCAGATAGGGATGCAATTTATTTCAGCACATTTGCTATGATTACCATAGGCAAAATCTTGTGATTATTGTGGAAGATTACTTATGTGGTTATGATGATTTTGGAAAATTGGTTGTGGTTGGTCGATTATGGATTTAGTGTTTTCGGGTGAGTGTTTACTAATTCCTTAAATTATGGAAGTTCACAAATTCAAACAATGTATGTAGTTGGATTATATTTTTTTTTATCTTGATGCGGTTATGCTAATTAGCAACATTAAAACCGAATTATGGTTCAAATTAAAGTTTAAGGTTTCGAATTTGAAATAAGGTTTCTGGACATTCATGTTTGTTTGAGCGAAAGTATGACGATAGAGTTCTATGTAAATTTTGGATTACTGGATAAATGGAGTGTACTAGTCAACATTTGGGAATCACTTGAACCTTGATCTGATGCTGCTATTGTGTTTGTTTCTGCTTAAAAAAAGTGTGGAGTCTCTAGCAATACGCAAAGGTCATGCCAAATTTTTTCCAGAATTAAACCTTATTCTTATTTTATTGGATAGGTGCGTGTTACTATGGTTGAAAAATTCCTCTTCCATCACATTTCTGAGTTGATCATCCCTACTCATTAGGTTAGTTTTTAAAAAAATGTTTCAATAACATGGTTTATTGAAAATATATTCGTTTGTTTATTTGTTCAATTATTCATATTTTTTCAGATCAAAACCTTATATTCTAATTTCATTGAATATGTGTCACTACACACAGTCGGATTGTCTACTTGTCGCACCATCTGCTGTTGTCAACCTCTGCCACCGGTTTGCCTGATCAGAACCCACGGTAAAACACTTGCGTTTCTGATTATGATTTTAGAAACAAATACTTATATATTGTCACGAATAAACGTTGTACTAAATTCTACTTGTATTCTGCAATCATTAGAATATATATTTGCATAGTGTTGTGAAATGTGAGATTAAGTTGAAATGGGGTGGTTGTTTTTGTTCATTGATCATATATATTATTATATACTTGTCTGTCTGATAATAATTCGTATGGTTTGCGGAGAATAAATGTTATTGCTGCTACTGTGTTTGTTTCTGCCTTAAAAAAATGTGGAGTGTCTAAAAATATGCAAAGGTCATGCCAAATTGTTTCCAGAATTTAAGCTGATTCTAATTCCATCGTTTGTTTAATATGTTCAATTATTCAAGTTTTTATAAAATTAAAACCTTATTATTATTTCATTGAATATGTGTCATATACTACGTGCAAGAACATCTGTCTACTTGTCTCTTCTCTATCTTGTGCTGTTTGCGCTGACCATCCAGTACTCATCAGGTTGGTATTTAAAACGTTTCAATTTATTTTTGTTTTTCTATTAAAACAATGGAAAATCAATTCAACCATAGAATTACCTGTCTGAGATTTACCTGATAGAGGTATGTCTTAGATAGTCCCTGTTGGGACTGTCCAATGACCTTTGATCTCACCATCTAGGTTGTGAATGAGTTAATAATATACAGTAGTTCAGTGATAATTTCAGCAGCATTACCGTAGTGTTCTTCTAGTGTACATATATATATGTGAATTGAAACAATTCATATATATATATATATATATACACTAGGAGAACTGTAGGGTAATGCTGCCGAAATTATCACTGAACTACTGTATATTATTAACTTGTTCCTAGGTGAGATCGAAGGTGATTGGATAGGTTTAGGTTGTTAAATCTGTAAATAAAAAAAGAGGAGATCAATGGAACGAGTTCACGACATCTGGTGTGTGTTGAAAAAGGAGATGGAGCGCTCAGTGATGTACAGTGACAGATTGGACATCAAGTACCTAGAAGGGGTCAATAAATTTTGCAAAGTCCTTGTTGACAATCTTAAACCAAGGGATAAGGGATATATTCGATGTCCTTGTGTCGATTGCAAGAACGACTTCAAATACCGAGGTGTGGACAAAATTAAGGATCATCTGATTCGCAGAGGGTTTACAGATGATTATGAAGCCATAACAATACTGCATGGTCAACATTCAGTACAAGTGTTTGAATGTGCTGATAACGTTGTTGCAGAACAATCAGAAATGGATGCTTCACACGATTTTGGGGATACTCAAGATGATTCACTAGGTAGTGATTCAGATGATCAGGAGGACCTTAATGCAATGATGGGAGATGTTGAACAACATTTTTCCAACAAACCCAAAACATTCGAAAATCTGATGCAAGCATCAAAGGAACCGTTGTACAGTGGATGTGAAACGCAAACACAAAACAAATTGAGCGTTGTCCTAAAACTATTCAATCTGAAGGCGAGACATGGATGGAGTGATGTCAGTTTTACAGATCTTTTACAACTGCTGAAGGATGTACTACCAAAGGACAATGTGATACCCACAACAACTTATGAAGCAAAGAAGTTAATGTGTCCGATGGGTATGGAATATAAAAAAATACATGCTTGTCCAAATGGGTGTATGTTGTATTGGAAGGAGAATGAGTTGGATGACCATTGCTCTGAATGTGGGGAATCACGCTATGTAAAAAAGGGTGACAGAAACCACATAAGCACTAACGTGGGCTCTCCTGTGAAGGTGTTGTGGTATCTACCGATAATTCCCCGATTCAAATGTTTGTTTGTAGTTCAGAAAGATGATGAGAACCTCCGATGGCATGCTACCCATAGAAAGGATGATGGTAAATTGAGACATCCAGCCGATTCACCACAATGGAGAAACATTGACAGAATATACCCTCAATTTGGTACAGACCCAAGGAACTTAAGACTTGGTTTATGCACTGATGGGATGAACCCTTATGGCACTTTGAGCAGTATACACAGTACTTGGCTTGTTTTATTGACAATATACAATCTGCTGCCATGGTTGTGTATGAAACCCAGACATATTCTCCTCTCTCTGTTGATATCGGGTCCAAAACAACCGGGAAACAAAATTGATGTGTTTTTGCAACCACTTATTGACGATTTACAATTGTTGTGGAATGAAGGTGCGACGGTGTATGATTCATATGGTATGGAAAACTTCACACTCCGGGCTATGTTGTTTTGTACAATCAATGATTTCCCTGCATACGGCAACCTCTCGGGATACACAATTAAAGGAGCTCTAGCGTGCCCTATATGTGGAGATAGAACTTGCAGTATACAGTTAAAACACAGTGGAAAAAATGTGTACATGGGCCATTGGAAATTCCTCCCTAAAGGGCACAAATACCGTAAGATGACAAAAGAGTTTGATGAAAAAAACGGATCATGCAGTCGCACGACCACCACTATCTGCTGTTGAGACTTACAATCAGTTGAAGAATGTTGTGAACAACTTCGGTCCACCAATTAAAGCCACTGAAAAGAGCATCTGGAAGAAAAAATCAATATTTTGGGAACTTGAATATTGGCAACATTTAGAGGTGAGACATTGCATTGATGCTATGCACGTGGAGAAAAACATTGGTGAAAGTGTATCTGCGACACTACTAAACGTGAAAGGAAAGACAAAAGACCATTTAAAGGGTAGAAAAGATCTGGTTGAATTGGGTATACGAGAAGAACTCGCGCCACAACAAAGAGGGAAAAGAACATTCTTGCCTCCCGCTTGTCATACATTATCCAAAGAAGAGAAAATAAGTTTTTGTAGTTCTCTTCGTTATATTAAAGTGCCATCCGGTTACTCATCGAACATATCAAGTTTGGTATCAATGTCTGATCTTAAATTGGTAGGGATGAAGTCTCACGACTATCATGTGCTGATGCAGCACTTACTTCCGGTTGCTCTCCGTGGAATCCTTCCAGCTGATGTCAGGAAAACTATTACAAATTTATGTGTTTTCTTCAAAGGAATTTCGTGTAAAGTGCTTGATGTGGAGACACTGGATAAACTACAGAATGACCTTGTGATCACCATGTGTCAGTTGGAAATGTATTTTCCTCCTTCGTTTTTTGATATTATGGTGCATCTACTTGTTCATCTTGTTAGAGAGATCAAACATTGTGGTCCGTTATACCTTCGATACATGTATCCGTTTGAGAGATATATGGGTATACTGAAAAAGAAAATGAAAAACCGTCGGCGTCCAGAGGGAAGCATAATTGAAGGGACAGTAACAGAGGAAGTAGTTGACTTCTGCACTCATTACTTAGACGGTGTTGATGTTATTGGATTACCGAAAGCAAGACATGATGGCAGGCTTAAAGGGGTTGGTACCTGTGGGAAAAAATTATGCAGAGTTGATATTGATACATTGAACAAGGCACATCTGGTTGTGTTGAATCATTCTGAAGTTGTTGAACCGTATTTCGATGCACACCTAGCCTACCTCAAAACAAAACACCCAACGATGAGTAATGCCAAAAAAAAAAGAGCAGAATGCAACATTTGTTAAGTGGTTCAGACAGAAGGTGTTGTATGAAGATTCAAGGAACGTGGATGAAATGATCCAGTTGTTGGCACTTGGTCCAAATCTCGATGTGTTGTCTTATGAAGGATATGATGTAAATGGATTTTCTTTTTACACTGCACGTCAAGATTGTAAATCGACAAACCAGAACAGTGGTGTGCATCTTATCGCTTCACAAGACATTTTCACAGGAACAAGTCGTAATACACTGAAGAACGAATATTATGGTGTTATTGAGGATATTTGGGTCTTGAATTACACTAGTTATGAAACTTGCGTATTTCGTTGCAAATGGGTGGACAACAAACATGGATATCGTGAGGAGGATCATGGTATGAAGCTAGTTGATTTAACGACAGCGGTTCCTACTGATGAACCCTTTATTGTTGCATCAAAGGCCAAACAAGTATTCTACTGTCGTGATCAGTCTAATCCCAGATGGTCTATTGTAATACAGAGTAAAAGATCGATAGTTGGGATTGATAATATTGTTGATGAGGATGAATACGACTGTGTAGATGAAACAGATGTACCTATTCGGTTGCCGATGGAGGTAGATAATGTAACTAATTTTGAATATCGAAGGTCCGACCACAATGAAGGATTGTGGATTGAACGATGAAATGTTATTTTGTAAGTTTGGTTGACAATATTATATTATTTCATTTTTGTCATGTTTCAATATTTGATTCAGTAGATGTTCGTATTAACCTTGTTAATTGTTGATTATTTTTCAGATTATGGATCCTGACGATAGAGTCGAAGAGGACTTACTGTTGGGGTTGGATGATATTGACGATGACGTCCCTACTGAAGACAGTGTCCTCAACGGCCTGATTCACGAAGCTGTGGCTATTATGTGATGCGGTACATGTTTGAGATTGTACAAAATATTGACACGCTTGGTGATGATGACAAGGTAAACCATACCAATCAAAGTTTTAGTTAAAGTTATTGCATTTGAAATAAAATTGTGTACTAATGATGATCAGTTTCTTTTTATGGACAGATCGTTTCTTTTTTCACAAAAGCAGAGAGCATGTATTCCAAAGTGGATCTTGACTTTGTAAGAGATCATCTATCGCAGTTTTGGTGTAAAAATTACTTGAGTGTTACTTAGATCTTATCCTAGTGTAGTTAGACTTACACTTTTGTTTGTGCTGAAGCAACGTAGACTCTCAAAGAGTTTGTAAAGTTCAACTCTCTCTTATTTTTGAAAGTTTTGTTTTGCAATTCGTT
This sequence comes from Limonium bicolor, assembly GCA_023374045.1. NCBI lineage: Eukaryota > Viridiplantae > Streptophyta > Magnoliopsida > Caryophyllales > Plumbaginaceae > Limonium > Limonium bicolor. The sequence goes on along the minus strand of CM041782.1, from coordinate 41,827,081 downwards.
TTCAATGTTGCAATTCAAACTGGCAACTTGGTTTATGGTCATATATAGTGTGGTTGGTTATCAAAGGGCAATACCAGTTGGATGCCCTGTACAGGTTGTATATATATTATTGTAAATTGGGTTGTGTTGGAAAACACATTGTGGTAGAGGCTAGAAAAACAAAAAAAACTAAAAAAAAAGAAAAAAAATACCACGGCTATGTAAAAACCGTGGTTTTAAACATAATGGAACGACATTATAAACCACGGTTTAGTAGCAAAACCGTCGTATAAAATGCAATGGAAACGGTAATATACCATGGTTATGTTCCAAAACCGTCGTATAAAAGGCTTATATACCACGGTTATCAAGTCAAACCGTGGTATAAAATCGGTCTTTCCCCGCGACAGAAACGGATTTAAACGACGGTCGCCGTACAACCGTGGTTTTTACTCTAGCGTTTAAACGACGGTTTTGAACCGTGGTTTATAGTCATTTTTGAATATACGACGCGCGTATTAACCACGGTTTGGAACCGTGGTATATAGGCAAAATAACCGTGGTAAAAAACATTTTCTGCACTAGTGTGGATTTCTTACCCCCCTAATATTATTTCCTTGCTTCGTCGCTGTCTGCAGCAATTGGGGTGGTCTCTACGTCTTCTTCTTCTTCCTCATTTCTTCTGCTGTGGTGCAAAAGTGGAAAGGTAACATCTTCATATATCTTTTTTCTCTTGTTTCTCTTCATTTTCTGCTAGTTATTAGGAAAATAGTTGTAGCATAGACAAATTGGATAGAGATGTTATATGCAGTCATTAATTAGTTGGTGGTGAAATGGCAAGTGGTTGTGACATTATTAAGTGATTGCGAATGGTTGCTGCCAATTGTTGAATTTATTTGTCGTGGTAAATAAGATGTTGGTGAATGCTTAATGATAAGCATGGGATTAACACGATTACGCAAAGGTCATGCCGAATTTTTTCTAGAATCGTATTAGTCTTATTGATTAATTTTATTTGTTATTTGTGTATAACAATCTTTACTTTTCTTTGTCAGGTCTTCTGATTCTGCTATTGGATTTGTACCAGTACTTTCCCAGCCTATCACCAAAGCAGTCTCCTAGCTTCCTCATCTGTACAACCTTAAAACAAGTAAGTAATTAAACTTTATTTTTTGTTTTAATAATGCAATGATTTGTTGAAGTTAAATTAAATGTGTTAGAATTGTTAGAATAAGGCTAGATTAGTTACGTTGGAACGTTAGAGTACTTAGGCTACGTTAGTTTGGTTGGAACCATAGAGTAGTGCTGGGTTTGGTTGCAACCGTACATCCAGTAGAAACATGCTCCATATACAAATGCAGACGAAACTGAAAGACAAATCAATCTTAAACTTGTTTTGTTTTCACATATAGAATGGAGCGTGACTGGATGTATGGTGATCGAGGGGATCACTACTTTGATGAGAAGCTGAAAGAGTTTCTCAAAGCGGCAGTGCAACACAAGGACAGAACAAAGGCGGACAATATTTCATGTCCTTGTGTTGACTGTGGGGTCGTAAGGAAATATGAAGACATTGAGGAAATTAGATTTCATCTTAAGTCCCGTGGATTCATGCCACTTTACAGAAGATGGAATTTTCATGGAGAAACTGTTGCAGCTAGTGCTTCAACATCATCAAGTGCTCATGATCCACGTTACACAAGTACGCCCACACCTTCAAATCCCATCATGAGTAGGTACCGAAGTGATTCAGGATTCGAGACAGTGAGACACTCACCATGATGAGCAAATGGATGAAATGTTAGAAAATGTTGCGGATACTTTTGTCGATAAGCCGGAAGGTATCAAAGATTGTTGGATTCATCAAAGACACCTTTGTACCCTTCGTGCGTGAAATACATAAAATTGCATGATTCAACTGATGATTTACAAAATGATGATGTTTAGACCATCTACGCTCGATCAGACCATAATGAGGGGGTTTGGGTAGAAAACAGATCATGATATATGTTACTATGTCTAGGTAACACCATTGGTTGAAATTACATTATATAATTCGTATTATTGTTGTTACAATGTTATCGGAATTAAATATTTAAGTTTATTTTTACAATTATACATCGTTCCATGAATATTGATCTAATGTGTGTGTTTTTTTTCCTCAGTGGATGAAGATCCTATTGATGATCCTATAGGACAGCTGCTCCTGACTGGGGAAAGTAGACCGGCAAAACGCACCACACGAGGTGGTAAAAAGAAAGCAGACATAGAGACCACCCCACAGCAGACTGAGACAGCTGGGCCTTCACAGGAAGCACAAGAGATACAAGTTGCTCCTCCGCCTCTCAAGAAACCCAAAAAACGAGGGGCAACCCGTGGGCTGAAAGCAAATAGAGGCCCCCCGACGAAGCCTTTGGAGTTCAATGAGTTTAATCAGCCCATGGGTACTTGGAAAAATGATTTCACTGCTCTAGCTAGGCATTTGGTGAGTACATATTTCAATATAAACCACCATTGGAAGCAAGTGCCTCGGGCGTTGAAGGAGCAGATATTTGAACGTCTCAAGGTATTTGTTACACTTAATAGTTTGTTTTAAGATTTATATAGTTACTATTTTACACTAATCCATTTTTTTTGCATATAGGACCGATTCAGTATAGATCATTCTATGAAGGATGATGTGATGAAGAGGATTGCCACACAGTTTAAAGACTTCAGATCTCTGCTCACGAGGCAGTACATTTACTGTGAGGAGCCCGCAGAGATAGAGGAGGCAGAAGGTGAAGATGTGGATGATCGGAGACCACCGTGGCAAAAATATGATGGTATTACTGAAGAGCAGTGGAATGAGTTTGTTGCGAAGCGTTTGACCCTTGAGTTCAAGGTGAGTTTCACACTAGTAGTTGTTCTTTTGTATGATAAATGTTTAAAGTGTCCTTAGAGTTCATTTGGTTAATTCGTCTTTTTCATATATTATTTGCATAATTTGTCTTTTCATACATATATGTAGGCTATACGTGAGAACCAACAACAAAATGCAAAAAAAAATCGTTACCCCCATCACATGGGGAGTACAAGTATTGCTCAGCGTGTGCCGCAGTGGGAGAAAGAGGGGTTGTTGCCCGCTGGCTCGAATGTCACCGAACGAAGGATGAAGGTTTGGGACTTAAGTCGACGGAAGAAACCTTCAAATCCGGCGGCACCTGCTGAGTATGATGACGCCACGAGAGAAGTCATCAACCAAATGGTAAGTGATTTTTAGTTTAAAAAATGTTTATTATATTTATAGAGTAACAATAGCAGTTAAATAAACTGAAGTATCCTTATTGACTTATTAAACTCCATAACAGGAAGAGTTAAGCTCCCAGATCACCCAGGGCACTTGGCAGCCCGTTAGGCAGGATGATCCACTTTCCCGCGCTCTCGGGAAGAAGGATCATCCGGGTCGTGCAGTAGGCTTTGGTGGTCATGTCGGTATAAGCCAAGCCTTCGGTAATCCTGGGTCCAGACACAGTGCTAGAGGGAGCATTACATATGAGGAGCACTTACGCCAGAATGCGGAGCTCGAGCAGCGACTACGAAATGAATTTCAGCAGTCAATCGCTCAAGCTATGGAGATGATGCGATCTGAGAGGATGAGTCAGGAGGTTTCTAGACCGCCAGATCAGGCACAAGCATCAGAGCCCGCAGCAGTGCCTCCCAGTAGTGTTCACTCCGTCAACCCATTTCCATATTCATCTCTCAAGGTTAGAACAACATGTTAAGTACAAATACAAAAAAAAACAAATTATACACTTGTTTATGTGCATCTAAAATCTTTAATTTTGAAAATTTAGCAACCGATTGACTGCACATTGTTCCAAGTGATTGGCGTTGACGAAGTTGAAGTAGGGTGGGGAAAACTTTTCAAGTCTTCTGCTGGAGACACCGTGAGGAATGCAGCGCTCCGAGAGTACCATGCTCGGGTGCTTGTTGAAGGTTACGCGCCTGCTTACGTGGATTGTCAGATACCGGTGCCCAGTGCAGACATATCCACCCTTCGTCAAGCTGAATGCATGACAGTACAGTGGCCCTGTAGATTGATTAAGCTTGGGGAGCAGCAGGTAACCCCATGAAAAAACTTATTCTTTAACATATCCTAGAGTAGAAACATATACTTATTAAATTAATATATTAGGAACACATTCAATCAAATTCTGATAAGGCAAAAGGAAAGAGAGTTGTTGTTGCACCAGCTAATCCTTCGATGGCATCCGCGACTAGAGTTGTGATGAGATCGAATTTGCTACAACCGGCGGTTCTGAATGTCTTACCCCCCAAGCTGAAACTGTTGCACTCCACACTGTTGATGACGCCGCCAGCAAGAGATTCGGTTACAATGGAACCAAGACCGGATCTTTTTTACTATTCAGGCGCTCAGAGTTTTGAAATCTATCTTACTGATTTTGTGGAGTTGTTCACGAAGGATTGGTTGAGTGCGTCGATTCTCAAATCGGCTTGCATGTGAGTAATTAGCATACCTTGTACACATTTTACTCTGTATATTTGAAAATTAAATTCATAATATTGGTTTCTTTATATTGTGCAGGTTTGTTGATGACAAGGCGGTCCAAGTACATGAGAATAGTAGTTTCAGGTTCTTATGCCCTGACTACTGTTCTGAAGCTAATATGGGATCTGACCCCCAAGCTTTGGTCCAGTACTTGTCGACTGTGATACATGTGTGTGCAGTTGCTGATAAATCTTACATAATGCTCCTCTTCATCAAGGGTAAGAATTTTATCTAATGTTAAGTTAGTTTAAAAATTATGATATTTGTATTATGTAATTGATTGAATTAAGTTCTGCTTGTATTGTAATCTATGAACAGCCGACACTGGTCTTTGCTCGTTCTATGTCTAAAAAGCCCAAGAGTCCTGCAGCTTGACTCAGCATCTCGGCATCCCAAGAGGCCAACTATATATAACATGTTGATGAGGTGATGAATTTACTTAACTTGATTAATTATCAAATTTTAGTTATTTCTTAATCATCCGGTTGATAACTTTTACTTTATCTGTGCGTATGAATTCTAGTGCCTTTGTATCTGTACTAACGCATATTTGGGGAGAGAGAATTAAGAAGATTCCATGGAATGTAGTCAAGGTATTTTTGTAGTCCTTATTCAAATTTTGTAATATGTTCATTAGTTTTAAAATAGGAACAATATTATAATTTATGTGTTAAATCGATTTTGAATATGTACGTATATACATGTGCAGTGTCCACAGCAGCCGGGAGGTTCGGAATGTGGCTACTATGTCATTCGGTTTATGAGTGACTTGATAGGGGGACCGAGACTCTTGCCAGAGAAGTCTCTAGACAAGGTAAGTAGCATTCTCGAAATATTTTGGTTTTGTAGATAATTTTTAACATTGATTCTTAAACTCAAAGTATTATTAGCAACTAATCATATTTCTTTTTGTGTTAATTTCAAGGCTTTTGAAGAGTTGGTAGACGGTTACAACGAAGGACATATAACCGAGGTGCTCGAAGAATGGGCAGAATTCATGAGCGTTAATGTAGGTTGCTTTTAGGGTTTGGTAGGATTGAGTAGAATGATTTTGAAACTCTCATGAAACAATTGTGGTTTCTGTAAAGTTTTTGTTGATGTTTGATTTATTTGCTCAAATTTGTAAATGTAAGTGGATTATTGCCCGTAGATAGGTTTGGTGGCTATTGAAATGGTGAAATGGTTGATCTAATGCCCCACTGTGGTGGCATTGTTAATTGCTATATCTTAACAGGTTTGATTGATTTTGGGTGTGTGTGGTAGAATTGTAGGGTGGAATGGAAAAAAAAAACAACCTATTGCAGCGGTTCTTAGTAAGAACCGCTGCAATAGGCCCTGTCAATATTTTCTGAAGAGACCCTATCGCAGCGGTTCCTTCAACAACCGCTGTGATAGGTTGTTTTTTTTTTAAAAAAAAAAGGTCTAACGCAGCGGTTCTTTAAACAACCGCTGCGGTAGAGCACCTACCGCAGCGGTTGTTAAAAGAACCGCTGCGTTAGAGTACCTACCGCAGCGGCACCCATCGCAGCGGTTTTCAACCGCTGCCATAGGTACCAAACAACCACTGCGGAAGGGTCTTTTTCTACTAGTGACATGAAATAATAGTAATCTGAAACTGTCATAAAACCTGAGTGACCTGGGATAACAATGACCAAAAAATTGATCTAACCTAAAGAAACATGAAATCAAAATCAGAATGGACATTGTATTGACCTTTTTAATAACTTAACATTATATATAGTAGGACCTAAAAACTATTTGATCTTGAACTCTTTATTTTTACTAAGTAAAGATAATCAATCAATAAAATCATTATATATTAATTGATAAAAAGTATATTTACATTGAATCTAGTAATATTTATTTAATTATTTACCATGAGCCAAAACAATCGAAACCTGACTCTTCCTTAAACTTTTACAGCTTGAACCTGATTTTACTAGAACCGGGTCAATGACCTGAACAAAAAACAATCCAAAAGTTTTATTGAGCGAGTGAGTTTTGACACAAACGAATATGACCAAAAACCCGAACAAATATCCTGTTTGACATCCGAGCCCACTTAAGGGAGAAAATGAATTGCCCGTACCTATTAACCACCCAACAAACCTACCTGAAGTAACATGATAAACAGAGCAGGACTAGTAGGGGGAACCCTATAGCTCGAAGAACTTGGAAAAGAAACTCATACCATAGGCTTTGCTAAGATCAAGCTTCAAAGCAAAAGAGGGAAAACTTACTAGCTGAAATTCTCTATAGAAAGGTGTGAATCTCCCTAACAACAATACCGATTAAGAAATATAACCTTATAAGAGAGGATTTGTTTATGTTAGCAAGAAATTCTGTAATAATAGTATACACAAAATTGTAGAGTGAAATGGTGTAAACTTGGATAGAATGTGCTCCTTTAACCTTGGGGATATAAGGGTGTTGAAGATATCACTAAGGTTCGGGGGAAAAGGAATACCACATAGACTACTAAGATTATATAAGGGCAGCCATAATAGTAACACCCCTACCGTTAATACTGTCATTACCGTCTAATCTCCTCGTACTTCCAGATTCACGCAGCGGTACATACTTACATACGGTGGGTGATACAATGCCGTTAGTCACCCACGTGACTAACAAAGCTACTACTACTATGTACAGCATCGGTCTGATGGACTGGAATCCCGAGTACTACACATCTACAATACATACCCCTTTTACCAAGGAAATACTACAATGTTCCATTCAACACTTTGCTCCTTTACATTCCATACAATACAACATACACAACCGAGTTTACTAGGTTCCAAATACAATTACAATACTCCTTCCAAGTTCATCTATACCCATCAAGAGTCTACAACTACCCATTCCTACAACTACATACAAGGCTCCAAGCCTTTTACGATTCTCTACTAACTACAATTCATTCTAGCTATCCAAGTATAGTCGCCGGTCTCTTACCGTGATCATGTCTGCTTCCGGTACCTGCACACTAAAAATGTTCCCCCTAGGGGGTCAGCTTACGCTGAATATGATAACCATATACCCCGCGTACTAGTGAGGGTACGCTGACCACTTGGTCGAATACATGCGATTGATTTCATTCAAACATACATGCATACATGCTCTTATACATAATATTACAATATTTGACAAGACATACATACATACACACAGTACCATACACACAAGGAAGACGATACAAGTCAACCAAATTCCTACTTACCTTCTTCCGGGCTACACATACACGATACATACATAGTACTTACGCAATACATACACAATAATCCATACTTGTTAGCTTCATTGGTCCACCCGGGTTAATCGGGTGGAGATTACTCTTTTACTCGTTCCACAGTACTTACGCATACATACTCATACTCATACATACTTACTTACTCAAGTCAAGTCGTCGGGACCTCCGGCCCGAGGAACTACTCGGTCCCACCACCGAGATTTACTTGGTTCACCAATCCAGGATGCTACCAATTTAAGGGATTTGGGCCGTGGACCAGTTTAAGAACCAGGAATCGGATCCAACCTCTTGTGTCTCCTCATCCTCACGCGTGGCCGAAGCTATATCGGACTTCTACTCATTCCAATTTACTTAGTACTTTTGTTAGGAGTTAGGTGGTTAGGAATTAGTAGAAGTCATTCACTCAAGCCACATACGCAAATACATTGCTCAATACACATTCATACGAAATACAATACAATACAATACTTAAGTACAATACAAAATTCGAATACAGTTCATCATCATTCATATATTTCATGAATTATACAAACTATTGTTCAAGACAAGTATCAAGAACAATGTAAACAAGCACAAGTAAGTGCAATATAGTCCGATTCATGCATTTATCTTATTAGGTGATCAAATAAGCACACAAATCGGGGTAACCAGATTAGGATACAGGGCATGAAGAAATCATACCTTTCACCGTTGATTTACTCTAGCGGGCGTTCCCTTGTTCCTTTGGTTCACATTTGTTTCTCGAATCTTACTCTCGAATCAATGACTACATGCCAAATGATTCTATTAATACTAAGCTTTACAATACATACATAATTACTACGCCCGTACTTACCCCGTTATCTCGTTGTTTCGGCTTAACCTAATGTTCTTATACTTACAATTTCCTTAATTTGTTTCCTTACTCGTCTACTTATTTTCTTACCATTACTACTTCATTAATGGTGTATTACAACTTGCATATGCATATACGTGTATAGGCATATATATACATACCTATGATTACTATAATCATATAATAAAACATTTTTTTTTGTTTTGACTCGACCGACCTTGCAAGTCCGGTCCAAGTCAGTAAGTTTCGATACGGCAAAATTCCAGGCTCGACCGACCTTCCAAGTCCGGTCCATTCCAGTAGCTTTCATTACGAGAATTTTTCTGGCCGACCGACCTTGCAAGTCCGGTCACAGGTCCGGTCTATTCCAGAAGGTTTCAGATGGGAAAATTTTCTGGTCCGACCGAACTTGCAAGTCCGGTCCATTCCAGAAGGTTCCCGTCTTTGTGATTCTGGGCTCGACCGACCTTGTAAGTCCGGTCCCAAGGTCGGTCCGGCCCAGTACTTCAGTTTTAAAATCTGTTTTCAACTGGTTTCTTTACCCATTTTTTCCCCAATCTTTACCAATACTTCCCCACGTGATTTAGCACCATTTAGGCTTCCAAATATACCATAATTCATCCACCAATCCCATTACTAAATCCATCAATCAACTTACACAATTCCCTCTCTTCTTTTCCAACAATGTAACAGTTTTTGTCTTACTTATGCGGGGGGTTTTTTTCCAACTTCTACCATTCATTACTTCCTCTACTAATGTCACTTCTAGCATCCCAAATACATTTCCAAGTCATTACACTACCTATACCCAAGTCCAACTTCTTACCAAATCTTGCACACTAATTCTTCCTAGTTCCACAATGCATTTTGATGCCTCTTTGCTACAGATTTTTACATCCTTATATCCTCATACCACATTACCATTCCATGGTTACTAAATCTCCTTACTCATCCCAATACATACCTTGGTTCTCCCATTCACCAAATCATTCTTAAATACATAATTCCTACCAAAATTTTGCTATAGTTCATCTACTTTTCTTACTTAGCCACACATACATAATCTCACTTATTTCATTCCTAATCTAGCCACACCCTTGCAAGGGTCCTACCAGCACACATACAAATATAAATTCCTCAATACCTTCTCAATCCACAATACCAATACACATATACTATACACTTGGCCCTAAGGCCTATAATTCACATACTAGTTCACAAATACCCAAAATTCCAATACTACAATACCAATACAATATTTTGGGTTCTTTAAATTGGTTTACCCATTCCCATTACTCTAATGCATTAAATGTAGCATTCAGAAGGAGCTCTTACCTTGAGCTCATATTTCCTTCATTTCTTTTTCAATTCTCCTCCTTCTCTTTTTCTTGCAAAAATCGGCCAAATGGGGGAATGGAGTTGCCAAACTCCATTCCCATCACCCAAAGCACACAAAACATGTATAATTAAAATACTAACCCTTAGATTTATACTAATTCATTGAGATGTTTAAAGCATAAATTCTAGGGTTTACCTTTGGGGTGTTTTAGGAGGGGTTTTAGCCCTTGGTTCAAGAAGGTGATTCCACCACCATTGCAAGGTTGAATTGGTGCTCAAAAGAGAGAGAAAAATAGAGCATTATAATGGGGTAAAAATCGGTTACAAAGGAGGGTGAAGGAAACTTGAGATTTTCATGAAGATTTTTACCTTAATGGAGAGAGGAGACTCCAAGCTACCCATTGATGCTATTTTCTCTTTGAATAGGGAAAACCCATGGAGATGAACTTCCTCATTTTTGGATTTTGAAAAGAGGGAAGTGTAGAGAATGATGAGGGGAGTTCAAATATGTAATTTGTTTTTGATTTGGAGCTTTAATAAAGCTTGGGCATGAGATTAAAGTTGGAGTAGCCATGGGAGAGGGAAGAAATCGGCTGCACCAGAGGGAGGAGGAAGAAAACGTTAGAGGAAGAAGAAAGAGAGGAAAGAGAAAAGAAAAGAGAAAGTGAGGGAGGAGAGAGAGGGTGATGTGCTTTTCTACTTTTCTTTCTTTCTTTCCTTTATTTCTTTCTAGCTTATTAGGTGTGTGTGAGGGAGTTTATTATCTATTAAAAACCGGCCCCTCACATTACTACTAGCTGGAGCGTTTTTCGTCTTTTACAGAAAACGCTCGTTATTTTACCCGGTTTAGGTACTATTCACTAGCCGGGCCCGTTTTCCGGAATTTTCTCGTTTCTTTATTTTTATCGGTTATTAAGCTTCCATAAATGCTTAATAATATTTATTTAATGACTTATAATTTTTACGGGTTCATTTGACCACTTAAAATCACGTTTTCGGGTTTTCTCGAAAAACATGCGTTAAAGCTCTATTAGCGTTTTAATGCATTATTTGGATCCGTTTTCTTCGGGAGTTGTTCCCTTATATTATTTAGGCATTATTAAGCCTTAAGAATCCATATAATACGCTAACCGAGGTCTCATACCTCCTATGGTTATTTAGCGTTTTTCGCTTTTTAAGCGTTTCCTTATTTCTTTTGGATTTATTTTCCCTTACCAATATTTCTTAATCATTATTAGGCTCTTAAATAAGGATTAGAATAGTCTTAATCACTATATTTAAGTTCGGGGTATTTCAATAATAAGGAAATTGGATTCCACCCAATGAAAAATGTAATTATAATGTATTATCTCACACTCCCCTCCATGTGTCAACAAACTTATCTCTCTAAGGTTCTTAACTAAGTAACTCTCTCTTACTCTCTCTTCCACATCATTATTAATCTTTTTCTATTTAGCCTTTACCTTTGTAACCATGCCAAGAATCATTGTTGTGGATGGTTTAAGTATACTAGGAACATATAATAAGTTAGAATGTCTTAAAAAAAACTATCATTCATTCGATCCATCTTGGTTGCTTCATTGCTGAAAAGACCTTAGGAGCACTAAAATGAGGTGAAATAGAACCCATATCTAGGAGCTCTTACATTCCAAACATAACTAAAAAGACGAAGGGGTTGAATGGAGGATGACTAAAGGAATATTTCAGGATGAAAAAGTACATTAAAATGGCCTGAAACCCAAGCACAAAACATTATCAACATCTCTCAAACCCACTATTGTGTCTTCCCTTTTAGGCATGTTCGTTTGTTCAATTAATATGCAAGTTTAGGCATTAATGGACTTTATTTTTAAGGCTAGAGTTGACATGTCCATGATTCGGGCCCGTTTTTGTGCATGATTCGTCCATGCCTAACATTTACCATAGAGCTGTGTTTTCATGCGTCTGGAAAATAAGCCCGGGGATATGATTTTGGTGTGTGTGTGTGGTATTACAGCATTGCCCCCGTCTTTTGTCATTTCGGTACAACAGTGGTAGAGGGGAAATAGAAGATTTCAGTAAATTTCTCTTCCACCTCGACTCTCTTTATTATTACTAACTGAGCAAACTTTGGCTCCCACGACACCAGCTTGAGGAACGATTTCCCTTCCTTCACAATGCGACCCACAATCTTAAATTATCTCGTATTCTTGGGCACCAAATTGCTCATAACATCGCTTGGAAACCCAAATTTTCTCTTCACGTGGGCTAATTTGTCAGTACTAATAATCTTATGTTTGAACATCATCAATATTTTGCAGAGCTTCACCACAAGAAACTCCTCATTTCTCTCATAAATTCCTCTCCCACCCTCCATAAATTGACAAAGATGACCACTGGGTCAATATGAATGGGACGAGCTCAAACTTTGGTCTAATTCGATCAAGATACGTTTTGAATAGATTTGGGCTTTGGCCGAGAAAGGTCTTGGAAACGATGGAAGATGGTTGGTCGAATGCGAAGAACGATACTGGTTGGGTGAGTAACAATTTCAAAATGGTGTAGAGTTTTGTGTTGCAAAAGGAGGATCCAATAAAGGGCAATTTGGTATTTTATCCACCAAGCCTTTATCAGACTTACAACTATCGAAAGAACAACCCAACAATCCATACACCATTAATTTAGGCTTTCCCCACAGAGATTGATACCCGATTAATGTGCTTCAAGTAGACCGCCGATGAACGAACGACACATTAGTTGGAGCTTAAAGGAAGCTATGGTGTAAATTAAGTCCCTTAGCCATTTACCTGTACAAAATTTCTTCCTGCCATGAAAGTAACGCTAGGGGTGGGAAAATGGGTTCATGGGTCGTGTTAGGCTATACACAAACCTGACCCATTTATTAAACGAGTTGACCATACCCAACCCAATTAATTAATCATGTCCAAATATGAAACTCAAACCAAACTTGTTTATTAAACGGGTTGACCCGTCCAACCCAATTAATTAATTGTGTCCCAATTTGAAACTCAAATCCGCATATATTAGTCTCAAACCTAACGTGTTTAGTTATACATAAGAAAATAAGTTGACTAATTAACATTAGTTTTGTCATTCTATGACATTTTAACCATACTTCAAATTAAAAAACTTAATTTAAATATTTGCATATCTTATTAATATTAAAACTTGATAAAAACTAATTAATCTATAATTTATAATATATTATTTAATATGAATTACTTAAACGGGTTAGTGGGTTACACATGTTAAACCCAAACCCGACACGGTTATTACAAGAGTCGTGATCGGGTTGATCCGTTTATTTAGTCGTGTCAAATTTTAAAACCCAAAACCACTAATTTCGTGTTGGGTTCATGTTGGTCAAACATGTCATGTTGAAATTCCTGCAGAAGGTTATTTTCTGAGTGGTTAAACTGGTGTAAAATTAAAAGAAAAGAAATTAAAAACTCAAATTATAAACGTCGGGCTGCAAACAAATCCCGGTCGTAGTTAGTAAAACAAGTGTCGTATCCACAGGGAGATTGTTCAATTTATCCTAGTCTTGGTAGTTACTTAAAAACTGTAAAAAGGGGTTTAGCCGGAGGCAAGCTTGATTTGTTGTTGGATCAGTGCAAATATAATAAAAACAGTAAAAAGGTGATTTAAGTGATATGAATGGAAAAATGTATCCTAGGATAGCGGGGGAATTTCCTAAATTACTTAAACATATTTATAACCATGTCTCAATTATTTATTGCCTATTAGAGTTAATAATTGTCAGTTACGAACTCTTAATAAAAGCCTTAATATTTTCCTGCTCAGTCCGGAGTGTAAATACTAAGATTAATTCCTTTGTGGTACCTAGACTATCTCAAAATCATATGTTGATAGTTACCAAATAAATGCAGTCGTTTGTCGCGCAAAGCATTTAGCAATTTAGTTGAAAGGAATTAAAACAAGTTAAAATAAGAGAAACAGGTGATAAATATTAATTTACGTAATATTAGAAATCAAACCCCCATCCTAGGATACAAAAGAAAATTACTCAGACATTAACGGAGATAAGAAGATTACACAGATAGATTTCGACATTAATTCAGAGGAAGAACTGATCTGCTCTCGCTCTCACTGCTGCTCTTCTATTTCTTTTGTTACTGCGTGAGTGTGGAATGTTGTGGTGTTACGGGAGGAAAATAAGTGGAAGCGAATGGATGAGTGTGGTGAAAATATTCTTCAGACTCCCGTCGTGCGTGGTGTGTTATTTTGCAGTTATGGTGCTGGGTTTATATAGAGGTTTGGATCCGTACGAATTTGATTGCAGATGAAGAAGAGCATTGATTGCTTCATTGATTGCGCAGGGGACAGAGCTGGAGACGCGTGACCGAAATAAGGTAGGCGCCAGTGGGAGTAGATAGATAAGGCGAGTTGCAGACTGCGCGAGAAGAAAACTGTTGCGGTTCCTTGTGTTGTCCGCCTGGACAACCGCCCAAACAGAGGCGGTAACCTCCTTCAACGTCCGCCTCCACAACCGCCCAATATGGGGCGGTAACCTCCTTCAACGTCCGCCAGGCGGTTGCCTGTGTGATGTCCGCGTGTTATCGCGATGTCAAGCTTATTTCTTCTACTAGCTCTAGATTCTTCGTTTGGGCTCCGTTTTCTGAGCCGTCTGCGCCTATACGTTCGTCTGTTCGTGTACTTTGCTCCTAGCTTGGTTGTTCCTCATGTTTAAACCAATAAATTTGTGAGATTATCAATAAAACATAAACTAGAGGAAAAACATACGATAAGTGAGAAATGAGCAGAAAAGTGCTGATATAATATATGAAATACACCCATAAAACATGCTCATTTAGACACTTATCACACCCCCACACTTACCTTTTGCTTGTCCTCAAGCAAAACCATGTACCCAAACAAGTAGGGAATGCTCAATATTAATAAATATTATTATGAAGGGTAGGATAAAGAAGTCAATAGTACATGATCTTAAACTTTTTAGAGGAGTGTGATCCATCACCTACTGGCGGCATAGGTGTACTTAGGGCAAAAATAAAAATTAGAGTTTCGGGGTATGATCCGGAGTACTTCAATGCTTCTTGATTTAAGGTGACTTTGAGAACTTTTACCATGGCCAACTTCTCTCAAGAATGGGCATTGAGGAGAAAACAAAAGGAAAAATAGAATTAAGCATGCGTTTCACTTTTGCATAAGAGATGAGAAGATAATATGTAGGCATTATGCCTTCGTATTTTAAAGAACACTCAACTCTCTTTGTTGGTTACCAATGGTGTCTCGAAAGTCCCTTATTTATTTTTTTGTATATATATTTTTTGACAGAGAAGCACCTCTTAGCAATCCCTAAGAAAGAAGACAGAAAGAACCCCTGAGTAATAAAAATCCATCCATTTCAGATCATTTGGTCACACCGCATAAAAATGCTCCTCAAAAGTAATCAAAATTTTAAAATTTTTGTACATTTTTGTACCATTTATCCCACAATTCATAACAATATTTATTCTTAAAGAGAACAACCCACATAAAAAGGGTCCACGATATTGAATTTGAACAAACGCAAGATAAGCAGAGAGATTAAGCATTTTAGCATAAAATGTCATCGAAAAGGGCACACTCCCCCACACTTAAATTGAACAATGACCTCATTGTTCACTAGAAAAACAAGGGAAGGTTTCAGAAGACCTTTTCGGTAAGTAGATAAAATAGAGAGAACACGAAGCTCACAAATAATCATTTAAGCACATAAACTCTCCTCTGCATATTTTATTTAAATAAAAGCATAATTAAAGAAACTGGTACTCCCCTGAGATTATTTTTGCTAGCGTGTATTGAACTTCCCCCACACTTGAGCTTCAGCCTCAAGTAGCGTAGCTTGGTTGCGGTGTAGACATGAAATTGCACCTGCATAAGACACTAGAAGCAACCATACTATAAACGGGGTTAAGAGTTAGCAAAAATAAAATTCAAAGGGAACCTGAAAATTAAAACAGCATAAAAGCATATAAAAGATAAGTTCGTCCGGGTTGCCTCCCGGAAAGCTGCCCTTCTTTAACGTCTTTGGCTAGACGCTTTGTCGTTAGATCGATCCTGGGGGGTGGTTATGAGGAGTTGATCCAAAGCATGACTCGATGGTTTTTTTAAGAGTCCACCTGGATGCATGTTTTCTTTTCTTATCCCGCTCTTCGTCCGGGATTGATGGTGGTATCTCTGTAATAGACATGCCGTCTGGAAGGGTGATAAATAGAAGTGGGGTTGCTGGTGATTGAGTGTCCCTTACGAACTTGAGATCCTTGGATTTGCTATCTGGAGATCTTCCTGATGCAAACTCCAGCTTTTCGTTATAAGCTTGAAGGGTGATTTTCCCCTGGGCTACCCAAATGTGCACATCGGCTGTGGCAAGGAATGGTCGTCCAAGGATGAGAGGTGTAGTGGAGTTCTCTTCGATGTCTAGAATGACAAAATCGCATGGGAAGTATAAGTGCTCCACTTTAATGATAACATCCTCCACCACTCCGCTTGGGTATGCTACTGAACCATCCGCCAGTTGCAGGGTCATCTTAGTCTTTTTCATTTCTCCAATTCCCAGCTTTTTGAAAGTGGAGAGGGGCATCAAATTAATGGAGGCACCCAGATCGCATAAGGAGTATGGAAATGAGGTGCTACCAATTGTGACTGGAATGGTGAAGCTGCCCGGATCATTGCATTTTGAAGGTAGTGGTTGTTGCAGAATGGCTGAGCAAGCTACATTGAGAGGTACCGTACCAACTTCGGCCAATTTAGTTTTGTTGGATATGAGGTGTTTAAGGAATTTGGCGTAGTTTGGCATTTTGGCAATGAGGTCTACAAACTGTATGTTGACGTTTAGCTGCTTCAGCATTGCCAGAAACTTACCATATTCATTATCCAGCTTCTGCTTCTGGAGTCGGTGAGGAAATGGTATAGGCGGTTCTTGTGAAGAAGGTTCTGAAGCTGGTGGAATAGTGAGGACGCTAGGAGATGTCTTTTCTACTGGGACCTCAGCTTTTTCTTCACTATCCTCTTTGGATTCTTCTGATCTTTGCGGGATGTGAATCTCGTCGGTTTTCTTACCGCTTCTCAAGGTTATCGTCTTAACCTCTTCTTCTTCTTCTTCAAAGTCGAGCTTTTCATTTTCATAACCAGCCACCAAGTGCTCAAGGTAGGTATTCTCAGATTGAATGCAATTTTTATAGACTTTGGCGGTGCTTTCAAGTTCAGCTACATTCCTTTTGGAAGTTTCGATTGCTACAACCCACTCTTGGAGGGAAGGGTGTAGTTCTGGAACTTTAGCTGTTTCAGTCACCTCCGTCTTTTCTTTATCGTGCTCCTTAACATAGATGCATTTGGCTTGCTCTCTTGGATTTGGTTCATTTTGGCTGGGGAGAGCCCCTGGCGGTCTGCGAGCAAGTTGTTCTGCGATTTGATTGAATTTACCTTCGATTTTCTGGTTGAAGGCTTCTTGTGCAGAGAGCTGGTTCTGAGTTATGGACATGAAACCCTTCATCATCTCTTTGAGTTCTGCGTTTGGATCAACAGAGGATGAAGATGGTTGTTGTTGTTGCTGTTGTTGGAAACCTGGAGGGGCACCTAGTGCTCTATAACCCATATTAGAGTTTGGTTGGGGTCGGTTCTGCCCTCCTTGGTTCTGATCATTGTTTTTCCATGAAAAATTCGGGTGATTTCTCCATGGGTAGTTGTTGTTGATGTTATTGTTGTAGGAATTACCGGGGCGGTTTCCTATGAATTGTACTTCCTCGTACTGGCCTTTGCCTTCGCATTGATGAGTTTCATGAGGACCGGCGCATATGACACATCCTTCTGTAGGTGGAGCTGGTGGTGAACTTGTAGGTGGGGAAGCTATTGTTTTTACGATTTCGTTTTGTGATGTTGTTAGCTTTTCCACCATCTTTGCAAGGGACGAGATCTGGCTGATAAATGATCCGTAGGCTCAACGTGGAGTAGGCCTGCTGCTCGTGGCGTTCTTCCTTTGGATCTCGTCCACTGTCTTGTATTGCTCGTCATGGTTTCGAGAAGGTCCATTCCTTCTTTAGGAGATTTCATCATGAAACTTCCTCCTGCAGAGGAATTGACGAGTAGTCGGTTCCCATCATCCAGACCGTTGAAGAATGACAGGCAGAGGGATTGATCGTCAAGACCATGGTGGGAACATTTCATTAGCATATCTTTGAATCTGTCCCATGCGTCGTACAATGTTTCTCCTGGCTCCTGACAGAAAGTATTGATTTCACCGATCAATTGCCTTGTTCTACTGGTTGGGTAGTATTTGGCAAGGAATTTTTGGGCCATTTGCAGCCATGTGGTGATTGATCGGGAGGGAAGGCTTCGGTACCACCTGTTTGCTGAATCCGACAACGAGTGAGGAAATAGTTGTAGATGGATTCTTTCTTTAACGTTGCCGGTCTGACCAAAGGAATTGCAGAAGTCTAGGAAGAGACTCAGATGATTTGGGGCTTCATCTGGGTTCGCTCCACTAAACTTGCCTAGATCCCGGACGGCGGTGATGTAGTGGGTTTTGAAAACCCATCGTCCGGCTTCTTCTGGTGTTAGTTCAGGGAGAACTATGGCTGATGCTCTTCCTTCGGTATTCAGT
The DNA here is from genome assembly GCA_023374045.1 of Limonium bicolor. Taxonomy (NCBI): domain Eukaryota; kingdom Viridiplantae; phylum Streptophyta; class Magnoliopsida; order Caryophyllales; family Plumbaginaceae; genus Limonium; species Limonium bicolor. Next base: position 41,808,501 of record CM041782.1, on the reverse strand, counting down.
TGGTGGTAGTCAGAGAGAGCACGGTGTTCTGGTTGATTTGCATGGTCTATTTCATTTATAACTTCGTTATTGGCCATGGCTTGGTTTCTCAGGTTTCTTTGTGCTTGTAATAAAGTGCGCTCGGGTTCGGGGCTCGGACTGATTGGTGGAGAGCCTCGGGTTCGAGTATTTGGCATGCACAGAAGATAACTTGTGGTTTGTCAGAAGCTGCAAAATTAGTTAGTAAATAAAATAAGAAAGGCAGAGATATTGGTTAGGCTGATAAACGTTAGTTAAACAACACTGATATTTTTTTTTGTTTTTTTTTTTAACAAGAGTAAAATGACAGAAAATTGAAATGACAAGGGAAAGAAATGACAGAAAATTAAAGTTAGGAGTTAGTATACAGAAATTATAAGTTAGTAGTTAGTATACAATGGAAAGAAATGTTAAGGACAATGGAAATGAAATGTTAAGGACAATGGAAAGAAATGACAGGAAATTTTAAGTTAGTAGTTAGGGACAATGGAAAGAAAGGACAATGGAACGAAATGACAATGGAACGAAATGACAATGGAACGAAATGACAATAATATTAAGATGTTAGGAGTTAGATGTCCAAAGTCCGAAGTCAAATGTCCAAGTCAGGTCAGAAGTCCGATGTCCAATTCAGATGTCCAAGATTAACAATTTAATAGTATTAACAGATTATTACTATATAGCGAGTGAACTACCGGAAACTAGGGAAATTGATGGAATCAATCTCCCCGGCAACGGCGCCAATTTGCAGAAGGTTATTTTCTGAGTGGTTAAACTGGTGTAAAATTAAAAGAAAGAAATTAAAAACTCAAATTATAAACGTCGGGCTGCAAACAAATCCCGGTCGTAGTTAGTAAAACAAGTGTCGTATCCACAGGGAGATTGTTCAATTTATCCTAGTCTTGGTAGTTACTTAAAAACTGTAAAAAGGGGTTTAGCCGGAGGCAAGCTTGATTTGTTGTTGGATCAGTGCAAATATAATAAAAACAGTAAAAAGGTGAATGATTTAAGTGTATGAATGGAAAAATGTATCCTAGGATAGCGGGGGAATTTCCTAAATTACTTAAACATATTTATAACCACTTCTCAATTATTTATTGCCTATTAGAGTTAATAATTGTCAGTTACGAACTCTTAATAAAAGCCTTAATATTTTCCTGCTCAGTCCGGAGTGTAAATACTAAGATTAATTCCTTTGTGGTACCTAGACTATCTCAAAATCATATGTTGATAGTTACCAAATAAATGCAGTCGTTTGTCGCGCAAAGCATTTAGCAATTTAGTTGAAAGGAATTAAAACAAGTTAAAATAAGAGAAACAGGTGATAAATATTAATTTACGTAATATTAGAAATCAAACCCCCATCCTAGGATACAAAAGAAAATTACTCAGACATTAACGGAGATAAGAAGATTACACAGATAGATTTTGACATTAATTCAGAGGAAGAACTGGTCTGCTCTCGCTCTCACTGCTGCTCTTCTATTTCTTTTGTTACTGCGTGAGTGTGGAATGTTGTGGTGTTACGGGAGGAAAATAAGTGGAAGCGAATGGATGAGTGTGGTGAAAATATTCTTCAGACTCCCGTCGTGCGTGGTGTGTTATTTTGCAGTTATGGTGCTGGGTTTATATAGAGGTTTGGATCCGTACGAATTTGATTGCAGATGAAGAAGAGCATTGATTGCTTCATTGATTGCGCAGGGGACAGAGCTGGAGACGCGTGACCGAAATAAGGTAGGCGCCGGCGGGAGTAGATAGATAAGGCGAGTTGCAGACTGCGCGAGAAGAAAACCGTTGCGGTTCCTTGTGTTGTCCGCCTGGACAACCGCCCAAACAGAGGCGGTAACCTCCTTCAACGTCCGCCTCCACAACCGCCCAATATGGGGCGGTAACCTCCTTCAACGTCCGCCAGGCGGTTGCCTGTGTGATGTCCGCGTGTTATCGCGATGTCAAGCTTATTTCTTCTACTAGCTCTAGATTCTTCGTTTGGGCTCCGTTTTCTGAGCCGTCTGCGCCTATACGTTCGTCTGTTCGTGTACTTTGCTCCTAGCTTGGTTGTTCCTCATGTTTAAACCAATAAATTTGTGAGATTATCAATAAAACATAAACTAGAGGAAAAACATACGATAAGTGAGAAATGAGCAGAAAAGTGCTGATATAATATATGAAATACACCCATAAAACATGCTCATTTAGACACTTATCAATTCCCACCCCTAAGTAACTCAATTTGTCTAGTCTTTCTCTATTTGCCGGCCTCTCTCAGTTCACCGAAAAAATAAGGTACTCCCTCCGTCCCTATCTGAATTTCTTATTCACTATTTGGACATCTCGTTTGACTTCAATATTTAACATATATATAAGATAACATAATTTTATAAATTTGAGTTTTATAATAGATTCCTTATGAAAAATTATATGTTGTAGAAATTTATTTTATAAACTTTTTTATCTTATATATTTAATATTGAAATAAAAAAATATAAAAAAAGCAAACATCAATTAAAGTAGGAGGGAGGGTAATTGTTAACTTTAAATTTCAGTTTACTTTCAAATTTGTTCAATTAATGGCTAATGGGGCTATCCGTAGTCAAACCATAGGTTGTCTTCCAACTCTGAACCCAAACATCGTCCATTCCCTCTTCCTTCTGTACAAAGACCCTCGAAACCGGTCTTTGCTTCCATCCTTTCTTCTTGTTTCAGCTCTCATTTCACTTTTCCCCTCGCTTCTATTTTTTCACTGTTCAAACAGTTACATAACATTATAATATTCTTCTCTTCACTCTTCTTCTTCTTCCGTTCTCCCGTCCTATCCCCATCTAACCTCCTCATCCAGCAGCAGCTACCAGAAACAGAGAAGATAGAAAGCAAAAAAAAAAAAAAAAAGGACAAACGGAACAGCAAACAAAAAAATGTACTACCAGCTCCCTCATCCTCCGTTTCTTCATCTTCCACATTCTTCACTCTCCATCATCATCTGTCTCTTCTCATCTTTTACCCAATAATGCAACATTCCCCTATATCACCGGCAACACCACCTTTATAGCAGACCAGTCCCCCCTCCCCCCTTTCCAGGTGGGTATTACACACACTAGCCCCATCGATCTCATTTATCTTTCTCATACTTTTTTCTTTTGTCTCTTTATCCTTTCCAATTTCTTTTACACAAAAGAAAAAATCCCCCCAAAAAAATCAAAAGGAAAGTTGTTAAAAATAATGGAGATGACGACGGCGGCTAGAGTCGTGGGTGGTTCGGATGGGTTTCCGGGTAATACAGAAGAAAGTGGATACGTCTCACTCTCTTCGAACAGCATCGAGCTTGAACAAACCAAGCAGAAACGGTCTTCTCCGTGTATCAGATCTGGAGTTTTGAATAAACAGCAAGAGGGATCTGGTGGGTTTTCTATTGATGATTGGAGGGCTTCTAAACTTACTAGAACAGGTTGCGGTTTCCTTAACACTAGTACTGCTACAACCGCCACCGCCACCGCCACATTTCTGCAAAATGGAAGTGACTCAATGAAGTCCGGTTCTGCTACTACTACTAATCTATCAGCAGCGTATGATGCCGCGGTTTCCTCTGATCCCCAGCTTCAGCAGCAGCAACATCAGAATATGCTTTGTTTTTCTTCTGGTGGTTCAAAGTCTCCTGAAGTGACCGGGGCGCTGGGTTTGCTTACTATCCACCCGGGGTGACTGTTGCTGCTCAACCAAGGAATAGTGGAGGTAAATAACGATTATCCTGACCTGTTGTACTTCACATATAACTGGATCCATAGAAAAGAAATGTTGATTCCGCTGTTTTTTCCGTTTGATTTGTAGGATAAAACCATGAGTTGTCTCGTTTGATTTATTTTGTTTGCGCGTCTTTCATTTCCCTTTTGATTTCTTTCTCTGTTCGTCGTCGTATCTGTGACTGTGTTGGGTGTATGTCATATCATATCAAACGAAACTCAAAGTGGGTTTCATTTATCTTTTCCTGTTGGGGTTGTAGGCGGAAGTGATCATTGTTTTTGTAAGTTGTTCCCCTTCTCGTATGTTTGTCGGAGAAAAGCAAGCGAATCTTTTTCCTTTCTCATACTGCTGCACTGAACCATATTTGCGCAGATTGGCTTTGCTTTTTTGGCTTCTTGGGTTTTCTCTCTCGGAATAGGAAAGTGTAAGTATAGCTTGGTCGGGAAATGGGTAAAAATTGAAGATGAAAGTAGCAATTTTAGCAAGGCGAATCGACGGTGATATGCTCAAACATCTACCCCATCCGGGTGTTTTTTCCCTGTTTGTAGGGCTGACAGCTTTTGCTTAAACTGGCTCACCTGTTCTTGCTGAGAATCTTGATTTCCTCCTGTGTGTATTCTCGGTATACATACTTTCTCCTTTGTTCTGATTGTTTAAGTTCTCCGTTTTCTATTTCAGGAGGAGGGGGGTATCATCATCAATCTGCAGGTATTACTCCTCTTAATACAACTGCTCCTAGCAACAATGTTTATCTCCTAAGTGGAATTAGAGGACCATTTACACCATCTCAGTGGCTTGAGCTAGAACAACAAGCACTCATCTACAAGTACATTACAAGTAACGAGCCTATACCTCGTCATCTTCTCATCCCCATAAGAATAGCCCTTGAAGAAGCTGGGATGTTTGCTGGTCTCAAACCCTCACTCTGTAAGTGATTCTAAGTAACCTATCTCTCTTACTTTTATATAGCTATGCTATCTGTTTTTTTTTGTTTACTCCTGTGATTCCTTAGGGCAAACAGAGAGATATCTTACCTAATTGTTTATTGTTGCTTGGTTTTTGCTATAATAAATAATAGGGGGATGGGGTGATATGGATCCTCGCTACTACTCCAACCGCGCGGATCCAGAGCCGGGTCGGTGCAGGAGAACCGATGGTAAGAAATGGCGGTGCTCTAAAGATGCAATGCCTGATCAGAAGTACTGTGAAAGGCATATGAATAGAGGCCGTCATCGTTCAAGAAAGCTTGTGGAAGCCCAAGCTAATGCTAACAACAACAACAACCACCATTCTTCTTCTGTCCTGGGGGTCAACAAAATGGATTCCCCTGCTACTACTACTATGAAGCTCGCCTCATCAGCTTCTTTTGGAAACGGAGACAGTTCATACAACAGCAGCTATGATTTCTCGAAAAACTTTCAGCCTGCTGCTTCAAACCCAATGGTCAACAGGTAGATTAGATTGTTAACACTGCTACTATGGTTCAGATAGTTGTTCTCCCTGATACGTAATTGCATTTCTTCTGAAATATGTTCTTCCGGGAGAATCTAAATCGAATTCTGACCTGTGAATGGAACTCATTCAAGATGTTATTTGACTTTTTTTTTTCTTTCCTTGTGTTCATATTATTATATTGTCACAGGATGATGTTGGGTAGCAGCAAACTAATTCAGGGGATGCAGCAACAAGATACTACAGCACAGCTCACCTTTCTGCCGCCAAGCATTAACCTGAATTCTTCAACTAACAGCCCCCACAACTCATTTTCCATATCCAATGCCACCCAGTTTCCTTACTCAGAATCAACCCCAAACTTGTTTGGTGTTCCCTCTACAGGATCTCTTATAGGCACAACCACCACCCCTTCAGAAAACAAGACCACTGCTGCTGCTCCATTCTATACCAACTATTCCACTTACGACCTAAATCACCGAGTAACCGACCCTGAAACACACCTCCACAACAGTTTTGTTGACGAATGGCCTAATGCACAACCTGACAATCGAGCATCCACCACCACCTCCTTCTTGTGGCCCGGACTGCACTCAAAACACAACACTCAGCTGTCAATGTCAATCCCTATGGGCCCTGTAGATTTCATGTCTTCAACCTCATCACCCACCCATGATAAATCCGCAGCTGCTGCTGTATCACCACTCAGCCTATCAGGAGAGCTGCTTGATCAGACCCAGGTGTATCTAGGAGTTGGGCTTGGAAGCAATTATCATACCCAGAGCCAAGGGAACACCAACACCAACATCCCTGTTTCATGGGAAGTGTCAATGGGTGGACCACTTGGTGAGGTTTTGCAGAGTAGTGGGAGTAGCTGCTATGGTAATAGTTATGCAGGGGAATGTGGGAAGAAGACATCTACATCATCTTCTCCGCTTAATCTGTTGCCTAGTTCGTCACCCACTGGTGTTTTACAGAAAAGTGCACTGATTTCTTTGTCTAACAGTAGTGCTGGTAGTAGTCCCAGGGCTGATAATACCAAGGCTATCGAGAGTGGTGGATGTGGTGGTCAGTCTTTGCAGTGAACCTCTGAGCTATCTGTTTTTTTGACAGTGTTGAAGTTGAATCTTTTCATCATGGTTTTTCAATTGTGCTGGAATTTAGTGTATGAAAATGGAAAATACCGGTGAAATTAGAATGTGTACAATATGATGAGGTGGTAGATGCTTTTAATGGGTAGGTAATGTTGGATGATTTTGACCTAGAAGAATCTTCTAACTTGGTAGGCTTACAGTGAGTGACGTTGTGTATGTAATCTTATCCTTTTCTATTTGTGAGTGTTCCTCACTTTGTTGTTGAAGTGTAGTAGGTACTATGCTGGGCTGCCAACCGGCCTGCCTTTTGTTTATGTGTCGGCGCGGATGCAAATTTTCAGTTGATTTTGAGCAGATTTTTACTGCAGCTTGCCTTCAGCGTGAAGTTGGATGGAAATATTTCACTCGAGCTATTTGGATGATTGTTAAGACCTCGACCCTTTTGCACCTTTCTTGGTTACTCGTAGATATAACGGACTCATTTGATCAATGACTGTTTCAAGGTAAAAGGTAATCGAAAATGTAATCAGAAATGCATATCGTTGTGTTTTTATATCTTGACCTTGACCTTGACCAGGAAATAGGCTATGTTGTTTATGTGTTGTACTACTGGAGGATGCACAAAAAGCTTAACTTCCATGTATAATTTGAGTCCTTGTCTACTACAATATCTTTGTATATTATGTATGATATCGGTGTGATCTATCCGGGATTAGTTGATGGCTTAGGGCCTGTTCGTTGGAGCAATTCATGGGCTGCAGAATAAATGTGCACATTTATGTGGTCATTGAGCTACATCAACCAAGAAAAAAAATGTGAGGATTAATGTTGACAATTCATCATTTGTCAACTTTATCCAAAAGCTAGTATTACCTACGTTTGAATGTAAAACTAGGGTAAATTTTTTCAAGAATGATACATTACAATGTTACCCCTAAATAATACCAAATATCTCTTCATGGAAACGGAAATCAATTTCTCCAATGCTGCTACCTTCGTATGCATAGAATGGGGAGATACATCTTCAGTTTGTTACTGGTTCGATTTCCCCAACAAATGGCCGGTACTTCATGGTGGTGGACCGGCGTGTTTGTACGCTCTCACCTATCAACATTTTCTACTTTTCTTTGTGCACATGTTTCTTTGTTTACACAAGAAATGTTTTGTGACTAGATAAGAAGGGGATGAATTATGCTGCTACCAGAAGCCATTGTAAAATGGAAAACACAACAGACAATAGCAATGGAAGAAAGACGGAGGAGGTTGAAGAAGATGAATAGTTGAAGATATTTTATAAACAAATGTGGGGTATAATGGTAATCTCACAGCCACAGAGACTGATTTTGTAAATGTCTTAACCGGACACATACTTTTTTCCAAACCCAATAATCTCCACATTAATCTACCCCTTCCCTTTCACATTAATTTACCCTTTTTTGAAAGTGATGAACGAATGGCACCTTAGCCGACTAGTCCGTAAGAGGAAGACCGCGAATTACTTGGTAGATTATGTTTCAAATGCTAGTTCCTTAGATTTAGGTTTGTTAGGATCTTTTATAATTTTCAAATTTATCTAGATCTTATCTTTACGAATAATTAGGATTTTGTTAGCTTTAGGAAGTGCTTATTTATTTGGCATTTAGGGGATTTTATTAAGATCATCAATGAGTAAAATCCTATTTTACCTAACCTTCTCTTTTCTCTTCATCTCCTTTGATTCTCATCTCCTTTTGGTCTGATAATGTAAGTTCCTGCAGCTTCTTGATGCTTTTGATTGACCAATCTTCCTCCATAATCTTGAAACATCTCTAACCATTATGTAATTAATAAAGGACTAATTAATGAACTATAGAGGCTAATGAGCCCTAATTCATCAAGGAATTATGAAACCTCGAATACATATTTATTCACTAAATCATACCGTGGTATGACTACAAACTATAAGATCGTAACCAAAGGATCACAGTGTTTTACTAAAGTCACTTATTGACAGAGTTTGGTCAAACAGTTTCGGAAGAAAGGAAACAGGCAGTATATCACACTGCGTGCAGGTAGGGTGTAGTTCACCCTTGTGTTGCAGGTAGTCCTATTTGGTTAAACAGTTTCAAGAGAAAGGAAGCAGGTAGCTACATCACACGGCGTGCAGGTAGCTCCCCGTTGTGTTGCAGGTAGTCCTGTATAGGATAGCCTATATGGTAAAAAAAGTTATAAAACCTTAATGAAATATTGGATTAAAAAGGGAGTAATTATAAGGAATTCAACTAATAAAGTTGATAAAACAAGTAACATATCAATACATGAACTAAGAGCACAAATCTTGTAAAGGATTATATAACATATTTTACATAGTCACAATGAATAGTAAAGTATACTAATCACTCAAAAACACAAAGGAGTACACCTTAGGACAAGATAACTACACAAGTTACAACATATCACATTTAACAAGTCCAAATGTACAACTTGTAAGTCTTTAATATTATAAGACACAAAATGACAAAACCAACCCCCATAAATATCAAGTGCTGACAGTTTTGGAGGGAAGAAAAGTCTTCAAAAGTTCTTTTCAATATTAGAAAAGGAAGCTTCCTAACTCACAAAGTCATCTCACCTTGGGAACTCCAACTCACAACCTTATTACACACTCTCTCACTGATTCCTTCTTTCTTTGCCATACTGTCGAGAGTACTCCTCCCCGGATGAAAGTTTGTTTTTTCTTCCTCAACCTTCCTCTATTGTTACTCCATGGAAGAACATCAAGTGGTTTTGACAAATACTTCACCTAAACACCCATTTTCTTCTTAAATCTTCTTATTTCTTCATCAAGAACAACACAAACCCTTCTTCCTTTTTAAACGGCAAAAAATATGTAGCATTTGAAGGCCAAAACCTTGGGGAAGCAAGGGTGAAATCTAAGCTCAAGTTCAATAAGCCAAAGGTAAGAAAAGTGCTTTAAAACTCTAAGTCCTTCCTTGGCTTCATTATGGTCAAAAATCCAAGCTCTCTTAACTCATTTCCTTCACTCTTTCAATAGCTTCATAAACCTCCAAATGGTGGCCGAAAATCCCAAGAAGAACAAGCTCTAAACTAGAGTAATCTTTAACCAAAGGCAAGGCTCAAAAACTAGGGTTCCTTGTGCTCAATCTATCTTCAAAGCTTGAGATCTGTTTAATATCTAACCATTCACCCCTTTCCCTAGTGCTGGCAGAAATATTGGGCAAAATATCAACACTTTGAGTTACAAGGTAAATTCTACTCCTCAAGGTCCCTTTTTGTGCTTTAGGCCTTAAGATCTTCCTTTGGTTATGTCTAGGAGTCAAAGACCCTAACTTAGCTTCATCTTGTTTTCTTGAACATGTCTGACATTGGAGTTGAAATTCCCTTGGTTTCTTGGCCAAAAATTAAAGACAAACAAGGTTGAAAAACTCAAAATTCTACCTTAAGAAGGGTAAGCTTTTAAGCTAAAACTTTGGTACTTAAATCTATCAATAAACCCTTAGAATTGTATAGAATATTAATGTGCCTCTTATTCAGTAGTAGGGATGAAATTTTAGGAGAATACAAGACCAAAAATCTAGCTTTAGAGCATTAAGGTTAATGTTTAGACCTTAAGACGTATTTCTATGTTTTAAGCTGTTTATTGTGGTGTTTAAGTTAAGGAATAAAATGAACATTAAAAAATGGTCTAATTGGACCTATGAATGAATATAAATGTAACGCCCCTATTTAACATATTTATAGCGGAAATAAAATACTAAAGGCGCACAGATCATCGGGTTCCAAACACCCGGTACCAAACCTCACCAAAACACAACTTAAAGATTACAAAAGTCACGGCCTGAACCACGAGAAAACTTAACAAAAATAAGAAGTAATAAAACATAAAAACTCTCCAAGCCTAATCCCATCCCAATCACTCTTTCTCTTCGTGGCCACCTGCTAGATAACACGTACCTGCAAGATAAAACCAAGCAGCCCACCCCGGAAGGGGCGGGTCAGTTCCCTGGAATGGAACTGGTACGATCCTCCAAAAAAAACTTAAAATACAATTCTTAAATAAATAATAACTTGAAAACAAACACTTAAAACACTCAGAGAAATAAAGCATTTCACAATCACCAAATCAAGATACTAAGATAAGAATAAAGTTTAATAACTGAAAGATAAAGTTAGTGGAACAAAATCACATCATGTGTTAGTGAACATCCATTTCCTTAGTTAAACCCAATTCCCGTTAGGAGTAGAAAGACTCAGATAGCCACAAAGGACTAGGAATGATAAAGTAGATCCAAGAACCAAGAACTCGAGAGTGGAATAATTCAACTGGGAGAGATGGCCCCCACCGCCAATCACGTCCTTTTAGGACAGGGGATATACAGCCCCTCACTGTTTATCACGTCCACTAAGGACAGGGGATATACAGCCCCTCACTGTCTATCACGTCCACTAAGGACAGGGGATATACAGCCCCTCACTGTCTATCACGTCCACTAAGGACAGGGGATATACAGCCCCTCACTGTCAAATATCAATGCCCCTATGGGCGAGGGATATACAGCCCCCTACTGTTACCATTAAAGACGCATGCACGTCGAAGGAAAGATTTCCAAGATTGACCTTTTCCAAATCCCCACTAGATCACCAACTACCCAGAGCAATACCAAAACACTCAGTCCTATAGAGTGCAGAAGCGTAAACCCTAAGCAGTCAATGTCTAACGGGACACCAAATAGAAGGAACCAATACCCAAGTGAGTTCCACATCCAAGGCTCAGTTAGTCACACAAGCTGAGTCAGTCACACAACCATTTCCTTTTTTAGAAGTTCCTCTTAAAGCCAGTTAGCGTTTTCCAAAACATTCCACAAGTCAATCAGCCAAAATAACGTAGTACGAGAAATCGTACAAAACATTCCATAAAGTCCAAAACACATCAAGCTGAGTACGAGAAATCGTACCTGGATAACGCTGTAGCAGTTCTAGTCAACTTGCGCAAACAATCAACAGTACTCTGAAGAATATTAAAGGTAGTCTATCATCAATCGCTTGTAGCCTACGTTAAGCTCAAATAAACTCCTCACTCTTATTTCTAAGTCCCAATTATCTTTTAAGCCCTCACTTAATGTTATGTATAACCTTTGACTTGTCTTAGAATGTTGCATAACTCAAGGTTGTAGGATCAAGGAATGTATTTTATTAACACTAGTTAATTGTTCCACCCTCATCCACTTTACTAATACTTAACCGTAGTTCTCACATTAAAGACCTTTATAACATAAGTGCATTATACGTTATTCAATAAATCTTAGAATTTCAATAACAATTCTTAAGCTCAATACTTTTATTCTTACTTTTGGACATACATCGTGTTATGACCAATGATGGGTTTATCTTAGAATACTATACTATTATTTCACAATTTATTGACTATGTATCTTTATCAATATCTACTAGATGATCCATTATAACTAAGTCTTCCCCCTTAACTTAATTAAGATCTACATCCCGTATACTGAAATCGTAGTGTTGTAAACGCATTTTAGTATAACCTATTTGAGCTACTAAACTCAATTATCTTATCTTTAGTTCAGAATGGCCTTTAATTACAACCATCTATTAATCTTGTCATAAGTTGTTAAATTACTTTTCATCTTGAAATAACCATATTATAGTTAACTCAAACTTATCGAACTCTCACATTTAGTATCCACAAGGTTTATTATTTACTTAACCATATCTTTATAATAAGGTGTTTTAAGATAACCTTTTATGTATCCTTACTTACATTTAATTCCCTAGCTGTTTTACTTTTACACACATTCTCTCTATAGACCATGTATAATCCTTTTATATTAAACTTCGTTAAACTCAAGTCTTAAATACATTTTATATTGTTTACAAAACCTAAAGTTTCAAAAGAATAACTTAATAAATTAATTTCCTTTATTGTATTTAGGATGGACATTATATCTTAGCATGAGGTAGAATTTATCAAAGAATTAAATTCCGGTTCATAAGTGAAATTGTCAATTACTTAATAAGATAATATATTCTGAACAATCTCCATACCTTATATTCAAATGACACATTAATATTTCCAGTGTCAAAAGGTAAATCAATATAATCTCTTATGTAACCTAGTTTCATCTAATTAAAGGTTTAAAGATTTTAAGTATCTAATTTCTATTTACAAACCTTCTTATAAATTCTAACTACTAAATACATTACTTAACTATAAACTCACATCCTGAATATTGGTGTTAATGTATTTATATGGCTTAACTAGTTGTAAGAAACTTAAGGATTATTATTTAGATTAAATTCCTAATCATAGCTTAATGTAGTTTTATATCATAATCCCTTTTAATGATTTTATCTTAAAATATTAAGTTATTACTCAATACTATAAATATTAAGAAATAATTAAATCTAGACTTATTTATCCTCTTCACATTTAGATGTAAAAGTAACTCATTTATTTTATTATTGTTTATATAATAAGAACATTTAAATGTAAAAGTATTTCATTCATTTTATTATTAATTAAATAATAAGATCTATTTGTGTAACACTTTATGTAAACTAATTCCAAATATTCCTAAATTTCAACTTATTAATTTCTTAACCAAATTATAGATTTACATTGTGGTCATTGACTAAATATATACGTGTATTTAAATACTGTTTATATAAATCTTAGAAATTCAAAGATAACTAAAACCTCAACCTATAACCATAAATTAATACCACCTCATATAATATTCTTTTATTAGTATCATGTAGAGGTTTAGTTTAACTCATTAATTCCATCATATCCTATTTTCTATAAGGTATTTTATTTCTTTTATTTATTTATTTATCGTATATAATATATATATTTATGTTATTATATTATATATATATATATCCTTCCTATTATATTTCTCACAAGGAGTGTTATTTCCTTTATCTATTTTTATTGTATTTATATATATATATACATACACATATATATAAGATTTATCCAGAACATTCTTTAAGAAATTCTATTGTATTTAATTATATCTAATATCTTTTAGACATATCCAAAACTGATTTATGGTTTATAAAATAAAGTATTTCCCTTAGTTTTAGTTAAACATATTAGCTTCCATATTATATATAATAAATAAATGTAGTTTAGTTAAATTCCTTGATTTAATATAAGTTTCTATTTATTTCTCTCATATAAATATATATAAATATATGTAACAATTTTTACTTCACTTAAAGTTAATACCCAAAATATTTATAAACATACTGTATTTAATGTTAATTAGTCTTACTATATTTTCCCCAACCTATAAAGTTCATTAATCAACTATACTTTAATTTTTGATTACATTAAAAACTATATATTATAAGTTATTCTTATGAAAAACTCACAAACACAATTTTTAAAACCTTTTCCCGTTGCCCAAAAATTCCCAAACTTAATATACAGTAACTATAACATTTTATACATATTATAAAATTTTTATTTCATAAAAATACCTTTTTAATTTAGCCAAATAATTCCAGAAAACCCGTAACTTGTAAAAATCATAACTTATGTTTAAAAACTCCAAAACCGTAATAATTTACATCAAAATAAACTACATAAAATAAGGAATCTATGGTTAAAATTTCAAGTCAAAATACATTCGGGAAGATATTTAAATTAACCCAACAAGTTAAGACCATTTACTGGAATTTATTAAAACCCTTTTAAACAAAATTCTGGAATGTTTTAATCTCGGCCGTCCAATCTCTTAAATCGAGATCGGACGGCTCCTGTACGTCGAGTTCATCAGCGAGCTCACTTCTACCCCCGAGTACTAAATCGTTAATTTCTCCTAATCCACAGAACGAAATTGAGTGATTTTTGTTTCTATGGATTCGAAATCAAATTTCGGTTCTATCTATTGGTACCGATTTCCCCAATTTTAATACAGTATACACCAAGATTCGAAACTGATTCGAGAGTTAGGTTTTTATTTCGGTACAAATAAAATCGAATGCAATTCCTCCGAATTCTCCTAGCCTAACACGAAATTGACTAAATTGGCACATGGGTTAGGTCGACAATGAAGTATAGATTAGCAACAACGGAAGAATTTGAGGAAACACTCACCGGAATTGCAATATCGGAGGAGAATTCGAGAACGGGTTCTGGAAAAACTCGAACTTCCGATCAGTTCGTGAAGCCAACTTCGAGGATCTATAAGTTATTGTACAGATCGATTTAGGCTTTGTTAATTCGCTCAATAGAAAGATGAAACGTAGCTCTCCACATTGATAACTAGAACTAATCCTAACTCGCACCATACAAAAGATTTTGAAGTTACAAAACACGAGTTTACCTTCCTGTTTCGGTGTTATTTATGTGCTGTTGAAACCGAAACTTTAGACCTCTATATCTCCCAACTGGTTGCGATTCAGACTTGGGCATAAACACGAAAATTGTAGAGGGATTAGAGATCTTTACAACGAGCTAAAGAAATCGAATTTTGGTTGATTAACGAAGAAGTTATGATCGACGCAAGTTACCTGAAAACGAAGGAAATTCCGGAATTCTGGAAACAGCCTAGCAAGGTGGCTACTTTGGCTCGATTTTCCGGTTGACTCAGAAGGATCTAGGGTTTGTATGAGTAATGGTTGGAAAGAGTAATTGTAGGAGAAGAGAGTGGTGAAGACGGCATGGAAAAATATTGAGTAATGTGAAAGTTTTAGCCGTCTAAAGTTAGGGCTAGGAAGTGAAATCGGTTACGAAAATCAGGGAAGGAAATCGGCTAAGTGTGGGCGACCCATTACAGAGTGACACGTGGCACTTCTTAAAATTTTGATTCAAAACTTCAATCTTGCATAACTTTGGCTAGGATGATCCGTTTTTGACGTTCTTTTTATCGATCTTCATGGTTTTTCATAACCTATTTTTTGGTATAGGTTTCATGGCCTGGTTTGACCATTCTCAAAAAGTCAACTCTAGCAAGGCTTAATAAGCTTTAAGGTTTCTAGAATTTTATATTGACTTTTATATTTCAAAACAATGTTCCAACACTTCCCAAAATCTTTATAATATATATGGAGTGTTTAATAATTTTCCCAAGATTTATTGACTTATAAATCTTATTATTAAATTCATAATACTATATAATAATGTATAATAATTAGGGTTAAATAGAAGAAAACCCCTAAATAAATTTCACAATTCCATATAATAATTTAATATTCATTATTCCATATCATAATTTAATTTTTTAATAAAAGAAATCCCCTAAATTAATTTAAATTAATTTAGGGGTATTTCAATAAACCCACATTGAAACATTTGATTATGTTAGTTAATGACTTAAGGACTTAAAAGTCATCTTTACAAAGTTTAAGTGGCTAGAATGTAATAACCGAAACTTGGGCAGTCGGGTATGTATCTCGAAAAAAATAAACTTGCTAAAATAGAAATTTTGGTGTATTAAAAGTGAATAATATGACTTAATACTTTGGCCAAAAGTTTGGGCTAGTTTATGAGCATTTTGGTGTTTTAAGTGCTCTCAAAAGTTAAGTGTAAATATCTAGTAGTTTGAGGGCTGTTGAAATAATTAAAATACTTTAAGGATATGGTGGAAATATAGCTAAAAATATTAGGAAGTGTTTGGAAGGATTTTGGGACAAACTTTGGTTAAAAGTGTCTTTAGGAGTTTATGAAATGATTTGGTGACTAATGGATTGAAAAGGTTGGTTAATGTAAAAGAAATAAAAGTTGGAGTGTTAAAGGGTAATATAGCCGAAAGTTAGGCTTAAGTTGGGTTAGAAATGTAAAACATAAGTTAAGTAAGAATTAGAATATATTTGTAAGTTTAAAGAACTTACGGGGGTAAAACCGTAAATTTGGGAAAGTTTGGATTGCCAAATTAAAATGGACAGAATGGGTCTGTTTGAGATTTCCGAAATTGAGATTTAAATTGTAATTAATTAAGTGAAGGATTGGAATTAAAAGATAATTGGAATTAGTGGTCAGTTGTAAAGTTTAGGAAATTTATGAGGGTCAAACTATAAATATTAGAAGCATATGGTCAAAATCAGAATTAGGTAGATTAGGGGCTATTTGATAATGTGAAGGGTTGAGATTTAACTTTGAAATAACTAAGTTATAAGTTGAAGTTGTAAGATAAATATATGGTTGGGAGGAAATTGTAAAGTTAGGAAAATGTTTAGGGGCAAAGTGTAGTACTAAATAAAATTGGAGAATGGATGAGTATAATGAAAGTTAAGGGCAAAGTTTGAAATAATTGAGGATTATAACATATATTACATTAAGTATAAGCATCTTAATATAGAGGTATAAGTTGGTAAACAACTTAAGGAGATTTAAAATCCACATGAAACAATAAGAATACTTGGAATATGTGGAATTACATCCTAAGATTTGAGATGTAGTTATGTATGAGAATGATTAGGGGATAAACCTAAGTCATTAATACAACGTGTAAAAGTTGTATATCTACCATTACATGAATGGTTAGGATATTGTTAATTAGAGAGGTTATTAAGCCTAGTAATTTATATGGTCCTTATAAGTGTTGACTAAGTTGACCAATTGGATCAAGTTGACCAACTCATTAAACTACATGGAAATTATAAGACCCAGGGCCATTAATACTTAGGTCAATTAAATTAACACCATTGGTAAATGAAACCTATATGAGTGTATATATGTATATATATATATGTACATGTGATAAAATGAGACCATTGGCAAGTGTGTAACACTAAGGTTGTAGAAATGATACAAAATGTTGGCTAGTAACAACATTAGAGGATTAGCTAGCTAATCTGAATGGGAATACTTTGAGTAAAAGCCTGAGTAATAACAAGTGATAAACACTGCGGTTAATTACAAGAGGATAGTCATTTCAAGAGATATCGAAAAGGTTTATTGGTTTATAGAATATTAATACTTAGCAAAGTACTTCGGAGTTTAAAGAATGGATGGCGGGCGCGGGACTACACGCTTTCCCTGTCTCATCAGTGTACGATATAGTTTCTTGTAAATTATGTGTTACCGAGGTTTATCTCGGCTTGTGTGCTATTTTTTTGTTTGAATGACCATAAGATTAATACATGAAATATAGACTATTAATTGTTCTACGTTTTTCATTATCTGTCTAACCTTGACCTTGAATGTGATGTACTACTAACTACACAATAGAGTAGACTTAAAACACACATAAGGAACATATGATTATGGTTAGACACTCCAAGAGGATGGTGTATACGAACTTATATAACTGTGGAGAACATTTGAGAACTTCTCACTAACTCCCTAAACATTTAGTCTGGATCCAAAACGAGATGATCTGAACTAACATACTAGTAGTAGGATGCATGATTCGAATATAATGCTAACCAACATGGTTTACTGGGGGGGGGGGGAGAGAAGTCTAGGATGGTTCCGGCCGTGTGCGTATTTGTATAAGAGGGTGGTATCTGCATCAGCTCCAACTTCCATGGTTATCCTAGAGCCAGAAAGATTGGCTCAGCATCCTTGGCCCATGATCATTGATGGGGGAATTTGATTGTACGTCACATTGACGGTGGTTGCTCTAATGAGGCTATTACTCAAGGAGCAGGGTTCATAAAAACCCAATTAAATATACGTCACTTTTGACAGTGGTTAGTTGTAATTAAGAACTTGTTGGAGACTTAAGTTTTACAGATGATTGCCTCCTCAGTCAAAGTGGCGATGCAGAAAGACTTGGCGTCGTCGCAACTTACCAGTTCGAGTACCTCTGCAGAAGCACCTGTTGACTTATCCCTATCTGCCGAGAGGCGCGACACTACTGAGTGGCTGCGGAAATTTCGGATGCATGGGAGCGTGCGTAACGTGAGAACGTGAGGCACAAACAGCTCCACAACTCTGATACTTGCTGAAACAAATCAAAGAGCCGCTAGATGAAGACTCCACCGAAGATTTAGGAAGCAGTTAAAACAAGTATATAAGCATATGATTGTAATTAATTTGGGTGTGCATTCTAGATTATTCAGAGAGAGAAACACCACTTTGAGAGAGAAAGTATTTTTGACAGATCTTAGTGAGATAGTGTCAATCAGTTTAGGTATTAATTACCTAGAGAGCACACATAGAACACTCCCCTTTACTCCTTGTGACGCATTGATCAAAGTCGAGAGTAGAGCGAGTGTTGGATGAGACAGAGTACCTCTGTCGAATCCCAAGATTGGAAGCTAGGTTATAATTCACATTGATTTCAATACAAGCAGAATCCTATCTTGTTAAGTTTAAACAAAAGCTTCCGCGTTATTATTTTCTGCACACATTTATTCTTCAAGCAGAGTCGGTCTGAGACTAACACCTCAGACCTACTCGGTCAGCACCCTGATCCCTTCAGAACTTATTTCTTATCTCTCTAGTTCATAAAACCCTGATGAAATGTACGTCACTTTGGCGGAGGTTTGCTTCAATGAGTTCAATACTCATTTTGATAGGGTTCATAAATACCTGAACACATTTGAGAATTAGTAATGGAAAGGAAACAATCTCAATAAGAGGATTGTATTGATAATACCTAAGTTAAGGCCGAACTTAAGAACCAGTTAAATTCTCAAGGCCTAGGAAGGAAGAAGAACTAACTCATTTGATTGATGAACAGATCCCACTGTGATGGATCATTTTGTTTGAGTATATGTTATTATATGTTGTCATGTTATATGTTTACAACACTTCTTTATATTGTTTGAATAAAATCAACTATATGTTTATCGCCCAATTAGTCGTATGTAGCTCGGTAGCTAGTGGGTTACACGTTATCATACTCAGCAAGTTGTGTAACACCCCTCTTGTTAAACTTGTAATAAATCCTCTCGTAGCATAATGAAAAACTTATTACAACCAACCTCCAAGGTCCTCATCATATTGTAATTCTCATCGTATGTGGGTGTTAAGTTATAGGATAACTCATAATTAATTCATTGATGGACAATCATCCTGTGTGCGCCATGGGCAGCGCATTCCGGCCAAAGATATAAGATCTCGGGACTTCCTCTTTGCCTAATGAGGCGTCATTTAATATGGCAATAGCCATGTACCAACAACAGTACATTCCGACCAACAGTCTATGAAGGCTCATTGGAGTTTAATTAGAGCAAACCCGATCCGGGTAAAACTCAAGTTATCACAATGCGCAACCAGTAGTAAGAGACTACTAGATTTTTTGAAATACCCCGAACTTAAATATGGTGATTATATTATCCTAATATAGTATTTAAGGGCCTAATAGTGCCTAAGTAATTTTTGGTAAAGAAAATAAATCCAAAAGAAATGAGAAAAAACGCTTAGAAAGCGGAAAACGCTAAAATGAGCGTTAAATAACCATAGGAGGTACGAGACCTCGGTTATAGTATCGTAAGGATTCCTGAAGCTTATTCATGCCTAATTAGTATATGGGAATGATTCCCGAAGAAAACGGATCCAAGAAATGTATTAAAACGCTAAAAGAGCTTTAGCGCACGTTTTTCGAGGAAACCCGAAAACGTGACTTTAAGTGGTCAAACAGACCCGTAAAAATTATAAATCATTAAATAATAATTATTAAGCATTTATAGAAGCTTAATAACCAATAAAAATAAAGAAACGAGAAAATTCCGAAAAACGGGCCCGGTTGGTGAACAGTATCAAAACCGGGTAGAATAACGAGCGTTTTCTGTAAAAGACGAAAAACGCTCCAGCTAGTAGTAGTGTGTGGGGCCGATTTTTAATGGGTCAAATAACCCTCTCATACACATGTAACTAGCTAATAAGTAGAGGGAACCAAAAAGCAAAACAAATAAAAGTACAAAAGTAAAACAACACTCTCTCACCTCTTATTCTCACTTTTCCCTCTTCTCTCTCCTATTTCCCCCTCTCTCACCGTCTCCCTCCTTTCCTCTCTGGCTTGGGCGATTTTTGAGAGCTCTCCCATGGCATCCATGGCTTCTCTTCATCCTTCCTCATGCTCTAGCTCCATTTGAGCTCCAAATGTAAAATAAAATACATATTTGAACTCCCCTCTTCAAGCTCTACATTTCTATCTTTTCAAAATCCGAAAATGAGCAACTTCATCTCCATGGGTTTTCCCCATTTGAAGAGAAAAGCACACCATTGTGAAGCTTGGAGTCTCCTCTTTCCAACAAGGTAAAAATCTCCATGAAAGACCTCACTTTTCTCCATCTCTTGGCATGGCCGATTTTTGGTCTCTCTCTTACCTTGTTTTTCCTCTTGTTTTGGAGCTTTGCTTCAACCCTCCAATGGTGGTGAGAACACCTTCTTGAACCAAGGGCTAAAACCCCTTCTAAAGCACTCCAAAGGTAAACCCTAGAATTTGTATTTTAAACACTTCAATGAATTAGTGTTATTATGAGGGTTAGTAGGTTAATTATGCTTGTCTTTGTGTGCTTGGGTAATGGGAATGGAGTTTGGCAACTCCATTCCCCCACAAAATCGATTTGGACAAGAAAGAGAGGAAGAGGAGAAATGGAAAAGAAAAGAAGGAATCAAAAGCTCAAGGTAAGAGCTCCTTCCTAATGTAAATTCTATTGCATTAGAGTAATGGGAATGGGTAAAATATTTAAGGAACCCAAAACCTTGTACTAGTATTGAGGATTGTGAAATTTGAGTATTTAAGAGCAAGTATTTGAATTGAAGGCTTTGGAGCCAAGTGTAATGAGTATGTGTATTGGTATTGTGATTGATGGGTATTGATGTATTAAGATTGCTTAGTATGTGTGCTGGTAGAACCCTTGTGGTTTGGCTAGAATAGGAATGAATTTGATGGAAAAGTATGTATGTGGAGAAGCTAGAATAGTAGGTGAACTATGACAAAATTTTAGTAGGAATTGTGCATTAGTGGATGACTTGGTGAATGGGAGAACCAAGGTATGTATTGGGATTAGTAGAGATGTTTAGTAGCTATGGGATGGTAATTGTAGTATGAGGAATAAGAAGTGTAAAATCTGTAGCAAAGTGTATAAGAATACATTGGAGAAGTTAGGAGAATCTAATGTGCAAGAATTAGTAAAATGGATGCTAGACTTGGGTATAGATATTGTAATTGCTTGGAAATGTATTTGGGATACTAGGAGTAGCATTGGTAGAGGGAGTATTGAATGGTAAAGGTTAGAAGGAAAATCTGTAGCATGAGAGTAAAGAAAACAATTGTAAGAATTGAAAGGAAGTGAGGAGAAATTGTGTATGTGGATTTAGAGAAGAGTAAGGAATTGTTGGATGAACTAAGGCAATTTGGAGGGCCTAGATAGTGTTTAAACATGTGGGATTACATGTAGGAAGATTGGGGAAGTAATGGGTAAAAGAGAGGACTGAAAACAGATTTTAAAACTGAAGTACTGGGCCGAACCGGACTTGCGACCGGACTTGCAAGTTCGGTCGAGCCCAGATTTACAAAGACGGGAAACCTTCTGGAATCGACCGAACTTGCGACCGGACTTGCAAGTTCGGTCGGACCAGAAAATTCTCCCGTCAGAAACCTTCTGGAATGGACCGAACTTGCGACCGGACTTGCAAGTTCGGTCGGCCAGAAAAATTCCCGTAATGCAAGCTACTGGATTGGACCAAACTTGCGACCGGACTTGCAAGTTCGGTCGGCCAGAAAAATTCCCGTAATGCAAGCTACTGGAATGGACCGAACTTGCGACCGGACTTGCAAGTTCGGTCGAGCCAGAAAATTTCCCGTACTGGTAGCTATTGGAATGGACCGGACTTGCAAGGTCGGTCGCAAGTCCGGTCGAGTTAAAAAAAAAATTTTTACTATATGATTATGATAATCATATGTATATATATATATGCCTATACACATATATGCATATATGTAGTAGTACACTACAATTGAAATAATAAAGGTAAGAAAGTAAGTATATGAGTATGAAAACAAGTGTAAAAGTAACTAAGCAAGTTGAGAGTATAAGAACATTAAGTACACCGGGATAACGGGGTAAGTACGGGAGTAGTAATTATTTGTGTATCATAAGAGTATAGTATTAATAATAATGTTGAAACATTATCAGTGGAACAAGTGTGAACCAAGGAACAAGGGAACACATGGTAGAGCTAACTTCGGTGAAAGGTATGATTTCATCATGCCCCGTATGCTAACCGAGTTACGTTGATTTGTGTGCTGTATGCCGGCACTAAAGCATGAAAACGGTTTATTGCCTTTCATTATATGTCTTGTTGTATGTTGATTGAGCTAACCTTCTTGATTGATTGTGTGGCTTACTTAGTGCGTAGACCGACTCATAGATGAGTCTATTGTGTAATGACTCGTGGTGAGAGTCATGTGTGAATTAATGGAACCGTAGCAACGCACTAAACCAACGAACCAATAAACGATAACGTAAACCAATGAACTCACTAGAATGTGAGAGAGTGTACGGGAGTAATAACCTTCCGATAACGGTAGGAGAAACGAAATGAATAATCCACGAACGAAAAGTAGTGGAAGTATATAAGTAACCTCTATTAGAGGAATTAATCTTGGTGCAAAACATGAACCATGAGAGTAGCAAAGAATGAGGAGGGATCTCCAAACCCCTTAGTAATTAGTCAAACCATTATGAGAGGACCCGACTGATGTAAGTATGCCCTGAACGAGAGAGTATTCGATATGTTGGGGAAACCCTTAAATCTGAGGATACTAGGCGGTGGTAATTCCCTAAGCTAACAGAGGTTATCGAGAGAGATACTTCTAGGCTAATCCACGAGATTGTAATATACTCTGAGAGAAGAGTGTTGGGAATTCGAGTAGTCCGGTAGTACGGACATTTGAGTATTTGAGGAGCTAAGCGTATAGCCCTCGTATTGTAGGTCCGGTGGTGAGTCTTGTGTATGACTCGCCCAGAGGCCAAGTAATGAGTATCGAGTAAGAAGCAAGTATGAGTATGTAATGAGTACCGAGTATTGAGTATGTATGAGTAAGTTTTGAGTATCGAGTATGTAAGAGTAAGTATAGAGAATTGAGTAGTGAGTATGCACCAGTATAGTAACGAGTACAGAGTAAGGATCGTGTACGAGTAAGGTATTGAACATGGAGCGATGAGTATGCAAGAGTAAGGAGCGAGTATGAGTAGAGTAACGAATATCGAACACAGTACGAAGAGTAATGAATGTATAATAAAGACGAATGGTTGACTATTGAATTGTCTTCCTTAGTAAGTATTGAACTTGTATATTTATGTAGGTATCTTTGATTGTATTGTTGTAGTATGAGTATGTATGTATGCATGTAAAATGAACTCCATGTATATCCGACCCAAAGTAGTCGGCGTACCGCGGTTAGCACGCGGTATATGCGGATTTCATATGCAGCGTAAGCTGACCCCCTCGGGGGACCATTTTTAGTGTGCAGGTACTCGAAGCTGACCACCGTTCGAGAGAGTAGGACGGGGACTGCTACGTAAGCATGGGTAGTTGAGAAAAGGGAATCGTATTTGTAACGTAGTATGAATTTGGAAGTCTAGACTGTGTCGGTAATGTAAGATTGTAGTATGCTCGGTATAGTATTGTATTGGAGTTGTAATTGGATTATGGTTGAGTATGCAAGGGAAGGTAATGTATTGTGTAGAGTGCTCGGTATGTTCAATTCATCAGACCGATAGTATGTAGTATTGTAACTCGCCTTGTTAGTCACGTGGGTGACTAACGGCATTGTACACCCGCCGTTGTGTATGGAGTATCCGCTGTGAAGGTAAGTATTGTACGGTAATGACGGTATTAGCGGTAGGGGTGTTACAAAAAGTGGTATCAGAGCGAAGTATCGCTCTGATGGATGAAATATCGAGTCTAGGTAAATACCGAGTTAGGAAGTAGAGGCTTAGGGCTAAGGGTTGAGTGCTAGGGTGTGAGGACGCTAGATAGGAATTTCCAGTGTGATCTGGATACCTACAGTAACCATACCCGCCCTCCGCGTCCCCCGTTGTAAGTTGGGACAAGAATGCCAGAGAGATGGAAAGACCTCTCACACTCGGGTAAAACCCGATCTGGCAGTGCAAATAAACCTTATTAGAAAAGAACCTGTCATACGGTAGAGTCCAAGAACTGGAAGTCCCGAAGACGGTTCCCGTTGAATGAAAAGGACCGCACTTAATGGCGGAGGAATGAAGATCCTAAGCACAAGGATAATGGAATTTATGGCACCATGGGGCGACATGCTTCGCAGTCGCGAGAACCATGAGTAGCCAGTAGAAGAGAAGCACAATCGCGCAATGAAGCAAGGAAGATAGAGTAGCAAGCCCGAGACAAGAGAGTCTACGGACTGTAATGTTTGATAATACCGATAACGGTATACAAACTGACTAAGGAAATAGTCGAGGTTGGATTAATACCAAACCTACACGCCAAGAGGCCGTGATAACCGAACAACATAGTTCAGGTAACGATGAAAGGATTCATAACACAGACACCTATAGGACCACAACATGGTTCCCAAGGTCAAGTCTCGTTAACCACAGTGACGGTGTGAGACAACAGGATTGACAACAACCATGTCAAGAACACTGAGAAACGACTCAGGAGATCAATCACC
This sequence comes from Limonium bicolor, assembly GCA_023374045.1. NCBI lineage: Eukaryota > Viridiplantae > Streptophyta > Magnoliopsida > Caryophyllales > Plumbaginaceae > Limonium > Limonium bicolor. Next base: position 41,783,618 of record CM041782.1, on the reverse strand, counting down.
GAAATCACAAGATCAAAGGAAGATCTAATAAGACCACCAGTCATGGATGGAAACGATACCGCCACCGGTATACATTAACCGAAAAACAACCTACCCGCGCACTTGCCTAGGGCAAGTGCAGCAACTACAGGATGGTTGGAAGACTTTTAACAACCCGCAAATACTTGCTAAAGTACCGCTATGACGAATGGAGCAAAAATAGGATCACCAATCCTGAGTATTTGAATAATGAAACCTCGGAAAGGCCTAACGGCCCGACCATTGTATTGAGAGTATACCGGTCAGCGAGAAGCTGAACTTGGTCAGGACCTGAATCATGGCAACGCCATAAAGAATTTCTTTTCACACCGAACTCAAAACCTAAATTTTTCTTTCAAAACCACAAATCCTTCTTTTAAACCTCGGATTTTTTTTTAAAACCAAACTAACGGAAATACGGTGAGTATCATAGAATGATACAAGAGGAGTTGGCAATAGAATACTTCACCTAGGCGTGTGACGAACACTACGAGTGTACCCAAATACGGGATGTGGGACGACCGCACTCCGAAGGAGCTTGCGGGCCTGACATGTAGTTAGGTAAGTGGTAACGTACCAAGACGGTACCCCACGTATGTATACGTGTAGTGTACGAAACACGGGAAGTAGTCAACTCTGTTCTACGGACCATAAGTAAATTTGAAACAGAACAGTTGGTTACCTCAACCGAACAAAGGAAACTCAGATAAGCTACAAGCGAAGGAGTCAGAAACTCATTTCAGGAGAACCATTAAGAGTTGAAAGTGCACGAAGCACTAACAACGGGATAAGACATTGGATATGTCACGAGGATATCTAAGTAAAGCATGATAACTGGAAGGAATACCCAGTCTAAGCACAGTATGGCAAATGCCTAACATTAACACATCAGTGTTCAATGGACGGGATAGAATTCCCAGATCAACTACCACAAAACACAGGATGATGTTATAAGGTACTAGAAATGCCATTCATCACCGGAAGGGATATCAAATCCATCATAACACAAGGAAAAAAACACCAAGGGTCTACCCTAAGAACGGGAGACGTTACAACCCTCAACGGATAACTCAGATCCAGAACCGCAAGGTAGGACAATCAACCGAACATACTCATAAATATCAGCCAGATGCTGCCATATAATCAGTACTACCCAGGAGCAATCCATAAAGGGTATCAAGTCAACACAGTCGAATGAAATATAGTGGTAAGAACACCACAATTGGAACGAACATACGGTTAGAACACCGAAGGGATCCCACTTGAAAGGGGATACCCCTAATCAATAAATGGTATCGATCTATACCAAGCTACAAAAAGGGTCTCCAACAGACGGAAGCGTGATGTGACGATCGTGTCAGGGAGCCCGGTATCACCTCCAAACCCAGCGATGGTTTATGGAGAAATAACCACTTGGAAACAACCTATGATGAGCAGAGCTCTAGACAACATGGCTAGTAGGCCATGAAACTGTTACCACACAACCAACGGTTGCAAAACCAAGGTGAACAATATGGAAGGCTGTCAAGGACGGCACCGATGAAAGAGTAACAATCGATGAATGAGGAAGCTCCTCATAAATGTGAAACCGCAAGGGCGGTGAACACGTGGATCCCAAGAATGGGATACCATCAGTAACTGTCGGGAAATATATTCCTTTCAGAACTACTAGTGTAGTCAAGCTTGAGCATACAACTATTGTCAAGCAATGTGAAATAAGCTTCAGCAGCAATTGTTGACAACCAAGGGATAACCGGTTATAAAACCAACGATGCTCAGGGAGCTCAGAAAAATAAAGGAATACCATATTCGGTATTGCCAAATACATGGGAAACCATTGTATAAATGCATGAGCTGAAGCTAGCAACAGTGGATGCCATGTAAACCAATACTATGGAATCTGTAAGAACATGGTGCACAACAGGCGACCAATGTATATGAGTAATCACTAATGCTATGGAAATTGTTAATTCGAGATAGTGGACAGACCGGGCAACAAGCCAGGAGTCCGCACGAAATGATGAAACACCACCTGAAGGAGTAACAATAATTCCTATTGCGATCTCATAAGAGAGTTACTACCAAGCGTTTACGCCTCTGCACTCTGTAGGACTGAGTGTTTTGGTATTGCACTTGTGTAGTCAATGATCTAGTGGGATAGCTAAGGATATGGAGAACGTAAGTAGTGGTAAATTCTTCCTCTCACCAGTAAACATGGCATAAGCCAGTCAAGCAAAAGCTTAGAAACAAACCATGCGGCCTAAGGCCAAAGAACACGAAGAGTGTGAAACACACCAACAATCACAAGATGTGAATTCCATTGGAATAAAAGCGAAATGAGACTTAAGAAAGTCACAAGGACCGACGCATGGAAAATGCAAGGTCATACAAGTAAAGAACACTTGTAATGAACCAGAGAAACTGGTGTAGCTCAGAAGCTACTAACGACAGAGGAAGCACTACAACTAAGTAGTGACTTAACCTCAACCGACAATAAGTCGGAGAAACCAAGTGAATAATCACTACAAACACAACAGTATGTATATACATGGCCAGAGAGCTGGTTATGAATCTACAACTCACCGAATTCGAGCACGGTAAGAGAACACCACACTTGGTCAATAAACCTTATTCCCACAATAAGAAGGATAAAAGGTGTTGTATAACACATTTAAGATAACAAGAAGGGCGAATAACCCAAGTTATCAGGGTCGCGCAGCAGAAGCTAGTGGGCCAGAATTCTAAGTGAAGTACACCTAGTGAATAAAAGGGTTAATCGTTAATGCCTTAAGGCCATTCAGGCTAGAACCGAACCCGGTTAAGAGTTAAATAAACTCCGATGGAAATTCTTGATGCAGGGGCTAACCGACAGTACGGTTAAGACCCGTTGATCAAGGAACATTGTATAATACACCGCATGGAAACTGAACCACTCCATGACAGCTGAATGCCTTCGACCAATGTCCAATGTTGACACATGGTAGATTACGTGGGCGTAATCCCTTTTAAGGGGGGTAGAGCAAAAACCGCGAAATGTATGTTTTACGTGATAGGTGCGTAAACTACAATGCGCATAGCGCAAAAGAATTTGTTTTAATGATTGATACTTATGTTACATAAACATTTGTATTCACTCATTGTATGATTGGGGTAATTTGGGAAGTAAGTATAGGAAAAGGAGTAGAGAAACTCCAGGGGAATGAGAACCCCGATTGGTAATAGTATGAGGTATGTATGGGAAATTTGAGAAGTATAAATCGGTATGGAACCGATGTATGTAATGAATATAAATCGGTGTACGACCGATGTAATTTATGAGTATAAATTTGGTATAGCAAAGTAATGGGATATTACACCCATGAATTTCTTGAGTATAGTAGTTGGAGATGATGTAGTAGTAGTTGATGAGAAGATTAGTAAGTAAGTAGGTGAATCATATAAATTGGAAAATGTACGTGTATGATTATGAGTAGCAAGATTAAAAAGATAGAAAACAAAATAATGTTTGACAATCTGTCTGTTTGTATTGAGGTGGGAAGTGGAACTTGATTTGCTAGCGATCAAGGGAAGCCGAACACAAATTGGAGTGGAAGGATAATTCAACACCAATGCTGATCACATTGGGGTTGAAGGACTCTGGAAACTCCCTTAAGTGGCCACAATAATAACACTAGTAATAGGAATGATCATCATAAATTGAAATTGGGAGATGTATGCAAGGTTTTCAAAATGAATTTCCAAAACTAATTTGGTACAACGTTTTCTTCAAACTCGAGAATGAGGATCGGTTTTAAAACCGCTCCCACGGGCGCTAGTGGATCTTCCATGCCTAGGCACGGGTATCCGGTCGAAACCATAAGAGGTGAAGCTAGTTTTGAGTCTGTGGAAGTGTAGAGTAGTTTGAAACCACTACACCGGGTGTACGGTAACAGTGGGTGTTTTGTATTTTTCCAAGGGCACTGGGGCAGTGTAGTCCCGAGTAAGTATGAGTAAGTATGAGTAAAGTATGAGTAAGTAAGTATGAGTAAGTGCCTGAGGATCTCTATATGTGCAAATGAATTTGATCAGAACCGAAGGACCGTAGAGCCAGAAAGCGTAAGTGCTCAAGTCATGACGGCCGTGAACCAGATAGTGTAAGTGTTCAAACGTGACCGGTACCTGAGGGATCACTCGCCATTGGGGGAGGATTGTACCTAATTGTCTTCGGATGGACCCCCTTGGAGAGAAGTAAAACGGATATTTTTGATTGCAATGTATGCAGTGACATGCTGTTTGGATGCGTAGTATGCATCATGTCAGACATTCGGAGTTTGACAAGTTGTATGTAGAGGTCATAACCTTAGCATAGAGTATTGGTACGAGTAACAATATTAGATTCACTAACTTTGAGGGCAAAGTTCTTTAAGGGGGGTAGATTGAAATACCCCGAACTTAAATATGGTGATTATATTATCCTAATATAGTATTTAAGGGCCTAATAGTGCCTAAGTAATTTTTGGTAAAGAAAATAAATCCAAAAGAAATGAGAAAAAATGCTTAGAAAGCGGAAAACGCTAAAATGAGCGTTAAATAACCATAGGAGGTACGAGACCTCGGTTATAGTATAGTAAGGATTCCTGAAGCTTATTCATGCCTAATTAGTATATGGGAATGATTCCCGAAGAAAACGGATCCAAGAAATGTATTAAAACGCTAAAAGAGCTTTAGCGCATGTTTTTCGAGGAAACCCGAAAACGTGACTTTAAGTGGTCAAACAGACCCGTAAAAATTATAAATCATTAAATAATAATTATTAAGCATTTATGGAAGCTTAATAACCAATAAAAATAAAGAAACAAGAAAATTCCAGAAAACGGGCCCGGTTGGTGAACAGTATCAAAACCGGGTAGAATAACAAGCGTTTTCTGTAAAAGACGAAAAACGCTCCAGCTAGTAGTAGTGTGTGGGGCCGATTTTTAATGGGTCAAATAACCCTCTCATACACATGTAACTAGCTAATAAGTAGAGGGAACCAAAAAGCAAAACAAATAAAAGTACAAAAGTAAAACCACACTCTCTCACCTCTTATTCTCACTTTTCCCTCTTCTCTCTCCTATTTCCCCCTCTCTCACCGTCTCCCTCCTTTCCTCTCTGGCTTGGGTGATTTTGAGAGCTCTCCCATGGCATCCATGGCTTCTCTTCATTCTTCCTCATGCTCTAGCTCCATTTGAGCTCCAAATGTAAAATAAAATACATATTTGAACTCCCCTCTTCAAGCTCTACATTTCTATCTTTTCAAAATCGGTAAATGAGCAACTTCATCTCCATGGGTTTTCCCCATTTGAAGAGAAAAGCACACCATTGTGAAGCTTGGAGTCTCCTCTTTCCAACAAGGTAAAAATCTCCATGAAAGACCTCACTTTTCTCCATCTCTTGGCATGGCCGATTTTTGGTCTCTCTCTTACCTTGTTTTTCCTCTTGTTTTGGAGCTTTGCTTCAACCCTCCAATGGTGGTGAGAACACCTTCTTGAACCAAGGGCTAAAACCCCTCCTAAAGCACTCCAAAGTTAAACCCTAGAATTTGTATTTTAAACACTTCAATGAATTAGTGTTATTACGAGGGTTAGTAGGTTAATTTTGCTTGTCTTTGTGTGCTTGGGTAATGGGAATGGAGTTTGGCAACTCCGTTCCCCCACAAAATCGATTTGGACAAGAAAGAGAGGAAGAGGAGAAATGGAAAAGAAAAGAGGGAATCAAAAGCTCAAGGTAAGAGCTCCTTCCTAATGTAAATTCTATTGCATTAGAGTAATGGGAATGGGTAAAATATTTAAGGAACCCAAAACCTTGTACTAGTATTAAGGATTGTGAAATTTGAGTATTTAAGAGCAAGTATTTGAATTGAAGGCTTTGGAGCCAAGTGTAATGAGTATGTGTATTGGTATTGTGATTGATGGGTATTGATGTATTAAGATTGCTTAGTATGTGTGCTGGTAGAACCCTTGTGGTTTGGCTAGAATAGGAATGAATTTGATGGAAAAGTATGTATGTGGAGAAGCTAGAATAGTAGGTGAACTATGGCAAAATTTTAGTAGGAATTGTGCATTAGTGGATGACTTGGTGAATGGGAGAACCAAGGTATGTATTGGGATTAGTAGAGATGTTTAGTAGCTATGGGATGGTAATTGTAGTATGAGGAATAAGAAGTGTAAAATCTGTAGCAAAGTGTATAAGAATACATTGGAGAAGTTAGGAGAATCTAATGTGCAAGAATTAGTAAAATGAATGCTAGACTTGGGTATAGATATTGTAATTGCTTGGAAATGTATTTGGGATACTAGGAGTAGCATTGGTAGAGGGAGTATTGAATGGTAAAGGTTAGAAGGAAAATCTGTAGCATGAGAGTAAAGAAAACAATTGTAAGAATTGAAAGGAAGTGAGGAGAAATTGTGTATGTGGATTTAGAGAAGAGTAAGGAATTGTTGGATGAACTAAGGCAATTTGGAGGGCCTAGATAGTGTTTAAACATGTGGGATTACATGTAGGAAGATTGGGGAAGTAATGGGTAAAAGAGAGGACTGAAAACAGATTTTAAAACTGAAGTACTGGGCCGGACCGGACTTGCGACCGACTTGCAGTTCGGTCGAGCCCAGATTTACAAAGACGGGAAACCTTCTGGAATCGACCAAACTTGCGACCGGACTTGCAAGTTCGGTCGGACCAGAAAATTCTCCCGTCAGAAACCTTCTGGAATGGACCGAACTTGCGACCGGACTTGCAAGTTCGGTCGGCCAGAAAAATTCCCGTAATGCAAGCTACTGGAATGGACCGAACTTGCGACCGGACTTGCAAGTTCGGTCGGCCAGAAAAATTCCCGTAATGCAAGCTACTGGAATGGACCGAACTTGCGACCGGACTTGCAAGTTCGGTCGAGCCAGAAAATTTCCCGTACTGGTAGCTACTGGAATGGACCGGACTTGCAAGGTCGGTCGCAAGTCCGGTCGAGTCAAAAAAAAATATTTTTACTATATGATTATGATAATCATATGTATATATATATATATGCCTATACACATATATGCATATATGTAGTAGTACACTACAATTGAAATAATAAAGGTAAGAAAGTAAGTATATGAGTATGAAAACAAGTGTAAAAGTAACTAAGCAAGTTGAGAGTATAAGAACATTAAGTACACCGGGATAACGGGATACGGGGTAGTAGGGAGTAGTAATTATTTTGTGTATCATAAGAGTATAGTATTAATAATAATGTTGAAACATTATCAGTGGAACAAGTGTGAACCAAGGAACAAGGGAACACATGGTAGAGCTAACTTCGGTGAAAGGTATGATTTCCTCATGCCCCGTATGCTAACTGATAAGTGCAAAACATATAGACTTTTTAGGGTTTAATCACCTTATTAATTGTAGTATTTTTAGTAATGTTTCGCACTTATCTAGGGTTTTTCCTATAATTATGTTGTTATATTAACTGATGTATTTTATGTGTTAAATTGTAGGAAAAATACCTAAAACATACATATGTTTATAAGGGATTAAAATGGTCACGTGAGGAACAACAACATGTGCGCACGAATTGCATGCAACCGCCCATTAAGGGGCGGACCACTCTCATGCAACCGCCAGGCGGACGAGACAGAGGCGACCGCCTCCTTATCAGGCGGACGTGACAGAGTGTACCGCTAGTTATCTAGCGGACAAGAGACAGAGGACCGCGAGGCGGTTGAGACAGAGATGACCGCCACTTAACAGGCGGACAACATACAGAGGAGACCGCTAAATAAGTGGCGGACACGTGTAAATCTGTAGGAAATCAACGGGTTATCTTCTACGCCAACTCGCTCTCCAACGGCGCCTACCAGAAATCATGCAAGCGATTCAGCCCTGTCCCCTGCGCAATCAATCTGCAATCAATGGGGAGCTGCAATCAACGAGCTCAATCAGTGCTGCTGCTTTGTTCTTCTTCCTCTATAAATACGAGCCTCGTTCATCCTTACTGAGTGTCCTTCCGGAGGCTCCTTCCGTGGTTCCTCTGGAGTTCCAATTCACGCACCATCTCATTTCTCTCCTTCCGCCTTCTCCATTTTATTTATTTTACAGTCCACCAAATCCACCTCTAGCCTACGTACACAAAATAGCAGAGCGAGACGGAGTGATTATGGATGATTTCTATCATTCTTGTTTCTGTTATTTTATTTAATATGTTAGGCTAGTTTACGTTCGCTTTGGGAATAATTATTATGTTCTGTATTAATTATGCAATGTTTTTACTGGTTTTAATTTAATGAAGTTTGTTACGCTTAAAGCTCATCTCTCGCCTTTTTAATAATTGTCATGAGTTTATTAAATTGCTTGCTAAGTCTATTTTGATCAGACCAGGTGATAAATAGATAGGTTGATTAAGCCGTAAATCTGGAGAAAGCTCTATTATGATTTAATGAGTTAGTATTTTCAGATGCAATTATATTTCCTGGAATTTAATGTCCGTTTACATAAGAGTGCTCGAACCTTGATTAGACCGAGCATTTCTGGTAAACGAGTTCTTATGAGGCTATGACTTAGTCCTTAGGATAATTTAAGGAATTTTGCCAAACAATTATAATTAAACCAGTAGGAATAGCATGAAAGAGCAGATAATATTAATCTGAACCAGAGTCCCGTTTAGTTAATTTGCTTACTCAGTTAATTTTATTAACTGTTTTTATTTATATTTAACAAGTCAATTAATCCCCCCTCCTGTGACACGCTTAGGTACTATAATATGTACATTAGTCCCGTGGTTCGATATCCGGTCGCTTACATTTTCACTATACTACTGCGACCGGGATTTGTTTGCAGCCCGACGTTTATTTTGGGTTTTAATTTCTTTCTTTTATGTTAATTACACCTGTTCTAACCACTCACAATATAACGTCTGCACTAACCGAGTTACGTTGATTTGTGTGCTGTATGCCGGCACTAAAGCATGAAAACGGTTTATTGCCTTTCATTATATGTCTTGTTGTATGTTGATTGAGCTAACCTTCTTGATTGATTGTGTGGCTTACTTAGTGCGTAGACCGACTCATAGATAAGTCTATTGTGTAATGACTCGTGGTGAGAGTCATGTGTGAATTAATGGAACCGTAGCAACGCACTAAACCAACGAACCAATAAACGATAACGTAAACCAATGAACTCACTAGAATGTGAGAGAGTTTACGGGAGTAATAACCTTCCGATAACGGTAGGAGAAACGAAATGAATAATCCACGAACGAAAAGTAGTGGAAGTATATAAGTAACCTCTATTAGAGGAATTAATCTTGGTGCAAAACATGAACCATGAGAGTAGCGAAGAATGAGGAGGGATCTCCAAACCGCTTAGTAATTAGTCGATCCATTATGAGAGGACCCGACTGATGTAAGTATGCCCCGAACGAGAGAGTATTCGATATGTTGGGGAAACCCTTAAATCTGAGGATACTAGGCGGTGGTAATTCCCTAAGCTAACAAAGGTTATCGAGAGAGATACTTCTAGGCTAATCCACAAGATTGTAATATACTCTGAGAGAAGAGTGTTAGGAATTTGAGTAGTCCGGTAGTACGGACATTTGAGTATTTGAGGAGCTAAGCGTATAGCCCTCGTATTGTAGGTCTGGTGGTGAGTCTTGTGTATGACTCGCCCAGAGGCCAAGTAATGAGTATCGAGTAAGAAGCAAGTATGAGTATGTAATGAGTACCGAGTATTGAGTATGTATGAGTAAGTATTGAGTATCGAGTATGTAAGAGTAAGTATAGAGAATTGAGTAGTGAGTATGCACCAGTATAGTAACGAGTACAGAGTAAGGATCGTGTACGAGTAAGGTATTGAACATGGAGCGATGAGTATGCAAGAGTAAGGAGCGAGTATGAGTAGAGTAACGAATATCGAACACAGTACGAAGAGTAATGAATGTATAATAAAGACGAATGGTTGACTATTGAATTGTCTTCCTTAGTAAGTATTGAACTTGTATATTTATGTAGGTATCTTTGATTGTATTGTTGTAGTATGAGTATGTATGTATGCATGTAAAATGAACTCCATGTATATCCGACCCAAAGTAGTCGGCGTACCGCGGTTAGCACGCGGTATATGCAGATTTCATATGCAGCGTAAGCTGACCCCCTCGGGGGACCATTTTTAGTGTGCAGGTACTCGAAGCTGACCACCGTTCGAGAGAGTAGGACGGGGACTGCTACGTAAGCATGGGTAGTTGAGAAAAGGGAATCGTATTTGTAACATAGTATGAATTTGGAAGTCTAGACTGTGTCGGTAAAGTAAGGATTGTAGTATGCTCGGTATAGTATTGTATTGGAGTTGTAATTGGATTATGGTTGAGTATGCAAGGGAAGGTAACGTATTGTTTAGAGTGCTCGGTATGTTCAATTCATCAGACCGGTAGTATGTAGTATTGTAACTCGCCTTGTTAGTCACGTGGGTGAAATACCCCGTAACTAAAAACAGTGATTAATTAGGCTAATTATACTTTTAGAAGCTTAATTACACTAAAATAAATACTAGGGAACAAATCCCGAAGAAAACGGACCTTTAAAATGGGTTAAAAGCATAAACGAACCTTAAAGCGCGTTTTCGAGGAAACTGGGGAAAACGCGACTTTAAGCGGGTCAAATAGACTCGTAACAATTTTGGTCAACTAAATAGTCACTAATAAATATTAGTGGGGATTTAGAACCAATAAAATTAATTAAACGAGGAAATTCTGGAAAACGAGTACCGGTTAGTAAAAACTGTAACAACCAGTAAGTTGAGGGGTAAGAGTACAAATAAACAAACTAAGTGTGTCCACTTTGCAAATAAAAACAAAAATATGAGAGTGTGTGCATGTGTGGGCCGATTTTAGTAACCCCCCCTCTCTTTAATATTCCTAATTCACTAGAGGACAAAACTAATAAGTAAAAAAAGTAAAACTCACTCTCTCTCTCCTATTCTATCCCTCTCTCACGTTGGCACTCACCCCCACCAGAACTCCCTCTTCTTCCTTGGTCTGTCAATGGCGATTTTGAGAGCCTCCTACAGCCCTCTCCTTCTCTCCCCTCTTTGAGCACTCAAACCTTCTCCAAATCCAATAAAAATTACACCATTGCAACCCCCTTGCAAAGGAGAACATTTTCATCCCTTCAAAAATCCAAAAGCCCAACTTTCGATTTTATGGGTGTTCTCCATTTAGAGATTTGAAGCCACCATTAGAAGCACCTTCACCTCCTTATCATCTTGAGGTAAAAAGAAATTTGAAAATCCATCGCTTCTAGCTCTCATTGGCATTTTAAGAATTTTTCGGTTTTGAATGTCTTGTTCTTTTGCTCCAGCCGATTTGGCTTCTCTTGTGGGCTAGAAATCTTGTTCTTTCACTAGTCAAGGGCTTCATCCATTCATTGGAAGGTAACACTCTTTTTCAAACCCTAAAACTCAAATTCTAGGGTTAGTATAAAATGAATGCTAAATGGTATGGTGTATGTATTATGTGCTGTAGCACTTGGGTGTGAGGGAACCCTATTGGGACCGAGAACAAAGGAGAAGAAAGGAAGAGGAAGGAAAAGAAAGAAAGAAAAACTAACAAGTCAAGGTAATGCTCTTACCTTGGGTTAGTTTGTGTATTGCATTGTAACAGTTTTGAGTAAGTAAAATGAGTAATGTAATGAGTAATGAGTAGTAGTAATGTAGTAGTGCATTGGAGAAGAGAATGTAATAGTTTTTGAAGTTGTAAATGATGTTTAAAACTTGGGAAAACATTGGGTAGTGGATGTGTATGTGTATGTGTGCAGGAATTTTAATGTGTGTAGTGGTGTTGAATGGTGAGTATAATGTATTGTGTAACAGGTTATGAGAATGAGTACATGTGAGCTGAACTTAAGTGTGGAGAATGTTAAAAATATAAGGGAGACTATGTCAAATTTTGTGTAGAAATGAGAGGACTTAAGTTGTTTAAGAAAAGGAAGTATTTGGAGAGTTAAAAGGAGTATTTTGTAGTGTGAAACAGATTTGGAAAGGAGTGTGTTAAGAGAATGGAACTAGGATGTGAAATAGTGTATTTAAGATGCCAAGAGTGACATTAGTGGAGGGAGTATGAGAGTATAAGAGTTGAGATGAAAATCTGTAGCATGAGAAGGAAAACAAAAATCTGTAGCATAAGTGGAATAAAAACTGATGCAAGTGTTGGGAAGAAATGGAGAAAAAATTGTGTAAGTGGAGTAGGAATTGAGTAGTAAGTGTGGGGGATGGATTAAGGTGATTTAGAGTGTGTAAGTAGTGCTAAACCATGTGGGGAAACATTGGTAGAGATTGGGGAAACAATGGGTAAAGAAAAACACCCAAAAACAGATTTTAAAACTGAAGTACTGGGGCCGGACCGACCTTAGGACCGAACTTGCAAGGTCGGTCGAGCCCAGATTTACAAGACGGGAAACCTTCTGGAATCGACCGACCTTGCGACGGACTGCAAGTTCGGTCGGACCAGAAAATTCTCCCGTCTGAAACTTCGGAATAGACCGAACTTGCGACCGGACTTGCAAGTTCGGTCGGCCAGAAAAATTCCGCAGACGAAAGCTTCTGGAATGGACCGAACTTGCGATCGGACTTGCAAGTTCAGTCGGCCAAAAAAATTTCGGTAATGCAAGCTACTGGAATGGACCGACCTTGCGACCGGACTTGCAAGGTCGGTCGGGCCAAAATTTTCAAATACGAAACTTACTGGAATGGACCGACCTTGGGACCGGACTTGCAAGGTCGGTCGGCCCTGGAATTTCACCCGAGGTAGTCTACTGGAATGGACCGGACTTGCAAGGTCAGTCGCAAGTCCGGTCGAGTCAAAAAAAAAAATTGTTTTAATTATATGATTATAGTAATCACATACATATATATATGCCTATATACCTATGTGCATATATATGTAGTAATACACCATTAACGAAGTAATGATGGTAAGAAAGTAAGTAAGTTTGTAAGAAAACAAGTTTATGAGGTAGTAAAGAAAAGAATGGTCTTATAACCAAGTATGAATGTAAAGACGTAGTAAGTATACATTGAAAGTATCAAAGGAGGAGTAAGTTAGATCAATAATAGATCATTGATCATACTACTTCATGTATGTATAGGAATCAAATAGTTGATCTCCAAAGGAACCGGTAGTACGTATTCGACGGTGAACGGTATGATTTCTTCATGCCCTGTATCCTAACTTGGTTACCCCGATTTGTGTGCTTATGTGATCACCAATAAGATAAATGCACGAATCAGACTTATATTGCACTTAATTGTGTTTGAACTATATTGTTCTTGTCTTATGCACTTGAACATTTAGTTTGTATAATTCATGAAATGTATGAATGGAAATGAAGTGTATGTGTAAGTATGAGCACTTGTGTATTGTATGTATGTATGGGAAGTAAGTATGGACTTCTACTAATTCCTAACCATCTAACTCCTAACATGAGTAATGAGTATAAAGGAATAAGTAGAAGCTCGATATAGTTTCGGCCACGCGTGAGGATAAGGAGACACAAGAGGTTGGATCCGAATCCTGGCTATAATCTTTTCCATGGACCAAATCCCTTGAATGGGTAGCATCCTGGATTAGTGGGCCACCCTAAAGCCCGGTGGTGGGATGTAGTAATCCCTGCCCGGAGGTCATACCGACTTAACTGGAAGTAAAGTATGTAAGAAGTAAGTATTGTATTTGTATTGGTCTTGACTATTGTAAGTCATTGACCCGGAGTAAAAGTATTGAACACCCGATTAACCCGGGTGTGTAATAAGGCTAACAAGACCTTTGTATGTAATGGTGAATTGTATCTCCGTAATGCGGTGAGTATGGTAAGTATGAATGAATGACTTGCATTGTATTCCTTGTATGTATTGTATGTATGTATGCTTGGTAAAATGAATGTATGGTATTGTATTGTAGTAAGCATGTATGTATGTATGAATGAAACGAACCGCATGTACTCGACCAATTAATTGGCGTACCCTCGCTAGTACGCGGGGTATGCGGTTATCATATGCAGCATAAGCTGACCCCCTAGGGGGAATGTTTTTACTCCACAGGTACCCGCGAGGCGTGACGGAAGGGTAAGGACGGAATGTGACACTTTTTGGTAGATAGTAGGATTGAGATGGTGTACTGAGTTGTACACGGCTAAGGCCTTTGTGTAGCCGGTGTACCATGTGGTACACCTTTTTGGATAATGAATTCATGATTGGATAGTAAGAGAAGGTATAAACTCTTAGTTTTAGGGAAGTAGCACTGGATTGTAATTCGTATAACTTGGATACTCGGTAATCAAATGTAAGTACGTATTCGGTATTGTAAAGTAAGTAGTACGTATGTATTTCATTCTAATCATCAGACCGAAACGGTAAGTAGTAGTAGCCTTGTTAACCTTGGAGGGTTAACGGCGTTGTATCACCCGCCGGGAGCAAGTAAGTATTCCGCTGCGAGAAGGGTAAGTATGGGATTGATTAGAGGATAATGGAAGGATTAGCGGTTGGGGTGTTACAAAAAGTGGTATCAGAGCGAGACTTCGCTCTGATGATTAGAATCTTAAGAGTAGTGATTACCGAGTTAGGATTTCAACCGTCTTAAGACGGATATTTAGAAACCTAACTAGGAACCACCGTTAGCAATAACGGATACCATTAACGTCTGCCAAGACGATACCATTGTTTGAATGAAGACCATGAGGTCATAGTATCACGACATCTAATGTAATCCACACTTGTTCAGATGTCAGGACGTGGTCCAGGTCGTCCCAGAGGAGGGGGCAACGAAGGACCAAGCGCGCAGACGATAGCCGAAATCGTCGCCGCCACGGTAGCACAGATGCTACCGGATGTAATCATTGCTGTGCAACAAACCCAGCAAAACCAGCAGCAGCAGCAGCAGCAGCCCGACCCACCTCATCCCCGAGAAACGAATTGGGTAAAAGCTGTCGCCGACCTTCGACCTCCATGCTTTAGAGGCGAGAGCGACCCCGCCAAGCTCGAGGCCTACCTCTCCGAGATGGAGACGGCCTTCGAGACACTTGAGACTCCCGCTGGAGTTCGAGTGAGGATAGCTGCGTACTATCTCAAGGACGCGGCTATGGACTGGTGGAAGCTCGTTAAGGCCGAGCACATAGCTGATCCCGCATTCGGATGGGAAGCATTCACCTCTCTCCTCCGATCTAAGTACTACCCCCGAGCATGTCAAGACCAAGAAAAGGCTTGAGCTCGATGCACTAAAAATGACCGAGAAGATGACGGTTGATGAATATTACCGCACCTTCACCTCTCTCCTTCGACTTCTACCCGACCTTGGGTATACCGGCCAAGTCTTGGTCGACCGCTTCTACGGCGGATTGAGCCATCGACTCCGGTATGGCATGGGCTTCACACGGTTTACCTCCCTTCAGGTAAACAAGTTGAACCCTTAAAAAGCCATGAGTAATGTGAATTAGTATTCCCGTATGTAAATGTAACCTAATGCCTAAGTAATTCAGGAGTGTTACCACGCTGCATCTCGAGTTGAGATCACCTGCCAGCTAAGAGATGAGGAGCAAGCGCTGAAGCGCAAGGTGAGCGGCAAAGGTAACCCCTCCGATGATCAAAACCAATCCAAACCTTGGAAGAAAAGGAAGGGGAAGCACTCCCACCATAAGAACACTTCCGGAGACGGCGGTGCCCATGCTGAGAAGGGCAAGGCAACTGAGCCATTACAGATTGCCTACACCGCACCAGTGGCAGCGAAGCCACTGAGGTCTCAGCCCTACAGGGGTAAGAAACCGAAAACCGAATTAGTACACTTGTGAATTTGTATGTATATAGAGTATTGTAAGTATACCGAACCTTGCTAACTTGGAAGCTATAGGTTCTGGATTTGGCCAAGGAAAGAACCAATCTGATGGCCGCAGCTACATCTGCCGTAACTGCAACAAGGATCATCCCGGCACAGATTGCCAAGGAAGGGAGATCCGCTGCTTCACTTGTCAGAAACCGGGCCACCGTGCCAATGCATGCCCGGAGAATTCTAAGCCCAAGGGCAACTACCAGGGCTACAAGCAGCGTGAGGGCAAGGAGGTTGCATCTGGCGATGCTCATGCCCAGCATACCTCACAGGGACAGGGATCCCGAGGTCCGCAGAAGGGCGCACCGCAGAGGCAGCCGGCCTTACACATCATAGACCGTGATGGGACCGGGACTAAGTCCGGCCCAGGTAAAACTGTAACCTTTAATCCTTGAAGAGCATGACTAAGTATTAAAGTAATTGTATGAATGAAAGCATGAATGCGTAAGTACTTGAAGTATGAAATTGAGCATGAGTAAGTAACATGGAAGTATGTATTGAGCATGAAATGAATTAGTAAGCCTAGAACTCATTCTAGATGAATTTACCACCTTAGGGAAATTCCATATCTGTTACCCAATACCTTCAAACTCACCTCATGAAGAGACCGACATCGCCAATCACCACTTCAACAACGAACAGTGTCAGGTCATCCGCCCAGGTATGATCTTATTAAAAGGATACCTGACACCCGAAGCACAATTTTCAATCATCCGACGATGCAACGAGTTAGGAACGGGTCCAGGAGGATTTTATACACCCGAATTCCCCGGTGGAGCTACAATGAAGCTGAAAATGATGTGCTTGGGAAAGGACTGGAACCCTTATACCAAGACATACCAAACAACGCGAGCAGGAGACGGAGCAACACCTCCAGCAATACCCCCAGAATTCCAAACGCTTGTCACACAAGCTGTAGAAATTGCACAACAATGTGAAGATGAACCAATCCCTGCACTTGAAGCAGATCTGTGTATCGTCAACTTCTATGAGAAAGAAGGGCGACTTGGCTTACACCAAGACAAGGACGAGACAGCGGAATCTCTTGAACTAGGAGTGCCCGTAGTGTCTTGGTCCATTGGTGATGACGCCGTATTTTTGTATAGCGAGCGGAAGCGTGTGGACCTCGCAGAGAAATTGGTATTGAGATCAGGAGATGTTCTAATCATGGGTGGAAAATC
The DNA here is from genome assembly GCA_023374045.1 of Limonium bicolor. Classification (NCBI taxonomy): domain Eukaryota; kingdom Viridiplantae; phylum Streptophyta; class Magnoliopsida; order Caryophyllales; family Plumbaginaceae; genus Limonium; species Limonium bicolor. Next base: position 41,766,557 of record CM041782.1, on the reverse strand, counting down.
AAGGTTGCTGTATCACGGGATCCAGAAGATCAAGTTGAATACGGCACCACCGGCAATAATCAATGCCACACACATGATACCAGGACGCCTGAACCTTACCTTTAGAAAGTATTAATCTTGTAGTAGCATGTAATCCAGTAGTAACGTGTATTAGAGACACAGTATGTATGATGGTTGGTTATTCAATAAAAGCAGTGTTGGTTATTAAATTCCACTTGCGTTCCACCATCTTTACTTATAATCTCATGAATCAATAGGTTGTGGACTCGGTACCGAAGGTAACCTGAGCATCCTCACCGAAGAACAAGCCGGCAAGAGCGGCACCATTCTAACGGGAACCTTCCCAGTAAACGGCATCGAAGCCTCAGTATTATTCGACTCCGGCGCCTCTCACACCTTCATATCGCCATCTCTTGCGAAGAAGTTGGGGCTAGATGCGGATGAGCTACCGAACTTCTTGGTTACTCTCCCATCGAAGGAGCGGGTACAGTGTACCAAGTATTACAAATCAGCCACCATTCAAATCAAAGGTGAAGCGTTTCCCATTTCCTTCATTGAATTCAACGGATTGGGATTCGACTTAATAATTGGAATGAACTGGTTGGAGCGGCACAAGGGGAGAATCCTATGCGCCGAGCACCGATTGCTGCTCAAGAGTCCATCTGGGGTCACTGTTTCATACCGCCAGAGACCGAGAGAGCCTTCAACTACAGTCATCTCCGCCATGGCAATGTATCGGGAGCTCAGAAAAGGACATGAAGTGTATTTATGTCACGTGCAAGACCTGGAGAGAGATCCAGAGTTCAGTGACGAGGTAGCAGTAGTCTCAGAATTCCCTGATGTATTTCCGAAAGAGCTACCTGGTATGCCACCACAGAGGGCGGTAGAATTTGAAATCGACCTTGTACCGGGTACTGGTCCCATTGCTAGGGCACCATACCGTATGGCACCGGCAGAAATGGCAGAACTCAAAGAACAACTACATGACTTACTCGACAAAGGGTTTATACGCCCGAGCGTATCACCCTGGGGAGCACCGGTCTCTCTTGTGAAGAAGAAGGACGGTAGTCTCCGCCTCTGCATCGACTACCGCGAATTGAATGCGGTCACTGTAAAGAACAAGTATCCATTGCCACGCATCGACGACCTGTTCGATCAGTTGAAGGGAGCATCCGTCTTTTCTAAGATTGATCTCCGATCCGGTTACCACCAAATTGCTATCAAAGAGCAAGACATTCAGAAAACAGCATTCCGAACAAGATATGGCCACTACGAATTCACGGTGATGCCATTCGGTTTGTCTAATGCACCAGCCAAATTCATGGACCTAATGAATCGGTTATTCAGTGATCAGCTGGACACTTCGGTAGTAGTATTATTGACGACATTCTTGTGTATTCGAAGTCACCAGAAGAACATGAAAACCATTTGAGAAAGTACTTGAGACACTGCGCGAGAACCAGCTGTATGCGAAGTTCTCCAAATGCGAGTTTTGGCTAGATCAGGTATCATTCCTCGGTCATGTCATCTCGAGCGCGGGCATTTCAGTAGATCCATCCAAAATCGAAGCAGTGCGATCATGGCCTAGACCTAAGACTGTTACCGACATCCGGAGCTTTCTTGGTTTAGCCGGTTATTACCGGAGGTTTGTAAAGGACTTCTCAAAAGTCGCTAAGCCCATGACGTCATTGATGAAGAAAGATGCACCCTTTGTATGGACAAAGGAGTGCGAGGTATCCTTCCAGAAACTAAAAGACTCATTGACCTCAGCGCCAATTCTCACACTTCCAGAGGGCACAGAGGGATTTGAGGTGTATTGTGATGCATCGGGCAAGGGCATGGGATGCGTACTCATGCAGCATGGCAAGGTAGTAGCCTATGCTTCTCGCCAGCTGAAAAAGCATGAGGAGAATTACCCGACACATGATCTAGAGTTAGGAGCCATTGTCTTCGCCTTGAAGATATGGCGACACTATCTCTATGGGGTAAGCATCACCATCTACTCCGACCACAAAAGTTTACAGTACGTATTCACCCAGAAAGAATTGAACCTAAGGCAGAGGAGGTGGATGGAGTTCCTCTCGGATTACGACATCAACCTCCAGTATAAAGAAGGGAAGGCAAACGTAGTAGCCGACGCCCTGAGTCGTCGAGCACACTCGCTCCATTCGCTACTCGCTTCTTCTAGCTTGGTTGACGAGGTGCGAGACGCTCAGTTGAGCGACCCTTACTTCACAGAGATCAGACAGAAAATCACAGATGGTACCTTCGAGCGCCGAAAGTACGACTTCAAACTGCATGAAGATGGTCTGATCCGTTTGAATGGCAGATTATGCGTCCCCCGAAGCAATGCTGAGCTAAGGGATCGCATTCTGCGAGAGTCACATTGTTCGACATTGCATGTCCATCCGGGAGCCTCTAAAATGTACAAAGACATGAAGAGGTACTTCTGGTGGTCAGGAATGAAATCAGACGTGACTGAGTATGTTCTGAGGTGTCTCACATGCCAGAAGGTGAAGTTCGAGCACCGAAGACCGGGAGGAATGGTGCAATCCATGCCCATTCCGGAGTGGAAATTCCACGACATCTCCATGGATTTTGTTGTTGGACTCCCACCTGCTAGGGGAGGACTCAACATGATCTGGGTAGTAGTCGATCGCCTCACCAAGGTTGCCCGATTCATACCGATGAAGGACACCTGGAAGGTGGCGAAGCTCGCAGAGCTATTCGACAAGGAGATCATCCGACACCACGGAGTCCCAAAAACCATTGTATCTGACCGCGACACCAGATTTCTTTCGAGATACTGGAGAGACACGGGAAGCGCTTGGTACTGAGTTGAAGCTTAGCACCGCCTTCCATCCACAGACCGACGGTCAGACAGAAAGGACCATCCAAACACTAGAGGATATGCTAAGGGCATGTGCCTTAGACTTCCAGGGGAGCTGGATTGAGAAGCTTCATCTTATCGAGTTTTCGTATAACAATAGCTACCACGCTTCGATTAAGATGTCGCCATTCCAAGCTTTGTATGGTAGACCTTGCCGTACCCCGTTGTGTTGGGATGAGTCAAGCGAAGCGGTCATCATAGGACCGGAGTATTTAGAACAAGTACAAGCTGAGGTACAACAAATCCGAGCAAATATGAAAGCAGCCCAAGATAGACAGAAATCCTATGCGGATGTGCGACGACGCGACCTTGAGTTCGCCGTGGGCGACCAAGTGTTCTTGCGTGTCTCACCTATGAAGGGTGTCTTTCGATTTGGCCAAAAGGGCAAGCTGAGCCCGAAATTTGTAGGCCCGTATACCATTACCGAGAGGATTGGAGCCGTAGCTTATAGGCTAGCATTGCCTGAAGAATTGGGGCGTGTTCATGATGTCTTTCATGTATCACAACTCAAGAAATACATAGCCGATCCCTCTCATGTATTAGAACCCGAACATCTATCCCTAGAGCCGACGATGAGATATGTCGAGACTCCACTGCGAATCCTTGATACGAAGACAAGAGACACTCGCCATAAATCCGTACGAATGGTGAAGGTCTTGTGGTCTAACCACGATGTCGAGGAAGCGACTTGGGAATTAGAGGACGCTATGAAGGCAAAGTACCCGAATCTGTTTGTAGACTAGATGTCTAGTATCCGTATAGCACGGAGGGTATGGGGCGTACTCCTTTTAAGGGGGGTAGAGCCTTTTTGCTTTTGCATTGCTTCGGGTTAGCATTGCGTAGTACGTATGTATTATAATTGTATTTTGGTTGGCACATGTAGTGCTAATTGTATTATATTGGCACAAGTAGTGCTAGTAGTATTCGGTATGTAGTACAATGTGTATGGTATGTTTGTAATGGGCAATGCATTTGTGTTGTACAGTATATGACACGAATGACATTGTGAGGAGTATTGCGAATGTATGTGGAATGTATGAATTGGATGGAGCATTGTGTATGGTATTTGAATGAAGTATTGTGTATGGATTGAGTATTGCGTATGGTATTTGAACTAAGTATGTGGCATGGTATCTGAATTGCGTATGCTGGTAGTGTAAGAATTGTGAACACCTTGTAAGGTGGTAGTAGAATGTATTGTGGCAATTGGCTTGCCAAATGAGTAGAAATGGTAAACTGTAACCTTGAGCAACTTTGAGGGCAAAGTTTCTTAAGGGGGGTAGATTGAAATACCCCGTAATTAAAAACAGTGATTAATTAGGCTAATTATACTTTTAAAGCTTAATTACACTAAAATAAATACTAGGGAACAAATCCCGAAGAAAACGGACCTTTAAAATGGGTTAAAAGCATAAACGAACCTTAAAGCGCGTTTTTCGAGGAAACCGGGAAAACGCGACTTTAAGCGGGTCAAATAGACTCGTAACAATTTTGGTCAACTAAATAGTCACTAATAAATATTAGTGGGGCTTTAGAACCAATAAAATTAATTAAACGAGAAAATTCCGGAAAACGGGTACCGGTTAGTGAAAACTGTAACAACCGGTAAGTTGGGGGTGAGAAGTACAAATAAACAAACTAGTGTGTCCACTTTGCAAATAAAAAAAAAATGTGAGTGTGTGCATGTGTGGCCGATTTTAGTAACCCTCCCCTCTCTTTAATATTCCTAATTCACTAGAGGACAAAAAATAAGTAAAAAAGTAAAACTCACTCTCTCTCCTATTCTATCCCTTCTCACGTTGGCTCCCCCACCAGAACTCCTCTTCTTCCTTGGATGTCAATGGCGATTTTGAGAGCCTCCTACAGCCCTCTCCTTCTCCTCTCTTTGAGCACTCAAACCTTCTCCAAATCCAATAAAAATTACACCATTGCAACCCCTTGCAAAGAGAACATTTTCATCCTTCAAAAATCCAAAAGCCCAACTTTCGATTTTATGGGTGTTCACCATTGGAGATTTGAAGCCACCATTAGAAGCACCTTCACCTCCTTATCATCTTGAGGTAAAAAGAAATTGAAAATCCATCGCTTCTAGCTCTCATTAGCATTTTAAGAATTTTCGGTTTTGAATGTCTTGTTCTTTTGCTCCAGCCGATTGGCTTCTCTTGTGGGCTAGAAATCTTGTTCTTTCACTAGTCAAGGGCTTCATCCATTCATTGGAAGGTAACACTCTTTTCAAACCCTAAAACTCAAATTCTAGGGTTAGTATAAAATGAATGCTAAATGGTATGGTGTATGTATTTGTGCTGTAGCACTTGTGTGTGTGGGAACCCTATTGGGACCGAGAACAAAGAGAGAAGAAAGGAAGAGAAGGAAAAGAAAGAAAGAAAAACTAACAAGTCAAGGTAATGCTCTTACCTTGGGTTAGTTGTGTATTGCATTGTAACAGTTTTGAGTAAGTAAAATGAGTAATGTAATTGAGTAATAGTAGTAGTAATGTAGTAGTGCATTGGAGAAGAATGTAACAGTTTTTGAAGTTTAAATGATGTTTAAAACTTGGGAAAACATTGGGTAGTGGATGTGTATGTGTGCAGGAATTTTAATGTGTGTAGTGGTGTTGAATGTGAGTATAATGTATTGTGTAACAGGTTATGAGAATGAGTACATGTGAGCTGAACTTAAGTGTGGAGAATGTTAAAAATATAGGGGAGACTATGTCAAATTTTGTGTAGAATGAGAGGACTTAAGTTGTTTAAGAAAAGGAAGTATTTGGAGAGTTAAAAGGATTTTGTAGTGTGAAACAGATTTGGAAAGGAGTGTGTTAAGAGAATGGAACTAGGATGTGAACTAGTGTATTTAAGATGCCAAGAGTGACATTAGTGGAGGGAGTATGGAGATAAGAGTTGAGATGAAAATCTGTAGCATAGAAGGAAAACAAAAATCTGTAGCATAAGTGGAATAAAAACTGATGCAAGTGTTGGGAAGAAATGGGAAAAAATTGTGTAAGTGGAGTAGGAATTGAGTAGTAAGTGTGGGGATGATTAAGGTGATTTAGAGTGTGTAAGTAGTGCTAAATCATGTGGGGAAACATTGGTAGATTGGGGAAACAATGGGTAAAGAAAACACCCAAAAACAGATTTTAAAACTGAAGTACTGGGCCGGACCGACCTTAGGACCGAACTTGCAAGGTCGGTCGAGCCCAGATTTACAAGACGGGAAACCTTCTGGAATCGACCGACCTTGCAAGTTCGGTCGGACCAGAAAATTCTCCCGTCTGAAACCTTCTGGAATAGACCGAACTTGCGACCGGACTTGCAAGTTCGGTTGGCCAGAAAAATTCCGCAGACGAAAGCTTCTGGAATGGACCGAACTTGCGACCGGACTTGCAAGTTCGGTAGGCCAGAAAAATTTCGGTAATGCAAGCTACTGGAATGGACCGACCTTGTGACCGGACTTGCAAGGTCGGTCGGGCCAAAATTTTCAAATACGAAACTTACTGGAATGGACTGACCTTGGGACCGGACTTGCAAGGTCGGTCGGCCCTGGAATTTCACCCGAGGTAGTCTACTGGAATGGACCGGACTTGCAAGGTCGGTCGCAAGTCCGGTCGAGTCAAAAAAAAAAATTGTTTTAATTATATGATTATAGTAATCATATATACATATATATATGCCTATATACCTATGTGCATATATATGTAGTAATACACCATTAACGAAGTAATGATGGTAAGAAAGTAAGTAAGTTTGTAAGAAAACAAGTTTATGAGGTAGTAAAGAAAAGAATGGTCTTATAACCAAGTATGAATGTAAAGACGTAGTAAGTATACATTGAAAGTATCAAAGGAGGAGTAAGTTAGATCAATAATAGATCATTGATCATACTACTTCATGTATGTATAGGAATCAAATAGTTGATCTCCAAAGGAACCGGTAGTACGTATTCGATGGTGAACGGTATGATTTCTTCATGCCCTGAATCCTAACTTGGTTACCCCGATTTGTGTGCTTATGTGATCACCAATAAGATAAATGCACGAATCGGACTTATATTGCATTGTGTTTGAAATATTGTTCTTGTTTATGCACTTGAACATTTAGTTTGTATAATTCATGAAATGTATGAATGGAAATGAAGTGTATGTGTAAGTATGAGCACTTGTGTATTGTATGTATGTATGGGAAGTAAGTATGGACTTCTACTAATTCCTAACCATCTAACTCCTAACATGAGTAATGAGTATAAAGGAATAAGTAGAAGCCCGATATAGTTTCGGCCATGCTTGAGGATAAGGAGACACAAGAGGTTGGATCCGAATCCTGGCTATAATCTTTTCCATGGACCAAATCCCTTGAATGGGTAGCATCCTGGATTAGTGGGCCACCCTAAAGCCCGGTGGTGGGATGTAGTAATCCCTGCCCGGAGGTCATACCGACTTAACTGGAAGTAAAGTATGTAAGAAGTAAGTATTGTATTTGTATTGGTCTTGACTATTGTAAGTCATTGACCCGGAGTAAAAGTATTGAACACCCGATTAACCCGGGTGTGTAATAAGGCTAACAAGACCTTTGTATGTAATGGGGAATTGTATCTCCGTAATGCGGTGAGTATGGTAAGTATGAATGAATGACTTGCATTGTATTCCTTGTATGTATTGTATGTATGTATGCTTGGTAAAATGAATGTATGGTATTGTATTGTAGTAAGCATGTATGTATGTATGAATGAAACGAACCGCATGCACTCGACCAATTAATTGGCGTACCCTCGCTAGTACGCGGGGTATGCGGTTATCATATGCAGCGTAAGCTGACCCCCTAGGGGGAATGTTTTTACTCCACAGGTACCCGCGAGCGTGACGGAAGGGTAAGGACGGAATGTGACACTTTTTGGTAGATAGTAGGATTGAGATGGTGTACTGAGTTGTACACGGCTAAGGCCTTTGTGTAGCCGGTGTACCATGTGGTACACCTTTTTGGATAATGAATTCATGATTGGATAGTAAGGAGAGAAGGTATAAACTCTTAGTTTTTGGGAAGTAGCACTGGATTGTAATTCGTATAACTTGGATACTCGGTAATCAAATGTAAGTAAGTATTCGGTATTGTAAAGTAAGTAGTACATATGTATTTCATTCTAATCATCAGACCGAAACGGTAAGTAGTAGTAGCCTTGTTAACCTTGGAGGGTTAACGGTGTTGTATCACCCGCCGGGAGTAAGTAAGTATTCCGCTGCGAGAAGGGTAAGTATGGGATTGATTAGAGGATAATGGAAGGATTAGCGGTTGGGGTGTTACAGTGGGTGACTAACAGCATTGTACACCCGCCGTTGTGTATGGAGTATCCGCTGCGAAGGTAAGTATTGTACGGTAATGACAGTATTAGCAGTAGGGGTGTTACATTTTTAATTCGAATAATAAGTCTCCATTGTGTGATTAAATATTAATCAGTTACCTAAAGTATAATCTTAGGTTATTTGTAACACCCCATCTCATAGATCCCTTCTCAACTCATAAACCTCCAACCAATTATATTAACAACACAGCGGAATTCTTAAAACAATTTGGGGCTACCGCCGTCAGTCACCCACGTGACTAACTAGGCATACTAAATACTCCAAGATCTAGCTACTGTTTGATGGACCCGAATATACCGAACATTAGTATACTAAAATCTTAACCAAATACCTGTTCTTAATCCAAGTATCTCATATCCTAATACATCATACTAACATCTCATCCATTTACTAAACGAGTGTACATGCACAACTCGTGTAACAAAAGTAAAACAACCAAAGTACTTCTACTCGGTCCTACTGTAACATCCCAACCCGAAACTCCACAACCGGTACGATGATAGCTCCCAAAGATAACTGGAAATGCAGCGGAATATATATACATAACAACGGGTGGTGCTACAACGCCGTTAGTCACCCATGTGACTAACAAGGCTAACTTCAAAATAACTTACAAATGATACAGTCTGAGCGCTGAATACAAACCGCTTAAATAACAAATACTAAAAGTAAAGATAGAATACTGTAAAATTAATGGTGGCCACGGGTCCGGTTCCACCGGTTCCGGTTCCGGAAAATGTGTATTCGTATTCGGAACCGGTCTGGACGATTCCGGTTCCGGTTCCAGTTCTGAAATCTGGATTCACTTCGGATTCGGTCAAAAAACCGGTTCCGGCCGGTTCCGGTTCTGATCGGTTCCGACCGGTTCCGGAGCGGTTCCGAACAGATTCAATCGGCTCCAGTTGCTTCGTTTTAGCTCCGATTTCAGATTCGTTTGAGCGCACACGTTGCTCTTTTCATCCACTTTACTCCTAGATAGGTTATTCTTCAAGTTTATAATCTTAAATGTGTAATAAACAAAGACTTAGGAATTTTTATTGAATTTACAAAAAATAAGGAACAAAGAGAATTTTATTATATGATTCACTGCCTCATTAAAACCTTATTAGGTGAAATACCCCGTAAATAAAAATAGTGATTAATTAGGCTAATAAGTGTTTTAGAAGCTTAATTAAGTCTAAATAATCATAAGGGAACAAATCCCGAAGAAAACGGATCCTTAAAACGAATTAAAAACACTAACGAACCTTAAAGCGTGTTTTTCGAGGAAACCAGGAAACATGACTTTAAGCGGGTCAAATAGACTCGTAACAATTTTGGTCAACTAAATAGTCACTAATAAACATTAGTGAAGGTCTAGAACCAATAAAATCAATAAAACGAGAAAATAGTAAAAACTGTCAAAAACGGGAAGTTGTGGGGTAAAAGCATAAATAACTCAAACTAGTGTGTCCACTATTGTAAATAAAATTTTAAAAACCCATGTGGGCTGTGTGTCAGCCGATTTATGCCCCTCACTCACTCTCCCTTAATTCCCTCCCTATATGTAAAAGACAAAACAAATAAAAGCAAAAAGCAACTACCTACCTTACCACTCTCTCTCCTACTCTCACATTTCTCTCACTCACGTACAGAACCTCCTCCCTCACTCTCTATTTTCTTTCTTCTTCAACCGGCCAACAATGGCGATTTGCCATTTCCCACACCAACACCAACTTCTCTCCTCTTGTTAACTACTTGAATCTCCACCAAAAATTACAAAACTTGTACCATTGGAATCCCCTCATCAAGGAGAACACATTCCTCATTTCAAAATCCAAAAACACTCACTTTCATTTCCATGGGTATGCTGCATTTGGAGCTTGAAGACCACCATTAGAACCACCTTCTTCTCCTTGTTACTTAGAGGTAAAAATAATCTCGAAACCTCATCTTTTTCTAGCCATTATGGGCAAAACGAAATTTAAACTAAACCCTTGTTTGGTGCTTTGTATTCTAGCCGATTTTGGCTTCTTTGGTGGAGTAGGAATCTTGTTCTTGAGCTATTCTAAGCTTCATCTACACCCTTGCAAGGTAATGCAATTTCCAAAACCCTAAAACATACCTTAAGCTTTAAAGATGGTTAAGGGTTAGTTTTTGTATTGAAATGGTGGTGTGTATTGATGGGATGTAGTGTTAGAGAATTTAATCTACAAGACCGGTGGGAAGGAAAAGAAAGAAAGAAGGAAGAAGCAAGAAGAAGAAAAGAAACTAGAAGAAGAACAAGGTAAAATATGCTGACTTGTGTAGCCTTGTAAATGTTTATGTAACAGATTTTAAAGGTTTAAAATGTGTATTGTAAAATGGTAATGAGTAGTAGTGTAATGTCTAAGAAGAATCAAACAACTTTGAAGCTTGAAAGACATTTAAAAACTGTCAAAACCTAGATGGGAATTGGATGTAGTGTGCAGGAATTTTAGGAGTGTTTAATGTTTAGTATCTATGTGTGAGAGCTTTGTATATTTATGATTGTTGAAAATAGGTGAGTTAGGTAAAAAAGTGTGAATTAAAGATGTGGTGAGAATGTAAGAATTTAGGGGAGGTTATGTCAAAATTTACCTATAACTAGAAGACTTATGAACTAGAAACTAGGTAAAAATATACCCTTGTAACAGATTTTGATTTGAGCTAGTTAGTGGGTAGGTTAGGAGAAATAGCTAATGCATTGTAAGTTTTAGAAACGACATTAGAAGAGGGAGCTATAGATGGAGAAAGTAAGAGTTAAAGTCTGTAGCATAATGCAACTAAGGGAAGATAGTGTAAGTGCTGAAATGAGAACTTAAGAAAATAAGTGAGTGAATTAGCATAAAAGGAGTAATAGGTTAGTGGTGGATTTAAACATGTTTAGGAGGCTAATTAGGTGCTAAAATATGTGGGATTAAGTGTAGGAACAATGGGGAATTAATTAGGCAAAGTTTGGTTTGTAACAGATAAAGAAAATGTCAAAATTTGCTATGTACAACGGCTGGTCCGGGACTTAGTCCCCAGACAAAGACCCGGACCATGCTGAATTTTGTATCCGAGAGTTAGAACAAGGAGTGGTCCGGGACTTAAGTCCAGTGCAAGGACCCGAACCACCCCACAAAAACACACCGAGAGTAATCACAAGTTCAGGTCTAGGACTTACCCCTAGTAAGAGGACCCGGACCATAATAAGAAAACTGTCCGAGAGTCTAAGTTGCTATTGGTCCGGGACTCAAGTCCAGCATGAGGACCCAGACTATAATGGAAAATCAGCCGAGAATTGTGACCATGTGTTGGTCCGGGACTTAAGACCCGGACAAGGTCCCGGACCAACCAAAAATTGTAAAATTAGGTTTATTAAATGGGTTTTAAGGTAAGGAAGTGAATGGTTATGATGGTATAAGATAATTAGGACTTAATTAAGGATGTTTAAAGGTCATTAAGAGTATAAACAAGTTTTAAAAGTAATAAAGAGAAAGTAAACCATATGTAAGTATAAGAATTGTAAAGATATAGTAAGTATGAGTTAGGAAACGTAAGAGTAATCGAGTTAAGTTAATGATAGTTAGATTAATCACTCGATTGTATGTATGTCATAGGACTTGGATTGTGAACACCGGAGGAAATTTGGATACAAGTACAACGGTGAACGGTATGAACTTCTCATGCCCCGTATGCTACCTTGGTTACTATGATTTGTGTGTTGTGTGCTAATTGATCACCAAATACGATAAACGCACGAATCAGATATATTATGCTTACTTGTGATTATCATGAGATTGTTCTTTGTTTGGATATTCTCTTTAAATCATAGTTTGTATAATTCATGAAATGTATGGATGAATATGAATGCGTGTATGCTCGATGTATTGTATTGTGACCGAATGTTATTGTGATTGGACTTCTAACTGATTCCTAACAAGCTAACCAATCTAACTTAATAAATTGGTAATTAAATTGGAATGAGTAGAAGTCCGATATAGTTTCGGCCACGCGTGAGGATGCGGAGACACAAGAGGTTGGATCCAATTCCTGGCTCTTAAACTGGTCCACGCCCCAAACCCCTTAAATGTATTAGCATCCTGGATTGGTGAGCCGAGTAAAACCCGGTGGTGGGACGGTGTAGTCCCTGCCCGGAGGTCATACCGACTTAACATGAGTAAAAGTAAGTAAGTAAGAATGAGTAAATAAGTATAGAAAAGTAAGTAAGTAAAGTAAGAGTAAGAATTGTGTAATGAGTAAAAGAGTAATAAGCATCCGATTAACCCGGATGCGTAATTTGGCTAACACTTGTGAAGGTAAGTAATGTGTATGCTATTGTATTGTTGTTTTAGCTTGTGCATGTATTGTGTATGGCTGTATGATGAATGTAAAGCATGTATGTATGTTAATAATGAACCGCATGTTTAGTCGACCTTAAATAGTCGGCGTGCCCTTGTTAGCACGCGGTATATGAGAAGTTTATATGTAGCTTTTTGCTGAGCCCCTTGGGGCACCGTTTTTAATATAATGCAGGTCCTCGAGAAGGGTGAAGACTATGCAGAGATTTAGTTTGATTTCTTTTTGTGTAATGATGAATTGAATGGTGTACTAAGTAGTACACGGCTGTAGGGTTTTGTTAGCCGGTGTACCATGGGGTACACCTTTTTGGTTAATGAAAGGACTAGGAGATGGTGTAGATGAGTAGTTGGTAGAAACTCATTATTTTCGGGAGATTGAAAGGGATGTAACTAATTATGCTATTGATACTCGGTAATCCACTTTTGTAAGTACTTGATATTCGGTATTTGGTATGCAATATAGTAGCTTGGTATATTTAGGCATCAGACCGTCACTATAAGTAGTATGAGCCTAGCTAGCCGTATGGGCGGTTAGCGGTGTTGTATCACCCGCCGTAGTAGTAGTATTTCCGCTGCGAGTAGTTAGGATTATTGGGATGATCAGACGGTAAGTATAGGATTAGCGGTAGGAGTGTTACAAAAAGTGGTATCAGAGCGTAGTTACGCTCCGATGACCTAGTTACCGAGCATAGGGATTACCGAGTTAGGGTTTCAACCGTTTTAAAACAGATACTTAGAAACCTAATTGGAACTACCGTTGTTAACAACGGATGCCCTTGACGTTCTTATGAACGATACCTTGCTTAAATTCATGACCAATGGCCTCATGTCACTTGTCACTTGCCACCTGTCTCATGTCACTTGATTTGAAGCCTAATGTAAATGCTAAATGTTCAGATGTCAGGACGAGGCCGAGGCCGAACTAGAGGTGAGACCTCAGATGGGCCAGGCGCGCAGACGATAGCGGAGATTGTCGCCGCCACGGTAGCGCAGATGCTACCTCAAGTAATCACGACCATGCAACAGACACAACAAAACCAACAAACTCAAACGGGACCAATCCCGCCCCCTTCACCCAGAGAAGCAAACTGGGTAAAAGCTGTAGCAGAAGTCCGACCTCCCTGCTTTAGAGGCGAGAGTGATCCGGCTAAGCTAGAAGCCTACATCTCCGAGATGGAGACGACATTTGAAACCCTCGAAGCTCCTGCTGGAGTTCGAGTTAGAGTAGCAGCTTATTATCTTAAGGATGCAGCCATGGATTGGTGGAAATTAATCAAGAATGACCATGCTGATGACCCCACCTTTGACTGGGAATCCTTCACAGCCCTCCTCCGATCCAAATACTACCCTGAACACGTCAAAACAAGAAAGAGGCTAGAGCTGGATGCTTTGAAAATGACAGAGAAGATGTCTGTCGATGATTATTACCGCACCTTCACCTCCCTTCTACGTCTGTTACCCGACCTTGGGTACACCGGCCAGGTGTTGGTCGATCGCTTATATGGCGCTCTGAGCAATCGCCTTCGGTACGACATGGGCTACACCAGATTTACCTCCCTCCAGGTAAATATCGGTTAAACCCTTAGTACCATTGTAAATCCTTAAATCTTTACCTCTATCTCTTTAACTAAGAATCCCGGCTAATACCTGAAACTTCAGGAGTGCTATCACGCGGCATCTCGTGTTGAGATCACTTGCCAATTGAGGGATGAAGAAACCGTGCTTAAGCGCAAGGCCAAAAACAAAAACACTAGTGCTGAGGAGCAGAACCAAGGGAAGAGCTGGAAAAAGAAGAAGGGGAAGTTCTTCCAGCAAACCCAAAAGAACTCCCCAAGTGAGAGCAGTGCCCATGCTGAGAGGGGCAACCTGGTTGAGATTCTTCAGCTAGGTTCTTCTGCGCCGGTGGCTACGAAGCCACTGAGATCACACCCACCTAAGGGTAAAATTCTATTCCTAAATTCGTATTTGTATAAGTATCATACCTAATATTTCCGCACAAATGTGCTAACCCTCTAAGCCTTTGGTTCTGGCTCCGGTTTCACCAAGAACTACTCCGACGGCCGCACCTACGTGTGCAGAAAGTGCAACCAGGACCATCCCGGCAAGGATTCCTTTGGGAGAGAAATCAAGTGCTATAACTGTTAGAAACCAGGACATAGAGCTAATATGTGCCCAGAGAATGCCAAGCCCAAAGGAAACTTCCAAAACTACAAGCAGAGGGAAGGCAAGGAGGTTGCATCTGGCGATGCACCAGCCCAGCAGGCGCCACAGGGACAGGGATCCCAGGGTCCTCAGAGGGGCGCACCCCAGAGGCCGCCTGTCTTGCATTTTATTGACCGAGACGGGTCCGGTTCTAAATCCGGCCCAGGTAATTAATCTAAACCTTGAATCCTTGAGAAGCATGACTAAATATTGAAGTAATTGTTTGAATGAATGCATGAGTGAATGAACTGAAGTATGTATTGAGCATGAAATAAAGTAGTTAAGGCTAGTACTCACCGTAGATGAAATTTACAACCATAGGTAGCTTTAGTATCTGCTATCCAATACCTTCGAAACCAAATCAAAAAGAGACCGACATCACCACATGCCACTACTCCAGCGAGCAGTGTCAGGTCATCTGACCAGGTATGATTCTATTAAGGGGATACCAGACACCTGAAGCACAAATTTCTATTATCCAACGATGCAACGAACTAGGAACGAGTCAAGGAGGATTTTATACACCCGAATTCCCCGGTGGAGCAAAGATGAAGCTGAAGATGATGTGCTTGGGAAAGGACTGGAATCCTTATACTAAGACATACCAAGAGACACGAACACAAGACGGGGCGACGCCACCGACAATACCTCCAGAATTTCATACACTTGTCACACAAGCAGTAGAACTTGCATAACAATGTGAAAACGATCCGATCCCCGCAATTGAAGCGGACCTCTGTATCGTCAACTTCTATGAGAAAGAAGGATGACTTGGGTTACACCAAGACAAGGACGAGACAACGGAATCTCTTGAACAAGGAGTGCCCGTAGTGTATTGGTCCATTGGTGATGACGCCGAATTTATGTATAGCGAGCAGAAGCGTGTGGACCTCACACAGAAACTGATATTGAGATCAAGAGATGTCCTAATCATGGGTGGAAAATCTAGGATGCTGTATCACGGGATCAACAAGATCAAGTTGAATACGGCATCACCGGCAATAATCAATGCCACACACATGAAACCAGGACGCCTGAACCTTACCTTTAGGAAGTATTAAATTCATAGTATCATGTAATGCATTAGTAACGTGTATTTGAGACACGGTATGTATGATGGTTGGTTTATCAATAAAGAGCAGTGTTGATTTAAATTCCACTCTTGTCTACCATCAATACTTATGAAATTGTGACTTCAATAGGTTGTGGACTCGGTACCGAAGGTGACCTGAGTATCCTCACCGAAGCACAAGCCGGTAAAAGCGGCACCATCTTAACGGGAACCTTCCCAGTGAACGGCATTGAAGCCTCAGTGTTATTTGACTCCGGCGCCTCTCACACCTTCATATCACCATCTTTTGTGAAGAGGTTGAAGCTAGATGCGGATGAGCTACCAAATACCACAAGTCAGCCACGATCGAAATCAAAGGCGAATCGCTTCCCATCTCCTTCATCAAGTTCAATGGGTTGGGATTCGACGTAATAGTCAGAATGAATTGGTTGGAGCGGCACAAGGGTAGAATCCTCTGCGCCGAGCATCGATTGCTGCTCAAGAGTCCTTCTGGGGTTACTGTATCTTACCGCCAGAGACCGAGAGAGCCTTCGACCACAGTCATCTCCGCTATGGCTATGTACCGGGAGCTCAGAAAGGACAAAGAAGTGTATTTGTGTTATGTACAAGACCTGGAGAGAGATCCAGAATTCAACCCTGAAGTACCTATTGTATCTGAATTCCCTGACGTATTCCCTAAGGAGCTACCCGACATGCCACCTCGACGAGCAGTAGAGTTTGAGATTGACCTCTTGCCAGGTACTGGTCCCATTGCTAGGGCACCGTACCGTATGGCACCTGCAGAAATGATAGAGTTGAAAGAGCAATTGCGCGATCTACTCGACAAAGGGTTTATACGCCCGAGCGTATCACCCTGGGGAGCACCGGTCCTCTTTGTGAAGAAGAAGGACGGTAGCCTCCGACTTTGTATTGACTACCACGAGTTGAATGCGGTTACAGTCAAGAATAAATACCCATTGCCACGCAGCGATGACCTATTCGACCAGCTGAAAGGAGCCTCAGTCTTCTCCAAGATCGACCTCCGTTCTGGGTATCATCAGATTGCTATCAGAGAGCAAGACATTGAGAAAACGGCATTCCGCACCAGATATGGCCACTACGAAATCACCGTCATGCCATTCGATTTGTCAAACGCACCAGCAAAATTCATGGACCTCATGAATCGACTTTTCAGTGAGCAGTTAGACACCTCAGTTGTGGTATTTATCGACGATATCCTTGTGTACTCAAAATCAACAGAGGAGCATGAAATTCATTTGAGGAAAGTACTTGAGACACTGCGCGAGAACCAATTGTATGCGAAGTTCTCCAAATGCGAGTTCTGGCTAGATCAGGTATCATTCCTCGGTCATGTCATCTCGAGCGCAGGCATTTCAGTTAACCCTTATAAGATAGAAGCTGTACGATCATGGCCTAGACCCAAGACTGTTACCGACATTAGGAGCTTTCTTGGTCTAGCCGGTTACTACCGGAGATTTGTCAAGGACTTCTCGAAAGTCGCTAATCCCATGACTACACTAATAAAGAAAGATGCACCGTTTGTGTGGACAGACGAGTGCGAAGTATCATTTCAGAGCCTAAAAGACTCATTGACCTAAGCGCCCATCCTTACTCTTCCAGAGGGCACAGAGGGATTTGAGGTATATTGTGATGCATCAGGCAAGGGAATGGGATGCGTACTCATGCAGCATGGCAAGGTTGTAGCCTACGCCTCCCGCCAGCTGAAAAAGCATGAGGAGAATTACCCGACTCACGACTTAGAGTTAGGAGCCATTGTCTTCGCTTTGAAGATATGGTGACACTATCTCTATGGGGTAAGCATCACCATCAACTCCGACCACAAGAGCTTACAGTATGTATTCACGCAGAAAGAAGTTGTGAGCCTCGATTTTAAACCCTATCCTATGTTGATTAAAGCTGATTAGGATCTAACCGGGTTTTAGGTCCACTTATAACCTAAGATTAATAACTATGTCATATAACAATAATTATTAAAAACCTAGGCTAGCTCACTGGAACCTATTATGAGTCGCCACCTAATTTTAACCTAGATCAAATTAGGAAAGGAGAGTTCGGGTTCGGGGGCTTGGTATTCGACTTATTTAGGGTTCAAATTACTTTCATTACCCTTCCTAGGTCGTTTTTCCTCTACTTGGTTTATTTACAGCTTTCCACAAAGTTGTTTTTAACCTAGGTGCGCGCTTATGTTTTTTATTTTTTAACATTTTTTGACAGAAAATTAAAGTGAAATTGAAAGTTACCTAAACTAGGGTTTCGGAGGCAGAATTAGGTCAAATTTTAATTACGTCCGTGGCCACGGACCTAATGTCCGAGACCACGGACCCCAGTTGAATTAGGTAATTTCGAAAACAGAACTAAAATAAAAACGCAAACTTGAAAAGTCCGGGGCCACGGACAGGGTGTCCGTGGGCCCGGACATGTATTGACAGAAACCCTAAAATTTGAAAAATTAAAAAATATAAAATCCCGCCACCGTCCGTGGGTGTCTGTGGTCACGGACAACCCGTCCGTGGTCCTGGACAATGAGTCCGAGGTCACGGACAACCCACGGACAGTGGGTTTTTGATGGTTCCCGAGGGTGTTTTGAGCCCAAATTTTATGGGTGTGTAGCCTGAAAGATTTTAAACACGTTTGTAACTGAAAGAACTCAATTTGACATTAAAATTAATACGAAACTTAGCAAACAAGTAACAAGGCAGTAGCTAAAATAATCAGCAATACAGAAACGAAAAAGAGTTAGTTTAAGCCCAAATTTTGAGGCAAGACTAATAATGTCGTGGAGAGTTAGGAAAGTAGAATTTCTACCTGTTTTACCTTTGGATTCACAACGATTCTTCACACCGGGATTCGTAGAGTGCTCCGTCTGTGGCAGACCCGAAAGATTTTTGAACCGAGCTGCTGGTGGTTGGTTGTTCTTGCTGTTCTTCACGTTTTGGTGGTGTTTTTGTGGGGTTTTGATGATTATTGGTGCTTTGGGGATTGGAAAACGTGTTTAGATGGTGATTTCGGGGGATTTTTGGTATGATTCGGGTGGCCGGGTGTTGGAAAACGTGAGAGAAAGAGAGGAGGCTGGGCTTTCTGTCTTCCTAGGGTTCTTGAGCATATGAGATCCTTCTTTTATAAAAAAAAACCTATCCCTTATATAGACTTTCTTAAAGATAAAGAAAATCTAGTAAAAGTAAGATTTTTTGATATTTTAATTAAGTGACTTCCCAAAGGAATTTTGCTGTGAAATTTTAACCACGTGTCAAGGATGACAATTATGAATTTTTTGAAGTGGAATCGGATTTTTTTAAATGTTGGAAAATTTTTAAATTGAATTTCTCGTCAGATTCAGTCAGAAATTGCTAGAACATTATTGGAAATTTGAAAAATCCAAATTCCAACGTCATTATGCTTAGAATGTCATCCTCTACCATGGGTTAAAATATCAAAGCATTTCAAGATGATTTGGGCATCTTTCAGAGGAGAGAGAAAGCCTATAGGAGGTCTCAGGAGCTTTAAAAATTACAAAAACGCCCCTGACAATGACGAAACTACTTCTCATGCCCTGGGATGCGCCGATCAAGCCGGAATCCCTCATTACTCGATTAAATGCCCTTCACAACACCAAAACCTTGTAGACCCTAACCAGGGGGGTCAAAATTTTGGGTATAACAGATTGCCCCCCGTCAACTGGACTTTGTAATGGACGTGAAAATTCTGGTTGATGCTTGAGTGATGCCCCAAAATTTTGGATTCCACAAAATCCTCCATGTTGTCCGAAACCACGTTGACTACGTCCAGCTATTCGGAGGCGCTGACTGCCTATGCAACATAGCACTGTCGAGCTATTCTAAGGCGCTGACTACCTAAAAAGATAAAAATGATGTCAAGATATTCTAAGGCATTGACTACCTAAAAATGAAATGATGAGATAAATGTCCAACGATTCTAAGGCGTTGACTACCTAAATGATGAAGTACATGTCAAGCGATTCTAAGGCGTTGACTAACTAAAATGTGAAAAGTGGACTGAACTAAGGGTGAATAATCTAAACCGAGCATCTAAGGTGTCGGGAACCTAAAATTAAATGGAATACGCCAAGCATTATAAGGTGTCGGGAACCTGAGGTTGAATGAAATACGCCGAGCATTATTAGGTGTCGGGAACCTGAGGTTGAATGAAATACACCGAGCATTATTAGGTGTCGGGAACCTGAAGTTGAATGAAATACGCCGAGCATTATTAGGTGTCGGGAACCTGAAGTTGAATGAAATACGCTGAGCATTATTAGGTGTCAGGAACCTGAAGCTGAATGGATTACACCGAGCATTATAAGGCGTCGGGAACCTGAAATTGAATGGATTACGCCGAGCATTATAGGGTGTCGGGAACCTGGAGTTTGATTGGAATACGCCGAGCATTATAAGGTGTCGGGAACCTGAATGGATTACGCCGAGCATTATAAGGTGTCGGGAACCTGGAGTTTGATTGGAATACGCCGAGCATTATAAGGTGTCGGGAACCTGAAGTTGAATGGATTACGTCGAGCATTATAAGGTGTCGGGAACCTGGAGTTTGATTGGAATACGCCGAGCATTATAAGGTGTCGGGAACCTGAAGTTGAATGGATTACGCCGAGCATTATAAGGTGTCGGGAACTTGGAGTTTGATTGGAATCTCACATATGATAAGAGCTAATTACGAAAGTGCCAAACGTGGCAATTATGAGGTGTGAAAATTGTCCAAAGCAAAATATACCAAACATGGCTATGAAAAAGATTTGTCCAAAGCAAGAAATTGCTAGGAATACGCCAAACATGACGATGATGCAAATTTGTCGAAAGCAAGAAATTGCTAGGAATATGCCAAACATGGCGATGATGCAGATTTGTCGAAAGCAAGAAATTGCTAGGAATGTGCCAAACATGGTGATGATGCAGATTTGTCGAAAGCAAGAAACTGCTAGGAATATGCCAAACACGGCGATGATGCAGATTTGTCGAAAGCAAGAAATTGCTAGGAATGTGCCAAACATGGCGATGTTTGAAGAAAATTTTGTGTACTGAAAAGGAAAATGAAATTACCATTTCCTGACTAAAGATTTCAGACTTGTAATTTAACTCCTAGGAGATGAACATGCTACCAGTGGGGTGTGGTGTTTGATGAGGATATCTTCTGAGTGATGATCAAGGCATATATGTGGTGTATGATGTGAAGCTAAGGGCTTATGTGGGCCTGTGTGGTGAAGTGGCGTTTGTTTAGAGGTAAGGGCTTATATGGGCCTGAGGTGTTTGATGTGGAGGTAAGGGCTTATGTGTGCCTGTGGTGGGATGGTGGTGTTCAAGCTTTGGGTTTCAATTGGTGTTGTCATGGCAATTGTTGGAACCAACAATTGCCCCCAGTATTTCTCCTTAAGACAATCTGAGCTAGACTGCATGGCAATTGATTGGAACTATCGATTGCCCCCAGTATTTTGAGTAAACGTGCGAACAAGTCTTGTCCTCACAGGGTTAAGGCTTATATTCTGATTTGGTGCTTCCAAACCTACACTCGACGTGTTTGGTGTTTACACTCGTTTCTCACTTACGGTCACAACTTCTAGACCATTGAATTTGATATTTGATGAATTTACGCATTCGATCTGTTACTTTCACGTGATTGGATACACAACTACCAAGTCGGAAGTCTTTGAGGCTTATAACGTGGCCATGGGGTGTGATGAAAGACAACGGGACCATGGAGGGATGTTTGAGGTATGTGGAGCTTAAAGGGGTGACCAAAGCTGCACTTTGCGTCTTCTCTCGGATTCATCTTCCTTGTCTTGAAGTCGTCTAGCTGCTTTGTGTTGACGTTGTTTTCGAGCTTCTGGACTTGGACTTTGAAGTTGTCCTTTACACCATTTCTCTTCTCTTTGTCATTTGGATTTCTTCGAGGCACTTTGGGTTTGCCTTTTTTCTTTATCCTTTCTTGGCTTTGCCTTCGGGGTTCTTGTGATTCCCGGTTTTGGGCTTCGAGAACTGTTTTGATGTGAGCTCTTTGGATCCTGTGTCACTCTAGGACCATTTGCGGATCGATTCGTCATGCTGATAACGGCATCGCTTCTTTGGACTGATTAGATTGTTATATGAGAGTCGGGCTCCTCGCCTCCTTTGGTCACCGGGTCGGACATTCATCATTGGCTGGGTTATTTTGTGGAGCTCATAATACCGAAAAGGGATATACGAAAGGCTCAACGGGGGTGCCTAGGTTTAATGATATGGTTTACAAGCTTTTGGCTATGTGGTGCTGTACCTAGGTGCTTCGTCATTCCTGATAGTTGTGTATCCGTTCTTTGTTACTTTTCGCAGGTCTAAGAGTAAATTTACAAGTTATCTCCTTCGGTCGGAGTTATGCCGTTTACCTTACCTTTGAATGTGGACTCACCGGAGTCGTGTAAAAATGACACGCTCATTCACTCATGGTTTTACCACTCAAGACACTCTCACGAAATTTTCACTCCGAAACTCGTTCACACATTTAAACGAAAGATGAAAGATGACGAACTTCAACTCAGATTGCCCCCAGTATTGATTTGGGGTTTATGACAACAATTTAAAAGATGTGGATTTGGAACCGCTTCGTGGGTTGTTTTGAATGTTTTAGGGTGAGTTGTGACGTTTAGCGTGACATGTTCAACTTTTAGAAACAAGAGATAAATCGTTCTGCTCCATAATCGGGAAATGATTACTCCGTGATCCCTTTCCTTGAAAAACATTTTTGTTTTTTTTTTTCGAGGAATGAAAAATGGTTTGTACAGGAATTGTGAAAATGGAACTATGATTGTATTCATGAATCAGGAGATAATGTTGGAAATTACAGACTCAAAGAAACTACCGAAAATGATAAAGGAAACTAACTACTACAAACGTTGAAAAAACATAAAAATGACTAGTAAAGAGAAGAAATCGGGGAAAACACTTGAAGGTAGCAGCCTCCGATGGTGCTTGACATGGGATTCCTACTCGGGGAGTTGAAAACCTTGATTGATAAAATCTTGGATGTGCTGCTTCAGAATTTTGCAGTTGTCGGTGTTATGACCGGGATGCTGGTGATACTGACAATACTGGTTCATATTCCTTCCTTTTTGAGGGTCTCTTTGTCGAGGGGTGAGAGGTTGCAGCATGTTTCGTTCCTGGAGTCTTTCAAAAGCCTGGCTCAATGGTTGACCGATGTTTGTGAACTCTCTCTGACGGGAGCTCTTTCGGGATGATTCAATTGCCCCAATGATTTGTCCTGGTCCTTTTATCTGTCGAACAGTGTTTACCTCATGCTGCCTAGTTCTCTTTCGGGTGCCACTTTGGATACAAGCTGCTGTCCTCGAGCCATTCCCGGTGTTTTTTGAGTTCCCAAGTTTTAACTCCCCTTGGTGAATCATTTCTTCTAGGACATCAACTTGTCCCATCAGCATGTTGAAGCTAGGAAAGTATGTGAATTTCAGCTCGTCACTGTATTGCTTCTGCATATTTTTAATTACCATTCGGATTTGCTCTTGTTCGTCCATCTGTGTGAGCATTGCGGCTGCCTTCATTCTCCAACGCTTAACAAAATCAGACATTGATTCACCTTCTGTTTGTTGTGTGCTTGCAAGATCAGCCCTGGTGACTCCAAAACTTCTAGCGTACTCAAAATGATGCAGAAAAGCTTCACATACCTCCTCGTAGGTCTTGGTATTTATCCTTTGAGTTATGTACCAATGCTGAGGGGTCTCATCAAGATAGTGAGCAAATACCTTGGCCCTCTGCATGTCGTTTAGCGAAAGGATGGACATTTCCCTATCGAACATTGCCAAATGAAGTTGTGGGTCGGAGGAACCTTTGTATAGAGGAAGTGTTGACAATTTCAACCTTGGAGGGAGATCAACCTTGGGATATAATCCAGTGGAAAAGTAGTCAAAACCGGCTGGCTTGTTGGCCCTCTCCATGCGCTCAATCTTTTTCAGCATCCCATTGAATTCTTCGGCTAACTGGGCATCCAAGCTAATTGGATTTCCTCCCTCTGCCATACTTGAGATTTGGGCTTATCTGTTGGGAAACAAAAGTGACCTGAGCTAAAATTCTGGGCCGCAAAGAAGTTTTAGGCTAAAACTTGTTTGGGCTGCAAGAAAATCATATGAGCTGGAATGTTTTGAAGATTGTGGGTTGGCATTGAGGCCCGAAATGAGTTGGAAGAGAGGCACATGGGCCGGAATGATTCATGAGTTGTGAACTGGTGCCTAGGCTGAAATGTTCTGAGAATTGGGCGCTTGGGCCAGAATGTGTTTGGGTTAGAAGTAAAGCGCATGGGCCGAAGTGATTTCTAAACCATGTTCTGGATGTGAATTGGAATTTGGGCCGAGTAACTATGATTGGGCTTGAAGATGATACCCATGTCTAGGATCGTGGGTCAAAACCCGAGTGAAAAGTCTTCCTAGACTAGAATGGGCCTTGAAATGGAAAGGTCTGATGGATTTTTATGGATTGCTTTAGGTGGATTTGTTTTTCATGGGCCTAGAACTAAATTGATAATTCAAATTGGGCCGAAAGAGAGAAATCACCTAAGTCTAAATTTTTGGGCTGAAGCCCAAATGACTCACATATTAAATCAAACAGGACCTCTGGGCCGCAAACAAATAGGGCTGCCAATTCGGGTTGGGCTAGGTTGATGTAGGAGAAATTCCTATCAATCTCTAGACTGGGTAGTGGGCCGATCATACAAGCAAACAAGGCCCACACAAATTCAACATGTCCTCACTTGACGGTTAAATCAATTTGGGTATGGATCGATCCGGAGAGGTGCTTGGGGCTTGGGCCCAGGTCACCACAAAGGAATAGGGCTTGCACACTATTCTCTTTGGGCTTCCCCACTTTTTTCACATCACCTGAAGGTGTGCGTCTACGGCCGAGTCTTTGACTGACCAAAAAATGGGCTAGGTAAGGACACTGCCAGGAAAACGCTTGGGGCTAAGGCCCAGGTATTAAGGGGATGTGGTTAGACGACATCCTCCTCTTTTCCCCCGCTTATTCACATCACCTAAAAGGTGTGAGTCCCTGACAGGGGACCCTAGATGGGTCTCGGGGTGAAAATGGTTTGTGTGGACCCTCGCTCTCATATGATGCAAAGGGTGCAGAAAATTAAAGTACGCACAAAAGTAAATAAACAAAGTAATAAAGCCATATATAAACAATTTTCGAGTTAAGCCCTCTTTCTTAAAATAAAACAAGTTAAAATTAAGAAGTTGACCCCAGCAGAGTCGCCAGTCTGTGAGCCTCGATTTTAAACCCTATCCTATGTTGATTAAAGCTGATTAGGATCTAACCGGGTTTTAGGTCCACTTATAACCTAAGATTAATAACTATGTCATATAACAATAATTATTAAAAACCTAGGCTAGCTCACTGGAACCAATTACGAGTCGCCACCTAATTTTAACCTAGATCAAATTAGGAAAGGAGAGTTCGGGTTCGGGGGCTTGGTATTCGACTTATTTAGGGTTCAAATTACTTCCATTACCCTTCCTAGGTCGTTTTTCCTCTACTTGGTTTATTTACAGATTTCCACAAAGTTGTTTTTAACCTAGGAGCGCGCTTCTGTTTTTTTTTTATTTTTTAACGTTTTTTGACAAAAAATTAAAGTGAAATTGAAAGTAACCTAAACTAGGGTTTCAGAGGCAGAATTAGGTCAAATTTTAATTACGTCCATGGCCACGGACCTAATGTCCGAGACCACGGACCCCAGTTGAATTAGGTAATTTCAAAAACAGAACTAAAATAAAAACGCAAACTTGAAAAGTCCGGGGCCACGGACAGGGTGTCCGTGGGCCCGGACATGTATTGATAGAAACCCTAAAATTTGAAAAATTGAAAAATATAAAATCCCGCCACCGTCTGTGGGTGTCCGTGGTCACGGACAACCCGGCCGTGGTCCCGGACAATGAGTCCGAGGTCACGGACAACCCATGGACAGTGGGTTTTCGATGGTTCCTGAGGGTGTTTTGAGCCCAAATTTTATGGGTGTGTAACACCCCTACCATTAATACAATGCTTACCGTTCAATCTCCTTACACATCAGATACACGCAGCGGATACATACTTACATACAGTGGGTGATACAATGCCGTTAGTCACCCACATGACTAACAAGGCTACTTCTCCTACATACAGCATCGGTCTGATGGACCGGAATCCCAAGTACTACACATCTATAATACATACTCCATTCATCAATCAAATACAACAATGCTCTATTCAATACGTACTCCTCCATAATCCATACAATACAATATACTTAACCGAGTCTACTAGGATCCTTATACAATTATCATATCTCTTCCAAGTTCATACATACTCACTAAGAGTCTACATCTTCCCATTCCTCACAACTACTTACTTTCTAAGTACAAGGGTGTGCCGCCGGTCTCTTACCTTGACCACATCCGCTTCGGGTACCTGCACACTAAAAACGTTCCCCCTAGGGGGTCAGCTTTCGCTGTGCATGATAACCGCATACCCCGCGTACTAGTGAGGGTACACCGACCACTTGGTCGAATACATGCAGTTCATTTTCATACAAACATACATGCATACATGCTCTTATACACAATACAATAATACTTACGCAAGCATATATACATACACTTCATTACATACAAGGGATACAATATAACCATCCAATACATACTTACCTTCTTCCGAATACACATACTCATTACATACACAAAGTACAATTCTTGTTAGCTTCATTGGTCCACCCGGGTTAATCGGGTGGAGATTACTCATTTACTCGTTACTTCATACATACGCATACATACTCATACTCATACTCATACATACTTACTTACTCTTACTCATGTTAAGTCGTCGGGACCTCCGGCCCTGGGGACTACTCCGTCCCACCTCCGGGATTTACTTGACTCACCAATCCGGGATGCTACCCACTTAAGGGATTTGGGCCGCGGACCAGTTTAAGAGTCAGGAATTGCAGCCAACCTCTTGTGACTCCGCATCCTCACGCGTGGCCGAAGCTATATCGGACTTCTACTCATTCCAATTTACTCACTTAAGTTAGGAGTTAGATAGTTAGGAATTAGTAGAAGTCAACATCCAACCACATACACAAATACATTATTCATATACACATCCATACAATTACAATACAATATACAAGTACACTACAAGGTACAATTACACATCATCATCATTCATACATTTCATGAATTATACAAACTATTGTTCAAGACAAATATCGAGAACAATGTAAACAAGCACAAGTAAGTGCAATATAATCCGATTCAAGCATTAATCTTATTAGGTGGTCTAATAAGCACACAAATCGGGGTAACCAGATTAGGATACAGGGCATGAAGAAATCATACCTTTCACCGTTGTACTTGTATCCCAACGTTCCTCCGGTGTTCACAATTCAAATCCTATGATATACATACAACCGAATAATTAATCTAACTATCATTAATTTAATTCGGTTACCCTTACGCTTTCTAACTCATACTTACTAAGTCTTCACATTCTTATACTTACATTTTATTTACATACTTTTCATTGCTTAACAATGGTATACTTACATATATATGCACATATGTATAGGTGGGTATACGTATACACATATATATATATATACTAATCATAGTCTTATATTTTATTTTATTATTATTTTTTTTGTAAGTTTTGGCTCGACCGACCCACCCTGGGTCGGACCCATGGGCCGGTCGGCTGCAGAGACTTCGATTACAGAAAATTCCAACCCGACCGACCCAGCCAGGGTCGGTCCATTGGGTCGGTCCGTTACAGAAGCAATCCAACTAACAATTTCCACTCGACCGACCCAGGCAGGGTCGGTCCCCTGGGTCGGTCGGATGCAGAAGCTTCCGAGATTGCAGATTTTCGGGTCGACCGACCCTGCTAGGATCGGTCCTAGGGTCGGTCCAGCCCAGTACCCATTTTAATTACTTATTTTGAATCCCAAACTCTACTCAATTCACACCCAATCTTTTCCTACTCATTTCCACATGTTTCCTACATGTTTAAACAACATTTAAATCCTCTAATTCACCTTAGTTCATCCATCAAATTTATTGCTAAATCCATCAATCCACTTACACAATTTTCCTCACTTCATTCCAGCATTTATACCTATTTTCTTTCTTCATTGCTACAGATTTTTAAACCAACTTCTACCATCCAATACTTCATCTACCAATGTCACTCCTAGCATCCCAAATACCTCCTCTTACCATGCCAATTCATTTCCAAGCAATTGTACCATCTATACCCAAGTCCAACATTCATTTTACCAATTCCTACACACTAATTTTTCCTAACTTCTCCAAGGCATTTTTACACACTTTGCTACAGATTTTTACACTTCTTGTTTCTCATACTACAACTACCTCTTCATCACTACTAAACATATCTACCCAATCCAATATACACCTTGGTTCTCCCATTCACCAAGTCATTCTTAGATATATAATTCCTACCAAAATTACGCCATAGTTCACCTACTTTCCTTACTTCTCCACACTCACATTTTTCATCAAATTCATTCCTAATCTAGCCACACCCATACAAGGGTCCTACCAGCATACAAAGCTATACAAACCATCACAATACATCAATACTCCATCGTGCATCAATACCAATACTCATACACCATATACTTGGCTCTAAGGCCTACAATTTACTTACTAGTTCCCTAATACTCAAAACTTCATAAACTCCAATACTAATACCATAGTTTAGGTTCTTTTAAATTGGTTACCCATTCCCATTACTCTAATACATTAAATCTTAACCTTAGGAGAGAGCCCTTACCTTGAGCTTACAATTCCTTCCTTCCTTTTCCACTTCTCCTCTTCTCTTCCTTGTACAATTCGATTTTGTGGGGAATGGAGTTGCCAAACTCCATTCCCATCACCCAAAGCATACAAAACAAGTATAATTAATATACTAACCCTTAGATTTATACTAACTCGTTGAGATGTTTTAAACAAATTTCTAGGGTTTACCTTTTGAAGCTTTTAGGAAGGGTTTTAGCCCTTGGTTCAAGAAGGTGTTCTCACCACCATTGGAGGGTTGAAACAAAGCTCCAAAACAAGAGGAAAAACAAGGTGAGAGAGAGAGGAAAAATCGGTTATACCCAAGAGATGGAGAAAAGTGAGGTCTTTCATGGAGATTCTTACCTTGTTGGAAAGAGGAGACTCCAAGCTCCATAATGGTGTGCTTTTCTCTTCAAATGGGGAAAACCCATGGATATGAAACTCATCCTTTTCGAATTTTGAAAAGAGGGAATGATAGAGGATGATGAGGGGAGTTCAAATATGTATTTTATTTTACATTTGGAGCTCAAATGGAGCTAGAGCTTGAGGTAGAAGGTGGAGTTGCCATGGGAGCTATTTGGAGAGCTCAAAAATTGGTTCCCACCAGAGGAGGAAGAAGAGAGGTTCAGGAGGGGGAGTCCACCGTGAGAGAGAGGGAAAGGAATTGGAGAGAGAATAGAAAAGTGAGGTGAGAGAGTATCTTTTCTACTTTTTGTACTTTTGCTTTTGCTTTTTGATTTACTTATTTGTTACTTGTGTGTGTGTGTGTGTGTGAGAGAGGGCTGTTTATACCCATTAAAACCGGCCCCCACTGTTACACTAGCTGGAGCGTTTTTCGTCTTTTACAGAAAACGCTCGTTATTTTACCCGGTTTAGGTACGGTTCACTAACCGGGCCCGTTTTCCGGAATTTCCTCGTTTAATTATTTTTATTAACTATTAAGCTCCCATAAATGCTTAATAATTATTATTTAATGACTTATAATTTTTACGGGTCCGTTTGACCACTTAAAGTCACGTTTTCGGGTTTTCTCGAAAAACGTGCTCTAAAGCTCTATTAGCGTTTTAATTCATTATTTGGATCCGTTTTCTTCGGGAGTTGTTCCCACATATTATTTAGGTTTTATTAAACCTTTAGAATCCATATGATACTCTAACCGAGGTCTCATACCTCCTATGGTTATTTAACGCTTTTTTAGCGTTTTCCGCTTTTTAAGCGTTTATTTATTTCTTTTGGATTTATTTTTCCTTACTAGTATTAATTAGGTACCATTAGGCCCTTAAATACGTATTAGGTAAATTTTAATCCCTATATTTAAGTTTGGGGTATTTCAATCTACCCCCCTTAAGAACTTTGTCCCCAAAGTTGTTCAAGGTTATGGGATTACTATACTTACTCATTCATACCCGTCTATGCCAAAGGTTATACGTTCCTCCTCCTTACAATTCCCAAATCCATCCCTCAAGGTTCCTACACACCATACCATACCAATATACAATAGTTACTCCAATCCGCACTATTACTAATTATCCGGTTCCTCATTACAAAGTTCATACCTACATACGGTGCAAAGCTATCCCCAAAGCAATGCATTACACATACAATCCCGCAGGCACACCGGTCATCTAGACACAGGACTCCTCTATGTCCCGCTGCCCTTGGAATAATACAACATACTACCTTACTATCTTCTTCGGTACACACTTCTAGCAGATCCTCATTCTCCATACTAAATGAAATTCTTTCACTACTACCAATTAAAAATTTTCTAAAACACACAACTTCAAATTCCAATTTATATTCATTACTTCTATCCTATGTGATTCTTGTGACCACTTAAGGGGAGCTTCAAGAGTCATTCGACCCTGATGTGATCAGCATCAGTGTTGAACTATCTTTCCACTCCAATTTGTGTTCGGTTTCCCTTGATCTGATCAGGATCAAGTTCGACTTCCCACATCAGATTCAACCAAACAAATAATTTAATTGTTTTCATTTTCTATCTTTTACTCTTTCTAGTCGTGATTACGAATTCATACATCTCCAAAAGATGGAATCAATCCATCGATCATCCTCACTCTACTTCCCCAAATGCTTTACTCCGTGATTCGATACCTAAATGCTCACTTCATCAGCCTTCACTGCTTCCATCCATTACACACCATCATCTCCAATATTCTATACAAGGAATACTATACTTATGAGATTTTGTTGACTTCAATTGCTTCAAATAATTTACTTACGATTCCACTACTCATAAACTTCATTCATCTACTATCCTCATTCATTTCGTACTACTTCTTCAAAGGCTACAATACTTGTGGAGCTCCGTCCACTACTCATTACTCTTCTTTACTAATACTCTTACACTGGGTTACAAGATGGGTATATTCGCCCTATGGTATTTGCATGTCTAATGCTTAGTTACCACAATTTCACTATGAATGAATACGTATGTTTATATAACGTAAGTACCACTCATCGAATAGATTCTCGTTTGTGCTATGCACATTATAGTTTTATGTGTTTTATTTATAAAACTTGCATTAAGCGGTTTTCGCTCTACCCCCCTTAAAAGGGATTACGCCCACGTAATCTCCCATATGTTAATATTAAACATTGGTTATTTAATTCGGGCAATCCGAAGCGTTTAGCTTCACTACGGTATACTATATACTATGCTCTGGTCAAAGGGTCTTAACCATACCAATGGTTTAGTCTTTGCACCAAGAATTCCTATATGAGTTTATTTAACTCATAATTAATTCGGTTCTAGCCTGACCGGCGTCAAGGCATTAATAGCCAATCTCGCATACTTACTGGGTGTATTACATTCCTTAGCTAGGGCCCACTAGCTTCTGCTGCGCGACCCTGATAACCTTAGTGTTTAATCCACTCTTTGGTTATTATAGATGTGTTACTCATCGCCTTTCTATCCCTTTATTGTGGGAATAAGGTTTACAAACAAGTGTGGTATTCTTTTACCGCCTTTGAACTCAACGAGTTTAGACTATAACCAGCTTCCTGGTAATCTATTATACATACTATCCGTACTCTCACGATTATTCGCTATGTTCTTCCAACTTATTGTTGGCGAGGCTAAGCCACTATTTAGTTATAGTGCTTCCTCTGTTGTCAATAGCTTCTGGATTACACTAGTTCTTCTGGTTCAGTACAAGTGTTCCTTACTTGTATGACCTTGCACTGATATGCGTCGGTCCTAGTGACTTTCTTAAGTCTCCTTTCACCTTTATTCCATTGGAATTCACATTTTTGTGATTGTTAGTGTATTGTACACTCTTCTTGTTTGTTGGTGAAAAGAAGGGTTTACTACTATTTACATTCTCTATATCCTTAGCCATCGCATTAGATCATTAGCTGCGCAGGTGCAATACCAAAACACTCAGTCATACAGAGTGCAGAGGCGTAAACGCTTGACAGTAAGTCACTTATGTGATAGGAAAGAATATTTCTGCCTGTCATCTCGTACTTATACTCCATGTCATTATCTACTATTTCCTCATATCGGTCGCTTGTTGCGCACCGTATTCTTACTCATTATACAACACCGTTTTTACTGTTTCTGTTACTGTGATAGTCTCTATTCACTCATTGCCATTATCATTGGCACCATTCCCTTATGGTATGAATACCCTGGGGTTTCCAATGTTCGTGTGTATGGCGGTTGTCGTAGCATACCACAATATTAATATCTTCCCAATGTGGAGATGTTCTTCCATTTTAGGTTTCGTGTGTAGGTTAGCTTACCTCACATTCCATCATCATTTATGATACAACTCACCAAGTATCTTGGTTGACCGAGGATGAAGTGGTTTATCGGGTTACAAGCTCTCTTGAGCGTTGGTCATTCATGGTGTGCAATGTGCACATAAATTGATTGCTCTTGACAACTATTATCTTCCCAATGCCGAGCATCGGTTATAGGCTCCCGCTGTGTAGTTTTACTTTTGCATGTACATCACCGGGACATCCCAAGAAACTTCAAGGGTTTTCTGGTCCTGTTCTCCAATTGAGAGTATTCTATCATTGATAAATGAAAGTTCTTGTTGAGGGGTTTGTCTCCACTCATAGGTCTAATGACAAGGTTTGCTATTTTGGTGTTTACACAATGGTCCACTATATGTTTGGGTGCATATGGAGTATGCTTACTCCTTTAAGTCATGATGGTTTGGAAATCTCATTTCCTTATTCCATCGTCTCTTGGCAACATCTACAAGCGTATGCTTTACTGTTATGATGGATGGAAGCCTTTCCTGAGGGTCCGCATTATTACTGCATTGATGATCTTTGGTCAACAAGAGGTGTTCTTCCTCTGGTTTTTGTAGTGTCCAAATGTGGACTAGGCCATCGTTGGCATTATCATGATTCCTATGCCTCTGTGGTACCATCGCTACAGAAGGCATGACAGTAATTAAGAACTCCGTCAACTGTATACTAGACTGATGCTCTAGTGACAGTGACGCTGAGTTGGCCATTACTACAAGCCACTCATGAAGTTGAGTTTGAATTGATGGTCCAGTTGCTGATTTCATGTTGTATGAGACAATATCTCTTGCAAGTCTTGTTATCAATGGTGTGGGTTCTACAACCGTTAAGGTTTACATAACATAGTTGGTTGATGGCTTTTAAGCCTTATTGTTGCAAGCTATGCTCTTTGCAAGCTGCTTATACATGTCTCCACTCCCTGTATACCCCATAGGTTGGAGGTATTACTGGGCTCCATGGTAAGTCGTGACATCACGCTTCCGTTCATAGGAGACCCTTTTAGGCAATCTGGTGTTATCTTGTGCCTTTTTGTGGTTGAGGGTATTTCCTGTTAAGTGAAATCCCTTCGGTGTTTTAACCGAGTGTTCGTTCTAGCTTCCGTGCTTTTATCATGTCGCTGTTGTTCGACTGTTGTTAACTCAGACACCCTTCATGGATTGCTCCTGGGTGTTGTTAGGTTATGCCGTTACATCCGGCTAATGTTTATAATATATGTTGTCCTCTATACCATCTTATGGTATTGTATTAAGCTATTCCCTTTTGGTTTATAACGTCTCCCGTCGTTGGGCAGACCGTTTTTACTTGCTCCTAGCGCTTGAGACTAGGTTTAATATTCCCTTCAATGATGGATTTTACTTTATGGTATTCTTGTGATTGCTCTTGGGAGTTCTATCCCATTTGTCGAGCATTGTGGTGTTCACGTTTAGGCAGTTGCCTTACTGTGTTAGGATGGGTATACTTTCCAGCTGTCATATATTGGCTTGATGTCTTTGAGACATATCCAATGTTTATACTTATTAGCCTATGCTGTAACACCCCAACATACATCAACATACTTAACATTAAACTGCAGCGGAAAACACACATCATCACATAACTTAACTCATCGGTGTTACACGCCGTTAACCACCCACGTGGCTAACAAGGCTAACGTTTACACATTTGTATCGGTCTGATGGACTAGATCCCCGAGCAACTATACAATACCGTCTCCTTTATCACTACCAACATTCATTATACAAATACCTTCCAACTGTACCGAGTATTTACAACTAATGCTGAGAACAATTTCGGTCTTACTACACCTACAAATTACAAGTAATTACATCAATTACCCGTACGCAACAACTACCCCGTCCTACTCTCGAACGGCTCCAGCTCCTTGTACCTGAAATAGAAAAGGAAAGAAAGGGTGGCCCCCCAGGGGCTCAGCACCTTTGCTGGTATGGTAATCCCGCAACCCACATGCTACCGGGCCACGCACAACTATTTGTCGTCTTAGCATGCGGTTGATTACATTTAAATCAAGCATGTGAAACATAAACTCACGACACAATACATTTCACCCCAACGGGCTTAACAAAAACAACTCATCCATACTTAACCAATCACTCTTTGAGTTCTTCCACCCTATAGTATTTCTCCTCTAACGGAGCTATTTCCTCAATAGACGACACTTACCCACTATCGGGTTTCTACAAACGTCTCTTTTACATACTAGGAATCATATCCATGATCCTCATATTTCACTTCTAAGCGACATATAACATCACATCACAATAACTTTGCAACATACAAATAACACATACATAACGGGTACGGATCTCTTAGGAACCGGCCCTAACATAGTTAATACACTGGTGAGCCTAGGGAATGATATCGCCCCCATGTTAAGCTCGTTATAACAAAACTCATTGCCGCCCTAATAGTCGGACGAGTAACTTACCTAGAGATGGATCGGATTTAGTGACCCGAACTCACCACACAAACACATGTTCCCCCTAAACCGATCATAAGTCAGAATAGCTAAGCTTTGGGATAAGCTAATGGGAGATCATAACCCGTGAGGGAAACAACCATAACAGAGAGAAGGGTAAAGCTAAAAAGGATACCCACTCCCAAGCAACGCGCGACCGGCCAAACCGGATTCCTCACTACTGTTAGTACATACTTACTTTTAATTTTTCGTTAGAACTCCACTACGGAGTCTATCGTACCTACACACCATACAGTATTACTCTTGGGTTAAACATACAAGGGAGATCCCTACATTCACATACACAAATCACACAATTAACTCACGCATAGCCGTGGTTAGAACGCCCCACGGTTCAGGTCGTTTAATCCGAATACCAAACTCTCCTGTGATCCTAGACTCAGTTAGCTAAGGTTTAACACTTTCGAGGTTAAATGGTATCGGAACTAAACACGCCACATATATGAATTACTGTAAACTCATTACATGTTTAATCTTACAACGTGGCAAACATACAGAAAAACACATTGGCATACAAGCCGGTGTAATCCGGTAGGACACAGGTTGCAAGAAAACCATACCTGTCACCGGAGTCCACTTTATCATGTCCATTTATGTTCCTTGAGCAATTCTCGAACAACTGGCAACATTACATTTACTTTTATCAACATCGGGGTAACACGTTTGTTTAAAGTCTAACGCTCATAACTTACCCTCGTTAACTAGTTAAACAACTTGACACTTTTAGCTTGTTTTACTTTCACATTTTATTACAACTTTTCACCCACTTGGTTGTCTTTATATCACATCTAACATGTCCTTAACATCCTTACAACATCATTACTTATCAATCCCCATCTTTACACATCATTTTTATACCTTAAACAACATTTTTAGAGTGGTCCGGGACTTGGTCCTTACCTTAAGTCCCGGATCAACACTTACACAAACTCACAGTATGTTTTGATAGGGTGGTCCGGGACCTTGTACTCACCCTAAGTCCCGGACCAAGACAGTCTTGTACTCTCGGCTACATTTAACAGGGTGGTCCGGGACTTCATACAGGTCCTAAGTCCCGGACCATTCTAGGCAAAAACTCTCGGGTAATTTAAGGGGGGTGGTCCGGGTCCTTGTACAAGACCCAAGTCCCGGACCACATTGTCTTAGAAACTCACGGCCCGTTTTTCATACTGGTCCGGAACATGACCCATAACCTAGGTCCCGGACCCAAGCTACAGAATTGACGTACTTGCATTTTTCAAGTCCTGCTGCATAAGTTCTTTACACCCATCATATGTATAAACTTCCCAAATGATCTTAGGTACACTCTTATACTCAAAACTTCACCAAATATACACCACATTACAACATAGTGCACAATTTAAATTGCATAGCACTTAGGCTCTTAAAATGCATAAATCTTAAACACTGAATTTCCCACAATATATTTGCCTTTGACCTGCAAATACACACAACAATACGTATGTCCTTTACTAGTCTCTTTGAGAACATTTTTCTAAGTCATTTACCATTGGCTCTTTAGGTAGTTTCAATAGACAACATAAGTTCATTTTCCAAAGGAATTATAAGCTATTTTTGGTTAGCATAATTACCTCATTTCCTCACAAGTTCTTTCTTGTTTCAGAAATCTTAGATCTTGGAGAGAGTTTGGATACTTGTCAAGAGAGGACTCCACCTAGTCCTTGAATGGTTGGAATGAAGCTAGAACAAGGCAACATAAGGACACCATTTAAGGTAATTTTCGGACAGCACAAAACATGGAGGAACATCATTTTTCTTTGAGTTTCCTTACCTTGAAGCAAAGGAGAACAATAATACGTGAAAAGATGAGCTCAAGCTCCTTCCATGGAGATTCCCCTTGGCACCAAAATGGAGCTCTAGAAGATTTGAAAGGACCAAGTTGAAGAGCTTGATGAGACTAAGAGATTGGTGGTCTTAGTTTTTAATTTGGCCAAGTGAGCTAGAAGTTACAAGGATTTGAAGGTGGTGTCTGGTGTTGTGCTGCTTCAACCGTGAAAGAGAGCAGGAAGGAGATGGGCTACGTGAGACAGCAAGGAGGAAATGAAGGGATGAAGAGAATCACTGATTGTAGTTGCTTTTTGAAGATAGTTGTTACGTAAAGCAAATAGTGCTTTATAAAGTAGTATAGTATTTTATTTATGTCTTCCTTCACTTATTTGATTGCAGGTGGTGGTGACTCACCTTACAAAAACCAGCCCCCATATATTGCTTAGGGGTGTTTTGGTCTTTGTTAACTCATTTAATTACTTAATATAACATATGTTACAAACTAGCTTATAAAAGTCACTATTCATAAAAACAAGGCACATAACTGTGAAATTTTTGGTTTCCCATTGATTTAGGATCCCTAATGTGATACTAAGTAGTACACATGTTAATTAAAGAGTAATGATGGACACCTAGCCATTCAAAACCCATTTACAAGATAATTTTTCAAAAATGTGCTTTAAGGCTCCTTTAAGCACATTTTGTGTTTAAACTTGTTTTTAAGCTTGGTTTTCTTTGGTAATTGGTTTAATATGTCTATTAACATATAAATACGGTCTGGGTAAGCTCATTAGGTCTTAACCAAGATTATCCCAAGCTTAGAGCACACTTTTGCCCTTATCGACTTTAAGGTAATTAATTATGTTTAATATGGTTAAAATCGTTCACTAATATTTCTAAGGCATTTTTTAGCCTTATTATACCATATCTTAACATTTAAACAGCATATCAAGGTTTGGGGTATTTCATGTGCTCTTTGCACTTTTTAGTTCTTATTCCTTATCTTCAGATGGATTTTCTGAGCTCTTTATGCTTGATTGTCTGAGGTGTCCAGCTGTTCTGGTTTGAATTCACTCATGATCCATAGAACGGAGTTGACTACTTCCCGTGTGTCGTACACTACATGTGTACATACGTGGGGTACCATGTTGATACGTTACCACTTACCCGACTACGTGTCAGGCCCGCAAGCTCCCTCGGAGTGTAGTTGTCCCACATCCCGTAACTGGGTACACTCGTAGTGTTTGTCACACGCCTAAGTGAAGTATTCTATTGTCAACTCCTCTCGTATCATTCCATGATACTCACCGTAATTCTGTTGGTTTGGTTTTAAAATCCAAGGTTTTAAAAGAAGGTTTATGGTTTTGAAAGAAAATTTTTGGGTTTTAAAATATGGTTCGGTGTTAAAGAAGTCTCTCATGGTAGGCCTTTCCAAGGTTCCATTCTTTCAGTGTCAGGATTTGTGATCCAGTAATTGCTTCATCGTAGTCACGGTACATTACTATGTACCTGTGGTGTGTTAGACTTCCTTTACTTATCTCTGTCCTTACTGCACTTGCCGTGGCAAGTGCGTGGTACTGGTGGTTTTTGGGTAAGCCTATACCGATCATGGTATGGTTTCCACTCGTATTTGTTAGTCTTGTGGACTCTTCCCTCGACCTTATCGATCTATAATTGGTATACTTGCTCCCTTAGGTAGCTTCTTGGTGGTCTAGACATGACTGTCGTAGATCTGGGTACTTCTCCAATCCTTGGAGATTCCCACTCTATTTGGTTTAGTGTCGTTCCTTGTGGCTCGTTCCCACACACTTGTGGTGGTTACTGAGCCTACCTTGTTTAGGCACTACTCTTGTAGTCCTATTGGATTATATCTCATGGTTGTTCTTGTAGTTGTCTGAGCTATATTGGCCAGGTATTGCAACCTTAATGGCGTTGTAGTTTTGGAGTTGACCGCTTCCGACTATGTCCTTAGTCAGCTAGCATACCGTAGGTGGTATCATTCAAGTATTACTATCCCGTAGACTTGTGTCTCGGGTTCTATTATTACTCCTTTTTCCCATTTCGTTGCATAGTTAGTGCTTCCTTCCTACTGCTGGTTGACTAGCTAGGTCTCGCGACTGCTAAGCACGTCACCCCATGCTGTTGTAAGTTGCAACCTCCTCGTGGTTGGAGTGCTCGTTCAACCGCTGTTGAGTGCGGGTATTGTTGTTTAGCCGGGATCTATCTCCGGGTCTTCCACTCCTTGGAACTTACCATATATCGGTTCTTGTTACTGTGTGGTTGCTTCACAACTGCCACATCGGGTTTCCCCGAGTATGAGAGGACTTTCCTTCTCTCTGGCGTCCTTTCCCAAGTTATACAGTGGGGTTTGCGGCGGGCGGGACTGGTATTGTAGGTATCCGGTACTCACCGGTAGTTCCTAACTAGCATATCTCCAATGCTAACACTCAGCCCTTAGCCCTAAGCTTCTAATTCCTAACTCGGTATTCCTAAACTCGGTATTTCCAGTCATCAGAGCGATACTTCGCACTGATACCACTTTTTATAACACCCCTACCATTAATACAATGCTTACCGTTCAATCTCCTTACACATCAGATACACGCAGCGGATACATACTTACATACAATGGGTGATACAATGCCGTTAGTCACCCACGTGACTAACAAGGCTACTTCTCCTACATACAGCATCGGTCTGATGGACCGGAATCCCGAGTACTACACATCTATAATACATACTCCATTCATCAATCAAATACAACAATGCTCCATTCAATACGTACTCCTCCATAATCCATACAATACAATATACTTAACCGAGTCTACTAGGATCCTTATACAATTATCATATCTCTTCCAAGTTCATACATACTCACTAAGAGTCTACATCTACCCATTCCTCACAACTACTTACTTTCTAAGTACAAGGGTGTGCCGCCGGTCTCTTACCTTGACCACATCCGCTTTGGGTACCTGCACACTAAAAACGTTCCCCCTAGGGGGTCAGCTTTCGCTGCGCATGATAACCGCATACCCCGTGTACTAGTGAGGGTACGCCGACCACTTGGTCGAATACATGCAGTTCATTTTCATACAAACATACATGCATACATGCTCTTATACACAATACAATAATACTTACGCAAGCATACATACATACACTTCATTACATACAAGGGATACAATATAACCATCCAATACATACTTACCTTCTTCCGAATACACATACTCATTACATACACAAAGTACAATTCTTGTTAGCTTCATTGGTCCACCCGGGTTAATCGGGTGGAGATTACTCTTTTACTCGTTACTTCATACATATGCATACATACTCATACTCATACTCATACATACTTACTTACTCTTACTCTTACTCATGTTAAGTCGTCGGGACCTCCGGCCCTGGGGACTACTCCGTCCCACCTCCGGGATTTACTTGACTCACCAATCCGGGATGCTACCCACTTAAGGGATTTGGGCCGCGGACCAGTTTAAGAGTCAGGAATTGCAGCCAACCTCTTGTGACTCCGCATCCTCACGCGTGGCCGAAGCTATATCGGACTTCTACTCATTCCAATTTACTCACTTAAGTTAGGAGTTAGGTAGTTAGGAATTAGTAGAAGTCAACATCCAACCACATACACAAATACATTATTCGTATACACATCCATACAATTACAATACAATATACAAGTACACTACAAGGTACAATTACACATCATCATCATTCATACATTTCATGAATTATACAAACTATTGTTCAAGACAAATATCGAGAACAATGTAAACAAGCACAAGTAAGTGCAATATACTCCGATTCATGAATTTATCTTATTAGGTGGTCAAATAAGCACACAAATCGGGGTAACCAGATTAGGATACAGCATGAAGAATCATACCTTTCACCGTTTTTGTACTTGTATCCCAACGTTCCTCCGGTGTTCACAATTCAAATCCTATGATATACATACAACCGAATAATTAATCTAACTATCATTAATTTTTCGGTTACCCTTACGCTTTCTAACTCATACTTACTAAGTCTTCACAGTCTTATACTTACATTTTTATTTACTTACTTTTCATTGCTTAACAATGGTATACTTACATATATATGCAC
Source organism: Limonium bicolor (assembly GCA_023374045.1). Lineage (NCBI taxonomy): Eukaryota > Viridiplantae > Streptophyta > Magnoliopsida > Caryophyllales > Plumbaginaceae > Limonium > Limonium bicolor. The sequence goes on along the minus strand of CM041782.1, from coordinate 41,725,645 downwards.
ATATTATAGGTGGGTATACGTATACACATATATATACATACTAATCATAGTTTTATATTTTATTTTTATTATATTATTTTTTGTAAGTTTTGGCTCGACCGACCCACCCTGGGTCGACCCATGGTCGGTCGGCTGCAGAGACTTCGATTACAGAAAATTCCAGCCCAACCGATCCAGCCAGGGTCGGTCCATTGGGTCGGTCCGTTACAAAGCAATCCAACTAACAATTTCCACCTCGACCGACCCAGGCAGGGTCGGTCCCCTGGGTCGGTCGGATGTAGAAGCTTCCGAGATTGCAGATTTTCGGGTCGACCGACCCTGCTAGGATCGGTCCTAGGGTCGGTCCAGCCCAGTCCAGCCCCAGTACCCATTTAATTACTATTTTGAATCCCAACTCCTACTCAATTCACACCCATCTTTTCCTACTCATTTCCACCTGTTTCCTACATGTTTTTAAACAACATTTAAATCCTCTAATTCACCTTAGTTCATCCATCAAGTTTATTGCTAAATCCATCATCCACTTACACAATTTTCCTCACTTCATTCCAGCATTTATACCTATTTTCTTTCTTCATTGCTACAGATTTTAAACCACTTCTACCCATCCAATACTTCATCTACCAATGTCACTCTCTAGCATCCCAAATACCTCCTCTTACCAGGCCAATCATTTCCAAGCATTGTAACCATCTATACCCAAGTCCAACATTCATTTTACCAATTCCTACACACTAATTTTTTCCTAACTTCTCCAAGGCATTTTTTACACACTTTGCTACAGATTTTACACTTCTTGTTTCTCATACTACAACTACCTCTTCATCACTCTAAACATATCTACCCAATCCAATATACACCTTGGTTCTCCCATTCCACCAAGTCATTCTTAGATAATATTCCTACCAAAATTACGCCATAGTTCACCTACTTTCCTTACTTCTCCACACTCACATTTTTCATCAAATTCATTCCTAATCTAGCCACACATACAAGGTCCTACCAGCATACAAAGCTATACAAACCATCACAATACATCAACCCATCGTGCATCATACCAATACTCATACACCAATATACTTGGCTCTAAGGCCTACAATTTACTTACTAGTTCCCTAATACTCAAAACTTCATAAACTCCAATACTAATACCATAGTTTAGGTTCTTTTAAATTGGTTACCCATTCCCATTCTCATACATTAAATCTTAACCTTAGGAGAGACCCTTACCTTGAGCTTACATTCCTTCCTTCCTTTCCACTTCTCCTCTTCTCTCCTTGTACAATTCGATTTTGTGGGGATGGAGTTGCCAAACTCCATTCCCATCACCCAAAGCATACAAAACAAGTATATTAATATACTAACCCTTAGATTTATACTAACTCGTTGAGATGTTTTAAACAAATTTCTAGGGTTTACCTTTTGAAGCTTTTAGGAGGGGTTTTAGCCCTTGGTTCAAGAAGGTGTTCTCACCACCATTGGAGGGTTGAAACAAAGCTCCAAAACAAGAGGAAAAACAAGGTGAGAGAGAGAGGAAAAATCGGTTATACCCAAGAGATGGAGAAAAGTGAGGTCTTTCATGGAGATTCTTACCTTGTTGGAAAGAGGAGACTCCAAGCTCCATAATGGTGTGCTTTTCTCTTCAAATGGGGAAAACCCATGGAGATGAAACTCATCCTTTTCGAATTTTGAAAAGAGGGAATGATAGAGGATGATGAGGGGAGTTCAAATATGTATTTTATTTTACATTTGGAGCTCAAATGGAGCTAGAGCTTGAGGTAGAAGGTGGAGTTGCCATGGGAGCTATTTGGAGAGCTCAAAAATCGGTTCCCACCAGAGGAGGAAGAAGAGAGGTTCAGGAGGGGGAGTCCACCGTGAGAGAGAGGGAAAGGAATTTGAGAGAGAATAGAAAAGTGAGGTGAGAGAGTATCTTTTCTACTTTTTGTACTTTTGCTTTTGCTTTTTGATTTACTTATTTGTTACTTGTGTGTGTGTGTGTGAAATACCCCACACCTTGATATGTGGTTTAAATATTAAACTATGGTATGTAAAGGCTAAAAGTGCCTTAGAAACATCAGTGTACAATTTAAACCATAGTAAAATGCAATAAAGCATTAAGACACAGTTTGAGCAAAAACATGCTCTAAGCTTTGAGCGAACTTGGTTAGGACCCAAAGAGCCTACCAAGGCTTAATAATATTCAAGTATGATTTAATAAGGCTAATTAAGTCCTTAGGAAACTTTGGTAGACAATGAAACCAAACAAAACACAAATAAATACCTTAAAGTCAATAAGAGCAAAAATGTGCTCTAAGCTCGGGATAAATTTGTATAAGACCTAATGGTCATACCTAAACCTTAAAAATATGTTAATGAACATATTAAATCAATTACCAAAGAAAACCAAGCTTGAAAACAAGTTAAAACACAAATGTGCTTTAAGGAGTCTTAAAGCACGTTTTTGAAAAAATAGTCTTGTAAATGAGTTTTGAGTGGCTAAATGTCCATCATTACTCTTTAATTAACATGTGTACTATATAGTATCACATTTGGAAGTCTATATCAATGGGAAATCAAAAATTTCACTTCTATGTGCCTTGTTTTTGTGAATAGTGATTTTTATAAGCTAGTTTGTAACATATAATGTTATAAGTAATTAAATTGGTCAACAAAGACTAATATACCCTTCTAATAATAAGGGGGCCGGTTTTTGTAGTAATGAGTCACCAAACATGTTAACTTGTTAAGTAAATAAAGATGACTCATAAGTTACTATTTGCTTTAAGTTATAAATATCTTCAAAGCAAAACCAATCTCACTTCTCTCATTTCTTTCTTCATTTCACACGGTTCCCTTCTTCTTCTACCTATCTTCTTCCTCTCATTCACGTTTTCTACAGCAACACCAACACCACCATTATTTCCCATCTTTGACCACTTGTATCTCCTAGCTCACTTGGCCAAATGAAATTCTAAGACACCATTCTCTTCCTCTCATCAAGCTCTTCATTTCTATCTTCTCAAAACTTCAAGAGCCCCATTTCGGTGCCATGGAGTTCCACCATTGAAGGAGCTTGAGCTTATCTTTCTACATATTATTGATCTCCTTTGCTTCTAGGTAAGGAATCTCAAAGAAAAATCAAGTTTCCTCCATGTTTTGTGTTTGACCGAAAATACTCATTGATGGAGCTCTTTGTGTGACTTTGTTCTAGCTTCATTCCATTCTCTTATGGACTAGGTGGAGTCCTCTCTTCATAGATATTCAAACTCCCTTCAAAGATCAAGGTAAAACAACTACATTAATGTTTTTGAAATAATGTAAACCTAGGGTTTACAATGAGATGAAGCATAAAGCTTGTATACTCATTTCAATGTTGGTATATTGTTTAGTAGTTGATAAGGAAAGAAATGCCTTACCGGTTTTGAGAGGAAACAAGAAAGAAGTTTGAGTGGAAAAGAGGTAAATATGCCATCTCAATGTGGTTTAATGCCTTAGGAGAAATGAGCTTATAATGCTTGCTAAAACTACCTAAAGAGCAAATGGTGAATGACTTAGTAAGGTGTTCTCAAGGAGACTAGTAAAGGAACATATGTCTTGGTGTGTGTAATTGCAGGTCAATGGCTTACATATTGTGGAAATTCAGTGTTTAAAGTTTATGCAATTTAAGGGCCTAAGAGCCATGTTATTTGAGGGCCTAAGTGCCAAGCAATTTAAGTTAAGCACTATATTGTGATGTAGTGCTAAATGTGTGAAGTTTGTGTATAAAATGTGTTTGATGGATTTTAGGTGTTCTTGAATGAAATAAGGTAAAAACCTAAGTGTTTGGATGTGAGTAAATACAAGAGAAGCTATGGCCAAATTTGGGAAAATGTGTAAGAAGTTCTAAGTGTTTTAAATGGTCTTGGTGAACTAGGAAGTGTTAAAGGTGAACAAATGTTTTACTAGGAAAGAAAACATGTACTAAGGTGAGTTAGAGTGATATAAGGATTTAGGCATTGTCTTGGAAGTTCTAGAAACCCAATGAGTGTTTTTAGGATGTATTTAAGTCTTGGAGAAGTTGTTTAAGGTTTGGGTAATGTTGATGAATAAGGAGAGAATGATGTTTAAGTGAGGTTTTGAGAAAAGAATTCAAGAAGTTGTGAAAAGAGGATTTGGTAAATTAAGGAGGAAGTGTAAGCTTGGGAAAGGAATTGTAAGAATGACATAAGGAGTTTTGATATGTAAGAAAGGATGTTTGAATGATGATGTTTGTGTGGAAGATATGTCTTGGTATAATGGTTAGAATTGGCATGAATCATCACTTAGGGACTTAAGGAGTATAAACAATAAGTGTTGGAGGCTTTGGAGGAATTTGGCTAAGTGTTTAAAGGGTTGGAAGTTGAGCATTTTGCCTTGTCCGGACTGTTGGGTAAGAAGTTTTGCACACTCGAACTGTGTCCGAACTTGGGAAGTCCGGACACATGTTCGGACGCATGGATTTCCGCATTAAGAGATTCTCGACTCACGTCCGTACTTCCGAAGTCCGGACACAAGTTCGGACGTGTGTCTATTTTCAGTTCAAAGTCACGGCTTGCGTCCGAACTTGGAGGTTCGGACACAAGTTCGGACAGGCCACTGTATGGACCAAAATTGTTGTTTTAAGGTATGGAAATGATGTGTAATGATGGGGATTGATAGGTAATGATGTTATAAGGTTGTTAAGGACATGTTAGGTGAGTTTTAATGACAATTAAGTGGGTGAAAAGTTGTATTAGAATGTGAGAGTAAAACAAGTTAAAAATGTTAAGTTATGTAACTAAGTTAACAGGGAGAAGTTATAAGCATTAGACATTAAATAATCATGCTACCCCGATGTTAATAAAAGTACATGTAATGCTATCAGTTGTTCGAGAATTGCTCGAGGAACATAAGTGGACGTGGTAAAGTGGACTCCGGTGACAGGTATGGTTTTCTTGCAACCTGTGTCCTACCGGATTACACCGGCTTGTATGCCAATGTGTTTTTCTGTATGTTTGCCACGTTGTAAGATTAAACATGTAATGAGTTTACAGTAATTCATTTATGTGGCGTGTACAACTCCGATACCATTTAACCTCGGAAGTGTTAACCTTAGTTAACTGAGTCTAGGATCACATGAGAGTTCGGTATTCGGAGTAAACGACCCGAACCATGGGACGTACTAACCACGGCTATGCGTGTGTTAATTGTGATATGTGTGTGTGAATGTAGGGATCTCCCTTGTATGTTTAACCCAGTTGTAATACTGTATGTGTTGTCATGTGATAGGCTCCATAGTGGGGTTCTAACTTATATCTAAAAGTAAGTATGAACTAACAGTAGTGAGGAATCCGGTTTGGCCGGTCGCGCGTTGTTTGGGAGAGGGTATCCTTTTTAGCCTTACCCTTCTATTTGTTAGGGTTGTTTCCCTCACGGGTTATGATCTCCCATTAGCTTATTCCAAAGCTTAGCTATTCTGACTTATGATCGGTTTAGGGGGAACATGTGTTTGTGTGTGTTCGGGCCTCCAAACCCGAACCGCCTTAACTTAAGTTACTCGTCCAACTATTAGGACGGTAATGAGTGTTGTTGTTATTGTATAACGAGCTTACCATGAGGGTGACATCATCCTCTAGGCTCACCAGTGAATTAACTATGTTTGGGTCGGTTCCTAAGAGAACCATTCCCGTTATGTTATGTATCTTTGTTGTGATGCAATATCTATTGCGGTGTTATGTTGTGCACGTGGAAACGTGCAGAGTGTTGTTAAGTGTTGTTATGTAGTGTATGTTATATGTTGTAAAATGTGGAGTATGTGGATCATGGATATGAATCCCAGTTTGAGAAAAGAGGCGTTTAAGGATAACCCGATTTAGGGGTAAGTGTCGTCTGTTAAGGAAGTAGCTCCATTAGAGGAGGAACACTCTAGGGATATTGAATACCTTGAGTGACTTATTAAGTAAGGATATATTATCCGTTTGTTGAGCCCGTTGAGGCGAAATGATTATGTGTTGTGTGTTTACTGTTGCATGCATGATTTAAAAATAATCAACCGCATGCTAAGACGACAATTAGTTGTGCGTGGCCCGGTAGCATGTGGGCTGCGGGATTACCATACCAGCAAAGGTGCTGAGCCCCTTGGGGGCCACCCTTTCTCTTCTTTTCCTATTTCAGGTACAAGGAGCTGGAAGCCGTTCGAGAGTAGGACGGGGTAGTCATTGTACATGGGTAATCGTTTATGTTGTATATATACAGTAGGTGTAGTAAGACCGAAGTTGTTGTCGGCATCAATTTATAAATACTCGGTATAGTTGAAAGGTGTATGTTGTTGATATTGTTAATGGAAAGGGAAAATGCTGTGTAGTTGCTCGGGAATTTAGCCCATCAGACCGGTACAATGTATATGGATTAGCCTTGTTAGCCACGTGGGTGGCTAACGGCGTCTAACACCAACGAGTTAAGTTATGTGATGAGGTTTGTATTTCCGCTGCAGATTATTGTAATGTGTTAATGTTGGATGGGGTGTTTACAAAAAGTGGTATCAGAGCGAAGTATCGCTCTGATGACTGAACCGAGTTGGAATACGAGTTAGGATTTAAGTAATTAGGGTAAAGGGTTAGTGATAGCGTGAGAGATACGCTAGTTAGGAACTACCAGTGACTACTGGAAACCTACAATCTCCATCCCACCCTCCACATCCCTGTTTGATAACTTGGGAAAGAACGCCAGAGAGATGGAAGTCCTCTCTTACTCGGGAATACCCGATCTGGCTGTTATTAAGTACCTCTAAAGGTACGGAGAACCTGTCACACGGTAGATCCCGAAAACTGGGAATCCCGGAGACGGTTCCCATCTAAACAGTGTTAACCGCAATTCATAGCGAAGAGTGAAGAATCTTGTGTATAAGAGAATAGAATTTCTGGCAACCTGGGTCGACATGCAGAGCAGTCGAGAACAACCAGTAGTGCAACAGGCAAGAAGTGAATTAGTGAAACTCGAGACGAGTGTCTACGGGACCACAGTTGTTAAATAATACACCAACGGTATACCAACCGACAAAGGAACTACAACGTAGTGCCCAAACAAGAGACAAGTCTCGGTAACCACGACAAATACGTGGAACGGGCTACAAAGAGAATACAATACTAAGACAAAGGGGTCTCCCAGAATGGGAAACACCCTAGTTGATGATCGTCATGTGAAGACAGTGAGAAGTCACCTAGAAGAGTTATTGTCAAGACAGTAAGATCAGTGAGGGCCAACAAGGCCACTGATGACAGTATGGGTAAAAACAATACCACAACCGGTATGTGTTAAACCGATAGCCAGTTAGCATGGCGCACTTGCCGTGGCAAGTGCTGCTATAACAGGGCTGTTCGGGAAATTTATAATCACTACGAAGTACTTGGTGAAGTACCATGAAGTTAAGGGTGATCGTCATAACAGTGGAAGGGCCTGTTAGCCTAACCTCTGAAATTGTAAGTACACCAGTCAGCAAGAAGCTAGACTTGGTTAAGGTAAGAAGATGTTGTGAAACTATGAAAATTTTCTTTCAAACCCAGATTTATCTAACCCTTTTCTTTTCAAAACCAGATTTCCTTTCAAACCAACACTTCTTTCCAACCTTCTTTTAAACCAAGCCAGTGAAACCAAGGACAGTTGACGAGGATACAACAATGGATAAACTTTCCCTCGATTAAGTTCGGGAAGTAAGGAATGAATATTGTCACGGGACAATATAAGGGAGTTGACAACAGAATGCTTCACCTAGGCGTGTGACGGACACTACGAGTGTACCAACTGAATTGTGGGACGACCGCACTCCGATAGGAGCTTGTGGGCCTGGCAGACCTACTTATGGGTTAGTTGGGTAAGTAGCAATGTATCATTATGGTACCCCACATATGTATACGAGTGGAGTCCGAAACACGGGAAGTAGTCGACTCCGTCTACGGTCAGCAGTATAAATCAAACAAGGGCTAAAGATTACAAGGAATGATTGAAGTTAAGGAACTCAGTTGAGATAACTAGACTAAAGGAATCAGTGAATTCATTTTCAAGGAAATGTTTTAAGAGTCAGGAAGTGCGAAGTGCACTGACTGTTATGTAAAGACAGCGTATATGTCTTAGGGATCCTCAGGGATAAGCATGATAGCTGGAACGGTGACCCAGCCTATACATGGCAAGGCAAATGTCTAATATGGACACATTAATGTGCAATGAACAGGATGAAACACCCAGTTTAGACATAAGTTGTCAGGAGACGGACTGACAATCCTAAGGGGCATCCCATGAAAGGAAACGTGATGTAACGACCTTGTCATGGAGCTCAATATAATATCCAAACCATGTAATGTTGTACAGAGAAGTACATATGTGTGGACAGCCTACAATGAGCCCAGCTCAAGGCAAACAAGGCTCATAAGCCATAAGCAAGATATGTTATATAAATTCAATTAATTGCAAAAGTTTATGTAATATAAGTGAATAGAGTGGTAAACGAACCACTGCATTAAGAGTGGGGATACCTCTCGATGTTGTGAGACCGCAGGAGCGGTAGTTATGTGAATCAAGTTCAAGAAATATGTTAAGGATGGACGACGTTATTACGGAAAAAGAGCAGTTAGCTTAATAGTATGTGTGTATAAACTGAAACACCGAGCTTAATAATGCCGGCTTATGACTCGAATGATCGATGCTCAAGGAGCATTCAGTAGCCATCCAAATGAGTGATGAACCATAATACGAATGATGTAAGTATATGTGTGGAAGTTAATGTGACAATAAATACCATGTAAGTTAGTGTTATACAAAGAGCACGGTGCGCAGCAAGCGACCGTTGTATAAGTGTTGTTGAATGATAATGTGGCAGATAAGACCAGTTATGAGTTAAACTTAGTAGAGGTGCAAGATAAGCGATGTTAAACAGACTGGCAATAAGCTAATGGTCGGTACTATGTGATAAGGAACTCAGTGTGAATTCCATGGCGAATCACATAAGGGATTTACTGTCAAGAGTTTACGCCTCTGCACTCTGTATGACTGAGTGTTTTGGTATTGCACTTGCGCAGTAATGACCGAGTGGGATAGCTAGGAATTGGAAACATGTTAATCGTGGATGAATAATGTTATAATGGCCGATGCATAGGAAATGCAAGGCCGCACCTATAGAAAGTACTTGTACAAGACCAAATGTGGAGGCATGATTAACAGTAAGTGACTACAGTAGCACTAACTGCCAAATATCGATATGGAATATACCCCAAATGTTGTAAATAGCTGAGAGAGCACTACACACTAGGTAGTAGCTCAATCTCAACCGACAGTAAGTCGGAAGGGAACAAGTCAATCATTGTGAAATACATAGTGGTATACACAGTAAATTGTTATGGAAGTGGATAGAAAGTGTATAACTCACCGAATTCGCTAACGGTAAGAGATACCACGCGTCGGTTGAGAAACCATTGTTACCAAGATGAAGGTGACAATTGGGGATGTACAATACAGTAAGAATAACAAATGGGGCAATTAAGCTCTACAGTTATTAGAGTTTCGCAGCAGGAACTAGTGAGCCAGTGATTCAAGTGTTGAATATGCCTGGTGAACATGAGTGAATGGCTAATTATTAACGCCTAGAAGCCTAACAGCCCAGAATCGAAACCGACTAAGAGTTTAAGCGAACTCCAATGAGAATTCTTGGTTTAGGAACTAAACCGCCAATATGGTTAAGATCCTCTAATCAGAATCCATTGTGTATTAGACCGCGTGGAAGTAAAAACACTTCACGACGGCAGAACATTATAAGCCAATGTTTAGTGATCGATTACGTGGGCGTAATCCCTTTTAAGGGGGTAGAGCGCAAAACCACTTAGTGTATATTACCGTACAAGTGTACGTAGTGTATGTGACTTATATTGTGCATAGCACAAAATTATATTATTGTTTGGATGATTGGTGTGTGTGTTACGTAAACATACACATTCATTCATGGTTTAATTGTGGTAATTGCGCACAGAAGATGCGAATACCATTGTGATAAGTGTGTGTATTTGTTAACAGTTGTGTGTGATAGTACAAGTGTGGGGAGTAGAGAAACTCCCGGGGGAACAAAAGCCCCGACAGTGTATAAATGTGAAGCAGTGTGTTGTATTTTGATAAAATATAATGTATATATATACTATATAGTGATTCATGAAAGGGTATGATACCGACATAGAACCTAGTGAGAATGAGATTCCCTAGGTAACAACATTAAAGTGAATGGAAATAACTGATAGGCGGAGTTCTATCCCTTGGAGATGTTATGATCATGACTAGAGTGATTAAAAATAGAAAATTGGAAATGAGTGATTTAATTGATGCTTGAAAATGAAGTGGGAGGTGGAACTTGATTTGCATGTGATCAAGGGAAGCCGAACACAAATTGGGGTGGAAGGATAGTTCGACACTGATGCTGATCACATTAGGGTTGAATGATTCTTGAAGCTCCCTATAAGTGGTCATAATTAACCACGCTAAGAAAAGAAGCAAAGAGCTTAAGTTGGACTTGGAGTTGTGTGTGTTTTCAAAAAGGATTTTAATTGGTATTTATAAAACGTTGATAGATACTTTACATAATTAAAGTTCTCTTACTTAACCTCATAAGGAAATTTTAAATCTAAGTGATTGTTTTGACCTCCCAAAGGCACGGGGACGGAAGGTGTCCATCGCGACCGGGTTCTGCGGGATCACAGTTTATATAAAGGATATTTTTGATTGCTATACATGCTATGACATGTTGTGTGGTATGTGTAATAAATGTTATTTTGACCTTGAGTTCCAAAAGTGTATGTTATCAAGACCTACGAGTCTAAATGTGTTGTGTTACATAGACCTATGTGTCTAAAGGCTGTTATGTTATCAAGACCTATGTGTCTGAATGTTGTTATGGTACCCAGACCCAAGAGTCTAAGGGTTGTTATGTATGTGTAAGTGTTGTTAAGATACCCGGACCATTGAGTCCGAGGTTATCATGTGAATATGTTGTGTTATGTGTGGATGTGAATGTGTTGCCCGGACCATTAAGTCCGAGGTTGGGATGTAAAGTGTGTTTGGTTATGGAAGTTTTATGGCTATAAGTAATCCCCGTATTCTAATCTAATGATGTGTGGGAAGTGTGAACTTCGAGGACGAAGTTCTTTTAAGGGGGGTAGATTGAAATACCCCAAACCTTGATATGTGGTTTAAATATTAAACTATGGTATGTAAAGGCTAAAAGTGCCTTAGAAACATCAGTGTACAATTTAAACCATAGTAAAATGCAATAAAGCATTAAGACACAGTTTGAGCAAAAACATGCTCTAAGCTATGAGCGAACTTGGTTAGGACCCAAAGAGCCTACCAAGGCTTAATAATATTCAAGTATGATTTAATAAGGATAATTAAGTCCTTAGGAAACTTTGGTAGACAATGAAACCAAACAAAACACAAATAAATACCTTAAAGTCAATAAGAGCAAAAATGTACTCTAAGCTCGGGATAAATTTGTATAAGACCTAATGGTCATACCTAAACCTTAAAAATATGTTAATGAACATATTAAATCAATTACCAAAGAAAACCAAGCTTGAAAACAAGTTAAAACACAAAATGTGCTTTAAGGAGTCTTAAAGCACGTTTTTGAAAAAATTGTCTTGTAAATGAGTTTTGAGTGGCTAAACGTCCATCATTACTCTTTAATTAACATGTGTACTATATAGTATCACATTTGGAAGTCTATATCAATGGGAAATCAAAAATTTCACTTCTATGTGCCTTGTTTTTGTGAATAGTGATTTTTATAAGCTAGTTTGTAACATATAATGTTATAAGTAATTAAATTGGTCAACAAAGACTAATATACCCTTCTAATAATAAGGGGGCCGGTTTTTGTAGTAATGAGTCACCAAACATGTTAACTTGTTAAGTAAATAAAGATGACTCATAAGTTACTATTTGCTTTAAGTTATAAATATCTTCAAAAGCAAAACCAATCTCACTTCTCTCATTTCTTTCTTCATTTCACACGGTTCCCTTCTTCTTCTACCTATCTTCTTCCTCTCATTCACGTTTTCTACAGCAACACCAACACCACCATTATTTCCCATCTTTGACCACTTGTATCTCTTAGCTCACTTGGCCAAATGAAATTCTAAGACCACCATTCTCTTCCTCTCATCAAGCTCTTCATTTCTATCTTCTCAAAACTTCAAGAGCCCCATTTCGGTGCCATGGAGTTCCACCATTGAAGGAGCTTGAGCTTATCTTTCTACATATTATTGATCTCCTTTGCTTCTAGGTAAGGAATCTCAAAGAAAAATCAAGTTTCCTCCATGTTTTGTGTTTGACCGAAAATACTCATTGATGGAGCTCTTTGTGTGACTTTGTTCTAGCTTCATTTCATCTCTTATGGACTAGGTGGAGTCCTCTCTTCATAGATATTCAAACTCCCTTCAAAGATCAAGGTAAAACAACTACATTAATGTTTTTGAAATAATGTAAACCTAGGGTTTACAATGAGATGAAGCATAAAGCTTGTATACTCATTTCAATGTTGGTATATTGTTTAGTAGTTGACAAGGAAAGAAATGCCTTACCGGTTTTGAGAGGAAACAAGAAAGAAGTTTGAGTGGAAAAGAGGTAAATATGCCATCTCAATGTGGTTTAATGCCTTAGGAGAAATGAGCTTATAATGCTTGCTAAAACTACCTAAAGAGCAAATGGTGAATGACTTAGTAAGGTGTTCTCAAGGAGACTAGTAAGGAACATATGTCTTGGTGTGTGTAATTGCAGGTCAAAGGCTTATATATTGTGGAAATTCAGTGTTTAAAGTTTATGCAATTTAAGGGCCTAAGAGCCATGTTATTTGAGGGCCTAAGTGCCAAGCAATTTAAGTTAAGCACTATATTGTGATGTAGTGCTAAATGTGTGAAGTTTGTGTATAAAATGTGTTTGATGGATTTTAGGTGTTCTTGAATGAAATAAGGTAAAAACCTAAGTGTTTGGATGTGAGTAAATACAAGAGAAGCTATGGCCAAATTTGGGAAAATGTGTAAGAAGTTCTAAGTGTTTTAAATGGTCTTGGTGAACTAGGAAGTGTTAAAGGTGAACAAATGTTTTACTAGGAAAGAAAACATGTACTAAGGTGAGTTAGAGTGATATAAGGATTTAGGCATTGTCTTGGAAGTTCTAGAAACCCAATGAGTGTTTTTAGGATGTATTTAGTCTTGGAGAAGTTGTTTAAGGTTTGGGTAATGTTGATGAATAAGGAGAGAATGATGTTTAAGTGAGGTTTTGAGAAAAGAATTCAAGAAGTTGTGAAAAGAGGATTTGGTAAATTAAGGAGGAAGTGTAAGCTTGGGAAAGGAATTGTAAGAATGACATAAGGAGTTTTGATATGTAAGAAAGGATGTTTGAATGATGATGTTTGTGTGGAAGATATGTCTTGGTATAATGGTTAGAATTGGCATGAATCATCACTTAGGGACTTAAGGAGTATAAACAATAAGTGTTGGAGGCTTTGGAGGAATTTGGCTAAGTGTTTAAAGGTTTGGAAGTTGAGCATTTTGCCTTGTCCGGACTGTTGGGTAAGAAGTTTTGCACACTCGAACTGTGTCCGAACTTGGGAAGTCCGGACACATGTTCGGACGCATGGATTTCCGCATTAAGAGATTCTCGACTCACGTCCAAACTTCCGAAGTCCGGACACAAGTTCGGACGTGTGTCTATTTTCAGTTCAAAGTCACGGCTTGCGTCCGAACTTGGAGGTTCGGACACAAGTTCGGACAGGCCACTGTATGGACCAAAATTGTTGTTTTAAGGTATGGAAATGATGTGTAATGATGGGGATTGATAGGTAATGATGTTATAAGGTTGTTAAGGACATGTTAGGTGAGTTTTAATGACAATTAAGGGGTGAAAAGTTGTATTAGAATGTGAGAGTAAAACAAGTTAAAAATGTTAAGTTATGTAACTAAGTTAACGGGGAGAAGTTATAAGCATTAGACATTAAATAATCATGCTACCCCGATGTTAATAAAAGTACATGTAATGCTATCAGTTGTTCGAGAATTGCTCGAGGAACATAAGTGGACGTGGTAAAGTGGACTCCGGTGACAGGTATGATTTTCTTGCAACCTGTGTCCTACCGGATTACACCGGCTTGTATGCCAATGTGTTTTTCTGTATGTTTGCCACGTTGTAAGATTAAACATGTAATGAGTTTACATAATTCATTTATGTGGTGTGTACAACTCCGATACCATTTAACCTCGGAAGTGTTAACCTTAGTTAACTGAGTCTAGGATCACATGAGAGTTCGGTATTCGGAGTAAACGACCCGAACCATGGGACGTACTAACCACGGCTATGCGTGTGTTAATTGTGTGATATGTGTGTGTGAATGTAGGGATCTCCCTTGTATGTTTAACCCAGTTGTAATACTGTATGTGTTGTCATGTGATAGGCTCCATAGTAGGGTTCTAACTTATATCTAAAAGTAAGTATGAACTAACAGTAGTGAGGAATCCGGTTTGGCCGGTCGCGCGTTGTTTGGGAGAGGGTATCCTTTTTAGCCTTACCCTTCTCTTTGTTAGGGTTGTTTCCCTCACGGGTTATGATCTCCCATTAGCTTATTCCAAAGCTTAGCTATTCTGACTTATGATCGGTTTAGGGGGAACATGTGTTTGTGTGGTGTGTTCGGGCCTCCAAACCCGAACCGCCTTAACTTAAGTTACTCGTCCAACTATTAGGACGGTAATGAGTGTTGTTGTTATTGTATAACGAGCTTACCATGAGGGTGACATCATCCTCTAGGCTCACCAGTGAATTAACTATGTTTGGGTCGGTTCCTAAGAGAACCATTCCCGTTATGTTATGTATCTTTGTTGTGATGCAATATCTATTGCGGTGTTATGTTGTGCACGTGGAAACGTGCAGAGTGTTGTTAAGTGTTGTTATGTAGTGTATGTTATATGTTGTAAAATGTGGAGTATGTGGATCATGGATATGAATCCCAGTTTGAGAAAAGAGGCGTTTAAGGATAACCCGATTTAGGGGTAAGTTGTTTGTTAAGGAAGTAGCTCCATTAGAGGAGGAACACTCTAGGGATATTGAATACCTTGAGTGACTTATTAAGTAAGGATATATTATCCGTTTGTTGAGCCCGTTGAGGCGAAATGATTATGTGTTGTGTGTTTACTATTGCATGCATGATTTAAAAATAATCAACCGCATGCTAAGACGACAATTAGTTGTGCGTGGCCCGGTAGCATGTGGGCTGCGGGATTACCATACCAGCAAAGGTGCTGAGCCCCTTGGGGGCCACCCTTTCTCTTCTTTTCCTATTTCAGGTACAAGGAGCTGGAAGCCGTTCGAGAGTAGGACGGGGTAGTCATTGTACATGGGTAATCGTTTATGTTGTATATATACAGTAGGTGTAGTAAGACCGAAGTTGTTGTCGGCATCAATTTATAAATACTCGGTATAGTTGAAAGGTGTATGTTGTTGATATTGTTAATGGAAAGGGAAAATGCTGTGTAGTTGCTCGGGAATTTAGCCCATCAGACCGGTACAATGTATATGGATTAGCCTTGTTAGCCACGTGGGTGGCTAACGGCGTCTAACACCAACGAGTTAAGTTATGTGATGAGGTTTGTATTTCCGCTGCAGATTATTGTAAGTGTGTTAATGTTGGATGGGGTGTTACAAAAAGTGGTATCAGAGCGAAGTATCGCTCTGATGACTGAACTACCGAGCTTAGGAAGTACCGAGTTAGGATTTAAGTACTTAGGGTAAAGGGTTGAGTGATAGCGTGAGAGATACGCTAGTTAGGAACTACCAGTGACTACTGGAAACCTACAATCTCCATCCCACCCTCCACAGTCCCTGTTTGATAACTTGGGAAAGAACGCCAGAGAGATGGAAGTCCTCTCTTACTCGGGAATACCCGATCTGGCTGTTATTAAGTACCTCTAAAGGTACGGAGAACCTGTCACACGGTAGATCCCGAAAACTGGGAATCCCGGAGACGGTTCCCATCTAAACAGTGTTAACCGCAATTCATAGCGAAGAGTGAAGAATCTTGTGTATAAGAGAATAGAATTTCTGGCAACCTGGGTCGACATGCAGAGCAGTCGAGAACAACCAGTAGTGCAACAGGCAAGAAGTGAATTAGTGAAACTCGAGACGAGTGTCTACGGGACCACAGTTGTTAAATAATACACCAACGGTATACCAACCGACAAAGGAACTACAACGTAGTGCCCAAACAAGAGACAAGTCTCGGTAACCACGACAAATACGTGGAACGGGCTACAAAGAGAATACAATACTAAGACAAAGGGGTCTCCCAGAATGGGAAACACCCTAGTTGATGATCGTCATGTGAAGACAGTGAGAAGTCACCTAGAAGAGTTATTGTCAAGACAGTAAGATCAGTGAGGGCCAACAAGGCCACTGATGACAGTATGGGTAAAAACAATACCACAACCGGTATGTGTTAAACCGATAGCCAGTTAGCATGGCGCACTTGCCGTGGCAAGTGCTGCTATAACAGGGCTGTTCGGGAAATTTATAATCACTACGAAGTACTTGGTGAAGTACCATGAAGTTAAGGGTGATCGTCATAACAGTGGAAGGGCCTGTTAGCCTAACCTCTGAAATTGTAAGTACACCAGTCAGCAAGAAGCTAGACTTGGTTAAGGTAAGAAGATGTTGTGAAACTATGAAAATTTTCTTTCAAACCCAGATTTATCTAACCCTTTTCTTTTCAAAACCAGATTTCCTTTCAAACCAACACTTCTTTCCAACCTTCTTTTAAACCAAGCCAGTGAAACCAAGGACAGTTGACGAGGATACAACAATGGATAAACTTTCCCTCGATTAAGTTCGGGAAGTAAGGAATGAATATTGTCACGGGACAATATAAGGGAGTTGACAACAGAATGCTTCACCTAGGCGTGTGACGGACACTACGAGTGTACCAACTGAATTGTGGGACGACCGCACTCCGATAGGAGCTTGTGGGCCTGGCAGACCTACTTATGGGTTAGTTGGGTAAGTAGCAATGTATCATTATGGTACCCCACATATGTATACGAGTGGAGTCCGAAACACGGGAAGTAGTCGACTCCGTCTACGGTCAGCAGTATAAATCAAACAAGGGCTAAAGATTACAAGGAATGATTGAAGTTAAGGAACTCAGTTGAGATAACTAGACTAAAGGAATCAGTGAATTCATTTTCAAGGAAATGTTTTAAGAGTCAGGAAGTGCGAAGTGCACTGACTGTTATGTAAAGACAGCGTATATGTCTTAGGGATCCTCAGGGATAAGCATGATAGCTGGAACGGTGACCCAGCCTATACATGGCAAGGCAAATGTCTAATATGGACACATTAATGTGCAATGAACAGGATGAAACACCCAGTTTAGACATAAGTTGTCAGGACGGACTGACAATCCTAAGGGGCATCCCATGAAAGGAAACGTGATGTAACGACCTTGTCATGGAGCTCAATATAATATCCAAACCATGTAATGTTGTACAGAGAAGTACATATGTGTGGACAGCCTACAATGAGCCCAGCTCAAGGCAAACAAGGCTCATAAGCCATAAGCAAGATATGTTATATAAATTCAATTAATTGCAAAAGTTTATGTAATATAAGTGAATAGAGTGGTAAACGAACCACTGCATTAAGAGTGGGGATACCTCTCGATGTTGTGAGACCGCAGGAGCGGTAGTTATGTGAATCAAGTTCAAGAAATATGTTAAGGATGGACGACGTTATTACGGAAAAAGAGCAGTTAGCTTAATAGTATGTGTGTATAAACTGAAACACCGAGCTTAATAATGCCGGCTTATGACTCGAATGATCGATGCTCAAGGAGCATTCAGTAGCCATCCAAATGAGTGATGAACCATAATACGAATGATGTAAGTATATGTGTGGAAGTTAATGTGACAATAAATACCATGTAAGTTAGTGTTATACAAAGAGCACGGTGCGCAGCAAGCGACCGTTGTATAAGTGTTGTTGAATGATAATGTGGCAGATAAGACCAGTTATGAGTTAAACTTAGTAGAGGTGCAAGATAAGCGATGTTAAACAGACTGGCAATAAGCTAATGGTCGGTACTATGTGATAAGGAACTCAGTGTGAATTCCATGGCGAATCACATAAGGGATTTACTGTCAAGAGTTTACGCCTCTGCACTCTGTATGACTGAGTGTTTTGGTATTGCACTTGCGCAGTAATGACCGAGTGGGATAGCTAGGAATTGGAAACATGTTAATCGTGGATGAATAATGTTATAATGGCCGATGCATAGGAAATGCAAGGCCGCACCTATAGAAAGTACTTGTACAAGACCAAATGTGGAGGCATGATTAACAGTAAGTGACTACAGTAGCACTAACTGCCAAATATCGATATGGAATATACCCCAAATGTTGTAAATAGCTGAGAGAGCACTACACACTAGGTAGTAGCTCAATCTCAACCGACAGTAAGTCGGAAGGGAACAAGTCAATCATTGTGAAATACATAGTGGTATACACAGTAAATTGTTATGGAAGTGGATAGAAAGTGTATAACTCACCGAATTCGCTAACGGTAAGAGATACCACGCGTCGGTTGAGAAACCATTGTTACCAAGATGAAGGTGACAATTGGGGATGTACAATACAGTAAGAATAACAAATGGGGCAATTAAGCTCTACAGTTATTAGAGTTTCGCAGCAGGAACTAGTGAGCCAGTGATTCAAGTGTTGAATATGCCTGGTGAACATGAGTGAATGGCTAATTATTAACGCCTAGAAGCCTAACAGGCCAGAATCGAAACCGACTAAGAGTTTAAGCGAACTCCAATGAGAATTCTTGGTTTAGGAACTAAACCGCCAATATGGTTAAGATCCTCTAATCAGAATCCATTGTGTATAGACCGCGTGGAAGTTAAAACACTTCACGACGGCAGAACATTATAAGCCAATGTTTAGTGATCGATTACGTGGGCGTAATCCCTTTTAAGGGGGGTAGAGCGCAAAACCACTTAGTGTATATTACCGTACAAGTGTACGTAGTGTATGTGACTTATATTGTGCATAGCACAAAATTATATTATTGTTTGGATGATTGGTGTGTGTGTTACGTAAACATACACATTCATTCATGGTTTAATTGTGGTAATTGCGCACAGAAGATGCGAATACCATTGTGATAAGTGTGTGTATTTGTTAACAGTTGTGTGTGATAGTACAAGTGTGGGGAGTAGAGAAACTCCCGGGGGAACAAAAGCCCCGACAGTGTATAAATGTGAAATGGTGTGTTGTATTTTGATAAAATATATGTATATATATACTATATAGTGATTCATGAAAGGGTATGATACCGACATAGAACCTAGTGAGAATGAGATTCCCTAGGTAACAACATTAAAGTGAATGGAAATAACTGATAGGCGGAGTTCTATCCCTTGGAGATGTTATGATCATGACTAGAGTGATTAAAAAGATAGAAAATTGGAAATGAGTGATTTAATTGATGCTTGAAAATGAAGTGGGAGGTGGAACTTGATTTGCATGATCAAGGGAAGCCGAACACAAATTGGGGTGGAAGGATAGTTCGACACTGATGCTGATCACATTAGGGTTGAATGATTCTTGAAGCTCCCTATAAGTGGTCATAATTAACCACGCTAAGAAAAGAAGCAAAGAGCTTAAGTTGGACTTGGAGTTGTGTGTGTTTTCAAAAAGGATTTTTAATTGGTATTTATAAAACGTTGATAGATACTTTACATAATTAAAGTTCTCTTACTTAACCTCATAAGGAAATTTTAAATCTAAGTGATTGTTTTGACCTCCCAAAGGCACGGGGACGGAAGGTGTCCATCGCGACCGGGTTCTGCGGGATCACAGTTTATATAAAGGATATTTTTGATTGCTATACATGCTATGACATGTTGTGTGGTATGTGTAATAAATGTTATTTTGACCTTGAGTTCCAAAAGTGTATGTTATCAAGACCTACGAGTCTAAATGTGTTGTGTTACATAGACCTATGTGTCTAAAGGCTGTTATGTTATCAAGACCTATGTGTCTGAATGTTGTTATGGTACCCAGACCCAAGAGTCTAAGGGTTTTATTATGTGTAAGTGTTGTTAAGATACCCGGACCATTGAGTCCGAGGTTATCATGTGAATATGTTGTGTATGTGTGGATGTGAATGTGTTGCCCGGACCATTAAGTCCGAGGTTGGGATGTAAAGTGTGTTTGGTTATGGAAGTTTTATGGCTATAAGTAATCCCCGTATTCTAATCTAATGATGTGTGGGAAGTGTGAACTTCGAGGACGAAGTTCTTTTAAGGGGGGTAGATTGAAATACCCCAAACCTTGATATGTGGTTTAAATATTAAACTATGGTATGTAAAGGCTAAAAGTGCCTTAGAAACATCAGTGTACAATTTAAACCATAGTAAAATGCAATAAAGCATTAAGACACAGTTTGAGCAAAAACATGCTCTAAGCTATGAGCGAACTTGGTTAGGACCCAAAGAGCCTACCAAGGCTTAATAATATTCAAGTATGATTTAATAAGGATAATTAAGTCCTTAGGAAACTTTGGTAGACAATGAAACCAAACAAAACACAAATAAATACCTTAAAGTCAATAAGAGCAAAAATGTACTCTAAGCTCGGGATAAATTTGTATAAGACCTAATGGTCATACCTAAACCTTAAAAATATGTTAATGAACATATTAAATCAATTACCAAAGAAAACCAAGCTTGAAAACAAGTTAAAACACAAAATGTGCTTTAAGGAGTCTTAAAGCACGTTTTGAAAAATTGTCTTGTAAATGAGTTTTGAGTGGCTAAACGTCCATCATTACTCTTTAATTAACATGTGTACTATATAGTATCACATTTGGAAGTCTATATCAATGGGAAATCAAAAATTTCACTTCTATGTGCCTTGTTTTTGTGAATAGTGATTTTTATAAGCTAGTTTGTAACATATAATGTTATAAGTAATTAAATTGGTCAACAAAGACTAATATACCCTTCTAATAATAAGGGGGCCGGTTTTTGTAGTAATGAGTCACCAAACATGTTAACTTGTTAAGTAATAAAGATGACTCATAAGTGACTATTTGCTTTAAGTTATAAATATCTTCAAAAGCAAAACCAATCTCACTTCTCTCATTTCTTTCTTCATTTCACACGGTTCCCTTCTTCTTCTACCTATCTTCTTCCTCTCATTCACGTTTTCTACAGCAACACCAACACCACCATTATTTCCCATCTTTGACCACTTGTATCTCTTAGCTCACTTGGCCAAATGAAATTCTAAGACCACCATTCTTTCCTCTCATCAAGCTCTTCATTTCTATCTTCTCAAAACTTCAAGAGCCCCATTTCGGTGCCATGGAGTTCACCATTGAAGGAGCTTGAGCTTATCTTTCTACATATTATTGATCTCCTTTGCTTCTAGGTAAGGAATCTCAAAGAAAAATCAAGTTTCCTCCATGTTTTGTGTTTGACCGAAAATACTCATTGATGGAGCTCTTTGTGTGACTTTGTTCTAGCTTCATTTCATCTCTATGGACTAGGTGGAGTCCTCTCTTCATAGATATTCAAACTCCCTTCAAAGATCAAGGTAAAACAACTACATTAATGTTTTTGAAATAATGTAAACCTAGGGTTTACAATGAGATGAAGCATAAAGCTTGTATACTCATTTCAATGTTGGTATATTGTTTAGTAGTTGACAAGGAAAGAAATGCCTTACCGGTTTTGAGAGGAAACAAGAAAGAAGTTTGAGTGGAAAAGGGTAAATATGCCATCTCAATGTGGTTTAATGCCTTAGGAGAAATGAGCTTATAATGCTTGCTAAAACTACCTAAAGAGCAAATGGTGAATGACTTAGTAAGGTGTTCTCAAGGAGACTAGTAAAGGAACATATGTCTTGGTGTGTGTAATTGCAGGTCAAAGGCTTATATATTGTGGAAATTCAGTGTTTAAAGTTTATGCAATTTAAGGGCCTAAGAGCCATGTTATTTGAGGGCCTAAGTGCCAAGCAATTTAAGTTAAGCACTATATTGTGATGTAGTGCTAAATGTGTGAAGTTTGTGTAAAAATGTGTTTGATGGATTTTAGGTGTTCTTGAATGAAATAAGGTAAAAACCTAAGTGTTTGGATGTGAGTAAATACAAGAGAAGCTATGGCCAAATTTGGGAAAATGTGTAAGAAGTTCTAAGTGTTTTAAATGGTCTTGGTGAACTAGGAAGTGTTAAAGGTGAACAAATGTTTTACTAGGAAAGAAAACATGTACTAAGGTGAGTTAGAGTGATATAAGGATTTAGGCATTGTCTTGGAAGTTCTAGAAACCCAATGAGTGTTTTAGGATGTATTTAAGTCTTGGAGAAGTTGTTTAAGGTTTGGGTAATGTTGATGAATAAGGAGAGAATGATGTTTAAGTGAGGTTTTGAGAAAAGAATTCAAGAAGTTGTGAAAAGAGGATTTGGTAAATTAAGGAGGAAGTGTAAGCTTGGGAAAGGAATTGTAAGAATGACATAAGGAGTTTTGATATGTAAGAAAGGATGTTTGAATGATGATGTTTGTGTGGAAGATATGTCTTGGTATAATGGTTAGAATTGGCATGAATCATCACTTAGGGACTTAAGGAGTATAAACAATAAGTGTTGGAGGCTTTGGAGGAATTTGGCTAAGTGTTTAAAGGTTTGGAAGTTGAGCATTTTGCCTTGTCCGGACTGTTGGGTAAGAAGTTTTGCACACTCGAACTGTGTCCGAACTTGGGAAGTCCGGACACATGTTCGGACGCATGGATTTCCGCATTAAGAGATTCTCGACTCACACCACGTCAAACCGAAGTCCGGACACAAGTTCGGAGTGTGTCTATTTTCAGTTCAAAGTCACGGCTTGCGTCCGAACTTGGAGGTTCGGACACAAGTTCGGACAGGCCACTGTATGGACCAAAATTGTTGTTTTAAGGTATGGAAATGATGTGTAATGATGGGGATTGATAGGTAATGATGTTATAAGGTTGTTAAGGACATGTTAGGTGAGTTTTAATGACAATTAAGTGGGTGAAAAGTTGTATTAGAATGTGAGAGTAAAACAAGTTAAAAATGTTAAGTTATGTAACTAAGTTAACGGGGAGAAGTTATAAGCATTAGACATTAAATAATCATGCTACCCCGATGTTAATAAAAGTACATGTAATGCTATCAGTTGTTCGAGAATTGCTCGAGGAACATAAGTGGACGTGGTAAAGTGGACTCCGGTGACAGGTATGATTTTCTTGCAACCTGTGTCCTACCGGATTACACCGGCTTGTATGCCAATGTGTTTTTCTGTATGTTTGCCACGTTGTAAGATTAAACATGTAATGAGTTTACATTAATTCATTTATGTGGTGTGTACAACTCCGATACCATTTAACCTCGGAAGTGTTAACCTTAGTTAACTGAGTCTAGGATCACATGAGAGTTCGGTATTCGGAGTAAACGACCCGAACCATGGGACGTACTAACCACGGCTATGCGTGTGTTAATTGTGTGATATGTGTGTGTGAATGTAGGGATCTCCCTTGTATGTTTAACCCAGTTGTAATACTGTATGTGTTGTCATGTGATAGGCTCCATAGTAGGGTTCTAACTTATATCTAAAAGTAAGTATGAACTAACAGTAGTGAGGAATCCGGTTTGGCCGGTCGCGCGTTGTTTGGGAGAGGGTATCCTTTTTAGCCTTACCCTTCTCTTTGTTAGGGTTGTTTCCCTCACGGGTTATGATCTCCCATTAGCTTATTCCAAAGCTTAGCTATTCTGACTTATGATCGGTTTAGGGGGAACATGTGTTTGTGTGGTGTGTTCGGGCCTCCAAACCCGAACCGCCTTAACTTAAGTTACTCGTCCAACTATTAGGACGGTAATGAGTGTTGTTGTTATTGTATAACGAGCTTACCATGAGGGTGACATCATCCTCTAGGCTCACCAGTGAATTAACTATGTTTGGGTCGGTTCCTAAGAGAACCATTCCCGTTATGTTATGTATCTTTGTTGTGATGCAATATCTATTGCGGTGTTATGTTGTGCGTGGAAACGTGCAGAGTGTTGTTAAGTGTTGTTATGTAGTGTATGTTATATGTTGTAAAATGTGGAGTATGTGGATCATGGATATGAATCCCAGTTTGAGAAAAGAGGCGTTTAAGGATAACCCGATTTAGGGGTAAGTGTCGTCTGTTAAGGAAAGTAGCTCCATTAGAGGAGGAACACTCTAGGGATATTGAATACCTTGAGTGACTTATTAAGTAAGGATATATTATCCGTTTGTTGAGCCCGTTGAGGCGAAATGATTATGTGTTGTGTGTTTACTGTTGCATGCATGATTTAAAAATAATCAACCGCATGCTAAGACGACAATTAGTTGTGCGTGGCCCGGTAGCATGTGGGCTGCGGGATTACCATACCAGCAAAGGTGCTGAGCCCCTTGGGGGCCACCCTTTCTCTTCTTTTCCTATTTCAGGTACAAGGAGCTGGAAGCCGTTCGAGAGTAGGACGGGGTAGTCATTGTACATGGGTAATCGTTTATGTTGTATATATACAGTAGGTGTAGTAAGACCGAAGTTGTTGTCGGCATCAATTTATAAATACTCGGTATAGTTGAAAGGTGTATGTTGTTGATATTGTTAATGGAAAGGGAAAATGCTGTGTAGTTGCTCGGGAATTGTAGCGATCAGACCGGTACAATGTATATGGATTAGCCTTTTAGCCACGTGGGTGGCTAACGGCGTGTAACACCAACGAGTTAAGTTATGTGATGAGGTTTGTATTTCCGCTGCAGATTATTGTAAGTGTGTTAATGTTGGATGGGGTGTTACAGTGTGAGGGCTGTTTATACCCATTAAAACCGGCCCCCACTGTTACACTAGCTGGAGCGTTTTTCGTCTTTTACAGAAAACGCTCGTTATTTTACCCGGTTTAGGTACGGTTCACTAACCGGGCCCGTTTTCCGGAATTTCCTCGTTTAATTATTTTTATTGACTATTAAGCTCCCATAAATGCTTAATAATTATTATTTAATGACTTATAATTTTTACGGGTCCATTTGACCACTTAAAGTCACGTTTTTGGGTTTTCTCGAAGAACGTGCTCTAAAGCTCTATTAGCGTTTTAATTCATTATTTGGATCCGTTTTCTTCGGAGTTGTTCCCACATATTATTTAGGTTTTATTAAATCTTTAGAATCCATATGATACTCTAACCGAGGTCTTATACCTCCTATGGTTATTTAACGCTTATTTAGCGTTTTCCGCTTTTTAAGCGTTTATTTATTTCTTTTGGATTTATTTTTCCTTACTAGTATTAATTAGGTACCATTAGGCCCTTAAATACGTATTAGGTAAATTTTAATCCCTATATTTAAGTTCGGGGTATTTCAGGGTGTGTAGCCTGAAAGATTTTAAACACGTTAGTAATTGAAAGAATTCAATTTGACATCAAAATTAATTCGAAACTTAGCAAACAAGTAACAAGACAGTAGCTAAAACAATCAGCAATACAGAAACGAAAAAGAGTTAGTTTAAGCCCAAATTTTGAGGCAAGACTAATAATGTCGTGGAGAGTTAGGAAAGTGTAATTTCTACCTGTTTTACCTTCGGATTCACAATGATTCTTCACACCGGGATTCGTAGAGTGCTCCGTCTGTGGCAGACCCGAAAGATTTTCGAACCGAGCTGCTGGTGGTTGGTTGTTCTTGCTGTTCTTCACGTTTTGGTGGTGTTTTTGTGGGGTTTTGATGATTATTGGTGCTTTGGGGATTGGAAAACGTGTTTAGATGGTGATTTCGGGGGATTTTTGGTATGATTCGGGTGGCCGGGTGTTGGAAAACGTGAGAGAAAAAGAGGAGGCTGTGCTTTCTGTCTTCCTAGGGTTCTTGAGCATATGAGATCCTTCTTTTATCAAAAAAAACCTATCCCTTATATAGACTTTCTTAAAGATAAAGAAAATGTAGTAAAAGTAAGATTTTTTTGATATTTTAATTAAGTGACTTCCCAAAGGAATTTTGCTGTGAAATTTTAACCACGTGTCAAGGATGACAATTATGAATTTTCTGAAGTGGAATCAGATTTTTTTAAATGTTGGAAAATTTTTAAATTGAATTTCTCATCAGATTCAGTTAGAAATTGCTAGAAAATTATTGGAAATTCGAAAAATCCAAATTCCAACGTCATTATGCTTAGAATGTCATCCTCTACCATGGGTTAAAATATCAAAGCATTTCAAGCTGATTTGGGCATCTTTCGGAGGAGAGAGAAAGCCTATAAGAGGTCTCAAGAGCCTTAAAAATTATAAAAACGCCCCTGACAATGACGAAACTGCTCCTCATGCCCTAGGATGCGCCGATCGAGCCGGAATCCCTCATTACTCGATTAAATGCCCTTCACAACACCAAAACCTTGTAGACCCTAACCAGGGGGGTCAAAATTTTGGGTATAACAGAACTGAATTTGAGACAGAGAAGGTGGATGGAGTTCCTCTCAGACTACGACATCGACCTACAGTATAAGGAAGGGAAGGCAAACGTTGTAGCCGACGCCCTGAGCTGTCGAGCACACTCGCTCCATTCGCTACTCGCTTCTTCTAGCTTGGTTGACGAGGTGTGAGACGCTCAGTTGAGTGACCTTTACCTGACCGAAATCAGACAGAAGATCATAGATGGTACTTTTGAGAAGTAGAAATATGATTTTAAGTTGCATGAAGATGGTCTGATTTGGCTGAATGGCGGGCTATGCGTCCCCCGAAGCAATGCTGAGCTAAGGGATCGCATCCTGCGAGAGTCACACAGTTCCACATTGTCAGCCCATCCAGGTGCCTCCGAGATGTACAAAGACATGAAGAGGTACTTCTGGTGGTCTGGAATGAAATCAGATGTGACTGAGTATGTATTGAGATACTTAACATGCCAGAAAGTGAAGTTTGAACATCGTAGACCGGGCAGAATGGTACAATCGATGCCAGTTCCGGAGTTGAAATTTCATGATATCTCCATGGATTTTGTTGTAGGACTCCCACCTGCTAGGGGAGGACTCAACATGATTTAGGTTGTAGTTGATCGCCTCACCAAGGTTGCCAGATTCATACCGATGAAGGACACCTGGAAGGTAGTGAAGCTCGCAGAGCTATTCGACAAGGAGATTATCAGACATTACGGAGTCCCGAAGACCATAGTATCTGACTGCGACACCAGATTTCTTTCGAGATACTGGAGAGCTACACGGGAAGTGCTGGGTACAAAATTGAAACTGAGTACCACCTTCCATCCTCAGACTGACGGTCAGACAGAAAGGACCATCCAGACACTGGAGGACATGCTTAGAGCATGTGCCTTAGATTTTCAGGGGAGTTGGTTAGATAAGCTTCATCTTGTCGAGTTTTCATACAATAATAGCTATCATGCTTCGATTAAGATGTCGCCTTTCTAAGCCCTATACGGTAGACCTTGCCGTACACCCTTGTGTTGGGATGAGTCAAGTGAAGCGGTCATCATAGGACCGGAGTATCCAGAACAAGTCCAAGCGGAAGTGCAACAAATCCGAGCTAATATGAAAGCAGACCAAGATAGACAGAAATCCTATGCGGATGTGAGACGACGCGACCTTGAGTTCGCCGTGGGCGACCAAGTGTTCTTGCAAGTTTCACCTATGAAGGGTGTATTCCGTTTTGGCCAGAAGGGCAAGCTGAGCCCAAAATTTGTAGGGCCGTACACTATCACTGAGAGAGTGGGATCTGTAGCCTATAGGTTAGCACTACCTGAGAACTTGGGACGTGTCCATGATGTATTTCATGTGTCACAACTCAAGAAGTATATTGCTGATCCTTCTCATGTCCTAGAGCTCGAGAGACTATCCATTGACCCGACCATGAGATATGTCGAAAGCCTCGTGAGAATCCTTGATAGGAAGACCAGGGACACTCGCCATAAGTCTATATGAATGGTGAAGGTCCTATGGTCAAACCATGATGTCGAAGAAGCGACATGGGAGTTGGAAGATGCCATGAAGGCGAAGTACCCATAGTTAGTCATAGACTAGATAGACTAGTATTTAGTGGATACGAGTACGGGGCATACCCCTTTTTAAGGGGGTAGAGCCTTTTTGCTTTTGCATTGCTTCGGGGTGAGCATTGCATAATGTGTGTGTATTGTAGTATATTTTGATGGCACATGTAGTGCGGAGTGTATTTGGTAAGTATGTTTAATGTGTAGTGTATGGATGTGTATGTACGATGTGTAATGTATTGGTGTAATGTGTATTGTGAATTGCAATGGTGTATTGTGTGATGGTATGTATGGAAATGGTGTATTGTTTATGTGAATTCGTATGATGCTTGATTTGCGTATGTTTGTAATGTAGAAGAAGTAAACACCTCATAGGTGGTAGTAAGACACATTATGGCAATTGGTTTGCCTAATGAGTAGAACTACTAAACTATTAACCTTGAGCAACTTTGAGGGCAAAGTTTCATAAGGGGGGTAGATTGAAATACCCCGTAATTAAAAATAGTGATTAATTAGGCTAATAAGTGTTTTAGAAGCTTAATTAAGTCTAAATAATCATGAGGGGACAAATCCCAAAGAAAACGGATCCTTAAAACGGATTAAAAACACTAACGAACCTTAAAGCGCGTTTTTCGAGGAAACTGGGAAACGTGACTTTAAGCGGGCCAAATAGATTCGTAACAATTTTGGTCAAATAAATAGTCACTAATAAACATTAGTGAAGGTCTAGAACCAATAAAATCAATAAAACAAGAAAATAGTAAAAACTATCAAAAACGGGAAGTTGTGGGGTAAAAGCATAAATAACTCAAACTAGTGAGTCCACTATTGTAAATAAAATTTAAAAAACCCATGTGGGCTGTGCGTCAGCCGATTTATTCCCCTCACTCACTCTCCCTTAATTCCCTCCTTATATGTAAAAGACAAAACAAATAAAAGCAAAAAGCAACTACCTACCTTACCACTCTCTCTCCTACACTCACATTTCTCTCACTCACGTACAGAACCCCCTCCCTCACTCTCTGTTTTCTTTCTTCTTCAACCAGCCAACAATGGCAATTTTCCATTTCCCACACCAACACCAACTTCTCTCCTCTTGCTAACTACTTGAATCTCCACCAAAAATTACAAAACTTGTACCATTGGAATCCCCTCATCAAGGAGAACACATTCCTCCTTTCAAAATCGAAAACCCTCACTTTCATTTCCATGGGTATGCTGCATTTGGAGCTTGAAGACCACCATTAGAACCACCTTCTTCTCCTTGTTACATAGAGGTAAAAATAATCTCGAAACCTCATCTTTTTCTAGCCCTTATGAGCAAAACGAAATTTAAACTAAACCCTTGTTTGGTGCTTTGTATTCTAGCTGATTTTGGCTTCTTTGGTGGAGTAGGAATCTTGTTCTTGAGCTATTCTAAGCTTCATCTACACCCTTGCAAGGTAATGCAATTTCCTAAACCCTAAAACATACCTTAAGCTATAAAGATGGTTAAGGGTTAGTTTTTGTATTGAAATGGTGGTGTGTATTGATGGGCTGTAGTGTTAGAGAATTTAATCTACAAAACCGGTGTGAAGGAAAAGAAAGAAAGAAGGAAGAAGCAAGAAGAAGAAAATAAACTAGAAAAAGAACAAGGTAAATTATGCTGACTTGTGTAGCCTTGTAAATGTTTATGTAACAGATTTTAAAGGTTTAAAATGTGTATTGTAAAATGGGAATGAGTAGTAGTGTAATGTGTAAGAAGAATCAAACAACTTTGAAGCTTGAAAGACATTTAAAAACTGTCAAAACCTAGATGGGAATTGGATGTAGTGTGCAGGAATTTTAGGAGTGTTTAATGTTTAGTATCTATGTGTGAGAGCTTTGTATATTTATGATTGTTGAAAACAGGTGAGTTGGGTAACAAAGTGTGAATTAATGATGTGGTGAGAATGTAAGAATTTAGGGGAGGTTATGTCAAAATTTACCTTGAACTAGAAGACTTATGAACTAGAAACTAGGTAAAAATATACCCTTGTAACATATTTTGATTTGAGCTAGTTAGTGGGTAGGTTAGGAGAAATAGCTAATGCATTGTAAGTTTTAGAAATGACATTAGAAGAGGGAGCTATAGATGGAGAAAGTGAGAGTTAAAGTTTGTAGCATAATGCAACTAAGGGAAGATAGTGTAAGTGCTGAAATGAGAACTTAAGAAAATAAGTGAGTGAATTAGCATAAAAGGAGTAATAGGTTAGTGGTGGATTTAAACATGTTTAGGAGGCTAATTAGGTGCTAAAATATGTGGGATTAAGTGTAGGAACAATGGGGAATTAATTAGGCAAAGTTTGGTTTGTAACTGATAAAGAAAATGTCAAAATCTGCTATGTACAACGGCTGGTCCGGGACTTAGTAACCGGACAAAGACCCGGACCATGCTAAATTTTGTATCCGAGAGTTAGAACAAGGAGTGGTCCGGGACTTAAGTCCAGTGCAAGGACCCGGACCACCCCAAAAAACACACCGAGAGTAATCACAAGTTCAGGTCCGGGACTTACCCCTAGTAAGAGGACCTGGACCATAATAAGAAAACTGTCCGAGAGTCTAAGTTGCTATTGGTCCGGGACTCAAGTCCAGCATGAGGACCCAGACCATAATTGAAAATCAGCCGAGAATTGTGACCATGTGTTGGTCCGGGACTTAAGACCCGGACAAGGTCCCGGACCAACCAAAAATTGTAAAATTAGGTTTCTTAAATGGGTTTTAAGGTAAGGAAGTGAATTGATATGATGGTATAAGATAATTAGGACTTAATTAAGGATGTTTAAAGGTCATTAAGAGTATAAACAAGTTTTAAAAGTAATAAAGAGAAAGTAAACCATATGTAAGTATAAGAATTGTAAAGATATAGTAAGTATGAGTTAGGAAACGTAAGAGTAATCAAGTTAAGTTAATAATAGTTAGATTAATCACTCGATTGTATGTATGTCATAGGACTTGGATTGTGAACACCGGAGGAAAGTCAGGTACAAGTACAACGGTGAACGGTATGAACTTCTTATGCCCCGTATGCTACCTGGGTTACTCTGATTTGTGTGTTGTGTGCTAATTGATCACCAAATAAGATAAACACACGAATCGGATATATTATGCTTCTTGTGATTATCATGAGATTGTTCTTTGTTTGGATATTCTCTTTAAATCATAGTTTGTATAATTCATGAAATGTATGGATGAATATGAATGCGTGTATGCTCGATGTATTGTATTATGACCGAATGTTATTGTGATTGGACTTCTAACTGATTCCTAACAAGCTAACCAATCTAACTTAATAAATTGGTAATTAAATTGGAATGAGTAGAAGTCCGGTATAGTTTCGGCCACGCGTGAGGATGCGGAGACACAAGAGGTTGGATCCAATTCCTGGCTCTTAAATTGGTCCACGGCCCAAACCCCTTAAATGGGTAGCATCCTGGATTGGTGAGCCGAGTAAAATCCGGTGGTGGGACGGTGTAGTCCCTGCCCGGAGGTCATACCGACTTAACATGAGTAAAAGTAAGTAAGTAAGTAAGAATGAGTAAATAAGTATGGAAAAGTAAGTAAGTAAAGTAAGAGTAAGAATTGTGTAATGAGTAAAAGAGTAATAAGCATCCGATTAACCCGGTTGCGAATTTGGCTAACACTTGTGAAGGTAAGTAATGTGTATGCTATTGTATTGTTGTTTTAGCTTGTGCATGTATTGTGTATGGCTGTATGATGAATGTAAAGCATGTATGTATGTTAATAATGAACCGCATGTTTAGTTGACCTTAAATAGTCGGCGTGCCCTTGTTAGCACGCGGTATCTGTGAAGTTTATATGCAGCTTTTTGCTGAGCCCCTTGGGGCACCGTTTTTAATATAATGCAGGTCCTCGAGAAGGGTGAAGACTATGAAGAGATTTAGTTTGATTTCTTTTTGTGTAATGATGAATTGAATGGTGTACTAAGTAGTACACGGCTGTAGCTTTTTGTTAGCCGGTGTACCATGGGGTACACCTTTTTGGATAATGAAAGGACTAGGAGATGGTGTAGATGAGTAGTTGGTAGAAACTCATTATTTTTGGGAGATTGAAAGGGATGTAACTAATTATGCTATTGATACTCGGTAATCCACTTTTGTAAGTACTTGATATTCGGTATTTGGTATGCAATATAGTAGCTCGGTATATTTAGGCATCAGACCGTCACTGTAAGTAGTATGAGCCTAGCTAGCCGTATGGGCGGTTAGCGGCGTTGTATCACCCGCCATAGTAGTAGTATTTCCGCTGCGAGTAGTTAGGATTATTGGGATGATCGGACGGTAAGTATAGGATTAGCGGTAGGGGTGTTACATTAGGTAAAAACCCATTGGGAAAACCCTAACAAGGAAAAAGAGTACAACTACTAAGAGGTTACATGATTTCAATTTGCAAGTCTTAAAAAAAGATTACATGGAAAGAAAGTAATACTAAATTACTAATACATTCTAAATTATTACAAGATAGAAGTCTTAAGTGGTGTTATCCCCATTCATCTCATACCAATCACCATGTTGGCCCGATTCCAACGGTAACTTCAACCGGTTCCGGGGCGGTTCCGTTTCCCGGTTCCGAATCCGACGACGGATCCAGGCGGTTTCGGTTCCGGGCCCGGTTCGGGCCCGAATCTGAAAACATGTATTCGTATTCGGAACCGGTTGAGGCGGTTCGGTTCCGGTTCCCACCGGTTCCCAGCCAGTGCCGGTTCCAATCGGTTCCGGGTTAAAATACCCCAAACCTAGGTATGTTGTTTAAACATTAAACATGATTTATTAAGACAAGAAAATGTCTTAGAAACATTAGTAAACAAATTTAAACAAAAGAAAACACAAAATGTGCTTTAAAGTCAATAAGAGCCAAAATGTGCTCTAAGCTTGGTATAAGCTTGGTTAAGACCTAATGAACTTACCAAGACCTCATTTATATACTAATGAACATATTAAACCAATTACCAAAGAAAACCAAGCTTGAAAACAAGTTTAAACACAAAATGTGCTTTAAGGAGTCTTAAAGCACATTTTTGAAAAATTGTCTTGTAAATGAGTTTTGAGTGGCTAAATGTCCATCATTACTCTTAAATATATATGTGTACTATATAGTATCACATTTGGGTGGCTATATTAATGGGAAATCAAAAATTTCACTTCTAAGTGCCTTGTTTTGGTGAATAGTGATTTTTATAAGCTAGTTTGTAACATATGTTGTCATAAGTAATTAAATTGACAAACAAAGACAAAAATACCCTCATTATATTATAGGGGGCCGGTTTTCTAAGTGTGGTGACTCACCACTCTCTAGTTAATATGATAAGTAAATAAAGGAAACTAATTAAGTTACCTTTTTACTTTATAAAGCATAAATATCTCCTAAAAGTAAGTTCTATCTTCATTCTCTCATTTCTCCTTCATTTCCCACGGTTCCAAACACCATCTTCAACCTCTCTTCTTCATTCTCTCACGGTTTGCAATAGTACACACCACCATCTCCATCTTTGACCTCTTGTAAAATCTAGCTCACTTGTCCAAATCAAAAACAAACACCACCAATCTCTTCCTCTCATCAAGCTCTTCATTCCTATCTTCTCAAAACTTCAAGAGCCCCATTTCGGTGCCAAGGAGTTCCACCATTGAAGGAGCTTGAGCTTGTATTTTTACATATTGTTACTCTCCTTTGCTTCTAGGTAAGGAATCTCAAATAAAAACTACATTTCCTCCATGTTTTTGTTGTGACCGAAAATACCCATTGATGGAGCTCTTTGTGTGACTTTGTTCTAGCTTCATTCCAACTCTTCATGGACTAGGTGGAGTCCTCTCTTGATATATATTCAAACTCTCTTCAAAGAACAAGGTAAAACAACTACATTAATGTTTTTGAAACAATGTAAAATTAGGGTTTACAATGAGATGAAGCTTATAGCTTGAATACTCATTATAATGTTTGTATATTGTTTAGAACTGGACAAGGAATCAAATACCTTGCCGGTTTTATAAAGGAACAAGAAAGAAGTTGTTTGGAAAAGAGGTAAATATACTAACTTAATGTTGTTTTAATGCCTTCGGAGAAATGAGCTTGTATCTCTTATGAAAATGATCTAAGGAGCCTATGAGAAGTGACTTAGAAGAATGCTCTCAAGAGCTTAGTAAAAGGCATATGTGTGTTGAGTGTATTTACAGGTCAAAGGCATATATATTGTGGAAATTCAGTGTTTAAGAGTTATGCATTTTAAGGGCCTAAGAGCCATGCATTTTAAGGGCCTAAGTGCCATGCAATTTAAATTATGCACTATATTGTGATGTAGTGTGAATTTGGTGAAGTTGTGTATGAGAGTGTTCTTGGTGATTCTAGGTGTTCTTGTGTGTTTAATGGAGAAAACAAAGTGTTTAGGCTTAGTAATGTTCTAGGGGAATCCATGTCAAAATTTAGGTAAGAAGCAAGAACTTCTAAGTGTTTACATAAGGTTTGGTGAATTAGAGGTGTTAGGAAATGACTAGGTGTTTTACAAGAGAAGGTATAATGTCTTAAGTGTTCTAGAGTGTAGCAAGGACTTAGGCATTATCTTGAAGTTTTAGTATGTACCAAAGTCATTTTGGACTTAGGTAAAGACTTAGGCAAACTTTGGTAAAATAAAGAGAAAGTGTGAACTTGAAAAAGGATTTCAAGAAAAGACATAAGGAGTTAATGGTAAGAAATGATGCTTGAAAGATGATGTTAAAATGAAGAGAAAGTATTTTGAGATAGTAGTTATCATAGGTATGAAACACCACTTGGAGACTAGGAGAAAACATTGTAAGTGTTAGGAATTTTGTGAAGATATAAGTAAAGGCTTAAGGAATTAGAAAATGAGTTTTATGAGTGTTTGAGGATGTCTTAAGGTGTGTTTGAAGTGCCCAAATGAGGTTAGGGGGTATTAGGTTATATGGGGTGAAGTTTGGAGTTGAATGTAAAAAGGAAAACAAGGGTCTGGGCCAGACCGAACTTGCGACCGAACTTGCAAGGTCGGTCGAGCCCAGTTTACCCTGCGAGAATTAGCCTCTGGAATGGACCGACCTTGGGGACCGGACTTGCAAGGTCGGTCGGGCTTGTATTTTGTGTACGGATTGAGTTACTGGAATCGACCGAACATAGGACCGGACTTGGCAAGTTCGGTCGGGCTAAATTTACAAGGGAAGAAACTCTCTAGAATGGACCGACCATGCGACCGAACTTGCAAGGTCGGTCGGAGTAGAAAATTTTGACGGGAATATGTTCTGGAATGGACCGACCTTGTACAAGGTCGGTCGGTAAGGTCGATCGGACCAAAACTTGTAAAAAAAAACAGAAAAGAATGTGACTTATGTAGTTAACCCTAGGGTGTATAATGAGGGTAACCTAGGGTAAGTTAGACATTAAAACATGTCATACAATCATGTTAAATACTTAGTAAGTGTGAAGTTAAATAAATAATTAACCGACGTTACTAATGTGTTTAGGATTCTCTCAAGGTGGAAACGAAACGAGGCAAGGACCAAGGTATGGTTTTCTTGCAGTCTGTTGTCTACCGGTTTACACCGGCTTGGGTGTTGTTTGCTTTTCTGTGTGTTACGACCTTAAAAGATTAAAGCATGAAAAGAGTTTACGGTTGTTATATATTATAATGTTGTATTATTGTGACTCCCTTCCCTTGGTGTGTCTAACAAGACCTAAACACTTGCTTGTGTGTGACTTAACAATATATTGTGTGATCACTAACAAGTGCTAACCGGGGGAGTGAGGAGTCCGGTCATGTTCCAGCCACGCGTGTGAGGACGGGAGTCGATATCATATCAGGTTCGGCTCTCTTGGTGTATGTATAGGTTGTATTCCAATTTGGGTTTCTACCTTCCCTTAGCTTATCCAAAGCTAGTTACTGACTCACGTCGGGCCACAGGGGCATACGAATATTATTTCGGTGTGCTTGGGATTACTATATCCAACACACCTTGGGTATAAGTTAACCGTTCAATATAACTGGACGGTAACGAGGTTGGTAACGAGCTTAGCATGAGATTGGCATTATTCTCTAGGCTCACTATGTATACTAACTATGGTGGAAGGTTCCTTGTGAGAACCGATTTTATGGTGGTATGTATTGTTGTTGTGCTATGCAATTTCCCTTGCTATGCTATGGTATATTTATGTTGGATGTTTTAAAATGAATGCCATGTTATCATGACAATTGGTTGCGCGTATCCCGGTAGCCGATGGGCTGCGCGTTAACCATACCAGCAAAGGTTGCTGACCCCCTCGGGGGCTCCATATTTTACTGCAGGATGAGGATCGAAGAAGCGGAGTGGCTCTAGATCCTAGGTCGATGATGTACTTTTGGTTGTTTTGGTTGTTGAGCCCGGGATGCGCCTGTGCTCCCGAGGCATTACAGTTTGGTACCGTTTGTTAAACAGTGGTGGATGTTTACGGTTGGTAGTTGTGATGTAAATTAAATACTCGGTATTGTTGGCTATATATATATATATGTGGATGTTAGGATCTATGCTCGGGAGTCTAATCATCAGACCGATACTCTTGTATTTATTCTGCCTAGTTAACCACGTGGGTGGTTAACGGCGTTGTAACACCAAAGCGTTAAATTATTGTCGGTTGGTTTTTCCGCTGCGATTTCAGTAGTTGATAAGGGCGTTGAGGGGGTGTTACAAAAAGTGGTATCAGAGCGAAGTATCGCTCTGATGACTAGAATACCGAGCTAGGAATATACCGAGTTAGGAAACCTAACCATAGATACCTAAGTGAACAGATTTGGAAAGGTTAACCACTAACTAAGTGTGGAAATACCTTGTTGTCGGGAAGATGCTACAACCGTTGGACCGATAAGTGTGCAAGCATAATGCTAATGAAATGTTCATATGAATTCAGATGGAGGTATGGGTGACCAGGGCGATGATACTACGGCACAGACCATGGCTGAGGCAGTAGCAGCCGCCGTAGCCCAGATGGTACCCCAGATGGTTGCTGCATTACAGCAAGGGCAACAGCCCGGAGTTCAGCCACCACCACCACCACCGCCACGAGAGACCAATTGGGTCAAGGCGTTGGCTGACTTGAGACCACCGTCATTCAATGGGGAGACCGACCCTCGAAAGCTGGAGGCGTACATCTCCGAGCTGGAGACCGCCTACGAGACCTTGGTAGTACCTGCTGAAGCTAAGGTCCGTCTTGCCGCTTACTACTTGAAGGGTTCGGCACAGAGTTGGTGGAAGTTGGTGAGAGAGGACAGGATAGCTGATCCTGAGTTTGGTTGGAGGGAGTACACGGCTCTACTGCGAGCCAAGTATTACCCTGTACATGTGCAGGAGGCCAAGCGCCTCGAGCTGGATAGTCTGAGGCAGGGGGATAAGATGTCGGTTGATGACTACTACACCGCATTCACCGGCCTTATCCACCTGTTACCAGACCTTGGGTACTCAAACCGAGTGTTGGTGAACCGGTTCTACAATGGTCTTAGCCACCGTCTCCGCTACGGGATGGGGCCAGCTGAGTATACTACCTTGCAGGTAATTAGAGTACCTTGTTGTGAATCAATTTATACCATGAGTGAATGTTAATGTGAGTTGGTAAGTTGTTTTTGCGGGGCATGACTGACATCCTAAAATTCAGGAGTGCTATCATGCCGCTGCTAAGGTTGAAATTACTGTCCGTCTGAGGGACGAGGAGAATGCGCACAAGCGCAAGGCCACGAACGAGGGCCAGGGTCAGCAAGGGTATGGGGGAGGAAAGAAAAAGAAACCCTACCCTCAGCCCCAGAAGAGTCAGTATCAGGGTGACAAGGGCCAAGCCCAGACCACAGCTGATGAGCCGCTGAAGCTCACGTATGCGTATGCGGCGAAGCCTCTACGCTCCTACCCACCTAAGGGTAATTACTAAATCATGTGTATCTAGTTGAGGTGTATGTTGTTAAGATGGGAAGTGAGTATTGATTGTGTTGTTATAGCAGCTAGCGCGGGTTCTGGAGCGGAGCGCCACTTTTACTGTAAGTGGTGTAACGGAGACCACCCCGACAAAGACTGCAAGGGGAATGACGTGAAGTGTCATTACTGCCAGAAGATGGGGCACCGTGAGTTCGAGTGCTGGCAGAACCCTAGTGGCAGGAACTATAAGCCAAAGGGGCAGTGGAAGGGTAAGACTACCACGACCACTGAAAGCCCGA
This sequence comes from Limonium bicolor, assembly GCA_023374045.1. Taxonomy (NCBI): domain Eukaryota; kingdom Viridiplantae; phylum Streptophyta; class Magnoliopsida; order Caryophyllales; family Plumbaginaceae; genus Limonium; species Limonium bicolor. The sequence continues at coordinate 41,687,339 of CM041782.1, read as the reverse complement.
AGGCGATCATTCAGCAGACTTCTGACAAGAAGTACACTGAATCCTAGAAGGGGAAGGGTACGGGGTCCGGCAAGGCCGCCCTGAATGTGGTGGACCGGTCTGAGGCACCAGGATCCTCTTCGAGACCAGGTACCGCCTAAACTGTTAAATGAAAAAGTGATTGCTTACCGCATTTCATGCATGAGTGTTGTATTAGTGAGTCTAATGTACAACCACCTAAGTAATGAGTTAAATAATGATGTGAGAGACACCTAAATTAGACAATGTGGAAAACTTAGGAACCTTCAATATCTGTTATCCAATCCCGCCCACACCAAACCCTGAAGAGACCACCATCAGCATCACCGAATTCCCACTGGAGCAATGTCAGGTTATCCAACCAGGTATGATACTCTTAAATGGATACCTGACACCGGAAGCACAAATCCACATCATCAGACGTTGCAACGAACTTGGAGCAGCACCAGGAGGTTTCTACACACCCGAATACCCGAGCGGTTCGAAGATAAAGCTGAAGATGATGTGCATGGGTAAGGACTGGAATCCTACACCAAGTCATATCAGGATATGCGAGCTGAAGACGGAGCAACTGTACCAGGCATACCTGAGGAGTTCCTTGCGGTTGTTAACCACACCGTGGGAATTGCTCAGCAACTTGAATCGGAACCGATTCCGAACGTGGAAGCAGACTTATGCATTGTGAACTTCTACCAGAAAGGTGGACGGTTAGGGTTACACCAAGATAAGGACGAGTCACCCGAGTCTCTAAGTAAGGGAGTACCCGTGGTGTCTTGGTCCATTGGTGATACCGCAGTGTTTATGTACGGCGAGCAGAAGCGTGGTGATCTCGCAAAGAAGCTAGTGTTGAAGTCAGGTGATGTATTAATCATGGGAGGACAATCAAGGATGTTATACCACGGTATCAAGAAGATTAAATTGAATACCGCACCATCGACAGTGGTAAATGCCACACATCTGAAACCTGGACGTTTGAATTTGACTTTCAGGCAGTTTTGAGCCTTGTGTAATCATGTAATGTATTAAGCCAGTTGTTTGATAAGGGAGCTATATCTAGCCATGTCTACAATGTAACCAACCTATGGTGTAAAGACTGTGTTAATGAATAAAGGGATGTTGTTTTGGAGTGTATCAACGTGTTACTACCGTATACTTATGAGTTTGCCAATGAATTAGGCTGTGCACTCGGAACGGGAGGTATACTGAGTGTCTGCAATAAGGCAGAAGCCGGCAAGAGCGGCACAATCCTCACCGGTACCTTTCCAGTGAATGGCGTGGATGCATCGATCTTGTTCGACTCTGGAGCCTCACATACATTCATTTCGCTATCGTTTGCGAAGAGGCTGGGGTTAGACGGTGAAGAGATGCCAGACTTTGTGGTCACTCTCCCGTCGAAAGAGCGGATCAGGTGTACCCGCTACTACCGAGATGCTGTTGTTCGAATCATGGATGAGGAGTTTCCGATCGACTTGATAGAGTTCGACGGACTAGGTTTTGATGTGATTGTCGGGATGAACTGGTTGGAGCGGTACAAGGGTAGAATCCTATGTGCCGAGCATCGACTGCTTCTTCGGAGTCCATCTGGGGTTACTATATCATACCGCCAGAGGCCCAGGGAGCCTTCGACACAGATCATCACCGCCATGGCCATGTATCGTGAGTTACGACGAGGAAATGATGTGTACCTCTGCTATGTCCAGGACATAGAGAGAGACCCTGAGTTTAGCCCAGATGTGCCGGTAGTGGCGGAGTTTCCTGATGTATTTCCTAAGGAACTGCCGGGCATGCCGCCAGCACGAGAGGTTGAGTTTGAGATTGACTTAGTTCCGGGCACCGGACCCATTGCGAAAGCACCTTATCGTATGGCTCCAGCAGAGATGACAGAGCTCAAGGAGCAGCTGAGAGACCTACTCGACAAGGGCTTTATCCGCCCTAGTGTTTCACCATGGGGAGCGCCGGTCCTCTTCGTGAAGAAGAACGGTAGCCTCCGCCTGTGTATTGATTATCGGGAGCTGAATGCTGTTACGGTGAAGAACCGTTACCCTTTACCACGCATCGACGGTCTATTTGATCAGCTGAGGGGAGCATCAGTATTCTCCAAGATAGACCTACGTTCCGGATACCACCAGATTGCCATCCGTGACAGTGATATCGAAAAGACAGCATTCAGAACTAGGTATGGGCATTATGAGTTCACAGTTATGCCGTTTGGCTTGTCAAATGCACCAGCAAAGTTCATGGACTTAATGAACCGTTTGTTCCAAGATCAGTTGGACAAATCAGTGGTAGTCTTCATCGATGACATACTTGTGTATTCGAAATCGAGAGGTGAGCATGAAAGCCACCTGAGAGATGTATTGCAAACATTGAGGAAGAATCAGCTGTATGCTAAATTTTCTAAGTGTGAATTTTGGTTGAACCAAGTATCATTTCTTGGACATGTGATTTCTGAGGCCGGGATCGCTGTTGATCCGGCAAAGATAGATGCAGTGCGCACCTGGCCTAGGCCGAAGACAGTTACCGATATCAGGAGCTTCCTCGGTCTGGCAGGTTACTATAGGAGGTTTGTGAAGGACTTCTCCAGTGTCTCGAAGCCGATGACTTCCTTGATGAAAAGGATGCACCATTCGAGTGGACAGTCGACTGTGAGAGTTCTTTCACGAGTCTCAAGGATGCTCTGACATCTGCACCGGTTCTGACATTACCAGACGGTCCAGATGGTTTTGAGGTCTATTGCGACGCATCAGGCAGGGGTATGGGTTGTGTGTTGATGCAACACGGGAAGGTCGTGGCTTACGCCTCCCGACAGCTGAAGAAGCATGAAGAGAACTACCCTACCCACGATTTAGAATTGGGTGCCATTGTCTTCGCATTGAAGATATGGCGACATCATTTGTATGGGGTAAGCGTGACAATCTATTCCGACCACAAGAGTTTGAAATACTTGTTCACTCAGAAAGAGTTGAACATGAGGCAAAGAAGGTGGGTCGAGTTCTTAAATGATTATGACATCAATTTACAGTATAAGGAGGGTAAGGCAAATGTGGTAGCTGACGCATTGAGTCGCCGAGCACACTCTCTCCATTCGCTAGTCTCTCATACTGGCTTGGTTGAAGAGGTGCGGAGTGCTCAGATGACGGATCAGTATATGGTGGAGATTAGACAGAAGCTTATTGATGGCACATTCGAGGGTCAGAAGTACGACTTCAGACTCCACGATGATGACCTGATTAGGCAATGGCAGACTGTGTATACCGAGGAGTAGCGCTGAGCTGAAGGAGCGCATACTGAGTGAATCCCATTGTTCTACGACATCGATTCACCCCGGAGCTTCAAAGATGTATAAGGGTATGAAACGTTATTTTGGTGGGCTGGAATGAAAAAGGATGTAATGATTATGTGTTGAGGTGTCTCACTTGTCAGAAGGTCAAGTTGAGCACCGACGGCCTGGTGGTATGGTACAGCCAATGCCAGTGCCGGAGTGGAAGTTCCATGACATATCTATGGACTTCGTGGTAGGGCTTCCGCCTACAAGGGGAGGTCTGAATATGATTTGGGTTGTGGTAGACCGACTGACCAAGGTGGCTCGATTCATACCGATGAAGGACACCTGGAAAGTGGCTAAGCTTGCAGAGCTCTTCGACAGAGAGATTGTAAGACATCATGGGGTTCCGAAAACGATTGTATCTGACAGAGATACCAGATTCCTATCCAGATATTGGAAGTCTACACGAGAGGCACTGGGTACTGAACTGAAATTGAGCACAGCGTTTCACCCACAGACAGATGGTCAGAGTGAGCGCACCATCCAGACACTTGAGGATATGTTACGTGCATGTGCACTTGACTTTCAGACCAGCTGGATTGATAAGTTACATCTGATCGAGTTTAGTTACAACAACAGTTACCATGCTTCGATCAAGATGTCTCCCTTCCAGGCATTGTACGGTAGACCATGCCGCACGCCTTTATGCTGGGATGAGTCGAGTGAGACGGTCATTATAGGACCAGAGTATCTGGAACAGGTTCAGGCAGAAGTTCGCCAGATCCGGGCTAACATGAGAGCAGCTCAGGATAGACAGAAGTCGTACGCAGACCTGACCTGGAGTTCGCCGTGGGCGATCAGGTGTTTTTTAGAGTATCCCCCATGAAAGGGAGTATTTCGTTTTGGCCAGAAGGGCAAGTTGAGCCCAAAATATGTGGGCCTTATGTTGTGACGGAGCGGATCGGCCCGGTAGCTTATAGACTTGATTTACCCGCCGAACTGGGCAAGGTACATGATGTATTTCATGTGTCCCAGTTGAAGAAGTATTTGTCTCATCCATCTCATGTGCTTCAGCCGGAAAGGCTAACCTTAGAGCCGACCATGCGATCAGTGGAGACTCCCGTACGGATTCTGGATACTAAGACTCGAGACACTCGCCATAAGTCCGTGAGACTGGTGAAGGTCCTCTGGTCTAACCAGGACGTTGAGGAGGCCACTTGGGAGCTGGAAGATAAGATGAAGGCGAAGCACCCGTCATTGTTTGCTTCTTAGTGTTTATATGTATAGGGTACGAGGCGTACCCCTTTTAAGGGGGGTAGAGCCGTTTCGGTTGTGGATGTGTTTGACATGTATTATATACATTGTCTATGTTATGTTACAGACCGTTGTGTCTGAATGGTATTATGTGGTTGGACCTTGAGTCCGTTGTGGTGTAAGAATGATGGTAATGTTGGTAATGATGTTTTGGAAGTATTGGTTATAAGATTTTCCCCGTGTTCTAATATTAGATATGTGGGAAGTGTGAACTTTGGGGACAAAGTTCTTTTAAGGGGGGTAGATTGAAATACCCCAAACCTAGGTATGTTGTTTAAACATTAAAACATGATTTATTAAGACAAAAAATGTCTTAGAAACATTAGTAAACAAATTTAAACAAAAGAAAACACAAAATGTGCTTTAAAGTCAATAAGAGCCAAAATGTGCTCTAAGCTTGGGATAAGCTTGGTAAGACCTAATGAACTTACCAAGACCTCATTTATATACTAATGAACATATTAAACCAATTACCAAAGAAAACCAAGCTTGAAAACAAGTTTAAACACAAAATGTGCTTTAAGGAGTCTTAAAGCACATTTTTGAAAAATTGTCTTGTAAATGAGTTTTGAGTGGCTAAATGTCCATCATTACTCTTAAATATATATGTGTACTATATAGTATCACATTTGGGTGGCTATATTAATGGGAAATCAAAAATTTCACTTCTAAGTGCCTTGTTTTGGTGAATAGTGATTTTTATAAGCTAGTTTGTAACATATGTTGTCATAAGTAATTAAATTGACAAACAAAGACAAAAATACCCTCATTATATTATAGGGGGCCGGTTTTCTAAGTGTGGTGACTCACCACTCTCTAGTTAATATGATAAGTAAATAAAGAAAACTAATTAAGTTACCTTTTTACTTTATAAAGCATAAATATCTCCTAAAAGTAAGTTCTATCTTCATTCTCTCATTTCTCCTTCATTTCCCACGGTTCCAAACACCATCTTCAACCTCTCTTCTTCATTCTCTCACGGTTTGCAATAGTACACACCACCATCTCCATCTTTGACCTCTTGTAAAATCTAGCTCACTTGTCCAAATCAAAAACAAACACCACCAATCTCTTCCTCTCATCAAGCTCTTCATTCCTATCTTCTCAAAACTTCAAGAGCCCCATTTCGGTGCCAAGGAGTTCCACCATTGAAGGAGCTTGAGCTTGTATTTTTACATATTGTTACTCTCCTTTGCTTCTAGGTAAGGAATCTCAAATAAAAACTACATTTCCTCATGTTTTTGTTGTGACCGAAAATACCCATTGATGGAGCTCTTTGTGTGACTTTGTTCTAGCTTCATTCCAACTCTTCATGGACTAGGTGGAGTCCTCTCTTGATATATATTCAAACTCTCTTCAAAGAACAAGGTAAAACAACTACATTAATGTTTTTGAAACAATGTAAAAGTAGGGTTTACAATGAGATGAAGCTTATAGCTTGAATACTCATTATAATGTTTGTATATTGTTTAGAACTTGACAAGGAATCAAATACCTTGCCGGTTTTATAAAGGAACAAGAAAGAAGTTGTTTGGAAAAGAGGTAAATATACTAACTTAATGTTGTTTTAATGCCTTAGGAGAAATGAGCTTGTATCTCTTATGAAAATGATCTAAGGAGCCTATGAGAAGTGACTTAGAAGAATGCTCTCAAGAGCTTAGTAAAAGGCATATGTGTGTTGAGTGTATTTGCAGGTCAAAGGCATATATATTGTGGAAATTCAGTGTTTAAGAGTTATGCATTTTAAGGCCTAAGAGCCATGCATTTTAAGGGCCTAAGTGCCATGCAATTTAAATTATGCACTATATTGTGATGTAGTGTGAATTTGGTGAAGTTGTGTATGAGAGTGTTCTTGGTGATTCTAGGTTTCTTGTGTGTTTAATGGAGAAAACAAAGTGTTTAGGCTTAGTAATGTTCTAGGGGAATCCATGTCAAAATTTAGGTAAGAAGCAAGAACTTCTAAGTGTTTACATAAGGTTTGGTGAATTAGAGGTGTTAGGAAATGACTAGGTGTTTTACAAGAGAAGGTATAATGTCTTAAGTGTTCTAGAGTGTAGCAAGGACTTAGGCATTATCTTGAAGTTTTAGTATGTACCAAAGTCATTTTGGACTTAGGTAAAGACTTAGGCAAACTTTGGTAAAATAAGGAGAAAGTGTGAACTTGAAAAAGGATTTCAAGAAAAACATAAGGAGTTAATGGTAAGAAATGATGCTTGAAAGATGATGTTAAAATGAAGAGAAAGTATTTTGAGATAGTAGTTATCATATGAAACACCACTTGGAGACTAGGAGAAAACATTGTAAGTGTTAGGAATTTTGTGAAGATATAAGTAAAGGCTTAAGGAATTAGAAAATGAGTTTTATGAGTGTTTGAGGATGTCTTAAGGTGTGGTTTGAAGTGCCCAAATGAGGTTAGGGGTATTAGGTTATATGGGGTGAAGTTTGGAGTTGAATGTAAAAAGGAAAACAAGGGTCTGGGCCAGACCGAACTTGCGACCGAACTTGCAAGGTCGGTCGAGCCCAGTTTACCCTGTGAGAATTAGCCTCTGGAATTGACCGACCTTGGGGACCGGACTTGCAAGGTCGGTCGGGCTTGTATTTTGTGTACGGATTGAGTTACTGGAATCGACCGAACATAGGACCAGACTTGGCAAGTTCGGTCGGGCTAAATTTACAAGGGAAGAAACTCTCTGGAATGGACCGACCATGCGACCGAACTTGCAAGGTCGGTCGGAGTAGAAAATTTTGACGGGAATATGTTCTGGAATGGACCGACCTTGTACAAGGTCGGTCGGTAAGGTCGGTCGGACCAAAACTTGTAAAAAAAAAAAAGAAAAGAATGTGACTTATGTAGTTAACCCTAGGGTGTATAATGAGGGTAACCTAGGGTAAGTTAGACATTAAAACATGTCATACAATCATGTTAAATACTTAGTAAGTGTGAAGTTAAATAAATAATTAACCGACGTTACTAATGTGTTTAGGATTCTCTCAAGGTGGAAACGAAACGAGGCAAGGACCAAGGTATGGTTTTCTTGCAGTCTGTTGTCTACCGGTTTACACCGGCTTGGGTGTTGTTTGCTTTTCTGTGTGTTACGACCTTAAAAGATTAAAGCATGAAAAGAGTTTACGGTTGTTATATATTATAATGTTGTATTATTGTGACTCCCTTCCCTTGGTGTGTCTAACAAGACCTAAACACTTGCTTGTGTGTGACTTAACAATATATTGTGTGATCACTAACAAGTGCTAACCGGGGGAGTGAGGAGTCCGGTCATGTTCCGGCCACGCGTGTGAGGACGGGAGTCGATATCATATCAGGTTCGGCTCTCTTGGTGTATGTATAGGTTGTATTCCAATTTGGGTTTCTACCTTCCCTTAGCTTATCCAAAGCTAGTTACTGACTCACGTCGGGCCACAGGGCATACGAATGTTATTTCGGTGTGCTTGGGATTACTATATCCGACACACACTTGGGTATAAGTTAACTGTTCGATATAACTGGACGGTAACGAGGTTGGTAACGAGCTTAGCATGAGATTGGCATTATTCTCTAGGCTCACTATGTATACTAACTATGGTGGAAGGTTCCTTGTGAGAACCGATTTTATGGTGTTATGTATTGTTGTGTGCTATGCAATTTCCCTTGCTATGCTATGGTATATTTATGTGTGATGTTTTAAAATGAATGCCATGTTATCATGACAATTGGTTGCGCTTATCCCGGTAGCCGATGGGCTGCGCGTGAACCATACCAGCAAGAGGTTGATGACCCCCTAGGTGGGCTCCATATTTTACTGCATGATGAGGATCGAAGAAGCGGAGGGCTCTAGATCCTAGGTCGATGATGTACTTTTGGTTGTTTTGGTTGTTGAGCCCGGATGCGCCTGTGCTCCCGAGCATTACAGTTTGGTACCGTTTGTTAAACAATGGTGGATGTTTACGGTTGGTAGTTGTGATGTAATTAAATACTCGGTATTGTTGCTATATATATATATATGTGGATGTTAGGATCTATGCTCGGGAGTCTGATCATCAGACCGATACTCTTGTTTATCTGCCTAGTTAACCACGTGGGTGGTTAACGGCGTTGTACACCAAAGCGTAAATTATCGTCGGTTGGTTTTTCCGCTGCGATTTCAGTAGTTGATAAGGGCGTTGTGGGGGTGTTACACGGGTAGAACCACCGGTTCCGGGTAGAACCGGGCCCAATGGCCACCCATTATGTAAAATGATATAGTTAGTAAATATCCCATGTCCTAATTCTACCCCACCTACTCTCGGTCGGGTAATCTCTCTCTTCTTCAGGTACCTGAAAAACAGAGCCATCGAAATGGCTCAGCAATAATGCTGGTATGAACCCTGTGCAGCCCATAAGCTAGCGGGCCACGCACGACTACTTTGACGTAATGCAGTTTTTCATTTTTATCAAACACAGAAAACATGTACATATAATTCACACAAGTATCCAATACAAGGTCAATAACATCACAATGAGAAACATGACAGCAGAGGTCAAGTGTAATTTAATTTTGGATCGGGTGTGATAAACCCTTCAGACGAGATAAGACTCTCGCATTAATGGTAGGGTAATAAATCCCGCAGGGGAGAACATAGTCTACTCCCGTACTTAAATATAGGGTGGGTATCGTACCTCGAGAGAATGAAATCTTACTCTCAACTTCAAAATTATATGTGGGTATCGTACCCTCGAGAGAATGCAGTCCTTCTCCCAACTTAAAATGTCCTGTACTAACTGGTGAGTGGACAAAGTCTACACCCAAACCACCATCATGATGTATACTGTATTGAGGACGACCTGCGATAGGTACAACCTCCATAATTGCATGCATGGCCAGAAACATCTGGGCTTCACGCTTCTTGTAGCATTGAATATGTTAGACGTCACACAAGGATGTTAAACAAGCACACTGTTGTGTATTGTCAGCTGTCACATTTAAGGATAACCAGTGGCGGAGGCAAAGCCGGCCTGGAGGGAGCAAAACACCCCCTAACTTTGTTAAATTACATAAATTTGTAGTGTAAAAAAAATTTTTTAGAAAAATTAAGTAAAAAAACCCATAATTTTTTATAATTCTGTCTTTGACCCCCTCACTTGTATTTCTGGCTCCGCCCCTGGATAACGACGTTGTTTATAAAGGAAGTTAGTGAGAAACTTGAGTACAAGTTCTCGGTATAATAATACGTAGGTATTTAATCCACTGGTAATGTAGAGTTGCATGCGTGGCACATAACGTTATAGTTAGTATCGTTCACGCACATAAATAACTTAGCAGTGCACAAAATAATCACAACGATACACAAACGCAAGTGCAACATATTACATGCAATTATCTTGGTCGTCATTTCACACACAGCGATCACACAAGCCGTGTAATCCGTTAGCAAACAGGTTGCAAGAATCCATACCGTTCACCGTAGATTGTACTTGATAAATTCCCGGTCAACGTCTGGTCAAACAAGGTCCTAGAATAGGATTAACTGAGAGTGTTAATTTATGTTACTCTCGTATGATAATTTATCGTATCATGAAATGTCCTCGTATTCGTTATTCCATGTGAGGTTTATTTTTATTGCTTAGATAATTTCTTTAATCCTCTTAACCTTATTTATGTTTAAGGTCCACATCAATTATTTTTCTCTTACTTATATAATTCCCTTGAATGTAATTTTTGTATACTCAAGTATTATTCACATGTCATGTTGCATTTGTCCAAACGACATAACAATTTACAATTTCGTCAATGACATTTATTGGTCATACGTTAATTAATTCTTCTCTTAACTTTATATTTAATTTACTATAATTTCCAAGCATTATTTGATGTTCGCACATTAAATTCCTTATATTCATTTCCTTTTGACTTACTTGAAAATCTTAAATGTATATGTTTTATACACATGTATTATTTAATGATATACGATTATAATTGTCTAAATGACCTAACCACTTATAAATTCTCAAATTGTATTTACATGTCACGCATGGCATATTATTCCCCATATCTTTTATTAATTACAAACTAACCACAAGTAGTATAAAATGGTTACAATTAAATTCCTTATACATATAACCCATAGATTAAATTTCATATATCCTTAAATCATAATTTTCTTTTCTATTTCCACCAAATATCCATATAAGTCTTGTAGTAATTTTATTTTCCAATAACTACACTAAACTTTTCGGTTATTACATTATAACCACAATAACTTTTATAATTGTAAACACCCCTCTCCATAATCACGTAATAATCTCTCACGTAGCAATAAATAAAACATCTTACAACGGAAGAATAAACAATATCAACAATACTCACTCGGGTGTCACCGGCCATTACTCGCCCATGCGAGCAACGAAGCCAAACTATATCCAACAACCAACATAACAAACTGCTAACCGCTGTGATAACGAGATAACTCCTATACATCATACTAAGTCCATACTCATAAACACGACAAGTGAGCGTCTACCCAATCCCAAATATACATAACCTTACCATAATACAATACACCATCTTCATTGCTATACAAACAAACTGCATGTGCGGTAATTAAAGTAAACCCTAATTACCCTGATCCCGCACTTCGGCTTCGACAATAATCAACAACCTGCATAATGGTGCAGTATCAGCGATAAACGCTGAGTATGCCGGGCCTGGACCCTAATGGTCACTTAGTCATTTTACCATCTTATTTTTAGATTGGTTTCATGCTTTAACCATTTTACAGTTATAATCGATACTGTATTATACATGTATATATACATAATCCTCCATCCAAACATTCATATCACTCAACCATCCATCCTATTCAAACAGTCATTTGATATCACCAAACAACAAATGTATATCGAACATATCGAATAATAATCCTGAATAAACGCCGTAGCGAACACCATCCTTTGTTAATTTAATTTGGCCTTCAAGGCCCCATCCATCCAAACCATGTTAATTAATACCAGTTGGGCGTCATGTTAGACAACCCGATAACCTCACCATGGACAGTAGTCCTCCCGTACACACAAAGGTGCTCATTTCGCCAGAGGTCCGGAGGCCCCTGACTATTCTCTTTTGCCTCGTAAGGCGTCCATATAAAGGCCGTAGCCACCTGACCCACGATCCGAATAGGGCTCGTTGGGTATAAACCTGGAGCGGAACCCGATCGGGAACCCCTCAGTGATCACAAATGCGCAACCAGATAGTTCGTAAACTACACTGGATTCCTCACCTCAACTCACACCATCTCTCTCTCATAATGTTTAAGATCTGCTCTTAGTCTTATGGAGAATAATTTATTAATTAGCTGCCCAATGGGTCTCACGCATACCTAGAAGTAATCTAGGTCATATTCATGTTCGAGATCGATGCTCTAGAGACCGACAATGTCGTGACTCGTTCCTAAGTGTTTTACTTAGGTTGCCATATACTTAATATTAATACTATGGTATTATATCAAGTAACAGTCTTGTCATCACAATAACGTATATGTATGTTATATAAGCCGATCTATAGTCGACGTAGTGTTAGTCCCGTAGGACGCTCGTGCATAAATAATTAATGCAGTAACACACATAATCACATACACGTATCCAAAACACTTAACACACAAGTGATATCAACCAAATCCGAGCCCAAGGAATTCCTTAGGACAACTCGGTCAACAACCCCTTTACATACCGTACACCTTAGACCAAGGATGCGCAGTGTAGACCACTAGCTCGTCAAGCGCCTTCGTCTGAAGTATGATCTAAACGGTAATAAAACTATAAGTCAGTCTCCATGACTAAATACATCCGGTATTTCCGAATAACAAGTAACCCCGACAGTTCATCCTCGGATTTCTACAGTTATTTGTTACGGGTTTCTCTAAACCAGTCGGCTTCGTACTAAAACTCGTATGTCGAACTGTTTCGACTGTTAAGTTTAATTCATTATATTTCTTTAATCTTATCCATCATTTAATTTAGGTATATAACCTATAGTTGCATGTATGCATGCATGACTTATTATATTGTATTATTTATTATATTGTATCATTCTCCCACCATCCATTATAATACATTGTATTATATAATCCATTATCTTAGCAAGTTATATTTGCATTCAAAAACTCATAACTTATAGTTTGTAACTATTTTTTTGTAATAACCACCACCATTATATTATATGGTTTCCAACCATATATATATCATTCCTTATATACATTATTCTTGTATATGTATATATTTACCATATAAGTAAGTTTCATGAGTTATAAAACTCTCATATTATATGTTACATTTTATCATCTTATATTAGATGATTATTCCCATTAGTTGTATTATATTATACAACTTATATTAAGATTATTATCCTAATATTATGTAACATTTTATGTTGTAAAATTACAACTCCTAAGGTTCAATCATAAATACCTTAGTTTATAAATCTTATTTATTCATAGTTTGTCACATTATTTAATGTGAATATCCTTACTTATTTAATTCCATTAAAACTATTAACACCATATAATTGTTATAACATTTATAACATTGTAGACCATAGTCTAAAATTCATATTCCAAACTTTTATAATTTGGTACAGCCCTTTAATTTATTTAAATTCCATTTTGACCACATAACATTATGTAATGTTATACCACATACTAATATCATATAATATGACATTTTTATCTCCTTTAATTTATAACCTATAGTTTTTTATACAAAACTATATTATACTGCCGCATAGGCATAAAACATTTATACCTTATTCTTTCCATATCCCATAGTTTCCTTTATTTACAAAATCACCCCATTATTTATAACATGTTATACATATCATATAATAAACATTTTAAACCTTATAAAAGGGTATAACCTATGGTTTAATTTTTGTAAAATTTCCGAACAGACCCATGTGCTGTTCTAATTATTTTTTCTAACCCACCAAGTTTCTATAATTGCCATTTGACCCAATTTATAACATATAGTTTTATACTAACATTAAAACTATATATTATACATATATCTTATTAAAATACTTTATATTACTCCAAAAATCACCAAATTTCACCCAAGGGTTATAATTAACATTATTAACCCATATAACTTGGTTATTACGATTCCACCACATATATTTATCCAAAGTGTCAAAATGACATAATAACTATATATTATACATATATAGTTTATTTTAATCCAAAAAAACCTAATAAATTCCTAAAATTTCCTAATAGCCCATGGGTGTTTATAATACCATTTTATACCCTTTATTTTCGGTAATAACATATATACCACATATGTTATAAAATTGTTACAATTAAATACTTATCTTATTATAAAACCTTAAATAAGTTATCTAACTTATTTAATTTGGTCAAAACCTACCATATGGTCAAGGTTGACCACCTTAATATTTCCTTGACCATCAATCTCCATATATCACGGTTTATACCCATATTTTTCAGAAATTACCATTTAACCCCAAAACTTTATAAAATCTTATAATTTTTATTTAAACTCATTTAAACCCCTAATTTTCGGCTTTATTACTATATAGCCCCCAAATTTAATTTAATTATGGTATAACCCCTAATTCCTTGCGGTAATATATATATATTACCTAAACTTAATTAAAACCTTATAATATACATAAATAAAATGGCCTAAAGTACATGGCCTTATTACAAACATTAGCTTATAAAATGAATTACACATAAATGCCCAAAAATGCTTTAAACTCTCGACCTTACACATATCTTTTCCATATTTACCAATTTTCCATATAATGTCTTAAATTTGACAATTATGTTAATTATTAGTTATAAAATTTACTAAACCATTCCTTAATCGCCTAAGGTCAAAATAAGACCTTATAAACCCATTCACTCACGACATACACACACACTCACACACACATATATATATACATATGTATAAACACATATTAATATACCAAGTGAAGGTTTAAGTGATTTATACCTTATTTTTGCCAAGATTAGGCCTTGTTTGGCCACGGCTATTTGGAGATTAATTTTCCACAACTTAGTTTACATGTTTTCAAACAACAATTAAGGAATGATTATTCTCTCCAAGCAAGATCTAACCATAAGAAGTGTTTAATGTATATTTTCAAGGTAAAATTTACCTTAGAATACCAAGGTAACCAAGGTTGTCTTCGGCCTATATTTACAGAAGTTAAAGAGCATCAAAAGAGCTACTAAACCAAGCTTTAAAACTGGTATAACTCAGATTAGAAGATGGCTAACTTTTACCTTGATTAAAATGCCAAAAATGGTGTTTTTGGCTTGGATTTGGCTATACCTTGAAGCTCTTGATATACCAACTGAATAAGTATGTTAAGATGAATATTATAAGCCTAGGAAACAAAGTTTCTCAACCGGATTTGTAGAGAATCAAAAGATAAGTGCTTAAAGCACATTTTTATACCTTAAGAACAAGATTAGATTTCTCCACCTCCTTCCCTGTAACACCCCTACCGTTAATACTGTCATTACCGTCTAATCTCCTCGTACTTCCAGATTCACGCAGCGGTACATACTTACATACGGTGGGTGATACAATGCCGTTAGTCACCCACGTGACTAACAAAGCTACTACTACTACATACAGCATCGGTCTGATGGACCGGAATTCCGAGTACTACACATCTACAATACATACTCCATTTACCAAGGAAATACTACAATGCTTCATTCAACACTTTACTCTTTACATTACCATACAATACAATATACATAACCGAGTTTACTAAGTTCTTCATACTAATACAATACCTCTTTCAAATCCATTCATACTCATTCAGAGTCTACATCTACCCATTCCTCACGTCTACATACTTACAATGCACAAG
This sequence comes from Limonium bicolor, assembly GCA_023374045.1. Classification (NCBI taxonomy): domain Eukaryota; kingdom Viridiplantae; phylum Streptophyta; class Magnoliopsida; order Caryophyllales; family Plumbaginaceae; genus Limonium; species Limonium bicolor. The sequence continues at coordinate 41,671,865 of CM041782.1, read as the reverse complement.
GTGTACCCCCTTGGTACACTACTACTTCAAGACTACAAGTTCGATATTATTCTCTACATCTACATTGTCACCGGTCTCTCATTGCGACCATGTCTGCTTCGGTACCTGCACACTAAAAATGTTCCCCCTAGGGGGTCAGCTTTCGCTGCATATGATAACCGCATACCCCGCGTACTAGTGAGGGTACGCCGACCACTTGGTCGAATACATGCGATTCATTTTATTCATACATACATGTATACATGCTTTCATACATAATACTACAATACTTTACGCAAGGAATACATACATACATTTCAATACATACAAGTAGTCCATACAAGCCAATTGATACTTACTTACCTTTCCTGAAATGCGCATACACAATACATACTCAATACATACACCATACATATTCCATACATACACAATACATGTTAGCTCCTTTTTGTCCACCCGGGTTAATCGGGTGGAGATTACTCTTTTACTCGTTACACAATACTTACGCATACATACTCATACTTTACTTACTTACTTACTCAAGTCAAGTCGTCGGGACCTCCGGCCCGGGGACTACTCTGTCCCACCACCGGGATTTACTTGGTTCACCAATCCAGGATGCTACCCATTTAAGGGGTTGGGCCGTGGACCAGTTTAAGAACCAGGAATCGGATCCAACCTCTTGTGTCTCCTCATCCTCACACGTGACCGAAACTATATCAGACTTCTACTCATTCCAATTTATCCAATACTTACGTTAGGAGTTAGGTAGTTAAGAATTAGTAGAAGTCATTCATTAAAGCCACATACACAAATGCATTACTCATATACACATCCATACAAAAATACAATACAATATGCAAGTGCACTACGAGATACAAATACACCACATCATTATTCATACATTTCATGAATTATACAAACTAGTGTTCAAGACAAATATCAGGAACAATGTGAACAAGCACAAGTAAGTGCAATATAGTCCGATTCACGCATTTATCTTATTAGGTGATCAAATAAGCACACAAATCGGGGTAACCAGATTAGGATACAGGGCATGAAGAAATCATACCTTTCACCGTTGATTTACTCTATCGGGCGTTCCCTTGTTCCTTTGGTTCACTCTCGTTCCTCGAGTCTTATTCTCGAACCTCCGGCTACACCATGCCAAATGCTTCCATTAATACTAAGCATTACACTACCCACATAGTTACTATTCCCATACTTACCCTGTTATCCCGTTAATTCGGTTCAACTTAATATTCCTAGATTCACAATTTTCTCAAACTTGTTCTTACTCTTGTGCATACTTTCTTACCATTTTTATCCTATTAATGATGTACTACTATATATACATATACATATGGGTATAGATATATATACTTATACCTATGATTGCTATAATCAATATATTTTTTTTTGCTCGACCGACCTTACCCAGGGTCGGACCCAAGGTCGGTCGAAGTCAGTAAGTTTCGTTAAGGCAAAATTCCAGGCTCGACCGACCTTGCAAGTCCGGTCCAAGGTCGGTCCGTTCCAGTGAGTTACTTACGTGAATATTTCAGGCCCGACCTACCTTGCAAGTCCGGTCCCAAGGTAGGTCCGTTCCATTATGTTCTGGGTTCGAGTTTTCTGGACTCGACCGACCTTGCCCAAGTTCGGTCCCAAGGTCGGTCCATTCCAGTAGACCTCTGGCCTTCACAATTTACGACTCGACCGACCTTGTTAGTTCGGTCCCCAAGGTCGGTCGAAGTCAGAAGACTTCTCGTCTGTGTATTTTAAGGCGCGACCGACCTTGCGGGTTCGGTCCCAAGGTCGGTCCGGCCCAGTACTTCAGTTTTAGAATCTGTTTTCAGTTCTATAATTTGCCCATTGTTTCCCCATTGTTCCTACATTTATTCCCACATGTTTTAACATTAATTAAGCCTCCTAATACACCTTAGTTCATCCATTAATCCCTTACCCATTCCTAGACTAATTTACACAATTTTTCCTCCTTTCCATTCCAGCACCCATAGCAATTTTGGTTCCTTCTTGCTACAGATTTTTGCTCTAACCTTTACCATTCAATACTCCCTCTACCAATGCTACTCCGAGCATCCTCAATGCATTACTTTACCACTCTAGTTCTTCCCATTACCTAAATCCTCTTCAATCTGTTTGCAACATGATTAATTACTCACAACATCTACTAGAACACACCTAGTTATTGTCTAGGTTATTCCCTCTTCTTCCACATCCAAGTCCTATAATTTCCATATAAATTTGGGCAGAGGTTCCCCTAAAATTCTCACTTTGCTCACATACCATTTCAACTCACAATTCAATCCCAATCTCCATATCCATTCACACATCATTACTTACTACAACACACAAATTTCCTGCACACATACATACATTACCCATGGTTTTCCCAAGCTTTTAAGCAACATTTACAAGCTTCAAAACAGCTACATTACCTTACTCATCATACTTCAACATACTTACTACTCATAACCTCATTCATTACTCATTTTAAGCATTTAAAATCTGTTACAATACTATACACAAAACTAGCTAAAGGTAAGAACATTTACCTTGTTATTTCTAGTTTTTCCTTTCTTTCTCCCTTTCTCTTTCCTTCTTCTTTCTTCTCCATTCTTTCCTTCTTGTTCTCGATTTCAAATGGAGTCCACACTCCAATGCTACAGCCCATATCAATACACACCACTACTTAGAAAACCATATTTACTAACCTAGGGTTTGTACATGTTTAAGGTTTTAAAAGAGTATTACCTTCCAATGAGTAGATGGAGTTCTTGGTTAGCAAGAGAGCAAGATTCCAGCACCAATGGGGAGCCAAAATCGGCTGGACAACAAAGCACAAGGCAAGGCTAAGTTTTGAATTTTCGTTTTGCCAAAAGGGGCTAAAAGAAGGTGGAGTTTCAAGACTATTTTACCTCAAAATGATAAGGAGATGAAGGTGCTTCCAATGGTGGTCTCAAACCTTCAAATGGAGAATACCCATGGAGATGAAAGAAGTGGTTTTCACTTTTTGAAAATAGGGGAATACTCTCCTTGACAAGAGGAATCCAATGGTGTAATTTTTATTGTGTTTGGAGTTGATTTGGCCCTTCAAAAATATGAGAGAAGGAGGGTGTTTGTGGTGGCTTCACAAATCGCCATTAATGGCTGAGAGAGGAGGAAAGAAAATCAGAAGAGAGGAGGGGGGGTGCATTACGGTGGGGATAAGGGAAACAGAGGAGAGAGAGAGTCAAGGTAGCTTATTTGCTTTTTGACTTTCTCTTTTAGCATAATAGGAAAGGGATATAGAGAGTGAGAAAGGGAGCTGGCCGGCCCACTCACACACACCCAATCAGCTTGTGCTTTTTATTTGCAAAAGTGGACACATTTATTTTACTTATTTACATTCTCACCCCACACCTTCCCGGTTGTTACAGTTTTTACTAACCGGAACCCGTTTTCTGGAATTTTCTCGTTCAATTAATTTTATTGGTCCTAAACCTTCATTAATGTTTATTAATGGCTATTTGGTTGACCAAAATTATTACAAGTCTATTTGACCCGCTTAAAGTCGTGTTTTCCCGGTTTCCTCGACAAACGTGCTTTAAGGTTCGTTTATGCTTTTAATCCATTTTAAGGATCCGTTTTCTTCGGGAATCATTCCCATTTATTATTTGGGCCTTATTAAGCCTTTAGAATTCATATAATTTGCTAACCAAGGTCTCATACCTCCTATGGTTATTTAACGCTTATTTAGCATTTTTCGCTTTTTAAGTGTTTCTTTAATTCTTTTGGATTTATTTTTTCCTTACCAATATTAATTAGGCACCGTTAGGCCCTTAAATACGGATTAGACTAATCTTAATCACTATATTTAAGTTCGGGGTATTTCAATCTGTAGCAGCCCAGTCTTAACCCACATGTGTGATATTGTCCGCTTTGGGCCGCAGCCCGCACGGTTTTGTTCTCAGGGTACCATCCCCAAAAGGCCTCACACAAGGGAAGAGTATCCCCACACCTATAAGGCATGGTTCGTGCTCTCTCCCGATTGATGTGGGAGGTGACCCCTACTCTGGGTATCACACTCTACCCCCCTTGGGAGCCTAGCGTCCCCGCTGGCACACCGACCTGTGCCTGGCTCTGATACCATCTGTAACAGCCCAGTCTTAACCCACATGTATGATATTGTCCGCTTTGGGCCGCAGCCCACACGGTCTTGTTCTCGGGGTAACATCCCCAAAAGGCCTCACACAAGGGAAGAGTATCCCCACACCTATAAGGCATGGTTCGTGCTCTCTCCCGATCGATGTGGGAGGTGACCCCTACTCTGGGTATCACATTCCCTTGTTACAGCCTAGATTCACCCTTATTTTAACCTCCAAAACAACCTAGAACCATGGATGGAAATGGTTGTTGCTTAGCTCCATGAAAAGAGGAAAGAAATTGTGAAGAGAATGAACATAAAATGGCTTAATAAGCTTACCTATGTCAATTGTTGTTCTCTTCTGAATATGGAGTGTTCCCACGGTTTGGAGAAGAAAAAGAGAGGATGAATGAGCTGGGTGTCGGCTGGGAAGGAAGACAAATGAGGTAAATAAGCTAGATTTGCTTTTTATGTTATTAAATGTTACTTTATGAATAGTAAATAGGTGACTCATTAGATTGGCTAGATATTTGTTTGGAGATTGATTAATGGATGGGTGTGACAGCCAAAAGGAGGTTGGAAATGGGTAGTATGGTCAATGGATGACATTTGACCATGGTTAAGACTAAGTAATTAAATGTTATTTTTAGGTACTATTCATCCAAAGTTACCCATTTTGATTTTATTTTCAAACTTTGATTTAAACTTTATAATACAGTCTATCATGTCACATCAATGTTACAAAGAATATACTATAGTCTTTAAAATGACAAAAAGTCATTATCTTAGAGCTCATACACAAAAACGTGCTTAAGGTGTTTTAGTGCACATTTTGTGTCACAAGGTGTTTCTGAGCTTAGTTTTCCTTGGGAACAGTTTTGTTGTGTTCCTTACATGATATTTGATCATGGAATCTAATTTTATATCATTTAGAGGTCATAAGACCTTTAAGGTTTTCTTAGAGCACATTTTTGCCCTACTTGACCTTGAAGCATGTAAATGCTTGTTCTTTGTGTTGGGGTGTTGTCCAACAATTGTAATATGTTTAGTTATGTGTTAATAAGCTTAGGACAAAGTTTTAGGTCCTGAGAAGTTCATTTGGGTATTTATTTACCCTAAACAGTCAAAGGGTGCAATGTCTTGCTTTGTGTTGACCACTGTTGTTCTCAATTGACTTTTAAGGTATGTTTAGGCCTTAATTAATGTGATTAGATGTTTAATCCATGTTTAATTAGTTTGGGGTATTTCAATAATCGTTACATTAAATCCCAAAATACTTTATATTACATAGTTTTATTCTTCTTAATTAATTATTCACTAAACCACCACCATAAATTCGGTATTTAGTATTTGAACACCTCTACTTTTGTAAATTATCAATTAGACACATAAACTTTCGGCTTTAACATTCATTTCCTTATAATTTCATTCTAACCCCAAAAACTTTATAATAGTTCTATATTAACTTATAAACATATAGTCTAATTATTTAATTCTCTTAATTACCGAAATGACACAAATAATTTTATAAATTATGATTCAACCCCAAATACCATTCGGTTTTACTTATAACTTTCTATAAATTACATATTCACCCCAAAACATTTATAAACTTATTATTTTATGTCATAAATCATTAATATTTTAACCCAAAGTTTTGGTCAACACTTTGACCAAAGTCTAATTTCATACTTAATACATTAATATGCCCAGAATTCTTATAATTCTCGGTTTTACACTAATCTTTCCAAAAATCACAAAATAGCCTCAAAACTTTATAAATTGTTATTTCAATACTTAAGCACTTGTTTAATTAACCAAAATTCATAATATTAATTCTTATACTATAATATGTCATAATTATGCCAAGAACACATATTATTCTCGGCTTGTGCTATATATCCCCATAACTTTCTAAAAATTACATTTTTACCACATAACTTATTAAACTTGTCATTTAAACACTAGTGATTATTTTTATCTTACCCAAAATTCATAATATGAATTTATATACATATATAGCTAATTAAAATCTATTTTTCACCAATTGAATTCGGTCATAATTATATGATGCCATATAATTTTTAAAACTTGATTTATAACGCATAATAATTATACATAAATACATATGAGCCATATATCTCATGTAAAAATTATTGTAATGTCTTAGACATATTTTTAGCTCAAAATGGAGTATTTTCCTCCTTGATAATTCGGCCATAATATAAACTCTTCATAAATAATTTTTGTGACATAAAATTATTCTTATGGTAACAACTTTAACTTAAGAGTTATAATTATTTTTCTTGGTAAATAACCTCACTAATTCGGCCTTTATTAATTGGAGATGTGTACAAAATTTTGTACAAAATTTATGAGCTTAAACAAAGCTTTAAACATTAAGGATTAACTTAATAAACTTACTCTTAATCAAGGATGATTAAGTACTTGAACTCCTCTTGAATTTCCCAAGCCTCCTTCAATGGAAATTGATGTTCCAATTTCGGTTCTCATGATTGAAAGGAAGGGGTTTAGGAGTTAGATCTTAACAAAGATCTTAAGTAGATTTATAAGTAGTTTTCAAAGGATTTACCTTAGGTATTTTACCTTGAATTTTCGGTGCTCCTAGGATGGATGGAGAACCAATTTTCCTTCATGAAATTGATGAAGAAATCATGCTTAGAAGAGTTGGAATTTTCGGTTATATATAGCATGTCTTAAGGATTTTTCAAGCATGAAAAATACCTTAACTTAACCTTGAATGCTCCTTGGTTTAATGTTGGTTCAAGACAACTTCTTGGAGCATAAATGCTAGCCAAATTCTTGTAGTAGTATTAGGTTGATGTTTGCTTCAGCACTTGATGAAGAAAGCTAGGAAATTAACATAAAAATGAAGATAGAAGTTAAAACTTCATTAATGGACTTAGGAGCTTCAAAGGAAGAAGAAGAAAGGGAGGTAGAAGGGAGCTTACCAACCGGCCAAATGAGGCATGGAATGAACCCCATGCTTGCCGATTGATATGTAGGAATGAAAGAATTGTGTTGTTAATTTTCTTAATGATTTGTTTTAGTTAATTAAATTCTTAATGTATTAGTATGGCCCCCTCCTTGTCTCTAGGTAATTGTTTATGTCATAATTTACAGATTGATTGCAACAATAATGACCCCCTTTTGCTAGTGTTTTTCGGCACTTATTTGTGCTAGTTGTAGCTTGGACTCAATCATGGAGAACACTTAGTAATTGTTTATACTTCTCTTAAGAATAATTGACTAATCATTCAAGCTATTGGTGACCTCTTTTAGCTCTTTGTTTTCGGTGAACATGGCTAAGAATTAGCTAATTAATTCTCCTTGTAGTAGACATAAGATCATGGGGTTATTAGGTAGGTATTATTCTTTGATTTTGGCATCCAAAAAGTCTTCCATCTAGCTCCAAATTCGGCAATGGTGGCTGGTAAGGGAGGAATGTTATCTTGCCTTTTCTTTGTTTAATTGCAACATGTATTCTCTTAAGGTATAGATCTACTTTTTATTAGTTAATTCCTACTTTAACTAAAGCTAAACTAACCTTGTTTGCTTGCAGGATTTTCGGTAAAGGGAGGCTCTACAATGGGGTTCTAATTTTGTATTGTTGTTGTATAATGGTGGGAAGGTGACTCATAAAGCTTACATGTTAAATAAAAAATTTAAACCATGTCTCATGTGATGTATGTGACCGGTTTTCTCGTGTCATTAAGCTCCAGATTTTTTTGTTAATTGTGAGCACATGTACTCACGTTAATCTAGGGTGCTTCCTACAGATTTGTTTGATTAATTGCAAGTGACTTACCGTTAATTTACATGGTGTTTGTTACAGATTTATTTGTTGCTAATATGAGTACAAGAACTAACGTTAATTATATGGTAATTTGCTACAGGTTTTTTTTTGCTTAATTAAAAGCTAGAGTATTACAGTTAATTGCATGGTAATTGCTCCAGATTTTTTTTGGTTAATTTCAAGTGTATAACCGGTAATATTAGGTATATATTAGTAGGTTTAATTTGTCATAATAATATGCACTCTTATATAAAGTAGGTACATTAGGTAGTTAATTGTTTTACTAAGTGAAAGTGTATAAAAAAAGCCCAAATATGCCATATAAAACCGGCATTAATGTACAGATTTTTGGCCTTGTAAACTTTGTGTTATAATTAATGTTATAACATTTCCTAAGTATTTATGATGGATATTAAATATTAAGATTATTCAACATAAGTTGTTACATTGTCTAAATGTGTATATCAATTTACTTTAGCATTTATAAATGCTTAGACAATCGTAAGATATTTATGTTGCTCGTTAGTATTTTTCGCGTTTTTACAATGAACATTATTGTGTACCGAGTCGTATAAACGCTCGTATATATTTCCTAGATGACACTCTCCTAGTTGAGCTTGTTTCGTAAGGGGTTTAATGCCGGTTAATGTTTGTACATAAGCGTTTATATGCGTACGTGTAGACGACATTGTATTAGCGTTCGTGGATCGAAGGTTGTCGTGTTATGAGTTGTATAAACGTTCGTATTGATCTTTCCTTGTTGTCGCTCTCTTTATCGAGCTCGTTATGTAAGGATTTTAATCCTTGTTAATAAACGTAGATGAGCATTTTGTACGAGTATGTTAAGACGTTTGTAAAATTACGCCCGTTAGCGTATACGGTAAAACGACTATTTTTACGTTACGTTTACGTGCATGAGTTTGCATGCGCACGCATAATAATTTACGTAAACGTTTGCATGCAGAAATGAGCATGCGTACGTGAAATGGTTTATCCTTAGATTAATTCTTCATTATTTGATAGTTTAACGAGTTATTTAGATTTGGGGTATTTCAATCTACCCCCCTTAAAAGGACTTCACCCCGAAGTCTCATATCTAAGTTCAAATGGTTGTAGGGAAAACAAGTTCCGTTAGGCATCCACAACTCAATTCTATTTTAGGGATCAAGTCCCAAGTTCCACTACTTTTAAGTTCGTAATATATAATCAACATAATATATAGTGTAATGATCATGAAAGGTCATCTCCAATAATAACTTCAATGTAGTGCAACGTAGTGCACATAATTCATTCATAGTAGTGTAGTACAGTACATATCACGCAATTAGAGAGTAATTCCAATATAGTGTAATGTAGTACACATAATCTCGTAGTACCAAAGTAACTTCTTCAATATAGTTGTAACGTAGTACACATAATTTCATTCATGTAGTGTAACGTAGTATGTAACAACATCAGTAAGTAAAGTTCATAGAATCACAGAGTCACACATGTAAACATACAGATCACAGTGCAACGAAAGTGTATGTCTATGCTAAATCGCAAGTGCAACATATTACATGCAATTATCTTGGTCGTCATTTCACACAGCAGATAGCACAAAAGCCGGTGTAATCCGTTAGCAAACAGGTTGCAAGAATCCATACCGTTCACTGTATATTGAACTTGATAAATTCCTGGTCAACGTCTGGTCAGACAAGGTCCAAGAATAGGATTAACTGGGAGTGTTAATTTATGTTACTCTCGTATGATAATTTATCGTATCATGAAATGTCCTCGTATTCGTTATTCCATGTGAGGTTTATTTTATCGCTTAGATAATTTCTTTAATCCTCTTAACCTTATTTATGTTTAAGGTTTACCTATATAATTTAAACCATCGTAGTCTTTACTTATAAGACCTATATTGTATGGTAATTCTCTTTTATTACCCCCATGATTTTATGTACCGCATCAATTATTTTCTCTTAACTTATATAATTCCCTTGAATGTAATGTTGTATACTCAAGTATTATTCACATGTCATGTTGTATTTGTCCAAAACAACATAACAGTTTACAATTTCGTCAATGACATTTATTGGTCATACGTTAATTAATTCTCCTCTTAACTTTATATTTAATTTACTATAATTTCCAAGCATTATTTGATGTTCGCACATTAAATTCTCAAATTGTATTTACATAACCACTTATGATTTATACACATGTATTATTTATGATATATGATTATAATTGTCTAAATTACATAACCACTTATAAATTCTCAAATTGTATTTACATGTCACGCATGGGCATATTATTCCCCATATCTTTTATTAATTACAAACTAACCACAAGTAGTATCAAATGGTTACAATTAAATTCCTTATAACTATATAACCCATAGATTAGATTTCATAAATCCTTAAATCATAATTTTTCTTTTCTATTTCCACAAAATATCCATATAAGTCTTGTAGTAATTTTATTTTCCAATAACTACACTAAACCTTTCGGTTATTACATTATAACCACAATAACTTTTATAATCGTTACATTAAATCCCAAAATACTTTATATTACATAGTTTTATTTTCTTAATTAATTAATTCACTACACCACCACCATAAATTCGGTATTTAGTATTTGAACACCTCTACTTTTGTAAATTACCAATTAGACACATAAACTTTCGGCTTTAACATTCATTTCCTTATAATTACATTCTAACCCCAAAAACTTTATAATAGTTATATATTAACTTATAAATTATAGTCTAATTATTTAATTCTCTTAATTACCAAAATGACACAAATAATTTTATAAATTATGATTCAACCCAAATACCATTCGGTTTTACTTATAACTTTCTATAAATTACATATTCACCCCATAATTTTATAAACTTATTATTTTATGTCATAAATCATTAATATTTTAACCCAAAGTTTTGGTCAACACTTTGACCAAAGTTTAATTTAATACTTAATACATTAATATACCCAGAAATTCTTATAATTCTCGGTTTTACACTAATCTTTCCAAAAATCATAAAATAGCCCCAAAACTTTATAAATTGTTATTTCAATACTTAAGCACTTGTTTAATTTAACCAAAATTCATAATATTAATTCTTATACTATAATATGTCATAATTATGCCAAGAACACATATTATTCTCGGCTTGTGCTATATATCCCCATAACTTTCTAAAAATTACATTTTTACCACATAACTTATTAAACTAGTCATTTAAACACTAGTAATTATTTTTATCTTACCCAAAATTCATAATATGAATTTATATACATATATAGCTCATTAAAACCTATTTTTCACCAATTGAATTTGGTCATAATTATATGATGCCATATAATTTTTAAAACTTGATTTATAACTCATAGTAATTATACATAAATACATATGAGCCATATATCTCATGTGCCGGAACGATTCCGGATTCCTCACTCCCCCCAAGTTCTAGTTAGTGGAAGCCTCAAAGTCATTGTTTTTTAGTTAACCTCTTTCGGTTGCTAAGAAGACAATATTCGGGAGTGTTCCTTATTCTCACACAATTCTTTTACTAAGCATTGTTAGTAAGTTCTCACAGTAGGTTGTGTTAGTGTATCACAATCACACAACAAACATAATATTCCAGTTGCATGCTTTATCTTGTTTAGTCGGCACACATAAACACATAGCACACAAGCCGAGGGACACCTCGTTAGCAAGCAGGCACAAGAAAACCATACCGTTCACCGTTGGTCGTTCGGTTGCTTACTCTCCTCCGGAGTCCAAATTCTCAAACCCTAAAACATTGATCGAATTGGGTGGTTAATTTCTTTTAGTTAACCTAACTCATATCATCACTAATGATCTCCAATTAAATACCACTAAATAATTGTAGTTCAAACTTAACCACTTATGTTACTTACTTCTCATTTTACCTCACACTTGTTCACACCTCCAATGGCCATAAAATTCCACCAAACAACCCTTAAAAACCTTATAATAGCATTACCCAACAAGCCCCCTTCATTTACCACCTAAAAATCACATTCACTTTGCAAATTGGTCTGGTCCGGGACATGGTCCGAACCTAAGGTCCCGGACCAATGTATCTGATCACTCTCGGCTACATTTTAACTATGGTCTGGGACTTGGTACTTACCCAAGGTCCCGGACCAGTTCTGGGGTGTACTCTCGGCATGTTTTTAGTGCTGGTCCGGGACTTTATCCAAGGACTAAGTCCCGGACCACACTTTAAACTGTCAAGTTTTACAGTTTTGAACATCATTCCACACTTGTTCTTTTGCCCAATCTTCTTCTAATCTTTCCCCATGTATTCACACATGTTCACACCATTTTAGCACTTAAAATCCTCCTAACTCATGGATCAACTCACCTCCAAATTCCTTGATCAATATTCAAGTTCTACTAAGTCCTTAACACTTATAACTTAATTCCTTACACTTCCAACATGTAAATTTTGTCTAAAACTTCAACTAACCAAAGTGTTTCCTTTCAACCAATATAACTACTCCTCAAACATCATTATCCATCCGTCTTTCCTTTACTAAACTTTCCAAGGTTATCTTGCATCTCTATGCACAATTTATCTCCTTTCCATTTGTTATTCATCACTCCTAAACTCTTGAACATACCTATACATTTCTTTCCATCCTCTTTGCACCTTAACATTGTTCTTCATTCACCTTGTCCATCCTACACCCTCCTTAGACATTTCCACCTCTTTTACTCAATTTTACTCACCATTCTCATGATCATACACTCTTATACATTCCTAGACATTTTCCTTGACAATTCACAACATCCTCTTACAATTTCTCTTCCATCACCCAAGTCCAGTCATTACTATCCAACTACAACCTTATTAATCCACCACTAGCATCTTCACCACTTACACAAGCTTCCCAAAATTCTCATTGTTATATTCTCTAGTTCATACCTAAATCATCTCAAAGTACTATACATCATGTCCTACAGATTTTTGCCCAAGTTTCAACATTGCTCGTACCATGACTTTGGTGTGTTTAATACACCCACCCAACCTCTAATTCCTCCTAGACAACTCTAGGCCAATCTAAACCTCAAGAACTCCTTAGTTAACTCATTTCCACACAAATTCCTTTTTAATGACTCCTAGTAAATCCTGGGTCATATCAATTCACAACCACCACTTAAACACTTCGTTTTCTACTCAAATTTCGTCATAGCTCCTCTATTTATTATCATGCCCAAATGCATAGTTTCCTCATTCAATCATCTCACACACCTCAAATCTTTTCTCATCATATTTTCTCACCCAAATCAACTCATTCATAAATAAGTCAATATAGTGCAATAATCTTAAATTGCATAGCACTAAGGCTCTTAAATGACATGTCTCTTAGGCCCTTAAATGACTTAAACTTAAACACTGAATTTCCCACATATAAAAGCTTTCAACCTGTAAATACACACAACAATGCTCCCATAGCAATATAAGTATTCCCATAATTCACCTTATACTTATCTTACTAACTCATTTCCATTGGCTCCTTAGTCACAAGTTCACTAGCTTGTTCAAATTCTTTTTCCTAGGTTATATAACCCATTACATAATGTAAGCTTTAAGATACATTAGTACTTATCTAAATCTCATCCCTTAAAACCTTAAACCACCATTAGGTATGCAATTTACCTTTTTTTTCTCAAGCTTATCTTAACTTCCTCCTTAGGGCTTTTCTTGAATGAATCTCGGCCACCAATTAAATCTCCCTTGCCAATGTTCTATTCACATTCAAATAATCCAATGAGCACTAAGGAAAATGCCTAAACTCATAGAACTCATTCTTAGGTTAAAATATGTGTTTTAAAGCTTAAAAGTGGATAATTACCTTTGAAGTCTCAAGATAGACATGGGTATGAATCAAAGGGGACCTCCACTAGTCCTTGGTGATCAAAAAAAGCTAGTTCAAGGTGTAAAACAAAACCCCCATGAGAAAGAAATTTTCGGTCATGAAGAAAAGTGAAGGAAAATAGATTTTTCTTTCACTTTCATTACCTTGGATGAATGGAGAACCAAAAGAGCTATTCAAACTTGATTTTTCCTCCATCAATGGAGTTTTGTCATGGCACCAAACTTGAGCTTTGAAGGATTTGAAAAGATAGAAAGGAAGGCCTTGCTCCAACTAAGAGAAATCTATGCTTAGTTTTTGATTTGGAGCTAAAATGAACATTTGGTGGACAAATGAAGATGGAGCATGAATGGAGCTGCTTGGAACGGTTTTGGAATAGAGATAGGAAGAAGAAAACGTTGGTGAAGGAGAGAAATGAAGAAGAGAGGAGAGAGGTAGGCTTAAGTGAAGATATTTCTCTTTAAAAGGTAAATAGTACTATTCTCTCATTTCCTCTTCTTTTCCTTAAAGTTCTAGATCCTCATGGTGACTCACCATATAAAAACTGGCCCCCCTTACTAATGAGTTATTTATGGTCTTGGTTGACCAAGTTATTGAGTTATGTTGACTAAAGCTTAAACGAGGCACTATTTGGCACTATTCACAAATTAGTGCACAAATTTGTGAAATGTTTGGTTTCTCATTGATTTAGGCTTCCTAATGTGATAATAATTAGTACATATGTTGATTATGGTGAAATCATGGGAATTTAGCCCCTCAAAACTCATTTCGAAGACGATTTCTCAAAAAGGTGCTTTAAGGAGTCTTAGAGCACATTTTGTGTTTAAGCTTGTTTTTGAGCTTGGTTTTCTTTGGTAATTGATTTAACATGTACATTAGCATGTTAATAAGGTCTTATAATGATATTTGGGTGCTAATCAAAGTCACTCCAAGCTTAGAGCACATTTTTGCTTAAACTGCCCTTATGACGTTTTCTTGTGTTTTCCTTGGTTTAAATTGTCTACCAATGTTTCTATGGCATGTTTTATCCTTATTACATCATAAATTGATGTTTAATTAGCATACTTAGGTTTGGGGTATTTCAATCTACCCCCTTAAAAGAACTTTGTCCCTAAAGTTCCCATGCATCTTATTTTGTTAGAATACATGGCTTACCTCATTCCATAGATCATATAGATCATGCTTATATGTACTTAATCTTATTGACTCATTAGGTCTGTCATATACCTATACTCAAATATCACACAACATGCTTAAGCATGTATAACACTCAAAATTCCCTTTGTTCCTTTTGATGATTAAAACAATCACATTATTTTCTTCGTATTCTCCCATGTCACCGGTCTGTAGACAAAGGCACATTTGTCCTCGCCTCCATGGGCTAGAATACAAAACCACTCTGTTCTCCCCATGTCACTGGTCCGAAGACAAAGGCTCATGCGTCCTCGACTTCATGGGCGAGACTCAGTAAAAAAAAAATCCTTTTTACGAGGTCATGTGAGGAATAATTCTCTAATTAAAAATACAATCAACTCCAATTTCATTTTATCCTAATGCCTCTATCCTTAGCGTGATTTAATTGTGACCTCTTGTAGGGAGTTTCAGGAATTATCTAACCCTGATGTGATTAGCATCAGTGTTAAACCATCCTTCCACCCCAATTTGTGTTCGGTTTCCCTTAATCCCTAGAAAATCAAGTTCCACCTCCCACGTCATTTTCAAACATCAAATAATTCACTCATTTCCAATTTATATCTTTTTAGTGATTCTAGTCATAATCAGTACATCTCCAAGGTGTGGGGTCAGCCCATCAAACATTCCCAATTCATCTCTTAGTAATTACCTCAGGACTCTCATTCCTACTAAGTTCTATATCAGTCTCATGTCAATTCTCACCATCTTATACTTCATAGCATTACTAGTTCCTACCTCATACTCATATCCAATAATGTCTCATAGTGTTATCTTATTCTTATCTCACCCATAGTTTCATAACGACTCATATCTCATATATTCCTTAAGTCTCCTTAATCCTCTTCACTAATTCTCTTAACTTGTACTCACACTGGAGTTAACAAGATAGGTACTTAATATGTATGGTATTCACATCTTCTGTGCGCAATAACCATAATTTATCTCAAAATGTTTATGTAAAACAAATTCTCAAATTCTTTTGTGCTATGCACACCGTAGTTTACGTACTCAGTACATAAACATACCCATCAGTACGATAACATATCGCTAAGCAGTTTTCACTCTACCCCCTTAAAATGGATTACGCCCACGTAATCAACATTATATCATCCTGGAACATAGGTCAAGATGTCTAATTCTCACTTAGCATTCTAGCTTCCATGTCGTCTATCTCACTTATAATTCAATCAAAGGGTCATAACTATGTTAATGGTACGAGGATTCTTGACGGTACTTATACCATGTTCTTAACTTAGTTTGGTCTAATCTCAAAGGTAGTAATCTGCTAGCTTCCCTGCATGACTCTGATAATCTTAGGCTTAACTGCTTTTCTTATCCTTCATAGTATTGTATATTCTTCTCTGCATGCTTATAATTTAGTACTAAAGGTCCCTAAATGGACACGTGTTATCTTTATATATACACGGCCTTAATGAGTCGTAGCTCGTCTATCCAGTCTTTCTGGAGATCTTACGTTCATACTCTTAGTGTTCTCTCAAGATGATTCTTTATTTGAAACTACTGTTTAGTGCTTATTGCACTTTACAATTTGATCTCTAACGTCTTAAGACATGTCCAATGTCTGTACTTAACAATCCGTGCTCTTCACACTTCATAATTCTTAATTATTTGTTCTCTGATTCCTTTTGTGTTGTGGTTCAACTGAATTCCTTCTCTTCAACTGTTGTGGTGGTAGCTGCTCTTGTCTGATTTTGCGTCGTTGACCATGGTACGGAGTCAACTACTTCCCGTGTTCCTTACAGCACTTGTTTACATGCATAGGGTACCTTACTGGTACATTACTTACCCCACTAACTCATAAATGAGCCTGTCAGGCTTGCAAGCCCCTGTGGGGTGCAGTCATCCCACATCTCGTTTTAGTAAACTTGTAGTGTCGTCACACGTTTAGCTATTGCTAATTATGAAGTATTCTATTGCCGATCTCCTCTTTCGTCGTTCCATAATAACACTTATTGTTTTCTTGAACTTAATCAAGGAAAATCCATTTACTGTGTTCTTGGGTATGGTATGCTCTAGCTTCTTTCCGTATTCCGTACTGACTTGATCTCTTAGTAACTGAGGTCTTTTTCCATAGAGCCTCTTATCTTATTTCTCATATTTTGATCTACTAGGAATGCACTTCCAGTTCTTTAAGGAATGGGTAGTGTGCTTCCTGTGAAATCTTACCTCGCATGGTCTAGACTACTGACCTTAATGCATAGTTTGTCTTCCATCTTATTTCCTTACTTATATCGGTCTTAGCTCATAAATCTAATTGCCTCAGTGTCAATATTTGACGGCTTATACATAATGGTCGCTTTACTGCGCACCATGACTTCATCCACTTATATAGGTATTGTCCTTATGACCTCTGCTACCGTGGTAGTTGGCCTTTACCATGTTGCCCATTGATGGTGCAACTACTTACTCACTTATTCTAACATCTTATCTGTGCTCGATCCCTTCTTAGTGTAAACACACTGGGAGTACTCTAATTCTGGTATATGGCGGTTGCCGTGCCGTGTTGTAAATGGTTATCTCTTAATATGAAGGTGCTTTCATCCTTTATGATGTTATTTACCAATTAATTTAACCGGTTACTTAATAAGTCATCCGTTGAATCACAAGCTCTTCGGAGTGTTGGTCACTTGGCGTGACATGTTGTGCACTCACCATGTTTATCTCTGACGATTATTGGTTCTTAAATCCTGGGTGTTGGATATGAGGTTTGTCTCTGCAGCCTACCTTATTATTTATGTGTATCTGGAATGTTCTAAGGTAATTTCAAGGTTTACGGTTTCCATTCTCTAACAAAAGCGTATTATATCTCTAATAAGTGAAAGCCCTTTTTGAGGGGTTTATTCCCACTCATGGCCTCACAACAAGGAGAGGTATCCCCAACCTAAAAGGAATGGTTCATTCTCCGCCCTTGACAATGTACTATCTCATTATTCTCATTGGTGCCCTTTCCTGGCAATATTTTCCACAATCTAAGTTATAGGTTTGGTAGTCATTCATATCTACGAATTGTAGTTCCTTCGTGGCTTAAATAAGCTCTCTTACAACTTACTGCGCCTCGGCTCTGATGTGGTTAACATCCTTGGCTCGTAGGCTCTTAGTGCTTAATGTCATTGGGTGAGAGCCGGTGCTCGGTTCACTCCTTGTATTCTTACTCACCTGTAGGTTATCCTCATAAGTTTATGGTTCTTTGAACACTATCCACCGTTAGGTTACATATTAAATGTAGTATCGGGTTCATGGTAAGTTGCTGCATTCTGCTCGACTATGCCAACTCTATGGTGTAGTCCTCTGAGCTTCCCTCTATCGGGATTGTATGTCTGTAATCCTTAGTAGGTTATAACTTAAGTTCACTTTCTCTGTCCCTGCTTCCGGGGTTACAACATCTTCAATGAAGAATGTCTATTACTGGTATTCCTAGTGATCATTCTGGGAGTCTTATCCCGTTCTCGTTGGAAGACGTTGTGTCAACAGTCTCAATGGTATCTTATAATACATTCCTTGTATGTTATTGCTTACTTGGTGTTTTGCTCGGATCACTGAGCGATCTCTTAGGGTTTTCTCCTTCAAGGTTCGGGATTGGTGTTCTTACCGTACTGTCGGTTGTACTGTAGTAGGTTGTACCGTTCATTTAGTATTCCGTCCAAGTTCAGCTCCCTGCTGACTGGCGTGTCGATTCATCTTATCATGGTCAGGCCGTCAGGCCTTTCCAAGGTCTTATTCTCTCATTCTTATGGATTTACAATCCGGTATTAAATGTACTACAACTGTAGCGTTCTACTATCTCGCCATGATGACTTCCTGTGAAGCTTAACCGTGGTAGCACTTGCTACGGCAAGTGCGCCATGCAAGATGGGCTACCGGTACTGTGTGCGTCAGTAATGGTACTTCCACCTAATTTCTATATCTTTGGTACTCCTCGGGACTCCTTCGATGTTCTCTTATTTTGGATAACTAGCCATCCGATAGTTTCCTGGTTGGTTTGACAGTACTGTCATTGTCAGGGTGTTCCTCTTTCTGAGGGAACCCCTCGTTACTTACTCATGTCTTAATCTTCACTCCCGTTTTCACACATTTTGTCGGGGTTATTGAGTTCCCGTTTTCACACATTTTGTCGGGTTATTGAGTTCCCATTTCTAACTAGACCTTTCAGTAGTCTTAATTCTCATGTTATGTATTATCCACTGCTATGCTCATTCGGACCACTGTCCGGTACTCATGTCGCTTCCCTTTTCCTTTCTATTGCACCCGTAGTGCTTTTCTTATTATGATATGGCGGGTTATTTCGACTGCGTAGCATGTCGACCCATGTTGCCGGTAATTCCCGTTCTCTTACTGGTAGAATTTCGTTGGTAGCGACTATTTCCACGTTGCGTTCCAATTAAAACCTTCAAGTTCTCGTAAACTGTTGTACAACAAGATGTTTCTCGTATTACTTACTTGTTAACTAACTGCCAGATCGGGTTTTTCCCGAGTAAGAGAAGGCTTGCTTCTCTCTGGCGTTTGTTCCACGTATTCAAAGTTAGGGATGTGGAGGGCGGGTTTAGGTACTATGGATATCCGGTAAACATCGGGAAGTCCTAACTAACACACCTCTCGCTCTATCTCTTAACCCTTAACCCATAACTCAACTCAACGTCAGTATTCTCCTAAGTTCGGTAATTCCTGTCATCAGAGCGTAACTACGCTCTGATATCACTTTTTGTAACACCCCAACTCATAAAGCCATACTTATCTCATGAACCTCCATTCTCTTACATTAACTTTGCAGCGGATTTCTTACAATATTTGGTGTTACCGCCGTTAGTCACCCACGTGACCAACTAGGCATACTAAAACCTCCAAGATCTAGCTACGGTCTGATGGACCCGAATATACCGAACATTAGTACTTACAAGCCTTAACCAAATACATAACAATCTTACAATCTCCTCACATCCTATACAACTTACTAACTCAAATTACCATATGAGAGTACATGCACAACTCGTAGGTCACACTTAAACCCGTAATACATCTACCCTATCTTACTCTCAAGACGGTCGCCTTCTGACATTCACCTGTAAAATAAAACAGTAGCCCCCGAGGGGGTCAGCACCTTTGTTGGTACGATCCTCTCATGCCCCCTAAGCTAATGTGGCTACGATGACTAATTGTCGATAGCATGGAGGTTGATTAGATGCACAGCATAATAGAAAGTGCAATAAACAACAAGCCACATATGAACAATCAAAGTTCAAACACAATGAACGACTTAAAAGCGTCCCTTAATTAGTGAGTTAATCATTTAACTCCTTAAGTTATGTTTCCTCTTAATCTCAGTCCAACCTTATCTTACCTCAATCTTAATCCTTATCTCAATCTTAGAGTACACAAAATTCTTTAAATAGAAATGGTTGTATCTTATCTCAAACCTTATCTCAATCTTATCTCAATTAAGTCGACCATTCATTAATTAGAATGGTTGTTCCTTAATTCATTGTTTATCTTGTTGGGTCGAGTAACCCTAACCAATGAGTTATCAGCTCCATTGGTTTACATAAACAATATTTGTTAGAATTAGTTGGGATTTAGGTAGATCCCACCACACCTCCTCAGTATGCCTCCCACCTTGAACAAAAATCAAGGTCACCGAGTCTTTATCGTCGATAGGCGACGAGTCCGAAGACAAGTCATATTTGGAAGTCGATACCTGATAAGGATACAGACCTCCCCTAAAACACATGTGCCGGAACAATTCCGGATTCCTCACTCCTCCCAAATTCCAGTTAGTGGAAGCTTCAAAGTCAATGTTTGTTAGTTAACCTCTTTCGGTTGCGAAGAAGACAATATTCGGGAGTGTTCCTTATTCTCACACAATTCTTTACTAAGCATTGTTAGTCAGTTCTCACAGTAGGTTGTGTTAGTGTATCACAATCACACAACAAACATAATATTCCGGTTGCATGCTTTATCTTGTTTAGTCGGCACACATAAACACATAGCACACAAGCCGAGGGACACCTCGTTAGCAAGCAGGTCACAAGAAAACCATACCATTCACCGTTGGTCGTTCGGTTGCTTACTCTCCTCCGGAGTCCAAATTCTCAAACCCTAAAACATTGATCGAATTGGGTGGTTAATTTCTTTTAGTTAACCTAACTCATATCATCACTAATGATCTCCAACTAAATACCGCTAAATCATTGTAGTTCAAACTTAACCACTTATGTTACTTACTTCTCATTTTACCTCACACTTGTTCACATCTCTAATGGCCATAAAATTCCACCAAACAACCCTTAACAACCTTATAATAGCATTACCCAACAAGCCCCCTTCATTTACCACCTAAAAATCACATTCTCTTTGCAAATTGGTCTGGTTCGGGACATGGTCCGGACCTAAGGTCCCGAACCAATGTATCTGATCACTCTCGGCTACATTTTAACTATGGTCCAGGACTTGGTACTTACCCAGGTCCCGGACCAGTTCTGGGGTGTACTCTCGGCATGTTTTTAGTGCTGGTCTGGGACTTTATCCAAGGAATAAGTCCAGGACCACACTTTCAACTGTCGAATTTTACAGTTTTGAACATCATTCCACACTTGTTCTTTTGCCAAATCTTCTTCTAATCTTTCCCCATGTATTCACACATGTTCTAACACCATTTTAGCACTTAAAATCCTCCTAACTCATGGATCAACTCACCTCCAAATTCCTTGATCATTATTCAAGTTCTTACGAAGTCCTTAACACTTATAACTTAATTCCTTACACTTCCAACATGTACATTTTGTCTAAAACTTCAACTAACCAAACTGTTTCCTTTCAACCAATATAACTACTCCTCAAACATCATTATCCATCCATATTTCCTTTACTAAACTTTCCAAGGTTATCTTGCATCTCTATGCACAATTTCTCTCCTTTCCATTGCTACTCATCACTCCTAAACTCTTGAACGTACCTATACATTTCTTTCCATCCTCTTAGAACTTTAACATTGTTCTTCATTCACCTTGTCCATCCTACACCCTCCTTAGACATTTCCACCTCTTTTACTCAATTTTACTCACCATTCTCATGATCATACACTCTTATACATTCCTAGTCATTTTCCTTGACAATTCACAAACATCCTCTTACAATTTTCTCTTCCATCACCCAAGTCCACTCATTACTATCCAACTACAACCTTATTAATCCATCACTGGCATCTTCACCACTTACACAAGCTTCCCAAAATTCTCATTGTTATATTCTCTAGTTCATACCTAAATCATCTCAAAGTACCATACATCATTTCCTACAGATTTTTGCCCAAGTTTCAACATTGCTAGTACCATGACTTTGGTGTGTTTAATACACCCACCCAACCTCTAATTATTCATAGACAACTCTAGGCTAATCTAAACCTCAAGAACTCTTTAGTTAACTCATTTCCACACAAATTCCTTTTTAAAGACTCCTAGTAAATCCTGGGTCATATCAATTCACAACCACCACTTAAACACTTTGTTTTCTACTCAAATTTCGCCATAGCTCCTCTATTATATTATCATGCCCAAATACATAGTTCCTCATTCAATCATCTCACACACCTCAAATCATTTCTCATCATATTTTCTCACCCAAATCAACTCATTCATAAATAACTCAATATAGTGCAATAATCATAAATTGCATAGCACTAAGGCTCTTAAATGACATTGCTCTTAGGCCCTTAAATGACTTAAACTTAAACACTGAATTCCCACATATAAAAGCTTTCAACCTGCAAATACACACAACGATGCTTCCATAGCAATATAGGTGTTCTCATAATTCACCTTATACTTATCTTACTAACTCATTTCCATTGGCTCCTTAGTCACAAGTTCACTAGCTTGTTCAAATTCTTTTTCCTAGGTTATATAACCCATTACATAATGTAAGCTTTAAGCTACATTAGTACTTATCTAAATCTCATCCCTTAAAACCTTAAACCACCATTAGGTAAGCAATTTACCTTGTTTTTCTCAAGCTTATCTTAACTTCCTCCTTAGGGCTTTTCTTGAATGAATCTCGGCCACCAATTGAATCTCCCTTGCCAATGTTCTAATTCACATTCAAATAATCCAATGAGCACTAAGCGAAATGCCTAAACTCATAGAACTCATTCTTAGGTTAAAAATATATGTTTTAAAGCTTAAAAGTGGATAATTACCTTTGAAGTCTCAAGATAGACTTGGGTATGAATCAAAGAGGACCTCCAATAGTCCTTGGTGATCAAAACAAGCTAGTTCAAGGTGTAAAACAAAAACCCCATGAGAAAGAAATTTTCGGTCATGAAGAAAAGTGAAGGAAAATAGATTTTTCTTTCTCTTTCATTACCATGGATGAATGGAGAACCAAAATAGCTCTTCAAACTTGATGTTTCCTCCATAAATGGAGTTTTCTCATGGCACCAAACTTGAGCTTTGAAGGATTTGAAAAGATAGAAAGGAAGGCCTTGCTCCAACTAAGAGAAATCTATGCTTAGTTTTTGATTTGGAGCTAAAATGAACATTTGGTGGACAAATGAAGATGGAGCATGAATGGAGCTGCTTGGAACGGTTTTGGAACAGAGAGAGGAAGAAGAAAACGTTGGTGAAGGAGAGAATGAAGAAGAGAGAAGAGAGGTAGGCTTAAGTGAAGATATTTCTCTTTAAAAGGTAAATAGTACTATTCTCTCATTTCCTCTTCTTTTCCTTAAAGTGATGGCTCCTCATGGTGACTCACCATATAAAAACCGGACCCCCTTATTAATGAGTTATTTATGGTCTTGTATGACCAACTTATTGACTTATGTTGACTAAAGCTTAAACTAGGCACTATTTGGCACTATTCACAAATTAGTGCACAAATTTGTGAAATGTTTGGTTTCTCATTGATTTAGGCTTCCTAATGTGATACTAATTAGTACACATGTTGATTAAGGTGCAATCATGGGCATTTAGCCACTCAAAACTCATTTCTAAGACAATTTCTCAAAAAGGTGCTTTAAGGAGTTAAAGGACATTTTGTGTTTAAGTATGTTTTTGAGCTTGGTTTTCTTTGTTAATTGATTTAACATGTCCATTAGCATTTTAATAAGGTCTTATAATGATATTTGGGTGCTAATCAAAGTCACTCCAAGCTTAGAGCATATTTTACTTAAATTGCCTTATGGCGTTTCTGGTGTTTTCTTTGGTTTAAATTGTCTACCAATGTTTCTAAGGCATGTTTTAGCCTTATGAAATCATAACTTGATGTTTAGTTAGCATAATTAGGTTTGGGGTATTTCAATTTCCCAAGCCTCCTTCAATGGAAATTGATGTTCCAATTTCGGTTCTCATGATTGAAAGGAAGGGGTTTAGGAGTCAGATCTTAACAAAGATCTTAAGTAGATTTATAAGTAGTTTTCAAGGATTTAACTTAGGTATTTTACCTTGAATTTTTGGTGCTCCTAGGATGGATGGAGAACCATTTTTCCTTCATGAAATTGATGAAGAAATCATGCTTAGAAGAGTTGGAATTTTCGGTTATATATATAGCATGTCTTAAGGATTTTTCAAGCATGAAAAATACCTTAAGTTAACCTTGAATTATCCTTGGTTTAATGTTGGTTCAAGTTAACTTGGAGCATAAATGCTAGCCGAATTCTTGTAGTAGTATTAGGTTGATGTTTGCTTCAAGACTTGATGATGAAAGCTAGGAAATTAACACAAAAATGAAGATAGAAGTTAAAACTCCATTAATGGACTTAGGAGCTTCAAAGGAAGAAGAAGAAAGGGAGGTAGAAGGGAGCTTACCAACCGGCCAAATGAGGCATGGAATGAACCCCATGCTTGCCGATTGATATGTAGGAATGAAAGAATTGTTTTGTTAATTTTCTTAATGATTTGCTTTAGTTAATTAAATTCTTAATGTATTAGTATGGCCCCCTCCTTGTCTCTAGGTAATTGTTTATGTCATAATTAAGAGATTGGTTTGCAACAAAAATGACCCCCTTTTCCTAGTGTTTTTTGGCACTTATTTGTGCTAGGTGTAGCTTGGACTCAATCATGGAGAACACTTAGTAATTGTTTATACTTGTCTTAAGAATAATTGACTAATCATTCAAGCCATTGGTGACCTCTTTTAGCTCTTTGTTTTCAGTGAACATGGCTAAGAATTAGCTAATTAATTCTCCTTGTAGTAGACATAAGATCATGGGGTTATTAGGTAGGTATTATTCTTCGATTTTGGCATCCAAAAAGTCTTCCATCTTGCTCCAAATTCGGCAATGGTGGCTGGTAAGGGAGGCATGTTATCTTGCCTTTTCTTTGTTTAATTGCAACATGTATTCTCTTAAGGTATAGATCTACTTTTTATTAGTTAATTCCTACTTTAACTAAAGCTAAACTAACCTTGTTTGCTTGCAGGATTTTCGGTAATAGGAGGCTCTACAATGGGGTTCTAATCTTGTATTATTGTTGTATAATGGTGGGAAGGTGACTCATAAAGCTTACATGATAAATAAGAAATTTAAACCATGTCTCATGTGATGTATGTGACCGGTTTTCTAGTGTCATTAAGCTCCAGATTTTTTTGTTAATTGTGAGCACATGTACTCACGTTAATATAGGGTGCTTCCTACAGATTTGTTTGATTAATTGCAAGTGACTTACCGTTAATTTACATGGTGTTTTGTTACAGATTTATTTGTTGCTAATATGAGTACAAGAACTAATGTTAATTATATGGTAATTTGCTACAGTTTTTTTTGCTTAATTAAAAGCTAGAGTATTACCGTTAATTGCATGGTAATTGCTCCAGATTTTTTTGGTTAATTTCAAGTGTATAACCAGTAATATTAGGTATATATTTGTAGGTTTAATTTGTCATAATAATGTACTCTTATATAAAGTAGGTACATTAGATAGTTAATTGTTTTACTAAGTGAAAGTGTATAAAAAAAGTCCAAATATGCCATATAAAACCGGCATTAATGTACAGATTTTTGGTCTTGTAAACTTTGTGTTATAATTAATGTTATAACATTTCCTAAGTATTTATGATGGATATTAAATATTAAGATTATTCAACATAAGTTGTTACATTGTCTAAATGTGTATATCAATTTACTTTAGCATTTATAAATGCTTAGGAAATCGTAAGATATTTATGTTGATCTTAGTATTTTTCGCGTTTTTACAATGAACGTTATTGTGTACCGAGTCGTATAAACGCTTGTATACATTTTTCCTAGATGACGCTCTCCTAGTTGAGCTTGTTTCGTAAGGGTTTAATGCCCG
This sequence comes from Limonium bicolor, assembly GCA_023374045.1. Lineage (NCBI taxonomy): Eukaryota > Viridiplantae > Streptophyta > Magnoliopsida > Caryophyllales > Plumbaginaceae > Limonium > Limonium bicolor. The sequence continues at coordinate 41,645,528 of CM041782.1, read as the reverse complement.
TTAATGTTCGTACGTAAGCGTTTATATGCGTACGTGTAGACGACATTGTATTAACGTTCGTGGATCGAACATTGTTGTGTTATGAGTTGTATAAACGTTCGTATTGATCTTTCCTTGTTGTCGCTCTCTTTATCAAGCTCGTTATGTTAGGAGTTTAATCCTTGTTAATAAACGTACATGAGCGTTTTGTACGAGTATGTTAAGACGTTCGTAAAATTACGCCCGTTAGCTTTTACGGTAAAACGACTATTTTACGTTACGTTTGTGTGCGTGAGTTTGCATGCGCACACGTAATAATATTTACGTAAACGTTTGCATGCAGAAATGGTTTATCCTTTAAGCATCCACAACTCAATTCTATTTTAGGGATCAAGTCCCAAGTTCCACTACTTTAAGTTCGTAGTATATATTCAACATATTATATAGTGTAATGATCATGAAAGGCCATCACCAATAATAACTTCAATGTAGTGCAACGTAGTGCACATAATTCATTCATAGTAGTGTAGTACAGTACATATCACGCAATTACAGAGTAATTCCAATATAGTGTAATGTAGTACACATAATCTCGTAGTACCAAAGTAACTTCAATATAGTGTAACGTAGTACACATAATTCATTCATGCCAGTGTAACGTAGTACACATCAGTAAGTAAAGTTCATAGAATCACAGAGTAATCACTGAGTCACACATGTAAACATACAGATCACAGTGCAACAAAAGTGTATGTCTATGCTAAAACGCAAGTGCAACATATTACATGCAATTTTCTTGGTCGTCATTTCACACAGCAGATAGCACACAAGCCGGTGTAATCGTTAGCAAACAGGTTACGAGAATCCATACCGTTCATTGTAGATTGTACTTGATAAATTCCCGGTCAACGTCTGGTCAACAAGGTCCTAGAATAAGATTAACTGAGAGTGTTAATTTATGTTACTCTCGTATGATAATTTATCGTATCATGAAATGTCCTCGTATTCGTTATTCCATGTGAGGTTTATTTTTATCACTTAGATAATTTTTTTAATCCTCTTAACCTTATTTATGTTTAAGGTTTACCTATATAATTTAAACCATCGTAGTCTTTACTTATAAGACTTATATTGTATGGTAATTCTCTTTAATTACCTCCATGATTTTATGTACCGCATCAAATATTTTCTCTTAACTTATATAATTCCCTTGAATGTAATTTTTGTATACTCAAGTATTATTCACATGTCATGTTGTATTTATCCAAACGACAAACAGTTTACAATTTCGTCAATGACATTTATTGGTCATACTTTAATTAATTCTCCTCTTAACTTTATATTTAATTTACTATAATTTCCAAGCATTAATTGATGTTCGCACATTAAATTCCTTATATTCATTTCCTTTTGACTTACTTGAAAATCTTAAATGTATATGTTTTATACACATGTATTATTTATTATATATGATTATAATTGTCTAAATGACATAACCACTTATAGGGCATATTATTCCCCATATCTTTTATTAATTACAAACTAACCACAAGTAGTATCAAATGGTTACAATTAAGTTCCTTATAACTAAAATACCCCAAACCTAAGTATGTTAAGTAAACATCAATATATGATGCAGTAAGGCTAAAATATGCCTTAGAGAGATTGGTAGACAATTTAAACCTAGGAAAACACAAGAAAATGCCTTAAGGGCAATTTGGGAAAAAACGTGCTCTAAGCTTGGAGTGACTTTTATTAGCACCCAAATACCATTATAAGACTTTAGTAATATGCTAATGGACATTTTAAATCAATTAGCAAAGAAAACCAAGCTCAAAAACAAGCTTAAACCAAAAATGTGCTTTAAGACCCCTTAAAGCACCTTTTCGAGAAATTGTCTTAGAAATAAGTTTTGAGTGGCTAAATGCCCATGATTACACCTTAATCAACATGTGTACTAATTAGTATCACATTAGGAAGCCTAAATCAATGGGAAACTGTTGAAGACTTAGGTTTTGCAGATGATTGCTCCTCAGTGATAGTAGCGATGCAGAGATACTTGGCGCGATACGGAAAGTTGTTCCAGCTCGAGTACCTCTGCAGAAGCATCTGTCCACGAGCTTCTGTATGACAAGAAGCGCGACGTTGCTGAAGCAGTTGCGGAAATCCCGCATCGTGGGAGCATTAGCAAGACGTGAGATCGTGATGCACAAGAAGACCACAACCCCGATACTTGCGGAACCAACTCAAGGAGTCGTTACACTTGAAGACTCCACCGAAGATTTAGGAGATAGTTAAAAGTATATAAGCATGCGATTGTAATTAGTTAAGATGTGCATTTTGAGATTATTCAGAGAGATACACCGCCCTTGAGAGAGAAAATATTCTTGAGAGATCTTAGTGAGATAGTGTCAATTAGCTTAGGTATTTATTACCTAGAGAGCACACATAGAACACTCCCCTTTACTCCTTGTTACGCATTGATCTAAGCCGAGAGTAGAGCGAGTGTTGGATGAGACAGAATACTTCTGTCGAATCCCAAGATAGGAAGCTAGGGTTGTAATTCATATTGAGTTTCAATACAAGCAGAATCCTATCTTGTTAAGTTTAAACAAAAGCTTCCGCATTATTTTTACACCTTTATTCTTCAAGTAGAGTTGGTCTGAGACTAACACCTCAGACCTACTCGGTCAGCACCCCGATCCCATCAAGTGGTATCAGAGCCAGGTTGGCTGACAGATCTCTCAAAAATGGCGGAAATCTCAAACACCAACAACAACAACAGAATGCAAGTGGAGAATCCAAAGCTAACTTCCACAAACTACAATATGTGGAAAAACGAGATGGAGTCACACCTCCAGTCCTTGAATCAACAACTCTGGACGGTAGTGACGAAAGGCAACTTCCCAGTACCTGAAGGGAAAGATCCTAGCTCCTATACTGCCGAGGAGCGCAGATGCGTTGAGCTAAATGCCCAAGCCGTACGAGTCATCTACACCAGTCTCTCCACCTGAAAGAAGAAGAGTGTATCACATCAAAATAGCCAAAGACATCTGGGATCATCTTCGAGCTGTTCACGAAGGAAATACTGAGCTTCGAAAATCAAAAATACAAGAACTGAAGATGGACTACGAAAACTTCGTAGGAAAGCCTGGAGAATCCCTCAGCGATGCTCGCTCGATTTACAGAACTCACCGCTACTATGGAAGAGCTACAGATTGGAGAGTCAAATGAAAACATCAACAACAAATTTCTGGACAGTCTGGGTGAGGAATGGACCGAGAGCGTTATATCCACGAAGGCGTCCAAAAGTCTAGAGAAATGGACTCTGACCGACTTGGGATCCTATCTTCAGTCCATCAACAAGTACAAGATGAATATCAAAAACAGAGGTAATAATTCTCACCCAAACCATGCTGTTTCGTTTTCCAATGTGAATCAAGCTTTGCAGGTAAAGACTACGCCCAGCCAGATAGCAGCTCACCAGAATGAGTCATTCCACTATGACACTACCTCTCCAAATCAGGAGTTAATCCAGCAGCTTCGGGACACTCTGATTGACGGCATAATAGAAGAAGGATCAGCGAACACCTTTGAAGACATGGCCATGCTGGTCAAGAACTTTAAGAGATTCATGCGAGATCGATCAGAAAGGAACAATCCAAACAGGTTCAGTCAAAACCAAAACCGACAATATCAATCCTACAACCGTAATCAGCAAGGTACTGCGGGAACTGGAGACCGAGTATGCTTTAAATGCCTGAAGCCGGGGCACTACGCCAATAACTGTCCTCTCAAGAAGAAAGATGATCGCGAGCAATCGTCACTAATGGCAAATTCAGCATGGGGAGACTCCGACTCAGAAGAACTTGAGATAGGAACGTCAAGCCTAATATGTCTCATGGCTCACAAGAGTCAGGCATGCAAGAGTCCCTCTTCAGAGGTAACTGAATATTTCTCAGACTCATGTGCTATTCCCTCTTTAGATTTATCTACCTATTATATCGATCCAAATCATCCTGAATTTGATTTAACTGAAGACAAGACAGAATAGCCTCTCTTTATGAAGAAATCCATGTGCTAAAAGGTCATGTTAACAACGATCGTCTAAAATTGCAAAAATCTGAAGAAAAGGCTGAACGACTTGAAAAAGAGCTAAAAGATGCTCACAACCTCATCAACTCCTTACAGACTCAAGTCTCTTCTCTTCAGAAAAATCGTTCCAAAATTCCACACAAAATTCTTCAAACCAATCACCTTGTTCGTGAGGTTGCTGGCAATGCAAAAGCCAAAATTCTTTGAAAACGAACTCCGTGAGTCAAAAGAACGACAAGTTCGACTTGAGAAAGAGTCGACTCCTGAACATCGCCCTTAAAAAAGGCACGGATGGAATCGGTCTCCTCATCCAATCCTCCTCGTTGGCTGAGAAATAAAGGCAAAGTAAACCTACCTAAAAATAGCCACAAAACCCAATGACCTTCAAAGAAGAAACTCCAAAAAGAAAATTTGAAGACAAATTCCGTTGGCAAAGGAAGTACGTTCATCTACCTCCTTTATTAATTTGTGGTTACTGTGGTTACGACGGGCATTTCACTCCTCGTGTCATAAGCTTGGCAAAGATTTGTCTTTTAATATGCAACGTTTACATACTTTGTCTAGAGCACGAGATGGTTATAGCTCTCTTTCAAAGAGGGAACCCAAGTTCGCCTGGGTTCCCAAGTCTAACTTTGATTCTCTTGCAGGGAGAGACCGTGACAATGACTCTTGGTTTCTGGATAGTGGATGCTCACGACATATGACAGGAGACCCTGACAGTTCACGACTATCTCTCAACACAACGGGGGAAAGTCACTTTTGGCGACAATGCTCATGGTGAAATCATTGGTATTGGAACCGTCGGTAATCCCTCTCTCTTTAAAATAGAAATGTTAATTTAGTAAATGGACTTGGACAAAGCCTTCTAAGTATCTCTCTCAAATTTGTGATCTCTCTAATGTTGTTCTTTTCTCGGCCTCTGACTGCAAAATCTTGACGAGCAAACAGGTCCTTCTGAAAGCCACTGGTATAAGGGTGAACATCTTTACAAGCTATCTCTTGAAAACCCTAACCTAGATGGTACTCTCTGTCTTAGTGTACAGGACAAGAATATCTCCTCCTTATGGCCTTTCGCCTAGGTCATGCACACGGCAAACTTCTAAACAAAATCAAGGGCAGAAATCTTGTAGTGGGACTTCCTCAGACGAACTTTTTCCGACCGACTTCCTTTCCTCTGTCCTGCATGCGTACAAGGGAAACATTCTAGATCAAGCTTTCCAGGTAAAACAGATATGTCTACTTCATCTCCACTGGACATGCTACACATGGATCTATGTGGACCAATGCGTGTTCAAAGCAAAAGTGGTAAGAAGTACGTTCTAGTCATCGTCGATGACTATTCGCGCTGGACATGGGTACTCTTTTCTTAAGAGCAAGTCGGAAACTTTTTTCGAATTCGAAACCTTATTTAAACTGATTACTAACAAAATGTCCACGTCTGTCAAGACTATTCGATCTGACAACGGTACAGAATTTTGCAATATTCAGTTTTCAGACTTCTGCAGGGAAAAGGGAATCATGCATCAAACATCAGCTGCTCGTCTCTCCACAAAAAATGGAGTAGTAGAACGAAAGAATCGCACGCTTGTAGAAATGGCAAGAACAATGCTCATCGATAGTAACCTTCCAGCCACATACTGGGCAGAAGCTATAAACACTGCAGCATACATTCTAAATTCGAGCATCAATTCATCCCTCATCGGCAAAACCCCATATGAAATTATCAAAGGCCGTCCTCCTCCTTCAGTCGCACATCTACGGCGCTTCGGATGCAAGTGTTTCATACATAACAATGGCAAAGATGATCTCGGCAAGTTTGCATCTAAGAGTGATGAAGGAATATTCCTTGGCTACTCATCACAAGTCGAGCTTACAAGAGTATTCAATAAGCGAACAGCCTGCCTTGAAGAAATCCCTCATATTCGCTTTGAAGAACTCTCTAACTCTAGTGACTATGACCACACACAAAACGAGCCACATGAAGATGCCGCAGATACTACCTTCATTGAAATACCAGTAGCTACCATCCCTGCACCAAAACACCTCTTGCAACAGACTCATCCTCTCTGACAGCGACGACGACCATGATGATTCATTTAAAGATGCCTCACCTACTCCCACACAGGACCACTACCTCCTCCCCACAAAACAACAACCACACCCACACCTAACGATCCCCAACCCCAGATCACTCCAATAGTATTCCATCATCCTCACAAGAAAATTTCAACAAGCCTCCGCTCACCCCATTTCTCAAATCCTGAGTGATCCATCCAAAGGTGTGCAAACACGTAGTGAACTGCATCAGAATCTATGTGCCTTCAATGCCTTCATATCCAAATCGAACCTAAGAATGTCAACCAAGCTCTACAGGATCATGACTGGATACTCGCCATGCAAGAAGAACTACACTCTCTACAAAGACACTCTGTCTGGCGACTTGTTCCATGCCCAACCAATCATAAACCAATTGGTACAAAATGGGTGTTCCGCAACAAGTTAGATGATCAAGGAAATATCTCTCGCAACAAAGCCAGACTGGTAGTTCAGGGATATGCTCAAGCTGAAGGAATTGATTACGATGAAACTTATGCTCCAGTAGCTCGAATTGAGGCATTCGAATACTCGTGGCCTACGCAGCACATCGAGGTATAAAACTCTACCCAATGGATGTAAAAACTCTGCCTTTCTACATGGATACATCGACAGAGATGTATATGTTTGCTCAACCTCCGGGTTTTGAAGATCCATCACCCAGAGTATGTCTACAAGTTAGATAAAGCATTATATGGCCTGAAGCAGGCACCTCGGGCATGGTATGAACGTCTTTCATCTTACTTATTGTCCCATGGATTCATCGAGGTAAAGTCGACAAAACTCTTTTTTACTCTCACCAAAGGTGAAGACACTCATTGTGCAAATATACGTGGATGACATAATTTATGGATCCACTATTCCTGAACTATGCTCATTCTTTTCTGATCTCATGAGTAAAGAGTTTGAAATGAGTGCTCTTGGAGAATTGAATTCTTTCTAGGTCTACAAGTCACCCAACAGGAAAACGGGACTCAAATTCATCAACAGAAATACATTCACGAGCTGTTAATCAAATACAAGATGCAGGATTCAAAAGCCACACCCACTCCAATGACAACAACAGAGAAGCTACATATGGATGAAAAGGAATTGCGGTTGATGCTACGCTATACAGAGATTTCAGGCAACCCAAAAGAATCACACCTACAGGCGTAAAGCGAATTTTTCGCTATCTGAAAGTACTCAAGACTTGTACCTCTGGTACCCAAGTACTCCTGATTTCACTCTAATGGTTATAGTGATTCTGATTTTGCAAGCTCCTTATTAGACAGGAAAAGCACGTCTGGTACTGCACAATTTTTAGGACTATTTCTTGTCGCTTGGAGCTCAAAGAAGCAAAACACAGTAGCACTATCATCCGCTGAGGCCGAATATGTCTCCGCCGCTGCTTGCTGTGCACAGATTCTCTGGATACAACAACAACTACAGGACTATCTCATTCGTCCAACTTGTACTACAATTTTTTGTGACAATAATAGTGCTATTGACTTATCTAAAAATCCTGTCCATCATTCCAGGACAAAGCACATTGAAATTCGTCACCATTTCTTAAGGGATTGCGTTGAAAAGGACAGATACAACTAGAGTATGTTCCTACTTCAGAGCAACTTGCAGACATATTCACCAAGCCACTGCAACGAGGTCCTTTTGAAGCACTCCGTTCACAACTAGGTATGACCCGTATGACCTAGCTACGGTCGTATCTCCTTCTCGTGTTTTGTTAATTTCTGGGTGAATGTATGAATATCTGCCGACCTAGTCTGTCTGTTTAAGTAACAAAACACCAGCGCAACAACACGCGTGTTCATTTCTGATAACTCATCCCGCGAAATTCTCGCCCTATTATCCGCAACACCCCAGCTCAACCAATCACCTCACAGTACCCTGACACACGACGTTTGCCTATATCTCTCAACCCCCATCTCAAATCACCCCTACGCCCAATTTCTCCTGCTTCTCTTCGTCTTCTACACTCGTTTGTTCACCTTGATCAACCCTCAATCACCATGGCTTCCAACCCTAACCCTAACCCCATGTTTTCCGACGCCGAATTACCCCACGACCCTCTGCTCTCTCCAAGCTCTCATCAACAACTCACTATCCCTCCAAGCCAAACAAACCCCTACTTCCACCTCTGACTCAACCGTTGTAGCCCCTGCAATGTCCGTCGACACTGCACCCATCACCACCACTAACCCACTGTCACAACTGAAACAACCGCCATAGTTCACACTACGGCATCCACAAAATCGGAAGAAACCCCATCCCCAACCAAACAAACATCGCCTCCCACCACTCCAATCATACCCACCCCCGATACTATCACAAAATCTCCGACTAACTAACTTCAGTTCGGCTCTCTTCCACCCGCTGATGAAGAAGCAAAGAACCAACAACCTACCTCTCCTGCTAAAGAACCCACCGAGGTACTTGACCTCGAAGCCAACCCACTTGCTCCTGAGTGTTCACCTCCACCCAAGAAAACCCGCCGTGCTAAATCCAACGTCCCCCGCCCTCCAGCTACTCGAACTCTTCGTTCTCGAGCCAAAAACCCTCAGTCATCTTCGAAATCCACTTCTGATGCTCCTGTTCCTGCACCATCTCCCGTAGTCACGGCACCAACTACTGAAGAAAGCCGCGCAGTACCACCAACTCTTCTTCTAACCCAGGCAGACTCCGACACCGGCAACAACTTCCACCAGAAAGCGACTCCGTCCTCGCTCCGAGTCTGTCCCACCTACACCTACTACTCGACTAGGTCTGATTGACACCCACTCTGCCGTCTACTCCTTACCACCAGACGATTCTGCTGAATCACGGCACTTGGTAAAGGGAAAGCTACTCGACCCTGGACTGGCTCCAATCGATGGCCTTCAACATGTTCGAGGAGATGCTCCGTTTCCAAAATTGGATACATCTCTTCCACGGCATTCAGACCTACCATGAGGCAGAGGCGTATGAGTTCTACCAAAATTGCATCATTCACAAAGGGAAGATAATGACAGAGGTACACGGTAACCCATCCTTCTCGACTCAAACTCCATAGCAACCCATCTGGCAATTCCAACTAGTGGACTAGATTTTTATGATAGGGCTGGTTTTCCTGATCTAGGGTTCATAAGTGCGAAAGAGGTCTATGACTTCTTCCTACCAAACAGCAGAGTCGGTCACTCTCTGGACCGACCTGCTCTGTCCAATACCCACCAATGCTCCACACATTGGTGATCAAAAACTTAGTCCCTAGAAGGAAGGAAATCAGTTTGCTCGTCCACTTGATCTTGCTATTATGTACTGTCTGATCCACCACCAAAAAATCAACCTTCCAAAGTTAATCCTCAACCACATAGCCTCCTCACTACTCTCTCCTCACCCCGACACAGCTGGGGTACGTATTCTGGCTCCCAAAAATCCTTACCCAGTGTGATGTTGTCCTCGATCCCTCCAAAGCCAGTCGGATAATGGATACCGACATACTTGGTCAGATCCTGTACAACAAAACCCCCCCATCCTTCGATCAAATCAGTCTCCAAACAAACCATCCCTCCAAAAGCTAGCCCCACCAAAACCCGCATCACCCCTGACTCCGTCTCTTATCTGAAAGGGTAGCAGCGGTTGAAGACAACCTCGCCACTCTATCCAAGAAGATAGACATGCTCATCGACGTCCTCAACAAGAACCACAACACAGACGATGAATATAATTGCAGGGGGAGTCGAAAAGCTGGCAGAAGAGTTCCGGGAAACATTTGCTGAAACTCTGGAAGCGGCTAAGCGATTGGATGGCGCTGGGACTTCGGGGGAAGATGGAGCACGGGATGAGGACACAGGATGGATGGAGGAGATGACTAACTCTGTTACCCCACCCCTTTAACCTTAGGCAGTGGTGATTCTTGAATACTTTTGACTTGCGCTGGTGGCTTGTTTAACTAACTGCTTCAGATAATGGTTTTTTGGATATGTGCACTAAAATTTTCATGAATATGTGCACTAATTAGTGAATAGTGCCAAATAGTGACTAGTTTAAGTTTTAGTCAACATACGTCAATTGGTTGGTCAACCAAGACCATAAATATCTTGGTTATTAAGGGGTGGCCGGTTTTTTATGTGGGGAGTCACCACATGACAAAGCAATTAAAGGAAAAGAAGAGGAAAAGAGAGAATAGTACTATTTGCTTTATAAAAGCAAAAACCTTATATTAGCCTACCTCTCTCCTCTCTTCTTTCATTTCTCTTCTTCTTCCACGGTTCTCTTCTTCTTTTCCTCTGTTTCCAAACCGTCCCAGCAGCCTCCTGGTTGCTTCATCTTCAAATGTTCATAACTTGCTCATTTTAGCTCCAATCAAAACTAAACATATATTATTCTTAGTTAGCTCAAGCTCTAGCTTTCTATCTTTTCAAATCCTTCAAAGCACCATTTCAGTGCCAAGAGAAAACTCCATTGATGGGGAAAAATCAAGTTTAAAGATCCCATTTGGTTCTCCATTCATTCAAGGTAAGGAAAATGTAAGAAAAACCATGTTTCCATCACTTCTTCTTCATGACCGAAAATTACCTTCTCATGGAGCCTTGTTTTATCCATTGTTCTAGCTTGATTCTATTCTCCAAGGGCTATAGGAGGTCCTACTTGATTCATATCCAAGCTTGTTTTGAGAATCCAAGTTAAAGCATTCAATTTAATACCTTAAAACACATTTTCAACCTAGGGTTTACTCCTTAAGGTTAGTGTACTATTTAGCACTCATGAGAGTCATTGTGTATTGATTAGAACATTGGCAAGGGAAGTTAAGATGGTGGCCGAGATTCCCAGGGAAAAAGGTCTAAGGAGGAAGTTAAGATAAGCTTGAGAAAACAAGGTAAATTGCTTACCTAATGGTGGTTTAAGGTTTAAGGAAAGAGTTTTAGATGAGTACCCATGTAGCCTAGGGCTTACATTAGGTAATGGGTTATATAACCTAGGAAAAAGAATTTAAACTAGCTTGTGAACTTGTGACTAAGGAGCCAATGGGAATGAGTTAGTAAGATAAGTTTAAGATGGATTTTAAGAGCATTATAACTACTATAAGATTGTTGGGTGTATTTGCAGGTTGAAAGCTTTTATATGTGGGAAATTCAGTGTTTAACTTTAAGTCATTTAAGGGCCTAAGAGCCATGTCATTTAAGAGCCTTAGTGCTATGTAATCTAAGATTTATTGCACTATATTGAGTTCATTATGAATGAGTTGATTTCGGTGATAAAATATGATGAGAAAGAACTTGATGTATGTGAGATGGTTGAATGAGGAAAATAATGCATTTGGGCATGATAATATACTAGAGAAGCTATGGCGAAATTTGAGTAGAAAACAAAGTGTTTAAGTGGTAGTGGTGAGTTAAGATGCCCTAGGATTCACTTGGGATCATAAAAAGGAATTTGAGTGGAAATGAGTTAACTAAGTAGTTCTTGAGGGTTAGTATGGCCTAGAGACGTCTAGGAGGAATTAGAGGATTGGTGGGTGTATTAAACACACCAAAATCATGGTATGAGGAATGTTAAGACTTGAGGAAATAAAGTATAATGTTTTGAGGTGATCTAGGTATGAACTTGAGAATATAACAATGACAATTTTGGGAAGCTTGTGTAAGTGAAGAGAATACTAGGGGTGGAACAATAAGGGTTTAGTTTAGATGGTAATGAGTGGACTTAGGTGATAGGAGTGAAGGTTGAAGGAGAATGTTGTCGATTGTTGAGGAAATGACTAGGAGTGTAAAAGATCTTTGGAAATTGTTTCATAAGATCTTTGGAAATTGTTTTGGAGAGTTTGGTAGAAGTTCTAAGGTGAGTTGAAGTGCCTAAGTGGTATTAGGACACATGGGGGAACTTGTGGAGAAGTTTGGAGTCAAATGGGAATTTAGAACAAGGTTTTGGAGCCGACCGACCTTAGGGACCGGACAACCTGCAAGGTCGGTCAAGCTCAGTTTTACACTACCGAAAAGAGTTCTGAATCGTCTGAACTTGGGGACCGGACTTACAAGTTCGGTCGGGCCTTGTATTTTGTTGTACGAATTGAGTCCTCTGGAATCGACCGAACTTGGGACCGACCTTGGCAAGTTCGGTCGGGCTTGAATTTCCCACGAGAATGAAATACCCCAAACCTAATTATGCTAATAAAACATCAAATTATGATGTAGTAAGGCTAGAATATTCCTTAGCAAGATTGGGTAGACAATTTAACCAAGGAAAACACAAGAAAGTGCCTTAGGGCAATTTGGGCAAAACGTGCTCTAAGCTTGGAGTGACTTTGATAGCACCAAAATACCATTATAAGACTTTAGTAATATGCTAATGGACATTTTAAATCAATTAGCAAGAAAAACCAAGCTCAAAAACAAGCTTAAAAACACAAATGTGCTTTAAGACTCCTTAAAGCACCTTTTTGAGAATTTGTCTTAGAATTGAGTTTTGAGTGGCTAAATGCCCATATTACATCTTAATCAACATGTGTACTAATTAGTATCACATTGGGAAGTCTAAATCAATGGGAAACCAAAAATTTCACGAATATGCACTAATTAGTGAATAGTGCCAAATAGTGCCCAAATTAAGCTTAAGTTAACATAAGTCAATTAGTTGGTCAACCAAGACCATAAATATCTTGGTTATAATGAGGGGGCCGGTTTTATAAGGATGAGTCATCATAGACTTCATCAAATAAGGAAGAAAAGAAGAGATAAGTAAAAGGAGTACTATTTGCTTTATTAAAGTAAAATACCTTATATTAACCTACCTCTCTCCTCTCTTCTTCATTTCTCTTCTTCTTCCATGATTTTCTTCCTCTTCTCTCTGTTCTAAACCGTCTCCAAGCAGCACTCATGGCACCACCACCTTGCTTTGGCAACAACTTACTCATTTTAGCTCCAAATCAAAAACTAAGCACACATATCTCTTAGTTAGACCAAGACCTTGCTTCCTATCTTTTCAAAATCTGAAAAGCCTCATTTTGGAGCCATGGGAAATCACCATTGGAGGAGGAAAGCTCTTGAGGTGTTCATTATCTCTCCATTCATTTAAGGTAATAAAAGTGAAAGAAAAATCAACTTTCAAACCTTTTTCTTAGATGGCCGAAAATCATCACTCATGGGGCCTTGTTTTATGCCTTGTTCTAGCTTGATTTATTCACCAAGGACTAGTGGAGGTCCTATTTCATTCAATGCCCAAGTCTACCTTGAGACTTCAAAGGTAATCATCCACTTTTATGCCTTAGAACACATTTCTAACCTAGGTTTTCATTCCTTGAGGTTAGTGTATTGTTTAGTGCTCATGTGAGTCATTGAATATTGGTTAGAACATTGGCAAAGGAAGTTTAAGTGGTGGCCGATATTCATGCAAGAAGAAGGTCTAAGGAGGAAGATAAGATAAGCTTGAGAAAACAAGGTAAATTTACTTACCTAATGGTGGTTTAACGTTTAAGGAATGAGTTTTAGATGAGTACCAATGTAGCCTAGGGCTTACATTAGGCAGTGGGTTGTATAACCTAGGAAAAGAGTTTAAACAAGCTTGTGAACTTGTGACTAAGGAGCCAACGGGAATGAGTTTAGTATATAAGTTTAAGAGGGATTTTAAGAGCATTAAACTATTGTGAGATTGATGGGTGTATTTGCAGGTTGAAAGCTTATATATGTGGGAAATTCAGTGTTTAAGTTTAAGTCATTTAAGGGCCTAAGAGCCATGTCATTTAAGAGGCTTAGTGCTATGCAATTTAAGATTATTGCACTATATTGAGTTTGTTGTGAATGAGTTGATTTGGTGAGAAAATAAGATGAGAAAGGACTTGGTGTGTGTGAGATTAATGTGTGAGAAAAACAATGCATTTGGGCATGAGAATATACTAGAGGAGCTATGGCAAAATTTGAGTAGAAACTAGGTGTTTAGGTGGTGGTGGTGAGTTGATATGACCTAGGATTCACTAGGAGTCATTAGAAGGAACTAGAGTGGTAATGAGTTAATTAAGGAGTTCTTGAGGCTTAGAATGGCCTAGAGTTGTCTAGGAGGAATTAGAGGTTAGGTGGGTGTATTAAACACACCGAAATCATGTGATGAGGAATGCTAAGACTTGAGCAAAGATTTGGATGGAAAGGTGTATAATGCTTTAAGGTGATTTAGGTATGAACTAGAGAATAAAACAATGAGGAGTTTGGATAGCTTGTGTAAGTGTGATGATGCTAGTAGTGGACTAATGAGGTTTAGTTTAGATGTTAATGATTGGACTTAGGTGATTGAAGAGAAAGGTGTGGGAGGATGTTGTCAAATGTCAAGGAAAATGACTAGGAATGTAAAGAGCGTATGATCATGTGAATGGTGAGTAAGTGAGTAAAAGGAGATGGAAATGTCCAAGGAGGGTGTAGGATAGTTAAAGTAAAGAAGAACAAGGTTAAGGCACTAAGAAGATGGGGAGAAATGCATAGGTAAGTTCATGAGTTTAGGTTGATGAGTAGAAAAAGGAAAAGAGAGAAATTGTGCATGGACATGCAAGATGACCTTGGAAGGTTTAGCCAAGGAAAGTTGGATGAATTAAGGATGGAAAATGATGTTTATGAAGTGGTCAAACCGTTAAGGAGGGAGCACTAGGGTTGGTTGAAGTTTTGGAGAGGTTGCAAGTTGGGAATATAAGGAACTATATGATGAGCGTTAGGAGTTTTTGCAAGAATTTAGTAAATGTTTAAGAAGATCTTTAGAGGTTATTTTAATGAGTTTGGAGGATGATTAAAGGTGGATTTAAGGTCTAAATGATGTTAGAATACATTAGGAGGTTTGGGGGAAAAAAAATTGGAATTGAAAGAACAACTTAAGAGTAAGGTCTGTGGTGGTCCGACCCAGGTCCGACCCAGTTCTGGGTCGGACGGACCTCTGTTAAGCCGCCATAAGAGTTTCTGTAATGGTCCGACCCAGTTGGTGGGTCGGACGGTGGGTCGACGGAGGAGTTTTAAAAGACGAGAGGATTTCTGAATGGCCCGACCCAGTTGGTTGGGGTTGGACATGGGTCGGACAGGTGGAGTTCTTCAAACCCGAGAGTCTCTAGAAGGGTCCGACCCAGTTGGTGGGTCGGACGGTGGGTCGGACGACCCTTATACTTAAAAAAAAAGAGAAAAGAAAACCCTAAGAGAGTTTTAGTGGTATTGAGGGTACCCTATTAAGGAGGCAATGGTTACTAGGGGTATAAAGACCTAAGGAATTAGGTTAAGTGTAAGCTTAAAAGTTTAAGGTTAAGTTTGTAAGATTTAAGTGGTGTTAGGTGGGGATCATTAAGGGTTAAGTAAGTTAAGTAGTTGAATTAAGTTAAGTGGATGTTTTAGGACTTGGGAATTTGGACTCCGGAAGAGAGTAAGCAACCGAACGACCAACGGTGAACGGTACAGTTTCTTCTTGTGACCTGCTTGCTAACGAGGTGTCCCTCGGCTTGTGTGCTATTTGTTTTTGTGTGCTCACTAAACAAGATAAAGCATGCAACCGGAATTTATGTTTATTGTATTTTGTGTGATGTTTGAAAACTAACACAACATCCGTGAGAACTTACTAACAAATGTTTAGTAAGGAATTGAGTGAGACTAAGGAACACTCCCTAATATGAGTTTGATATAACCGAAAGAGGTTAACCAACAACATGGTCTTGAGACTACTACTAACTGGAACTTGAGTGAGGAAACCCGGGACTGACTCCGGTCATGCATGCTAAGGAAAGGGGGTCGGTATCTATCAGATTCGACTTCCGCTTAAGGACTTGTCTTCAGACTTGTAGCCTAGGGCCGGTTGCCGGCTCAGCTACGCTGGACTCCCGTCCAGGGTAGGTGGCATTAAGATGGTGCGGTGGGATCACCTAAATCCCAGGTTTGAAATTAAGCTACAACCATTCCCTCCAGGAACGGTTTGTATACTGAGAATAAGTTAAGGTTAAGATTAAGGTAAGGTTAAGATAAGTTGCAACCATTCCTCTTTAAAGGATGGTTTGTATTATTAGACTAAGATAAGCTACATCCACTCCTTATTAAGGATGGTTGTTTCTAAGACTAAGATTGAGGTGAGAAAAGGATGGACTAAGATTAAGAGGAAATATAATCTAAGGAGTTAGATAATTAACTCTCTAATGAAGGGAACACATTTAAGTCGTTCGTTATGTTTGAACTTTGATTGTTCATATTTGGTTTGTTGTTTACTGCACCTTCTATTATGTTGTGCATCTAATCAACCTCCATGCTATCGACAATTAGTCGTCGTAGCCACGTTAGCTTGGGGGCCATGAGAGGATCGTACCAGCATTCGTGCTGACCCCCTTTGGGGGTTGTTTTTTACTACACAGGTGTACATCAGGAGGCGGCTGTCGCGAGAGTAAGAAGGGGTACAAGTGTTACGGGTTAAGCGTGGCCTACAAGTTGTGCATGTACACTCGTATGGCAATTGAGTTAGTAAGATGTATAGGATGTGAGGGGATTGTAAGAAGGATATGTATTTGGTTAAGGTTGTTATGTACTAATGTTCAGTATTTGTAGTCAGACCGTGGCAAGGTCCTGAAGTGTAAAGAATTCCACTGTGACATGTATATATATATGCTGTTAAGTTGCGAGACCACATTTGGATTGAGTTGGGGTGTTACAGGGAAAAACTCTCGGGAATGGACCGACCTTGGGGACTGGACTTGCAAGGTCGGTCGGGGTAAAATTTTCAAACGGTAATAAGTTCTGGAATGGACCGACCTTGGGTAAGGTCGGTCGGTAAGGTCGGTCGACCCTTAAGTTGTAAAAAAAAAAGAAAGAAACCCTAAGAAAGTTAGAGGTATTAATGGTACCCCATTAAGAGGGTATTGATGATTAGAGGTATAAAGACCTAAGGGATTAAGTTAAGTATAAACTTAAAAGTTTAAGGTTAAGTTGTAAGAATAAGTTGTAAAACTTAAGAGGTGTTAGGTGGGGAATCATTAGGGTTAAGTAAGTTAATGAAGTTGAATTAAGTTAAGTGATTAACAACCTAAAACTGAATCAATGTTTTAGGACTTGAGAGTTTGGACTCCGGAGGAGAGTAAGCAACCAAACGACCCACGGTGAACGGTACAGTTCTTCTTCTTGTGACCTGCTTGCTAACGAGGTGTCCCTCGGCTTGTGTGCTATTTGTTTTTGTGTGCTCACTAAACAAGATAAAGCATGCAACCGGAAAATTAAGTTTATTGTATTGTTGTGTGATGTTTGAAAACTAACACAACTTACCGTGAGAACCTACTAACTAACGTTTAGTAAGGAATTGTGTGAAACTAAGGAACACTCCCTAATATTAGTTTGATAATAACCGAAAGAGGTTAAACAAACAAACGTCGCATTGAGACTACTACTAACTTTAACTTTGGGGGGAGTGAGGAATCCGGAATGGTACCGACACATGTGTATTGGGGGAGGTCGGTATCCTTATCAGATACCGACTTCCAAATATGACTTGTCTTTAGACTCGTCGCCTAGAGTCGACATATAGACTCGACCTCCTCGAACTACTTTGTTTTAGGAGGGGGCATACTAAGATGGCGTGGAGGGATCTAGCTAATCCCCAATAATTTAAGAATGTTGTTTATTGCCAGTAAGTGTCCTGCTGCTGGCTAGGGTTAACCAAGCCCTACGAAAATAAACAACGAACTAAGGGTTAACCTGTAACACCCCGTACAAAGCCAATCGTGGTTATCGCAAAACTTATCACTTAATCGATTTGGTCGCAGCGGAAATAACAAACACCTGGACCTTGCCACGGTCTGATCGTTAGAACATACCGGCCTTATAATATTACAACACTTATCCAAAGTAAACAACCGACCAAACATCACCATCCAAAATACCACCAACCAACCGAGTTTAAGTTTCAAAGTCATAGCCACAAACTTACATCAGTTTCCATATAAACAGACGGGAGCACAAGCGCAACCCGTACTCAAAATAAACACCCATCCTAAGTCTAACCGCTCCTACTCTCGTGGAGTGACTTCATGGGCCACTTACCTGCAAGTGTAAAAACAGCCCCCAAATGGGGTCAGCACGAATGCTGGTACTCCTCTCATGGCCCCCAAGCTAACGGGGCTACGACGACTAATTGTCGATAGCATGGAAATTGATTAAGTACACAAGCATGATATGAAGTGCAATAAACAACAATCCACAGATGAACATACATAGTTCACACACAATGAACAAAACAAGCGTTCCCTTATCAAGCGGGTTAGTAACCCCCTCCTTAGTCCTGATTTCCATAACCTCAGTTCCTTATCCTACCTCAATCTTAACCTTAACTTATCTCAGTATACAAACCGTTCCTAGAAGGGAATGGTTGTAGCTTAATCTCAAACCTAGGATTTAGGTGATCCTACCGCACCATCTTAATGCCACCTACCCTGGACGGGAGTCCAGCGTAGCTGAGCCGACAACCGGCCCTAGGCTACAAGTCCGAAGACAAGTCCTTAAGCGGAGGGCGGATCTGATTCAGATACCGTCCCCCTTTCCTTAGCATGCATGACCGGAGTCAGTCCCGGGTTTCCTCACTCAAGTTCCAGTTAGTAGAAATCTTAACACCATGTGTTAGTTAAACCTTATCGGGTATTAACCAACAATCACCAATACTTAACTCTTATTCTTAACTCAGTAAGTACTAAACTTGGTTAGTAACAATCTCAAGTCTCGTGGGTTAGTGTAGAGAAAAACATACACAACAAGAACAATATAACCGGTTGCATGCTTTATCTTGTCATAGTCATAGCAAGTAAACAGATAGCACACAAGCCGAGGGACACCTCGTTAGCAAGCAGGTCACAAGAAAGATTGTACCGTTCACCGTCGCCCGTCGTTTGTTTAACCTTCTCCGGGGTCCCAATTCACAAACCTAAAACATTGATTCATTTTTAGGCCATCAGTTATTTGCACCTTACTTAACTCACTTAGTCCCTAAAGATTCCCATTCAATACCCTCTTAAGTCTTTGCCACTTAATCTTATAAACTTAACTTTAAACGTTAAAGTTTATACTTATCTTAAAGCTTAATCCCTTAGATTCTTAGGTTCTAATCATTACTACCCTACCAATGGCATACCCTAATACCAATCATCATCCTTAGAATTTAAAATTTCTTTTTTTTTTATGTTTTAGGCTCGACCGAACTTACCGACCGCCTTACCCAAGGTCGGTCCATTCCAGAACCTATCACCGTTTGAAAATTCTACCCCGACCGACCTTGCAAGTCCGGTCCCCAAGGTCGGTCCATTCCCGAGAGTTCCCTGTGGGAAATTTGAGCTCGACCGAACTTGCCAAGTCCGGTCCCAAGTTCGGTCGATTCCAGAGACTTATTCCCGTACGAAAATTCTAGGCATGACCGACCTGCAAGTCCGGTCCCCAAGGTCGGTCCATTCCAGAGACTTAATTCAACACAAAATACAAGCCCGACCGAACTTGTAAGTCCGGTCCCCCAACTTCGGTTGATTCCAGAGACTCTCTTCCGGTAGTGTAAATTGAGCTCGACCGACCTTGCAGGTCCGGTCCCTAAGGTCGGTCGGCTCCAGAACCTTGTTCTAAATTCCCATTTAACTCCAAACTTCTCCTCATATATCCTAAATGTTCTAACCTCATTTGGGCACCTCAAATACACCTTAAGCCAACACTAAACACTTTAAATCACTCACCAACATCCACTTTAATCATTATGCATTTTTCCTTGTAATCATGCCAACACTTGTAATATTTTCCACTAGGTTTCTAGGTGGTGGTTCATACCTAATGTAACCACTATGCCAAATGCTTCCTCACCACTATAACTCATCTCCCAAGCATCTTTTACCATCTAAAACTCTTTATGCATTTACTTAAAGTTCTTCACAAGTTATGCTTCCCTCCAGCAATACATTATTCCCTTCCTAGTTGTTTACCAACATTTGCCTAAGTCCTAAATACTCAAGTACATTCTTTTGATTCCTAAATCCTTCATAGTGATGCCTAATTCATTATAACTCATTAAAACACCTTAATCTCACACCTTTTTCATCAAGACAACCTCTAAAACTTCCTAGTACTTCCTTAGTCAGAAATCTCCTTAGAACATCTTAAACACTTAAGTTCTTCACTAAATTTTTCCATGGGTTCTCTAGTATATGTTACACCCAACCACTGGTTTTTCACATCAAAAACCAAGATCACTCAAATTCTTATTGCAACATCTTAACACACAATTTACACCAAAACTACACCACGTCATCATATATTGTATAAACTTAAAAGCTTGGCACTTAGGCCCTTAAATGAATAATCTTAACCACTGAATTTCCACATATATTTGCCTTTGACCTACGAATACACACAACAAGGCTCCCATTGAAATAAAATGCTTCTTGTAATTCACCTCATCATTGTTTTGACTATTCTTTTCTCATTTGCTCCTTAGTCACAAGTTCACAAGTATAGTCATTGTTTCTCCTAGGTTGTATATAGCCCTTTTATAATGTAAACCTTAAGCTACACTCATCACATATCTAAATCCATTCCCTTAAACAATAAACACCATAAGGTAAGTAATTTACCTTGTTCTTTACAAGCTCACAAACTTTCCTCCTTAGACTTTTCTTTGCTCATCTCGGTCACCACTTAAACTCTCCTTGCCAATGTTCTAACCAATATCCAATGACTCCAATGAGTGCTAGATAATACATTAACCCTAAGGAACAAACCTAGGTTAAAAATGTGCTTTAAGGTATTAAGGTGATTGTTTTTTACCTTGGTTTCTCAAGACAAGATTGGAATGAAGCAAGAGGGACCTCCTTGATCCATTGGAGAGTAGAAAACAAGCTAGAACAAGGCATAAAAATGGAACCCCATGAGTGATAATTTTCGGACATGGAGAGAACATGATGGAAACCTAGATTTTCTTACATTTTCTTTACCTTAAGAGAATGGAGAAGCTAATGGAGTCTCCAAGCTTGAGTTTCCTCCTCTAATGGTGATTTTCCTTGGCTCCAAAATGAGGCTCTTGAAGTTTTGAATAGATAGGAAGAAAGCTTGAGCTAACTAAGAGATATATGTGCTTGGTTTTGATTTTGGAGCTTAAATGAGCAAGATGTGGGCAAAAGAAGATGGAGCTAGCATGGAGGTTGCTTCTTACGTGAGAGAGAAGAAAGAGAGCAAGAGAAATCGATGAGATGGTTGAAGAATGAAGAAAGGAGGAGAGAGATATCATATTAGATATTTGATTCCTTAAAGCAAATAGTAACAAGTTACTTTTCTCTTTTTCTTCTAACATTACTTGGCTACTTTTGGGTGACTCACACCCTTAGAAAACCGGCCCCCTTCATTAATTAGGCTGGTCATGGTCTTGTTTGACCAATTAATCAAACTTAATTGCTTAAAGACTAAACTAGGCACTATTTGGTTACTAATCAAAATTAGTGCACATATTTGTGAAATTTTTGATTTTCCCATTGATTTAGACTCCCTAATGTGATACTAATTAATACTCATGTTAATTAAGGAGTAATCATGGGCATTTAGCCACTTAAAACCTATTTAGAAGACAATTTTTCAAAAATGTGCTTTAAGACTCCTTAAAGCACATTTTGTGTTTTAACTTGTTTTCAAGCTTGGTTTTCTTTGGTGATTAACTTAAAAGACCATTAGATATTACTAAGGTCTTAGAAACAATATTTGGGTACTCACCCAAGTCTCCCCAAGCTTAGAGCACGTTTTTGCTTAAACTGCTATTTTGGTGTTTCCTTATATTTTCTTGATTAGGAATGTTTCTTAATGCTTCTAAGGCATTATTTAGCCTCCTATAACTTAGTTTGTCACTTAAACACCATATCTAAGTTTGGGGTATTTCAATCACCCCCCTTAAAAGAACTTTGTCCCCAAAGTTCACATATATGCTTAATCATTCACGGTACTCATTCTCTTAATCTTAACACCACATCTTATATTCACATTCTCACATCTCAAGACTCAAAGGTCAACCACAAATACAATACATAAGTATTATACATAACCCAAACTTATCACCAAAGTGTAGCAACTCACACAAGATCACATCTACACAACCAAACAAACGACAAAACATGCTCGTTTCCTAACTCAAAAGCGAGGAAGCTCTACCCCCCATAAAAAGGGGTACGCCCCGTACCCTATACAGACGATCTAGTCAGTAAACAAAGAAGGGTACTTCGCCTCATCTTATCCTCTAATTCCCACGTGGCCTCTTCGACATCCTGGTTAGACCAGAGAACCTTCACCAGTCGTACTGACTTGTGGCGAGTGTCCCTAGTCTTACTATCCAAGATTCTCTGAGGAAGCTCCACTGATCTCATATTCGGTTCTAATGTCAACCTCTCAGGTTCTAACACATGGGAGGGGTGGTGCATGTATTTCTTTAGCTGTGAAACATGAAAAACATCATGCACTTTACCCAGTTCAGCAGGTAAATTCAACCTGTAAGCAACCGGGCCCACCCGCTCCGTAATCTCATAAGGACCAACAAACTTCAGGCTTAATTTGCCCTTCTGCCCAAACCTGAATACACCCTTCATCGGTGTGAAACGCGCAGAAATACCTGGTCGCCCACTGCGAACTCCAGGTCCCGTCGTCAAACATCAGCATACGACTTCTGCCTATCTGAGCAGCTTTCATGTTCCCCTGATTTGCTGAACTTCAGCCTTAACTTGCTATAAGTACTCTGGTCCTATAATGACCGTCTCACTCGACTCATCCCAACAGAGCGGTGTACGACATGGTCTACCGTACAACGCTTGAAAAGGTGCCATCTTGATCGAGCGTGATAGCTGTTGTTGTATGAAAACTCGATCAGATGTAGTCTGTCAATCCACTGCTCCTGGAAGTCTAAGACACATGCCCTCAGCATGTCCTCGAGTGTCTGAATAGTACGCTCAGTCTGACCATCTGTCTGAGGATGGAACGCGGTACTCAGCTTGAGTTCTGTACCCAACGCTTCTCTGGTAGCTCTCCAGTACTCGAAAGGAATCTGGTATCTCTATCTGACACTATGGTCTTTGGTATCCCATTATGTCTCATTATTTCTTTCTCAAATAACTCAGCTAATTTGGTCACCTTCCAAGTATCCTTCATCAGTATGAATCGGGCTACTTTGGTAAGGCGATCCACCACCACCCATATCATGTTGAGCCTCCCCTAAAAGGTGGGAGTCCAACTACAAAGTCCATGGAGATATCATGGAACTTCCACTCCGGAACTGGAATCGACTGTACCATTCCGCCCGTGTCGGTGCTCGAATTTCACCTTCTGGCAGTGAGACACCTCAAGACGAACTCGGTAACATCTGTCTTCATCCCCGACCACCAGAAGTACCTCTTCATGTCTTTATACATCTTAGAGGCTCCGGATGGATGGAAACTGAAGAACAGTGTGACTCTCTAAGTATACGGTCTTTCAAATCCGTGTTGCCCCGTGGTATGCATAACGGCCCTTAAGTCTGATCAGATCATCGTCGTGAGTCTGAAGTCATATTTCTGACTCTCAAAGGTACATATGTCAGCTTCTGTCTGACCTCTCTCATGTACTCATCTGTCCTCTGAGCCTCTCGCACCCATCAACCAAGCTAGAGAAAGAGACTAGCGATCGGAGTGAGTGTGCTCGACAGCTCAGGGCGTCTGCTACAACATTGGCCTTTCCCTCTTTGTATTGGAGGTCAATGTCATAGTCTTTCAAGAACTCTAACTATCTCCTCTGTCTGAGATTCAACTCCTTCTGAGTAAATATGTATCTTAAGCTCTTATGATCGGTGTAGATCGTCAACTAACCCCGATAAGTAGTGGCGCCATATCTTCAAAGCGAAGACTACAGCTCCCAGCTCTAAATCATGTGTGGGGTAGTAGTTCTCCTCATGTTTCTTCAACTGGCGTGAGGCATATGCCACCACCTTGCCATGTTGCATGAGCACGCAACCCAGCCCTCTGCCGGATGCATCACAGTAAACCTCAAAGCCCTCTGTACCGTCTAGAATGGTCAGAACCGGTGCAGTGGTCAGTGAGTCCTTCAAACTCTGGAATGATCTCTCACAGTCAGCCGTCCATAAGAACGGTGCATCTTTCTTCATCAGACTGGTCATCGGTTTCGCGACCTTGCTGAAATCCCTAACAAACCTCCAGCAGTAACCTGCCAGACCGAGAAAGCTCCGGATGTCGGTAACAGTCTTCGGCTTGGCCAAGTACGTACGGCATCAATCTTTGCTGGATCCACTGAGATCCCAGCATCTGAGATGACATGACCTAGGAAGGAGACCAGGTCAAGCCAAAACTCACACTTGGAGAACTTAGCATATAGCTGGTTCTCCCTCAATATCTCCAATACTCTCCTCAAGTGTTCCTCATGTTCAACCTTAGATCTCGAATATATCAATATGTCGTCGATGAATACCACAACCGACTGTCCAGCTGCTCCCGAAACAAGCGGTTCATCAGATCCATAAACTTCGCCGGTGCGTTCGACAAACCGAACGACATCACTGTAAACTCGTAGTGGCCGTAACGTGTCCGGAATTCCGTCTTCTCAATGTCTCCCTCCTAATGGCTATCTGATGATACCCCGATCTGAGATCAATCTTGGAAAACACAGATGCTCCCTTCAACTGATCGAACAGATCGTCATTGCGGGGTAGTGGATACTTATTCTTCACTGTCACTGCATTTAGCTCTCTGTAGTCGATGCAGAGGCGGAGACTACCATCCTTCTTCTTCACGAAGAGGACTGGCGCTCCCCATGGTGACACACTTGGTCTTATAAATCCCTTATCTAACAAATCTTTCAGTTGTTCCTTTAATTCATTCATTTCTGCCAGAGCCATACGGTATGGTGCCTTGGCTATCGGTCCGGTACCAGGTAGCAGCTCGATGGTGAACTCTACCTCCCGAGTGGGTGGCATGCCGGGCAGTTCCCGTGGAAATAGGCGGGGAACTCCGACACTACGGTAAGTCGGGTCGAACTCAGGGTCTCTCTCTATGTCCTGCACATAGTAGAGGTACACTTCTTCCTTCCTCTTAATTCCTTATACATTGCCATGGTGGTGATGATCTTAGTCGAAGGCTCTCTGGGCCTCTAGCGGTATGATATTGTTACCCCAGACGGACTCCTGAGCAGCAGTCTATGCTCGGCGCAGAGGATACGTCCCTTGTGCCGCTCCAACCAATTCATCCCGATGATAACATCAAATCCCAACTCCCTGAACTCAATAAAACTGACTGGGAAGTCTCCCCTTTAATTCTGACAATGGCTCCTCGGTAGTAGCAAGTGCAACGAACCTTCTCCTTAGACCGGAGCGTAACCGTGAAGTTGGGTAGCTCATCAGCGTCTAGCCCCAACCTGCTCGTGAAAGATGCCGAGACAAAGGTATGTGAGGGCCCCTGAGTCGAAGAGAACTGATGCCTCAATCCCATTAATCGGATAGGTGCCGGTGAGGATAGTACCGCTGGCGTCGGCCTGTGCCTCTGTAAGTATGCTTAGCGCACCTTCCGTACCGAGTCCATAACCTAATTGTGTTCACAAGCTTCATGAGTATTGATGGTATAACAAGAGTCGTAACAATATATGTGAACAACACTGTTATTTATTCATAACCGACCTATTTACAACATGCGCTTAAATCTTACATCTCATTCCTTATCCCACACTAAAGCATTACATGACTAATATTGTTTAACGGTTAGGTTTAATCTTCCTGGTCTCATATGGGTCGCGTTGATCACTGTTGACGGTGCTGTATTCAGCTTGATTCTCTTAATCCCATGGTACAACATCCTTGATTCTCCTCCCATAACTATACATCTCCAGACTTAAGTACCAACTTATTCGCACGGTCCGCACACTTCTGCTCGCCGTATAAAAACTCTGCATCATCCCCTATGGACCAAGACACTACGGGTATCCTCTTTCGAGAGACTCTGTTGTCTCGTCCTTATCCTGGTGTAGTAGTCTAAGTTGCCCCTCCTTCTCGTAGAAGTTCACAATGCAAATGTCTGCTTGAATGTCTGGAATAGGTTCAACTTCCAACTGCTGAGCGATTTCCACGACTTGTGTAATAACTGGATGGAACTCTTTGGGTATTCCCAGTGGTGAGACTCCATCTTGCATCCTCGTGGTTTGGTAGTTCTTGGCATACGGATTCCAATCCTTGCCTAGGCTCATCATTTTTAATTTCATCCTTGCTCCCCCTGGGTACTCCGGTGTGTAAAAACCTCCCGGTCCCACTCCTTGTTGATTGCATCTTCTGATGACGGCTATTTGTGCTTCGGGTGTCAGGTATCCCCTTAATAAAATCATACC
Organism: Limonium bicolor; assembly: GCA_023374045.1. NCBI lineage: Eukaryota > Viridiplantae > Streptophyta > Magnoliopsida > Caryophyllales > Plumbaginaceae > Limonium > Limonium bicolor. The sequence continues at coordinate 41,619,036 of CM041782.1, read as the reverse complement.
TGGGCGGATAACCTGACATTGTTCGGTTGGAAAGTTTATGGTTTCGATGTCGGTGTACTCCGGGTTAGGTGTAGATGTATTGGATAGCAGAAGTTGAAGCTTCCTAAAGTGGTAGTAGGTCATATCTTACTTAAGTTCTAATCTCAACTCATTCTTACTTAACTCAATTATTCACCACATGCATGATAATGCGGTAAGCAGGTAGTTTATCACTAAATGGTTATAGCGGTACCTGGCCTCGATGAGGGTTCAGGCTCATCGTCCCGGTCCACCATGTGTAGTGTGGGTCCCGACTTCTGGGTCACCCGTGGGTTCTTGTCTGCAGCTTGCTGCAACCTTCCTCTGATCGTCAGATCCAGCTCCCTGATCGGTCTTGCCCTTGCCCCTAGTATCGGGCCTATAGGCTCTGCTAGCAGGGTTCCGGAAGCACTCATATGCTCGGTGTCGTATACCCCACAATAGCGTCGCTGGTAGCCACCACCGGCTCCCTTCTCAGTCTCAGATCCTGATCATTCACAATATTAGTACTCATATCTCAAACGGTTATTAGTTGTCTCATAACTCACTCAATATCAATCCCTTACCTTTGGCGCCCTAGAGCGCAGGGTGGTGTAGCTGCGTATGCGTACGTCAACTTCAATGCTCTTCCGGAGCCTTCTCCTTTTCCTCCTTCCCTTCTTTGGGTTCTGATTTTTCTGGGCCTGCGGCTGGTACTTCTGTTTCTTGTACCCACCTTGCCCTTGGCTCTCCGTGCTCTTACCAGCATTCTTCCTCTTAGCATTCTCCTCGTCCCTCAGCTGGACGGTTATCTCAACCTTAGCAGCGGCATGATAGCACTCCTGCTTTCCACAGTATTAGTCACTCTTGTTTCTCATGATCTAAATCTTACTCATTTACTTACTCAAATCTCAATCACTCTTTTTACCTGCAAGGTAGTGTAACTCGTCGGCCCCATGCCGTAGCGGAGTCGATGGCTAAGCCCGCCATAGAAGTGGTCCACCAGGATCTGGTCTGAATATCCAAGACCTGGCAGAAGATGGAGCAAGGTGGTGAACTCTGAGTAATACTCGTCCACCGTCATCTTGTCGGTCTGCTTAAGCGCATCCAACTGCAAGCGCTTCTTCGTCTGGACATGGGCGGGGTAGTACTTTGCTCGTAGCAAGGTAGTGTACTGCTCCCAGCTGAACTCTGGATTGTCCACATGCTCGGCCCTCACCAGCTTCCACCAATCGCCTGCCGCCCCCTTCAGATAGAAAGTAGCCAGACGCACCTTGATCCCAGCAGGGACGTCAAGGGTCTCAAAGGCGGTCTCCAGCTCGGAGATATACGCCTCAAGCTTGGCGGGATCGGTCTCCCCCTTAAAGTGTGCGGGTCGAAGATCTGCAAGGCTCTTCACCCAATTCGGTTCCCGGGGTTGTGGCGGTGGAGGTGGTGCACCGACACCAGGCTGATAGCCCATATGCCCTAATGCGGCAGCTACGATCTCTGCGATCGTCTGCCCCTCCGGTATCTCAGTCTCGTCGCCTCTGGGACGCCCTCGGCCTCTCCTTCCTGACATCTGAACAATCACAACTCACATTAGATTCGTATCCACCACTGTTTCGGTTAACGAATTATAATGTCCGTAGACGGTAAAGACGATCCACACTTATTAGTGGTCGTCTGACTCTACTCACACTAACTTCTCACACCCTTAACCCATCACCTATTTCTTAACTTATATCCTAACTCGGTGGTTACTCATGTCCGGTATTTCTTGATCAGAGCGTAACTACGCTCTGATACCACTTTTTGTAACACCCCGTCCAAAGCCAATCGTGGTTATCGCAAAACTTAACACTTAATCGCATTCGTCGCAGCGGAAATAACAAACACCTGGACCTCTCCACGGTCTGATCGTTAGAACATACCGGCCTTATAATATTACAACACTTATCCAAAGTAAACAACCGACCAAAACATCACCATCCAAAATACCACCAACCAACCGAGTTTAAGTATCTAAGTCATAGCCACAAACTTACATCAGTTTCCATATAAACAGACGGGAGCACAAGCGCAACCCGTACTCAAAATAAACAACACATCCTAAGTCTAACCGCTCCTACTCTCGTGGAGTGACTTCATGGGCCTCTTACCTGCAAGTGTAAAAACAGCCCCCAAAGGGGGTCAGCACGAATGCTGGTACTCCCTCTCATGGCCCCCAAGCTAACGGGGCTACGACGACTAATTGTCGATAGCATGGAAATTGGTTAAGTACACAAGCATGATATGAAGTGCAATAAACAACAATCCACTGATGAACATACATAGTTCACACACAATGAACGACACAAGCGTTCCCTTATCAAGCGGGTTAGTAACCCCCTCTTTAGTCCTGATTTCCATAACCTCAGTTACTTATCTTACCTCAATCTTAACCTTAACTTATTCTCAGTATACAAACCGTTCCTAGAAGGGAATGGTTGTAGCTTAATCTCAAACCTAGGTGAAATACCCCGAACTTAAACGTAAGGGTTAAAATTAATCTAATACGTATTTAAGGGCCTAATGGTACCTAATTAATATTGGTAAGGAGAATAAATCTAAAAAAGAAATAAAGAAACGCTTAAGAGCGAAAGACGCTAAATAAGCGTTAAAATAACCATAGGAGGTATGAGACCTCGGTTAGCGTATTATATGGATTCCAAAGGTTTAATAAGACCTAAATAATATACGGGAACAAATCCCGAAGAAAGCGCATCCTTAAAACGGATTAAAATCACTAACGAACCTTAAAGCGCGTTTTTTGAGGTAACCGGGAAAACGTGTCTTTAAGCGGGTCAAGTAGACTCGTAACAATTTTGGTCAACTGAATGACCATTAATAAATATTAGTGAAGCTTTAGAACCAATAAAATCAATAAAACGAGAGATTAGTAAAAACTGTCAAAAAAACGGGAAGTTGTGGGGTACAAATATAAATAACACAAACTTATGTGTCCAATTTTGTAAATAAAATTTTACAAACCCTCATGGACTGTGTGCTGTCCGATTTTCCTACTCACACACACACCCTATTCTCTTTACTCACTAAGGACAAAAGCAATTAAAAATCAAAAAGTAAACACTCACCTCACCCTCACACTCTCTCTCCTATTCTGTTCTCTTCTCTCACGTAATACCACTCACCCTCACACTCTCTTTTCTTCCTTTCTTCTTCCATGCGATTTCCATGGAGATTTGAAGCAACCACACAAAACCTCTCTTCTCTCCTCTTGTTACTCCCTCAAATCTCTTCCAAAAATTATAAAAAGTGTACCATTGGAATCCTCTCATCAAGAGCTACATTCCCACCTTTTCAAAAATCGAAAACAACAACTTTCATCTCCATGGGTATGGAGCATTTGGAGCTTCAAGACCACCATTAGAAGGCCCTCCTTCTCCTTGTTCTTTTATGGTAAAAATATTCCTAAAAACTCCATCTTTTTCTAGCCTCAAGGGCAAAACGAAAATGAAAACTAAAACCCTTGTTGCTCCTTGTATCCTAGCTGATTTTAGCATCTTGGTGGAGTTGGAAACTTTGTTCTTGAACCACTCCAAGCTTCATTTACACCCTTGCAAGGTAATGAGAATTCTAAACCCAAAAACCTACTTAAAGCTTAATAATAGCTAGGGTTAGTTTTTAGTGTATTGAAATGTGTATGTATATGGGTTGTAGAGTAGAGAATTTGTGTTGGCTAAACCGGTGGAGAAAGAGAGGAAGGAAGAAGAAAGAAGGAGAAAGAAAATCTAGAGGAGAAACAAGGTAAGAATGCTCTTTTGTATAGCTTGGTAATGAGTAATGTAACAGATTTTTAAAAATGAAAATGTGTATTGTAAAATGGCAATGTATTAGTAGTGTAATGTGTAGGAGAATATAAGTATCTTCAAGCCTTAAAAGACATTTAAAAACTGTCACAATTGGATTGGAAATGAGATGTTGAGTGCAGGAATTTTTAAGAGTGTTTTAGTATTGGAATCGTGTATGGGAGCTTGTATATTGTCTTTGTGTGAAACAGGTGAAATAAGTTTTGAATTGTTAACTAGAATATGTGGTGAGAGTGTAAAATAAATAGGGGAGGTTATGGCAAATTTTTGGTAGGAAATGTACACTTATGGATGACTTGGTGAATGGGAGAACCAAGGTGTGTATTGGAGTTGGTAGACATGTTTAGTAGTGATGAAGAGGTAGTTGTAGTATGAGAAACAAGAGGTGTGAAAATCTGTAGCAAAAGGGTATAAGGATGTATGGAGAAGTTAGGAAAAATTAGTGTGTAAGAATTGGTAAAAAGAGCGTTGGACTTGGGTATAGATATTGTAGTTGTTGGAGATGTATTTGGGATGCTAGGAGTGACATTGGTAGAGGAAGTATTGAATGGTGGTAGAAGTAAGTTGGAAATCTGTAGCATAGGTAAAACAAAAACTGTTACATTGGTGGGAAAAGAAGTGAGGAATTTGTGTAGGATTGATTGATGGATTTAGTAAAGAATTTGGTGGATGAACTAAGGCAATTTGGAGGGCCTAGGTAGTGTTTAAACATGTGGGATTACATGTAAGAAGATTGGAGAAACAATGCGTAAAGTATGGAACTGAAAACAGAAATAAAATGCAAATACTGGGCCGGACCGACCTTGGGACCGAACTTGCAAGGTCGGTCGTGCCCAGATTTACAAAGACGGGAAAGCTTCTGGAATGGACCGGACTTGCGACCGGACTTGCAAGTTCGGTCGGACCAGAGAAATTCTCCCGTCTGTAACCTACTGGAATGGACCGACCTTGTGACCGGACTTGCAAGGTCGGTCGACGCAAAATTTTCCCGTCTTGTAACTTACTGGAATGGACCGACCTTGCGACCGGACTTGCAAGGTCGGTCGAGCTAAAATTTTCCTTGTAAGCTACTGGAATGGACCGACCTTGCGACCGGACTTGCAAGGTCGGTCGGGCTAAAATTTTCCGTTAAGTAACTCACTGGAATGGACCGACCTTGGGACCGGACTTGCAAGGTCGGTCGGCCCTGAAATTTTCACCTGATGTAGCCTACTGACTTGGACCGAACTTGCAAGGTCGGTCGCAAGTTCGGTCGGGTCAAAAAAAAAAAAAACTATAAGACTATGGTTAGTATATGTATGTATGTATATGTATACCCACCTATACATATGTGCATATATATGTAAGTAAACAATTGTTAAGTAATTAAAAGTAAGTAAATAAAATATAAGTATAAGAATGTGAAGACTTAGTAAGTATGAGTTAGGAAGCGTAAGGGTAACCGAATTAAATTAATGGTAGTTAGATTAATTATTCGGTTGCATGTATATCATAGGATTTGAATTGTGAATACCAGAGGAACGTTGGGATGCAAGTACAACAGTGAAAGGTATGATTTCTTCATGCCCTGTATCCTAATCTGGTTACCCCGATTTGTGTGTTTATTTGATCACCTAATAAGATAAATGCATGAATCGGACTATATTGCACCTACTTGTGCTTGTTTACATTGTTCTTGATATTTGTCTTGAACAATAGTTTGTATAATTCATGAAACATATGAATGATGATGAAGTGTATTGTATTTTGTAGTGTACTTGTATAATGTAATGTAATTGCATGTATGTGTATATGGGTATTGTATTATTGTGGCTTGAATGTTGACTTCTGCTAATTCCTAACTACCTAACTCCTAACCTAAGTGAGTAAACCGGAATGAGTAGAAGTCCGATATAGCTTCGGCCACGCGTGAGGATGCGGAGTCACAAGAGGTTGGCTGCAATTCCTGACTCTTAAACTGGTCCGCGGCCCAAATCCCTTAAATGGGTAGCATCCCGGATTGCTGAGTCAAGTAAATCCCGGAGGTGGGACGGTGTAGTCCCCAGGGCCGGAGGTCCCGACGACTTAACTTGAGTAAGAGTAAGAGTAAGTAAGTATGGATCCGTAAGTATGTATGAGTATGTATGCGTATGTATGGAGTAACGAGTAAAAGAGTAATCTCCACCCGATTAACCCGGGTGGACCAATGAAGCTAACAAGAACTGTATCCTGTGTATGTGTAATTCGGGAAAAGGTGAGTATGTATTGAATGGTTATGCTGTACTTCGTGTATGTACTGAAGTGTATGTATATGTGTATGTCTTGCGCAGTGTATTGTAACCTTGTGTATAAGAGCATGTATGCATGTATGATTGTATGAAAATGAACCGCATGTATTCGACCAAGTGGTCGGCGTACCCTCACTAGTACGCGGGGTATGCGGTTATCATGCTCGGCGAAAGCTGACCCCTTCGGGGGACATTTTTTTTAGTGTGCAGGTACCGAAGCGAATATGGTCCAGATGAGAGACTGGAGGCACACTCTTGTAATTAGAAGCAAGTAGTTTGCGAGGAAGGTAGTAGTAGTAAAGTCTCTTAGTGAGCATGTATGAACTTGGAAGAAGCATTGTAACTATATTGGGAACTTAGTAAACTCGGTTATGAATTTTGTATTGTATGGTTTACGAAGGAGTAAAGTATTGAATGGAACCTTGTAGTATTCGTTGATGAATGGAGTATGTGTTGTGGAAGTGTAGTACTCGGGATTCTGGTCCGTCAGACAGATGCTGTAAGCAGTAGCAGTAGCCTTGTTAGCCACGTGGGTGGTTAACGGCATTGTATCACCCATTGTATATAAGTAAGTATCCGCTGAGTGTATCTGACGTGTAAGGATATTGGACGGTAAGCGTGTATTAATGGTAGGGGTGTTACAAAAAGTGGTATCAGAGTGAAGTATCGCTCTGATGACTGGAAATACCGAGTTTAGGAAATACCGAGTTAGGAATTAGAAGCTTAGGGCTAAGGGCTGAGTGTTAGCATTATAGATATGCTAGCTAAGAACTACCGGTGAGTACCGGATACCTACAATACCCGACCCGCCCTCCACAAACCCACTGTATAACTTTGGAAAGTACGCCAGAGAGAAGGAAAGTCCTCTCATACTCGGGAAAACGTGATCTGGCAGTTGTGAAGCAATCACATAGTAAACAAGAACTTGACAAGTAGTAGACTCCAAGAAATGGAAGTCCCGGAGATGGATCCCGGTTGAACAACAATACCCACACTCAATAGCGGCTGAATGAGCACTCCAACCATAAGGAGGCCGCAACCTACAACAGCATGGGGCGACATGCTTAGCAGTCGCGAAACCTGGCTAACCAACCAGCATCAGGAAAAGAAGCACTAAGCGCAACAGAGCGGAAAAAGGAACAATAACATAACCCGAGACACAAGTCTACGGGATAGTAATACTTGAATAATACCACCAACGATATGCTAGCCGACTAAGGACATAGTCGGAAGCGGTTAACTCCAAAGCTACAACGCCACTAAGGTTGCAATACCTGGCCAATATAGCTCAGACAACTACAAGAACAACCATGAGATATAATCCTATAGGACTACAAGAGTAGTGCCTAACCAAGGAAGGCTTAGTGACCACCACAAGTGTGTGGGAACGAGTGTGAGCCTCGATTTTAAACCCTATCCTATGTTGAATAAAGTTGATTAGGATCTAAACGGGTTTTAGGTCCACTTATAACCTAAGATTAATAACTATGTCACATAACAATAATTATTAAAACCTAAGCTAGCTCACTGGAACCTATTATGAGTCGCCACCTAATTTTGACCTAGATTAAATTAGGAAAGGAGAGTTCGGGTTCGGGGGCTTGATATTCGACTTATTTAGGGTTCAATTACTTTCATTACCCTTCCTAGGTCGTTTTTCCTCTACTCAGTTTATTTACGGCTTATTACGAGTCGTTTTAACCTAAGTGCGCAAGCTTCTGTTTTTTTGTGTTTTTAGCATTTTTTGACAGAAAATAAAAGTGAAATTAAAAGCTACCTAAACTAGGGTTTCGGAGGCAGAATTAGGTCAAATTTTGCTTACGTCCGTAGCCACGGACCGAAGGTCCGAGACCACGGACCCTAGTTAACCTAAATATGTAAAAAAGTCGAAATTGAAGGAAAACAAAAATTTGCAAAGTCCGGGGCCACGGACAGGCTGTCCGTGGGCCCGGACATCATTGGAAAAAACCTAAATTTTGAATTTTTAAAATCCCGCCGCCGTCCGTGGGTGTCCGTGGTCTCGGACAACGCGTCCGAGGTCCCGGACCATAGGTCCGAGGTCACGGACCACCCACGGACAGGGGTTTTCAGAAGGTTCCCGAGGGTGTTTTGAGCTCAAATTTTATGGGTGTGTAGCCTGAAAGATGTACAAGACGTTAGTGATTGAAAGTTTTCAATTTGAATTCGAATTAAGCACGAAACTTAGCAAACAAGTTATCTGACAGAGGCTTAAATAAACAGCAATACAGAAACCTACGAAGGTTAGTTTGAGCCCAAATTTTGAGGCAAGACAGATAATACCGTGGTGAATCAGGAAAGTGGAGTTTCTACCTGTTTTACCTTCGGATTCACAACGTTTCTTCACACCGGGACTCGTCGAGTGCTCCGTTGATGGCAGACCCGAGAGGATTTCGACCCAAGCTTCTGGTTGTTGGTTGTTCTTGCTGTTCTTCACGTTTTAGAGGTTTTTTGTGAGGTTTTGATGATTATTGGTGCTTTGGGGATTGGAAAACGTGTTTAGATGGTGATTTCGGAGGATTTTTTGGTATGATTTGGGTGGCCGGGTGTTGGAAATCGTGAGAGAGAGAGAGGAGGCCGCCCTTTCTGATTCTCTAGGGTTCTTGAGCATGTGAGGTTCTCATTTTATCCAAAAACCTATCCCCTTATATAGACTTCCTTAAAGATAAAGAGGATCTAGTAAAGTAAGATTTTTCGATATTTTAACTGAGTAACTTCCCAAAGGAATTTTGTTATGAAATTTTAACCACATGTCAAGGATGGATATTATGAATTTTCTGAGGTGGAAACGAATTTTTTAAATGCTGGAGCATTTTTAAATTGAATTTCTCGTCAGATTCAGTCAGAAATTGCTAGAAAATTATTGGAAATTCGAAAAACCAAAATTCCAACGCCATTATGCTTAAAATGTCATCCTCTATCATGGGTTAAAATATCAAAGCATTTCGAGCTGATTGGGCACCCTTTGGAGGAGAGAGAAAGCCTATAGGAGAACTCAGAAGCCTTAAAAATTACGAAAACGCCCCTGACAATGACGAAACTGCTCCTCAGGCCCTGGAACACGCCGATCGGGCCGGAGTCCCTTACTGTTTGATGGAGATGGCTCTCACAACCTCGTAGACCTTAACCAGGGGGTCAAAATTTTGGGTATAACAACGAGCCACAAGGAACGACACTAAACCAAATAGAACGGGAACCTCCAAGGAGTGGAGGAGTACCCAGATCTACGACAGCCATGTCTAGACCACCAAGAAGCTACCTAAAGGAGCGAGTATACCAATTATAGATCAATAAGATCAAGGGAAGCGTCAACAAGACTAACAAACACAGATGGAAACCATACCGAGATTGGCATAGGATTATCCAAAAACCACCGATACCACGCACTTGCCAAGGCAAGTGCAGTAAAGACAGAGATATGTAAATGAACACTAACACGTCACAAGTACATAGTAATGTACGGTGACTGTAAAGAAACAACCACAGGATCACACGCCCTAACAACCAGACGTATGGAACCTTGGGAAGGCCTAACGGCCCGACCACAGTATTTAGAACATACTAGTCAGCGAGAAGCTAGACTTAGTCAAGACCTCAAGCATGGCTATGACATGAGAGACTTCTTTTAACACCGAACCACGATTTTAAAACTCAAAGTTTTTCATTCAAAACCACAAACCTTCTTTTAAAACCTTGGATTTTAAAACCAGACCAACAGCATTACAGTGAGTATCATAGAATGATACAAGAGGAGTTGGCAACAGAATACTTCACCTAGGCGTGTGACGAACACTACGAGTGTACCCGTTACGGGATGTGGGACAACCGCACTCCGAAGGAGCTTGCGGGCCCGACATATAGTTGGGTAAGTGGTAACGTGTCAATATGGTAGTGTGCGACGCACGGGAAGTAGTCAACTCCGTTCTACGGACCATGAGTGAGTTCAAACCAGAAAAGCTGGACACCTTAGACGATCAAGTATCAAGGAACTCAGAGAATCCATTTGAAGATGAGGAATAAGAACTAGGAAGTGCAAAGAGCACATACTAGTAGGTATAGACATCGGATATGTCTCAAATAATCCAAGCAATTAGATGACAGCTGGATGGTATACCCAACCTAAACACTGTAAGGCAGTTGCCGACGTGAACACTACAATGCTCAACAAACGGGACAAAACTCCCAAGAGCAATCACAAGATTACTACGAAGCACGATCCATAATTGGAGAGAATATGTAAACCTAGTCTCAAGCACTGGGAGCAGGTACAGACGGTCTACCCAAAGACAGGAGACGTTATGACCCAAAGGGGGAATAGCTTAATACAATACCGTAAGACGGTATAGAGGACAACACATGTTATAAACATTAGCCGGATGTAACGGCACAGCTACCAACACCCAGGAGCGATCCTTGAAGGGTGTCTGCGTTAACAACAGTTGAACAAGCGTAATGATATGAGCACGGGAGCTAAAACGAACACCCGGTTAGGACACAGAAGGGATTTCACTTAACAGGAAATGCCCTAAGGTACTGAGAGGCACTTATTAATACCATTTGCCTAAAAAGGCCTCCTATGAACGGAAGCGTGATGCCACGACTTACCATGGAGCCCAATAATACCTCAAACCTATGATGGTATACATGGAGTGGAGACATGTATAAGCAGCTTGCAAGGGGTATAGCTTGTAGCAATACGGCTCAGAAGCCGTAAACCAAATACGTTATACGAACTCAAACGGTTGCAAAACCCACACCATTGGTAACAAGACTTGCAAGAGAGATTGCCTCATACGACAAGAAATCAACAACTGGACCATAAATTCAAACCCAACATCCTGAGTGGCTTGGAGTAATGGCCAACTCAATGTCACTGTCACTAGAGCATCAGCCTAGTATACAATTGACGGAGTTCTTAATTACCGCCATGCCTCCTGTAGCAATGGTAGCACAGGGGCATAAGAATCATGATAATGCCAACATTGGCCTAGTCCACACTTGGACACTACAGGAAACCCGAGGGAAGGTACCCCTCGTTAACCAAAGACCACCAATGCGGTGATGATGTGAACCCTTAGAAAAGGCTTCCATCTACTATAACAATAAAACCATGCAATGGATATTGCCAAGGGGTGATGGAATAAAGAAATGAGATTTCCAAACCATTACGACTTAAAGGAGTAAGCGTACTCCATAAGCACCCAAACGTGTGGTGGACCATCGTGTAAACACCAACATAGCAAACCTTGTCATTAGACCTATGAATGGAGACAAACCCCTCAACGAGAACTTTCATTTACCAATGACAGAGTACTCTTCAATTGGAGAACGGGACCAGAAAACCCTTGAAGCTTCATGGGATGTCCCGGTGATGTACATACAAGAATAAAACCACACAGCTAGAGCCTATAACCAGTGCTCAGCTTTGAGAGGACAGTAATTGTCAAAAACAATCAATGTGAGTGCACATTGCACACCATGAATGACCAACGCTCAAGAAGAACTTGTAACCCGATAAACCACTTCATCCTTGGTCAACCAAGATACTTGGTAAATTGTACCACAAATGGTGATAGAATGTGAGGTAAATTAACCTACACATAAAACCTAAGTGGAATGAAACACCTCCACATTGGGAAGATAATAAGATTGTCGTGTGCTACGACAACCGCCGTACACACCAATACAGGAAACTCCTAGTGTATTTATACCATAAGGAAACGGTGCCACTGACAATGGCAATGAGTGAAGAGAAACTATCGCAGTAACGGAAACGGTAAAAACGATGTTGTACAATGCGTAAGAATACGGTGCGCAACAGGCGACCGCTTTGAGGAAGTAGTTAAGCAATGACAGGGAGTATAAGTATAAGAGGACACACAGAAATATTCCTTCCCATCGCATAAGCGACTTACTGTCAAGCGTTTACACTCTGCACTCTGTATGACTGAGTGTTTTGGTATTGCACTTGTGCAGCTAATGATCTAATGGGATGGCTAGGGATGTGGAGAATGTAAACCGTAGTAAACCCTTCGTTCACCAACAAACATGGCTCAAGCCAATTAAGCAAGCTTAGCAACAAACCGTGCGGCCTAAGGCCAAAGAAGCACGAAGAGGCGAAAACACTAATAATCACAAGATGTGAATTCCATTGGAATATAAGGTGAAAGGAGATACAAGAAAGTCACTAGGACCAACGCATAGAAAATGCAAGGTCATACAAGTAAAGAAACACTTGTACTGAACAGGAGAACTAGTATAATTCAGAAGCTATTGACAATAGAGGATGTACTACAACTAAGTAGTGACTTAACCTCATCCGACAATAAGTCGGAGGAACTTAACGAATAATCGTGGAAGCACGAATAGCATGTGCAGTAGATTACTAGAGAGCTGGTTATAAATCTGAAACTCATTGAGTTCAACCACGGTAAAAGAATACCGCATTGTCTAGTAAACCTTATTCCCACAATAGATGGATAAGAAGGTGATGTATAGCACATTAATGATAACACGAAGGGTAAGTAACCCAAGCTATCAGGGACGCGCAGCAGAAGCTAGTGGGCCCTAGCTAGGAGACACATATACCTAGTGAGTATAATACAATGGCTATTAATGCCTTGAAGCCTGATATGCTAGAACCGAATTAACGATGAGTTAAATAAACTCATATAGGAACTCTTGGTGCAAAGACTAAACCGTTGGTATGGTTAAGACCCTTTGACCAGAGCACATTCTATAGTATACCGTAGTGAAGCTAAACGCTTCAGTTTGCCCAAACTGATTAAACCAATGTTTAATAATAATAACATATGGTAGATTACGTGGGCGTAATCCCTTTTAAGGGGGGTAGTAGGCGGGTTAGAGCGAAAACCGCTTAATGTATGTAAGTTTATGAATAAAAACATAAACCACAATGTGCATAGCACAAATGAGAACCAAACTGATGATTGATACTATGTTAAATAAACATAGGTACTCATTCATATTGTAATTATGGTAAATAGGCATTAAACATGCAAATACCATGGAATGGATATATCTATCTGGTAACACATGTAAGAGTATAGTAAAAGAAAAGTAATGAGTAGTGGACGGATTGCTCCACAGTTGTAACCTCTGAAGAAGTAGTACGACGAATGAGGATAGTAGATCAATGAAGTTTATGAGTAGTGGAATCGTAAGTAAAATATTCGAAACAATTGAAGTCAACTAAATCTTATAAATGTAGTATTCCTTAGTCAGAATATAGGAGATGATAGTGAGTAATGGATGGAAGTAGTGAAGGTTGATGAATTGAGCATTAGGATTGAACCATGGAGTAAAGCATTTGGGAAGTAGAGTGAGGATGATTGATGGACTGATTCCATCCTTTGGAGATGTATGAATTCGTAATTACGACTAGAAAGAGTAAAAAGATAGAAAATGAAAACTATTAAATTATTTGTTTGATTGAATCTGATGTGGGAAGTCGAACTTGATCCTGATCAGATCAAGGGAAACCGAACACAAATTGGGGTGGAAAGATAGTTCAACACTGGTGCTGATCACATCAGGGTCGAACGATTCTTGAAGCTCCCCTCAAGTGGTCACAAGAATCACACATAGGATAGAACTAATGAACATAAATTGAAATCTGAAGTTGTATGTTTTAGAAGGATTTCGATGTAGCCCTGGGGAAGGATTTTCTATAGACTGGAGACTAAGTATGTGTTGGAAGCTGGTACGGGAGAAGATAGTAGTATATTACGTTGTATTATTCCAAAGGCAGTGGGACATAGAGGAGTCCTATGTCTAGATGACCTGAGTGCCTGCGGGATTGTAATGTGTATTGCATTGCTTTGGGAATAGCCTTGCATTGTATGTATGTATAAATTGGTAATGAGGAACTGGATGGTCGGTAGTAATGCGGATTGGAGTAACTATAGTACATTGGTATGGTATGGAAAGGAGAAACCTTGAGTAACTGATTTGGGATTAGTAAGGAGGAAGAACATATGGCTTTGGTATTAGACACGTAAGAATGAGTAAGCATTGTAAACCCATAACCTCGAACAACTTTGAGGACAAAGTTCCTAAGGGGGGTAGATTGAAATACCCCGAACTTAAACATAAGGGTTAAAATTAATCTAATACATATTTAAGGGCCTAATGGTACCTAATTAATATTGGTAAGGAGAATAAATCTAAAAAAGAAATAAAGAAACGCTTAAAGAGCGAAAGACGCTAAATAAGCGTTAAAATAACCATAGGAGGTATGAGACCTCGGTTAGCGTATTATATGGATTCCAAAGGTTTAATAAGACCTAAATAATATACGGGAACAAATCCCGAAGAAAGCGGATCCTTAAAACGGATTAAAATCACTAACGAACCTTAAAGCGCGTTTTTTGAGGTAACCGGGAAAACGTGTCTTTAAGCGGGTCAAGTAGACTCGTAACAATTTTGGTCAACTGAATGACCATTAATAAATATTAGTGAAGCTTTAGAACCAATAAAATCAATAAAACGAGAGATTAGTAAAAACTGTCAAAAAACGGGAAGTTGTGGGGTAGAAATATAAATAACACAAACTTATGTGTCCAATTTTGTAAATAAAATTTTACAAACCCTCATGGACTGTGTGCTGTCCGATTTTCCTACTCACACACACACACCCTATTCTCTTTTACTCACTAAGGACAAAAGCAATTAAAAATCAAAAAGTAAACACTCACCTCACCCTCACACTCTCTCTCCTATTCTATTCTCTTCTCTCACGTAATACCACTCACCCTCACACTCTCTTTTCTTCCTTTCTTCTTCCATGCGATTTCCATGGAGATTTGAAGCAACCACACAAAACCTCTCTTCTCTCCTCTTATTACTCCCTCAAATCTCTTCCAAAAATTATAAAAAGTGTACCATTGGAATCCTCTCATCAAGAGCTACATTCCCACCTTTTCAAAAATCGAAAACAACAACTTTCATCTCCATGGGTATGGAGCATTTGGAGCTTCAAGACCACCATTAGAAGGCCCTCCTTCTCCTTGTTCTTTTAAGGTAAAAATATTCCTAAAAACTCCATCTTTTTCTAGCCTCAAGGGCAAAACGAAAATGAAAACTAAAACCCTTGTTGCTCCTTGTATCCTAGCCGATTTTGGCATCTTGGTGGAGTTGGAAACTTTGTTCTTGAACCACTCCAAGCTTCATTTACACCCTTGCAAGGTAATGAGAATTCTAAACCCTAAAACCTACTTAAAGCTTAATAATAGCTAGGGTTAGTTTTTAGTGTATTGAAATGTGTATGTATATGGGTTGTAGAGTAGAGAATTTGTGTTGGCTAAACCGGTGGAGAAAGAGAGGAAGGAAGAAGAAAGAAGGAGAAAGAAAATCTAGAGGAGAAACAAGGTAAGAATGCTCTTTTGTGTAGCTTGGTAATGAGTAATGTAACAGATTTTTAGAAATGAAAATGTGTATTGTAAAATGGCAATGTATTAGTAGTGTAATGTGTAGGAGAATATAAGTATCTTGAAGCCTTAAAAGACATTTAAAAACTGTCACAATTGGATTGGGAATGAGATGTTGAGTGCAGGAATTTTTAAGAGTGTTTTAGTATTGGAATCGTGTATGGGAGCTTGTATATTGTCTTTGTGTGAAACAGGTGAAATAAGTATTGAATTGTGAACTAGAATATGTGGTGAGAGTGTAAAAATATAGGGGAGGTTATGGCAAATTTTTGGTAGGAAATGTACACTTATGGATGACTTGGTGAATGGGAGAACCAAGGTGTGTATTGGAGTTGGTAGACATGTTTAGTAGTGATGAAGAGGTAGTTGTAGTATGAGAAACAAGAGGTGTGAAAATCTGTAGCAAAAGGGTATAAGGATGTATGGAGAAGTTAGGAAAAATTAGTGTGTAAGAATTGGTAAAAAGAGCGTTGGACTTGGGTATAGATATTGTAGTTGTTGGAGATGTATTTAGGATGCTAGGAGTGACATTGGTAGAGGAAGTATTGAATGGTAGAAGTAAGTTGGAAATCTGTAGCATAGGTAAAACAAAAACTGTTACATTGGTGGGAAAAGAAGTGAGGAATTTGTGTAGGATTGATTGATGGATTTAGTAAAGAATTTGGTGGATGAACTAAGGCAATTTGGAGGGCCTAGGTAGTGTTTAAACATGTGGGATTACATGTAAGAAGATTGGAGAAACAATGGGTAAAGTATGGAACTGAAAACAGAAATAAAAATGCAAATACTGGGCCGGACCGACCTTGGGACCGAACTTGCAAGGTCGGTCGAGCCCAGATTTACAAAGACGGGAAAGCTTCTGGAATGGACCGAACTTGCGACCGGACTTGCAAGTTCGGTCGGACCAGAGAAATTCTCCCGTCTGTAACCTACTGGAATGGACCGACCTTGCGACCGGACTTGCAAGGTCGGTCGACGCAAAATTTTCCCGTCTTGTAACTTACTGGAATGGACCGACCTTGCGACCGGACTTGCAAGGTCGGTCGAGCTAAAATTTTCCGTCTTGTAAGCTACTGGAATGGACCGACCTTGCGACCGGACTTGCAAGGTCGGTCGGGCTAAAATTTTCCGTTAAGTAACTCACTGGAATGGACCGAACTTGGGACCGGACTTGCAAGGTCGGTCGGCCCTGAAATTTTCACCTGATGTAGCCTACTGACTTGGACCGAACTTGCAAGGTCGGTCGCAAGTTCGGTCGGGTCAAAACTTACAAAAAAAAAACTATAAGACTATGGTTAGTATATGTATGTATGTATATGTATACCCACCTATACATATGTGCATATATATGTAAGTAAACCATTGTTAAGTAATTAAAAGTATGTAAATAAAATATATAAGAATGTGAAGACTTAGTAAGTATGAGTTAGGAAGCGTAAGGGTAACCGAATTAAATTAATGGTAGTTAGATTAATTATTCGGTTGCATGTATATCATAGGATTTGAATTGTGAATACCGGAGGAACGTTGGGATGCAAGTACAACGGTGAAAGGTATGATTTCTTCATGCCCTGTATCCTAATCTGGTTACCCCGATTTGTGTGCTTATTTGATCACCTAATAAGATAAATGCATGAATCGGACTATATTGCACCTACTTGTGCTTGTTTACATTGTTCTTGATATTTGTCTTGAACAATAGTTTGTATAATTCATGAAACATATGAATGATGATGAAGTGTATTGTATTTTGTAGTGTACTTGTATAATGTAATGTAATTGTATGTATGTGTATATGGGTATTGTATTATTGTGGCTTGAATGTTGACTTTTGCTAATTCCTAACTACCTAACTCCTAACCTAAGTGAGTAAACCGGAATGAGTAGAAGTCCGATATAGCTTCGGCCACGCGTGAGGATGCGGAGTCACAAGAGGTTGGCTGCAATTCCTGACTCTTAAACTGGTCCGCGGCCCAAATCCCTTAAATGGGTAGCATCCCGGATTGGTGAGTCAAGTAAATCCCGGAGGTGGGACGGTGTAGTCCCCAGGGCCGGAGGTCCCGACGACTTAACTTGAGTAAGAGTAAGAGTAAGTAAGTATGGATCCGTAAGTATGTATGAGTATGTATGCGTATGTATGGAGTAACGAGTAAAAGTAATCTCCACCCGATTAACCCGGGTGGACCAATGAAGCTAACAAGAACTGTATCCTGTGTATGTGTAATTCGGGAAAAGGTGAGTATGTATTGAATGGTTATGCTGTACTTCGTGTATGTACTGAAGTGTATGTATATGTGTATGTCTTGCGTAGTGTATTGTAACCTTGTGTATAAGAGCATGTATGTTTGTATGAAAATGAACCGCATGTATTCGACCAAGTGGTCGGCGTACCCTCACTAGTACGCGGGGTATGCGGTTATCATGCTCGGCGAAAGCTGACCCCTTCGGGGGACATTTTTTTTAGTGTGTAGGTACCGAAGCGAATATGGTCCAGATGAGAGACTGGAGGCACACCCTTGTAATTAGAAGCAAGTAGTTTGTGAGGAACGGGTAGTAAGTAGTCTCTTAGTGAGCATGTATGAACTTGGAAGAAGCATTGTAACTATATTGGGAACTTAGTAAACTCGGTTATGAATTTTGTATTGTATGGTTTACGAAGGAGTAAAGTATTGAATGGAACCTTGTAGTATTCGTTGATGAATGGAGTATGTGTTGTGGAAGTGTAGTACTCGGGATTCTGGTCCGTCAGACCGATGCTGTAAGCAGTAGCAGTAGCCTTGTTAGCCACGTGGGTGGTTAACGGCATTGTATCACCCATTGTATATAAGTAAGTATCCGCTCCGTGTATCTGACGTGTAAGGATATTGGACGGTAAGCGTGTATTAATGGTAGGGGTGTTACACTCGGATTTAGGTGATCCTACCGCACCATCTTAATGCCACCTACCCTGGACGGGAGTCCAGCGCAGCGGAGCCGGTAACCGGCCCTAGGCTACAAGTCCGAAGACAAGTCCTTAAGCGGAGGGCGGATCTGATTCAGATACCGTCCCCCTTACCTTAGCATGCATGACCGGAGTCAGTCCCGGGTTTCCTCACTCAAGTTCCAGTTAGTAGAAATCTTAACACCATGTGTTAGTTAAACCTTATCGGGTATTAACCAATAATCACCAATACTTAACTCTTATTCTTAACTCAGTAAGTACTAAACTTGGTTAGTAACAATCTCAAGTCTCGTGGGTTAGTGTGGAGAAAACACATACACAACGAGAACAAATATAACCGGTTGCATGCTTTATCTTGTCATAGTCATAGCAAGTAAACAGATAGCACACAAGCCGAGGGACACCTCGTTAGCAAGCAGGTCACAAGAAAGATTGTACCGTTCACCGTCGCCCGTCGTTTGTTTAACCTTCTCCGGGGTCCCAATTCACAAACCTAAAACATTGATTCATTTTTAGGCCATCAGTTATTTGCACCTTACTTAACTCACTTAGTCCCTAAAGATTCCCATTCAATACCCTCTTAAGTCTTTGCCACTTAATCTTATAAACTTAACTTTAAACATTAAAGTTTATACTTATCTTAGCTTAATCCCTTAGATTCTTAGGTTCCTAATCATTACTACCCTACCAATGGCATACCCTAATACCAATCATCATCCATAGAATTTAATTTTTTTTTTTTATGTTTTAGGCTCGACCGAACTTACCGACCGACCTTACCCAAGGTCAGTCCATTCCAGAACCTATCACCGTTTGAAATTTCTACCCCGACTGACCTTGCAAGTCCGGTCCCCAAGGTCGGTCCATTCCCGAGAGTTTTCCCCGTGGGAAATGTGTGCTCGACCGAACTTGCCAAGTCCGATCCCAAGTTCGGTCGATTCCAGAGACTTATTCCCGTACGAAATTCTAGGCATGACCGACCTTGCAAGTCCGGTCCCCAAGGTCGGTCCATTCCAGAGACTTAATTTGTACACAAAATACAAGCCCGACCGAACTTGTAAGTCCGGTCCCCAAGTTCGGTCGATTCCAGAGACTCTTTCCGGTAGTGTAAATTGAGCTCGACCGACCTTGCAGGTCCGGTCCCTAAGGTCGGTCGGCTCCAGAACCTTGTTTCTAAATTCCCATTTAACTCCAAACTTCTCCTCATATATCCTAATATGTTCTAACCTCATTTGGGCACCTCAAATACACCTTAAGCCAACACTAAACACTTTAAATCACTCACCAACATCCACTTTAATCATTATGCATTTTTCCTTGTAATCATGCCAACACTTGTAATATTTTCCACTAGGTTTCTAGGTGGTGGTTCATACCTAATGTAACCACTATGCCAAATGCTTCCTCACCACTATAACCTCATCACCCAAGCATCTTTCACCATCTAAAACTCTTTTATGCATTTACTTAAAGTTCCTTCACAAGTTTATGCTTCCCTCCAGCAACACATTATTTCCTTCCTAGTTGTTTACCAACATTTGCCTAAGTCCTAAATACTCAAGTACATTCTTTTGATTCCTAAATCCTTCATAGTGATGCCTAAGTCATTATAACTCATTAAAACACCTTAATCTCACCCCTTTTCATCAAGACAACCTCTAAAACTTCCTAGTACTTCCTTAGTCATGAAATCTCCTTAGAACATCTTAAACACTTAAGTTCTTCACTAAATTTTGCCATGGGTTCTCTAGTATATTGTTACACCCAACCACTTGGTTTTTCACCATCAAACAACCAAGATCACTCAAATTCTCATTGCAACATCTTAACACACAGTTTACACCAAAACTACACCACGTCATCATATAGTGTATAAACTTAAAATGCTTGGCACTTAGGCCCTTAAATGACTAATCTTAACCACTGAATTTCCACATATATTTGCCTTTGACCTGTGAATACACACAACAAGGCTCCCATTGAAATAAAATGCTTCTTGTAATTCACCTCAACTTTGTTTGACTATCTCTTTTCTCATTTGCTCCTTAGTCACAAGTTCACAAGTATAGTCATTGTTTCTCCTAGGTTGTATATAGCCCTTTTATAATGTAAACCTTAAGCTACACTCATCACATATCTAAATCCCATTCCCTTAAACAATAAAACACCTTAAGGTAAGTAATTTACCTTGTTCTTTTACAAGCTCACAAACTTTCCTCCTTAGACTTTTTATTTGCTCAATCTCGGTCACCACTTAAACTCTCCTTGCCAATGTTCTAACCAATATCCAATGACTCCAATGAGTGCTAGATAATACATTAACCCTAAGGAACAAACCTTAGGTTAAAAATGTGCTTTAAGGTATTAAGGTGATTGTTTTACCTTGGTTTCTCAAGACAAGCTTGGATATGAAGCAAGAGGGACCACCTTGATCCTTTGGAGAGTAGAAAACAAGCTAGAACAAGGCATAAAAATGGAACCCCATGAGTGATAATTTTCGGACATGGAGAGAACATGATGGAAACCTAGATTTTCTTACATTTCTTTACCTTAAGAGAATGAAGAAGCTAATGGAGTCTCCAAGCTTGAGTTTCGTCCTCTAATGGAGATTTGCCTTGGCTCCAAAATGAGGCTCTTGAAGTTTTGAAAAGATAGGAAAAAAGAGCTTGAGCTAACTAAGAGATATATGTGCTTGGTTTTGATTTTGGAGCTTAAATGAGCAAGATGTGGGCAAAAGAAGATGGAGCTAGCATGGAGGTTGCTTCTTACGTGAGAGAGAAGAAAGAGAGCAAGAGAAATCGATGAAGATGGTGAAGAATGAAGAAAGGAGGAGAGAGATAGCATATTAGATATTTGATTCCTTAAAGCAAATAGTAACAAGTTACTTTTCTCTTTTTCTTCTAACATTACTTGGCTACTTTTGGTGTCTCACACCCTTAGAAAACCGGCCCCCTTCACTAATTAGGCTGGTCATGGTCTTGTTTGACCAATTAATTAGACTTAATTGCTTAAAGACTAAACTAGGCACTATTTGGTTACTATTCACAAATTAGTGCACATATTTGTGAAATTTTGATTTCCCATTGATTTAGACTCCCTAATGTGATACTAATTAGTACTCATGTTAATTAAGGAGTAATCATGGGCATTTAGCCACTTAAAACCTATTTACAAGACAAATTTTCAAAAATGTGCTTTAACACTCCTTAAAGCACATTTTGTGTTTTAACTTGTTTTCAAGCTTGGTTTTCTTTGGTGATTAACTTAAAATGACCATTAGGATATTACTAAGGTCTTAGAACAATTTGGGTACTCACCCAAGTCTCTCCAAGCTTAGAGCACGTTTTTGCTTAAACTGCTCTTTTGGTGTTTCCTTATATTTTCTTTGATTAGGAATGTTCTTAATGTTTCTAAGGCATTATAAGCCTCCTTATAACTTAGTTTGTCACTTAAACACCATATCTAAGTTTGGGGTATTTCATAACCAGTTCCCAATGAGAGAACGGTTGGCGTATATAAGATAAGGTTGAGATAAGTTGCAACCATTCCTATTTAAAGGATGGTTTGTATTATAAGACTAAGATAAGCTACATCCATTCCTTTTTAAAGGTTGGATGTTTCTAAGACTAAGGTAAGACTAAGATTGAGGTAAGATAAGGATGGACTAAGATTAAGAGGAAACATAACTTAAGGAGTTAAATAATTTACTCTCTAATTAAGGGAACGCATTTAAGTTGTTCAATTGTTTGAACTTTGATTGTTCATAATTGGTTTGTTGTTTATTGCACTTTCTATTATGTTGTGCATCTAATCAACCTCCATGCTATCGACAATTAGTCGTCGTAGCCACGTTAGCTTGGGGGCCATGAGAGGATCGTACCAGCATTCGTGCTGACCCCCTTTGGGGGCTGTTTTTACTACACAGGTGAACGTCAGGAGGCGCCCGCGAGAGTAAGATGGGTTACAAACGTTACGGGTTAAGTGTGGCCTACGAGTTGTGCATGTACACTCGTATGGCAATTTGAGTTAGTAAGATGTATAGGATGTGAGGGGATTGTAAGAAGGATATGTATTTGGTTAAGATTTGTATGTACTAATGTTCGGTATATTCTGTAGTCAGACCGTGGCAAGGTCCTGGAATGTATTTGAATCCGCTGCAGAGTTTGTATATATGGTGATAAGTTTGTGATAACCACGATTGGATCGAGATGGGGTGTTACAATAACTATATAACCCATAGATTAAATTTCATAAATCCTTAAATCATAATTTTCTTTTCTATTTCCACCAAATATCCATATAAGTCTTGTAGTAATTTTATTTTCCAAAAACTTTATTTGGTTTTACTAAAATTTTCGGTTATTACATTATAACCACAAAATTGTATAGCGCTACATTAAATCCCAAAATACTTTATATTACATAGTTTTATTTTCTTAATTAATTAATTCACTACACCACCATAAATTCGGTATTTAGTATTTGAACACCTCTACTTTTGTAAATTACCAATTAGACACATAAACTTTCGGCTTTAACATTCATTTCCTTATAATTACATTCTAACCCCAAAAACTTTATAATAGTTATATATTAACTTATAAACTATAGTCTAATTAGTTAATTCTCTTAATTACCGAAATGACACAAATAATTTTATAAAAGGGAAAATTACATGTCCCACCCATGACGTTTGGCGAAATTTCACATTCCACCCACGTGGTTTCAAAAATTACTTTCCCCACCCATGTGCTTTCCCCCGTTTTACATCCAGCAACTTTTCTAATTTTTGTTCAATTGAAAACATGCTTAAACGTTGTCCAAAATTGATGAAACTTTACATGGATGATGCTAAAGTGTTATATTTTGGTTCAGTGAGAAATCTAAAGTTTTTAAGCTTAAATGTGACATGTGGGACCCAATGAACATGTCACATATTTCATTGGGTCCCACAGGTCACATTTAAGCTTAAAAAACTTTGAATTTGACATAAGATCAAAATATATCACTTTAGCATTATCCATGTAAAGTTTCATCAATTTCGGACAACGTTTAAGCATCTTTTGAATTGAACAAAAATTAGAAAAGTTGCTGGATGTAAAACAGGGGAAACCACATGGGTGGGGAAAGTAATTTTTGAAACCACGTGGGTGGAATGTGAAATTTCGCCAAACGTCATGGGTGGGGCCTGTAATTTTCCCTTTTATAAATTATGATTCAACCCCAAATACCATTCGGTTTTACTTATAACTTTCTATAAATTACATATTCACCCCAAAACTTTTATAAACTTATTAATTTATGTCATAAATCATTTTAACCCAAAGTTTTTGGTCAACACTTTGACCAAAGTCTAATTTCATACTTAATACATTAATATACCCAGAAATTCTTATAATTCTCGGTTTTACACTAATCTTTCCAAAAATCACAAAATAGCCCCAAAACTTTATAAATTGTTATTTCAATACTTAAGCACTTGTTTAATTTAACCAAAATTCATAATATTAATCTTATACTATAATATGTCATAATTAAGCCAAGAACACATATTATTCTCGGCTTGTGCTATATATCCTCATAACTTTCTAAAAATTACATTTTTACCACATAACTTATTAAACTAGTCATTTAAACACTAGTAATTATTTTTATCTTTCCCAAAATTCATAATATGAATTTATATACATATATAGCTCATTAAAACCTATTTTTCACCAATTGAATTCGGTCATAATTATATGATGCCATATAATTTTTAAAACTTGATTTATAACTCATTATACATAAATACATATGAGCCATATATCTCATGTAAAAATTATTGTAATGTCTTAGACATATTTTTAACTCAAAATGGAGTAATTTCCTCCTTGATAATTTGGCCATAATATAAACTCTTCATAAATAATTTTTGTGACATAAAATTATATCTTATGGTAACAACTTTAACTTAAGAGTTATAATTATTTTTCTTGGTAAATAACCTCACTAATTCGGCCTTAATTAATTGGAGATGTGTTCAAAATTTTGTACAAAATTTATGAGCTTAAACAAAGCTTTAAACATTAAGGATTAACTTAATAAGCTTACTCTTAATCAAGGATGATCAAGTACTTGAACTGCTCTTAAATTTCCCAAGCTTCCTTCAATGGAAATTTATGTTCCAATTTCGGTTCTCATGATTGAAAGGAAGGGGTTTAGGAGTTAGATCTTAACAAAGATCTTAAGTAGATTTATAAGTAGTTTTCAAGGATTTACCTTAGGTATTTTACCTTGAATTTTTGGTGCTCCTAGGATGGATGGAGAACCAATTTTCCTTCATGAAATTGATGAAGAAATCATGCTTAGAAGCGTTGGAATTTTCAGTTATATATAGCATGTCTTAAGGATTTTTCAAGCATGAAAAATACCTTAAGTTAACCTTGAATGGTCCTTGGTTTAATGTTGGTTCAAGACAACTTCTTGGAGCATAAATGCTAGCCGAATTCTTGTAGTAGTATTAGGTTGATGTTTGCTTCAAGACTTGATGAAGAAAGCTAGGAAATTAACACAAAAATGAAGATAGAAGTTAAAACTCCATTAATGGACTTAGAAGCTTCAAAGGAAGAAGAAGAAAGGGAGGTAGAAGGGAGCTTACCAACCGGCCAAATGAGGCATGGAATGAACCCCATGCTTGCCGATTGATATGTAAGAATGAAAGAATTGTTTTGTTAATTTTCTTAATGATTTGCTTTAGTTAATTAAATTCTTAATGTATTAGTATGGCCCCCTCCTTGTCTCTAGGTAATTTTTTATGTCATAATTTAGAGATTGATTGCAACAATAATGACCCCCTTTTGCTAGTGTTTTTCGGCACTTATTTGTGCTAGGTGTAGCTTGGACTCAATCATGGAGAACACTTAGTAATTGTTTATACTTGTCTTAAGAATAATTGACTAATCATTCAAGCCATTGGTGACCTCTTTTAGCTCTTTGTTTTCAGTGAACATGGCTAAGAATTAGCTAAATATTCTCCTTGTAGTAGACATAAGATCTTGGGGTTATTAGGTAGGTATTATTCTATGATTTTGGCATCCAAAAAGTCTTCCATCTTGCTCCAAATTCGGCAATGGTGGCTGGTAAGGGAGGCATGTTATCTTGCCTTTTCTTTGTTTAATTGCAACATGTATTCTCTTAAGGTATAGATCTACTTTTCATTAGTTAATTCCTACTTTAACTAAAGCTAAACCAACCTTGTTTGCTTGCAGGATTTTCTGTAACACCCCATCTGCTAATCACATAATTACCTCTTAAACAGTCTCATTAGCCCATAATCTCACAGCAGAACTCTAAATACAACGGAGGGTGGTACAATGCCGTTAGCCACCCACGTGGCTAACCAAGCCTAACTCAACTACTGCATCGGTCTGATGGACCGGAATAACCCAGTACTCAGCACAAATACATTACTCATTCATTTCTAACCGAGTCACATATACAAGCCTCAATTCCATTCTTTACTATACCGAGTCTGCAATATACGAATGCCGATAACATATTCGGTCTTACACCTTATTCAAATATATGAGTAAAATAAATTCTAACTACCCATGCTAACCACCGACCCCGTCCTACTCTCGAACGGTATCATCTTCGGTGTACCTGAAAATTAAATCGATGCCCCTAGGGGCTCAGCTTAACGCTACATATGAAATTCGCATACCCCGCGTGCTAACCGAGGTACACCGACTACTTTTGTCGAGAGCATGGAGTTCATTTTAATTCAATCAACATGCATATAGTAACATTATATATGTACACTACACAAGGATTCAACAATCAATCATGGGATACGATCCCTAACTAACACAAAAAGGTTGTTAGTTGTGTCAATTTACTCTTAGGCCTTGAGGGTTATACCCAACTATGCCTTGGTTACTAATTCAATACCTCACCCACTCTCTCTCTCTCGGGTTACTCATTCTTATTCTCACCCATTCTCTTAGGTTACTCATACTTATACTCACCCATTCTCTTAGGTTACTCATACTTATACTCACCCGCACTCTCGGGTTACTAATACTCAAGCTCTTGTAGTTCTTGAGACACTACAAGTCTCCTACGTCACGCCTGTCTACTCTTAATACAATCTTAAGCCAAAACACATAGCTCTCGAGCGTAGTCTTACTTCCCCGGTTTCGACCCTACTCTGGGTCTAGCATGGTGGGAAGGTTCAACTAGCTCCTGGAACTCTTTCTTAGTTCCTACTACATTCTCATAGGTCCGACAACTCTCGGACTTCTCACATTCCCATACACTCCTCTCTCGGAGTTATAATATAATTAGGTATATTAGTCTAGAAGCATCACTCTCGATGTTTCTAATGACATTGGGAACTTTCCTTAAGTTTGGGTATTCTTATGTTAAGGGTTTGCCCCAAACTTATGTATACTTATACTTTCGGTTAAACACTCATACCGGGTATAATTCTTATATAGGAGGTCGACCATGTCTCAAGGGAGTTAAATGGTCCCTTAGGCCTCTTTTACTTTTCTTACAAGTTCACATCTTTGAACTATCTACAATCCTCTAGATAGAGGTTCGTGTACGTTTCCACATTTAATTATTTCATGGATTGTTTTAATTTGGTTTTCTAACCGTTATTAGGTGTTTACTAAACCCGCACAACTCCCTCACATACTAGTGAGTTCATAAGGTTACGATATCGTATTCTTAAATCGATAGCTTGTGTGTTTGCACGTTTTCATTATTTTGCGATGCGACCTAATCTACAAGTCTCTAGCCAATCGTCACTCATCTATGAGTCGGTCTATGCACTAAGTTAGACCTCAGGCATTCAAGCATGTTAGCTCATACAATATACAACAAGACATTCACAATCAAGCAATGGGTCATTTTCATGCATTAGTATTGATTAAGCCGGCACACAAACACATAAATCAACGTAACACGGTTAGCATACGGGGGATGAGAAAATCATACCTTACACCTTGGTTTCACTTTTACTGTGTCTGAAACACCCTAAATTGCTAGGAAGTGATATAGCAATATTATTCACTGTATAGTTAGAATTTACTGGGAGACATGCTCTAAGGAATAAGCAGTAATTATTGTCCTTTATTCCTATATCTTAATGCTGTCAACCAAACTAGACATTCCCTACACTTTATTGAGATTTATTTCATGGCTCAAAATCAAGCCAAACAAGGCTCCAAATCTGCCTATACTTGCCGCCCAAATTAATGATATTCAAACATGTAACAATTGTTACATGTTACTTCTTGTCACATAAGCTATCATATTGTCTTATATAATCTTAGCTATTATAATTCCCAAGTATACCTCCAGCATGTAGCCAATTTTAACATGCTATAACACTTCCATATTAGCCATTAAATAACAAGTGTAATTCAGCCACTTATTTTATAATACAACATTTCCGCACTCTTGTCCCCTTGTCATTTAATTAATAGTATTGACATCTATGATCTGATTAAACAAGTTCCATGGCTGGGGACAAACTTTGATGTGTCAACACAATGTCTTCTTGAAGAACAATGAGGGTTATGTGTCAATGTTCCAGCCAAAGCCTCTTTAGACTTCATTAAACAAACTTGCTGAAATGGAAATACAAATGCTCTTGTTTGCATGTTGGTGTCGCCTGGATGGGGCATTATCCATGCCTAAATCCTTATCCCCTCATTCTCCCAAAACTCTCATAAACATTCCACAAGTACCAAGTAAAGAATATAGCAATGAATTAACATGGAAAGTAGAGCAAAGTGAGAGCACATGTTGCTGAAATTTTATGCCAAGTGCAGATTTTTGTTCCCCCTTGCGCTTTGCTCTCGGTAACCCCCTCCCATACCCACATGTTTCCACTTCCTACATTGCTCTCTCATTTTCCTAGCATCTTTAGTTGTAGTATAAGGCATAGGTTGAGAGAAAACTCAAGGAAAAGAAGAGAGAAAAACCTTGATGAAGGGAGAACAGAGAGTGCTGAAACAGATTTTTTATTGCTGTCTCTCCTACTTCTTGCTGTTATTATTCGTTTTTCTCCATAGCAAGAGCTTGTTTTCTGTTATTCCTTCATTCCCCTGAGTGTCTAGAGCTAGAACAAATGTTAAACTTAAAGAAAGTCTTGTAACAAGAGAGGAATAGAGGAAAATCTGAAGTGCTGTTGTTGCTGCTGGAAATTTCGGTTGCTGCTGTTTGGAGTCGCATGCGCCTACTGCAGGAGGGGAACAAGAGTCCATTTGCTGGAAGTGTTAAGAAGAGATGGATAGGTATATTATCTGTAGGATTTACAAGAAAAACTAGCTAGTTATGGCTATAGGGACTCAGGTAACTTTCATGTACAACAATGTTCGAAAACTGAAAAATTCTTTTGTTGTTCTTCGGTTTCTGTTTGGTTCTGGTTGTGTGTGATGTTTCTGTAATTTTTGAGATGTGTTATGGTTGATTAGTATAGGTTAAAACCCCCTGCATTGCTTATGAATTTCGTGGCTTATGCAGGTCGTAAGTTAAGTAGGAAAGAGCAAAGGAAAAGTGACATAGAAAGTGTTTTAAGGTTGCATGTGCAACCGCTTTTTGTTGCTTTTGTATACTGAGTATTATGTGATGTTTTAAAGCTTGAATTGCTGAGGAAATGATGTTATTTTGTTGGTTACATGTTCAGGTCGAAATGGTGTCAAATGGGATAGGTTTCCCTAGGCAAATAATAAGACAAAGTTAGTTGTACATGTAAATGTACATTCGGATGTAAGGTGTGTTCTAGTAACCGTTGTGGAGAAGTTTAATGAGTTGATGATTTCCAAAGATATACAGAACCTTAGGTGATGAAATGGATAGGTTAAATATGAGGTTTTGACACATGTTTAGTGACTATAAGTCTGATGAAATATGGCTAGTTAACTAGGTGAGTTAACTAGAGAAAAACCTGCCACAAAACTTATCGGTATTGGTTATGAAAGTTCTTGTTTGATTTGGTTTCTGGTTTTAATAACCATGGGGTCTTATAAGGACCATAAGATGTCATATGACCACTGGGTTCAAATAAAAGTTGTAATAACACTTAGACGCACATAGGCGCACAATAAGTATTACTAGGGTATTTTTGATCACTGTGATTGTGTTAATTTCGCTATGGTTGGTTTTTCTGTTTTTGTGTGTGACTATAATTTATGTGTGGTGAATATTGGGGTTCATACTGATTATATAAGGTGGGATGACCACTTGGTGAAATTAAATTGGTGAAAATGCTTAAGCATACATAAACATACAAAATGGTTACTGAGGAGAGTATAATTACTGTTTTGAGTTGCTTTTGCCCACTAATTGTTGTGGCTGATTATACTGACTTTACTTGGTGTATTAAATTGTGGAATATGGTTCTGGAAAAGAGGAATGTGTTGGCCAATGTTGGCAATGTTTATCCATGGATTACTCCTACCAATGTATTGGGGTTTATTTTATCGCTCCTACCATTGTATTGGAGCTAAGCTACTATGATCTACTCTATGGGCTGATGACCTATAGGGGTGTGCACACTTAAGAACATAGGGTGAGGTGTGATTTGTTCCGAGGGTTTTCTCCGAGGTCCAGTGGTTGTGGTTATTTGTTCAAGGGCTTGCCCGATGTCCTGTGGTTGTGTGAGGTTGTTTGAAAGTAATTGTTTTGTGGAGGAATTGGATACCTACTGTGTTATCTACTGACTAACAATTGATTTGTGGTGTATGGTGTCTATTCATGTTTCTGGTTGGTTAGCTATATGCTTTGGTCTAAAGAAAAGTGCAGGTGATGGAATACCGAAATGTCGTGCTGATATTATTTTGGTTGTGACAAGGGATTGCCCTTGCTATGTGATTGTGAGAAATTGTTGTCATTACTGTTATGAATATGCATTATTGGAGTTTGCAAAGACAAAATGAATTTACAAGTTGTAGTTGGAGTTACTCAATTTGCTGATTTACAACTGCAACCCCTTTCCTTGTTTGTGTTTGGATTTATGGTTGCAGAGTGACATGTACACATGGTTGCCACCTTACCCAGAAGTGGATCTGACCCATTGCCACTTCATTTATGTTTACTTAGTGGATAACTTTTCTCTAAGGATGGGTGTACGTGTTCTGATTGTCAGGAAGCCCCTTTGCCCTGCATGAGTGAAATACCCCAAACCTTAGTATATTGTTTAAACACCTAAATATGGTATATTAAGACTAAAAAGAGTCTTAGAAACATTAGTAAACAATTTGAACAAAAGAAAAACACAAATGTGCTTTAAGGTCAATAAAGGCCAAAATGTGCTCTAAGCTTGGGTAAGCTTGGGATAAGCTTGGATAAGACCTAATGAACTTACCAAGATCTTAATTATATGCTAATGAACATATTAAACCAATTACCAAAGAAAACCAAGCTTGGGAAACAAGTTAAAACACAAAATGTGCTTTAAGGAGTCTTAAAGCACATTTTTGAAAAATTGTCTTGTAAATGAGTTTTGAATGGCTAAATGTCCATCATTACTCTTTAATTAACACGTGTACTATATAGTATCACATTTGGAAGTCTATATCAATGGGAAATCAAAAATTTCACTTCTATGTGCCTTGTTTTTATGAATAGTGATTTTAATAAGCTATTTTGTAACATATGTTTGTATAAGTAATTAAATTGACAAATAAAGACTATATTACCCTAAGTACTAATGGGGACCAGTTTTCTTAAGTGTGTGACTCACCACTCTCTTGTTAATTTACTAGAAAAGAAAGAATGACTAATTAATGTACTATTTGCTTTATAAGAACAAATATCTTCAAAAAGCAAAGTTTATCTCATTCTCTCATTTCTTTCTCATTTCACACGGTTCCACTCTTCTTCAACCTCTCTTCTTCTTGTTCTCTCACGGTAATACTCACCACCACCATTAAACTCAAGCTTTGACCTCTTGTAAAATCTAGCTCACTTCCGCAAATCAAAAACAAACACCACCAATCTCTTCCTCTCATCAAGCTCTTCATTCCTATCTTCTCAAAACTTCAAGAGCCCCATTTCGGTGCCATGGAGTTCCACCATTGAAGGAGCTTGAGCTTGTGTTTCTACATATTATTGATCTCCTTTGCTTCTAGGTAAGGAATCTCAAAGAAAAATCAAGTTTCTTCCATGTTTTTACCTTGACCGAAAATGCACATTAATGGTGCTCTTTGTGTGACTTTGTTCTAGCTTCATTCCAACCTTTCATGGACTAGGTGGAGTCCTCTCTTCATAGATATTCAAACTCTCTTCAAAGATCAAGGTAAAACAACTACATTAATGTTTTTGAAACAATGTAAAATTAGGGTTTACAATGAGATGAAGCTTAAAGCTTGAATACTCATTATGATGTTTGTATATTGTTTAGAACTTGACAAGGAATCAAATACCTTACCGGTTTTATAAGGAAACAAAGAGAAGTTGTTTGGAAAAGAGGTAAATATACTAACCTAACGTTGTTTAATGCCTTAGGAGAAATGAGCTTATAATGCTTGTTAAAACTACCTAAAGAGCAAATGGTGAATGACTTAGTAAAGTGTTCTCAAGAGACTAGTAAAAGGCATATGTGTTGTTGAGTGTATTTGCAGGTCAAAGGCAAATATATTGTGGAAATTCAGTGTTTATGATTTATGCATCTTAAGGGCCTAAGAGCTAGGTCATTTAAGGGCCTAAGTGCCATGCAATTTTAATTATGCACTATATTGTGATGTAGTGCTATATGAGTGAAGTTTGTGTATAAGAAAGTGCTTGATGGATTTTTAGTGTTCTTGGTTGTTTGTTGGTGTAAACAATATGTTTTGGTTTAGTAATGTTCTAGGAGAACCTATGTCGAAATTTAGGTAATAAACAAGAAGTTCTAAGGGTTAAAATGAGTTTGATAAGTTAAGAAGTGTTTAGAATGGTTAGGTGCCTTCCTTGTGAAAGAAACATGCATTAAGGTGATTTAAGATGTGAGAAGGGCTTAGGCAATGTTCTAGAGGATTTTATAATGTAAGGAATGTTTTGGGATACACTAGAGTCATTTGGACTTGTGTTAGGATTGGGCAAACTTTGGTGAACAAGGAGAAAGTGTAAACTTGAAAAAGGATTTCCAGAATGACATAAGGAGTGATGGTAAGAAGTGATGCTTGGGAGATGATGTTAAAATGAGGAGAAAGCATTTTGGGATAGTAGTTATTATAAGTATGAAACATCACTTGAGAAAACTAAGGAGGAAATAGCATAAGTGTTAGAAATTTTGGGAAGAAATGAGTAAAGGCTTAAGGAATTAGAAAAGGAGTTTTATGAGTGTTTAAGGATGTCTTAAGGTGTGTTTGAAGTGCCCAAATGAGAATAGGGTGTACTAGGATATATGGGGTGAAGTTTGGAGTTGAATGAGAAAGGAAAACAAGGGTCTGGGGCAGACCGAACTTGCGACCGAACTTGCAAGTTCGGTCGAGCCCAGTTTACCCTGCGAGAATTGGCTTCTGGAATGGACCGACCTTGGGGACCGGACTTGCAAGGTCGGTCGGGCTTGTATTTGTGTACGGATTAAGTTACTGGAATCGACCGAACATGGTACCGACTTGGCAAGTTCGGTCGGGCTGAATTTTCAAAGGAAGAAACTCTCGGGAATGGACCGAACATGCAACCGAACTTACAAGGTCAGTCGGAGTAGAAAATTTTGACGGAAATATGTCAATAATCATTAAAACATGTCAAATAATCATGTAAAACACTTAGTAAATTTGGAGGTAAGTAAGTTAATTAACCGACGTTCTTGAATCATGTATAGGAGTGACCTACGGTGGAAACAAATCAAGGCAAGGACCAAGGTATGGTTTTCTTGCAGTCTGTTGCCTACCGGTTTACACCGGCTTGTGTGTTGTATGTTTTTCTGTTGTTTATGATGTTATAAGATCTAAACATGTAATGAGTTTACAGTTTTTCATATTATTGTGATGTTATGATGTGACTCATTTCCCTTGTGTGTGTCTAACATGACTTACCACCTATTGTGTATTGGTTGTTAAGTTCCACCATGAACTTCTAACAAGTGTTAACTGGGAAGTGAGGAATCCGGTTGTCCGGTCATGCATGTAAGTTAAGAGTAGATATCTGAATCAGATTCGACTTTATGTTGTTAAGATGTTCTCCTTAATTGGTTGATTCTCTCTCCGCTAGCTTCCTCCAAAGCTTACCTATTCTGACTTATGATCGGTTTAGTGGGAACATGTGTTTGTGTGGTGTGTTCGGGTCACTATATCCGAACCATCTGTGACTTAAGTTACTCGTTCGAATAACAGAACGGTAATGAGTGTGTGTAACGAGCTTAACATGAGGGTGAATCATTCTCTAGGCTCTTATGTTATTTGACCTTCGTGGTTTGTTATTGTGGAACGAAGATCCACTGTGTATGTGATGTTGTGTTGTGCACTATTGATGTTATGCCTCATATTATGTTATGTTATGTTATGTATAAAAATGAATGCCATGTTATCATGACAATTAGTTGCGCGTATCCCGGTAGCCGATGGGCTGCGCGTTAACCATACCAGCCAAGGGTTGCTGACCCCCTCGGGGGATTCATATTTCTTATACTGCAGGATGAGGATCGAAGAAGCGGAGTGGCTTTAGATCCTAGGATGCAGGTTTACTTTTGATTACTTTTGGATGTTGGCCCGGGATGCGCCTGTGCTCCCGTGGCGGTATATATTGGTTATGAACGGGTTACAGTGATGTTTAACAGTGAAGGATGTATGTAAACACTCGGTATTTTGTTTAATGTAAATATATGGTTACTAGTTCTATGCTCGGGAGTCTGATCATCAGATCGGTACAATTGTATTTATTCAGCCTTGTTAACCACGCGGGTGGTTGACGGCGTTGTAGCACCATTCGTTTAGTTACTGTTTAGTTGTTTAAATTCCGCTGCGATTTCAAGTAGTGTTATGTGCGTAGTAGGGGTGTTACAAAAAGTGGTATCAGAGCGAAGTATCGCTCTGATGACTAGAATACCGAGCTTAGGAATATACCGAGTTAGGA
This sequence comes from Limonium bicolor, assembly GCA_023374045.1. NCBI lineage: Eukaryota > Viridiplantae > Streptophyta > Magnoliopsida > Caryophyllales > Plumbaginaceae > Limonium > Limonium bicolor. The sequence continues at coordinate 41,584,457 of CM041782.1, read as the reverse complement.
AACCTAACTACAGTTACCTAAGTGATCAGTTATGGAAAGGTTAACCACTAACCAAGTGTGGAGATACCTTGTTGTCGGGAAACGTTTCAACCGTTGGAACCGATAAGTGTGTAAGCATAATGCTAATAATGTTCATGTGAATTCAGATGTCAGGTAGACCGCGAGGTAGGGGCCGCGAAGCGGTACTGGAGGTACGGATGACCAGGGTGAGAATACCACGGTCCAGGTCATGGCCGAAGCTGTAGCGGCCGCCGTAGCCCAAATGGTACCACAACTAGTAGCTGCAATTCAACAGGGGCAACACCCGAAGTTCAACCACCACCGCCACCGCCACGAGAGACCAACTGGGTCAAGGCATTGGCAGACTTGAGACCCCCTTCATTTCATGGGAGACCGACCCACGTAAGCTGGAGGCGTACATCTCCGAGTTGGAGACTGCCTATGAGACCTTGGCTGTACCTGCAGAGGCTAAGGTCCGTCTTGCCGCTTACTACCTTAGGGTTCGGCACAGAGTTGGTGGAAGCTTGTGAGAGAGGACCGGATGGCGGATCCTCAGTTTGGATGGAGGGAGTACACGGCTCTACTGCAGCCAAATATTACCCTGTGCATGTTCAAGAGGCCAAGCGCCTGGAGCTGGATAGTCTGAGGCAGGGGGACAAGGTGTCGGTTGATGAGTATTACACTGCATTCACCGGCCTTATCCACCTATTACCGGACCTGGGTACTCGAACCGGGCGCTGGTAAACCGTTTTTACAACGGTCTCAGCCACCGTCTTCGCTATGGGATGGGGCCAGCTGAGTATACTACCTTGCAGGTAATTTAAAAGTGATGTGAAATGTGTAGTCTATAAGTGAGTAGTAATGTGAATTTGTGAGTATGTTTTGCGGGGCATGACTGACATCCTAAATTCAGGAGTGCTATCATGCCGCTGCTAAGGTGGAGATCACCGTCCGTCTGAGGGACGAGGAGAATGCGCACAAGCGCAAGGCCACGAGCGAGGGCCAGAGTCCGCAGGGGTACGGGGGAGGAAAGAAGAAGAAGAAACCTTATCCCCAGCCCAGAAGAATCAGCACCAGGGTGACAAGGGCCAAGCCCAAACCACCACAGCTGAGGAGCCATTGAAGCTCACATATGCTTATGCAGCGAAACCCCTACGCTCTTACCCACCTAAGGGTAATTATCTAATTCTGTGTGATAAGTTGAAGTGTATGTTGATAAGTTGTGAAACAAGTATTGAATGTGTATTGTGATAGCAGCTAGCACGGGCTCTGGACCGGAGCGCCACTATTACTGTAAGTGGTGCAATGGAGACCACCCCGGCAAGGACTGCAAGGGAAATGAAGTACAGTGTCGTTACTGCGAGAAGTGGGGTCACCGTGACTACGAGTGTTACCGGAACCCCAACAGCAGAGTCAACAAGCCCAAGGGGCAGTGGAAGGGTAAGGCACACAGCAGCTATTGATGGCCCGAAGACGGCTAACCACCACCCCAAGATCAGAGACACACTGAATTCCCAGAAGGGTAAGGTCGGGCCTAGCCATGCCGCCCTGAATGTTGTGGACCGTCTGAGGCGCCAGGGCCCTCTTCTAGACCATGTACCCTCTCTAAACTGTTGAATGTAATATGGATTGCATACCGCATTTTTCATGCATGTGTACTAGTGAGTCCAATGTGTCATCATGTGAGTGAAGAGTTAAAGTATAGTATGAAAGTCACCTAATTAGATAATTCTAAACTTAAGGAACCTTCAATATATGTTATCCAATCCCACCCCACCAAACCCTGAAGAAACCACCATCACATCACCGACTTTCCAATGGAGCAATGTCAGGTTATCCAGCCAGGTATGATACTCTTAAATGGATACCTGACACCCGAAGCACAAATCCATATCATCAGGCGATGCGATGAACTAGGAGCAAAACCTGGAGTTTCTACACACCCCGAATACCCGAGCGGATCAAGATGCAATTGAAGATGATGTGCAGTGGTAAGGACTGGAACCCTTACACCAAGACATATCAAGAAGTGCGAGCTGAAGACGGAGCAACAGTACCAAGTATACCCAGGAGTTCCGTGCGGTCGTTAACCACGCCGTGGAATTGCTCAACAAGTTGAAACGGATTCAATTCCAGATGTGAAAGCAGATTTGTGTATTGTGAACTTCTACCAGAAAGGTGGACGATTAGTTTACACACAAGATAAGGACGAGTCACCCGAGTCTCTAAGTAAGGGAGTACCCGTGGTGTCTTGGTCCATTGGTGATACCGCAGTGTTTTGTGTATGGCGAGCAGAGCGTGCTGATCTCGCAAGGAAGTTAATACTAAAGTTGGAGATGTGTTAATCATGGTGGGCAATCAAGGATGCTATATCATGGCATCAGAAAGATCAAACTGAATACCGCACCGTCGGCAGTGATCAATGCCACACACATGAAACCTGGACGTTTGAATTTGACCATTCAGACAGTTTTAAAGCCTTGTATAACAATGTAATATGTTAAACAGTATATGTTAAGGAAGTTATCTATGTGTTAAGTTATGTCAACCGTGTAAACCAACAATGTTGTAAGGGGAATGAGTTAATGAATAAGTGGAGTTATTGAAGTATATCAACCGTGTTGTTACCCAATACTTATTAGTTTGCCAATGAATTAGGCTGTGCACTCGGAACGGGAGGTACACTGAGTGTCTACAATGAGGCAGAAGCCGGCAAGAGCGGCACAATCCTCACCGGTACCTTTCCAGTCAATGGCGTGGATGCTTCGATCTTGTTCACTCCGGAGCCCTCGCACACATTTATTTCGCTATCTTTTGCGAAGAGGCTGGGGTTAGACGGTGATGAGATGCCAGACTTTCTAGTCACTCTCCCGTCGAAAGAGCGGATCAGGTGCACCCGCTACCACCGAGATGCTGTTGTAAGAATCAGAGATGAAGAGTTTCCGATCGACTTGATAGAGTTCGACGGACTTGGCCTTGATGTGATCGTCGGGATGAACTGGTTGGAGCGGTACAAGGGCAGAATCCTATGTGCCGAGCATCGACTACTTCTTCGGAGTCCATCTGGGGTTACTATATCTTACCGCCAGAGGCCCAGGGAGCCTTCGACTCAGATCATCACCGCCATGGCTATGTGTCGTGAACTACGATGAGGGAGTGATGTATACCTCTGCTATGTCCAGGACATAGAGAGAGATCCAGAGTTCAGCCCAGATGTGCCGGTAGTGTCAGAGTTTCCTGATGTATTTCCTAAGGAACTGCCAAGCATGCCGCCAGCACGGGAAGTGGAGTTTGAGATTGATTTGGTTCCGGGTACCGGGCCAATTGCGAAGGCGCCCTATCGTATGGCTCCAGCAGAGATGACAGAGCTCAAGGAGCAGCTGAGAGACCTACTCGACAAGGGTTCATCCGCCCTAGCGTTTCACCATGGGGAGCGCCGGTCCTCTTCGTGAAGAAGAAGGACGGTAGCCTCCGCCTGTGTATTGACTATCGGGAGCTGAATGCAGTTACGGTGAAGAACCGTTACCCTTTACCACGCATCGACGATCTATTTGATCAGCTGAGGGGAGCATCAGTATTCTCCAAGATAGACCTACGATCCGGATACCATCAGATTGCCATCCATGACAGTGATATCGAAAAGACAGCATTCAAAACTAGGTATGGGCATTATGAGTTCACAGTTATGCCGTTTGGCTTATCAAATGCACCAGCTAAGTTCATGGACTTAATGAACCGCTTGTTCCAAGATCAGTTGGACAAGTCTGTGGTAGTCTTCATCGATGATATTCTTGTGTACTCGAAATCGAGAGGTGAGCACGAAGACACCTGAGAAATGTGTTACAAACATTGAGGAGGAATCAGTTGTATGCAAAGTTTTCGAAATGTGAATTTTGGTTGAACCAAGTATCCTTTCTTGGACATGTGATTTCTGAGGCCGGGATCGCTGTTGATCCGGCAAAGATTGATGCTGTGCGCACCTGGCCAAGGCCGAAGACATTTACCGATATCAGGAGCTTCCTCGGCCTGGCAGGTTATTATAGGAGGTTTGTGAAGGACTTCTCCAGTGTCTCGAAGCCGATGACTTCCTTAATGAAGAAGGATGCACCATTCGAGTGGACAGTCGACTGTGAGAGTTCTTTCACGAGTCTCAAGGATGCTCTGACATCTGCACCAGTCCTGACTATACCAGACGGTCCAGATGGTTTTGAGGTCTATTGCGACGCATCAGGTAGAGGTATGGGTTGTGTATTGATGCAACACGGGAAGGTCGTAGCTTACGCCTCCCGACAGCTGAAAAAGCATGAGGAGAACTACCCTACCCACGATCTGGAGTTGGGTGCCATTGTCTTCGCATTGAAGATATGGCGACATTATTTGTATGGGGTAAGTGTGACAATCTATTCTGACCACAAAAGCTTAAAGTACTTGTTCACTCAGAAGGAGCTGAACATGAGACAAAGAAGGTGGGTTGAATTTCTGAATGACTACGATATTAATCTGCAATATAAAGAGGGTAAGGCAAATGTGGTAGCTGACGCATTGAGTCGCCGAGCACACTCTTTCCATTCGCTAGTCTCTCATACTGGCTTGGTTGAAGAGGTGCGAGTGCTCAGATGACGGATCAGTACATGATGGAGATCAGGCAGAAGCTTATTGATGGCACATTCGAGGGTCAGAAGTACGACTTCAGACTCCACGATGATGACCTGATTAGGCTCAATGGCCGATTGTGTATACCTAGGAGTAGCGCTGAGTTGAAGGAGCGCATATTGAGTGAATCCCATTGTTCTACTACTTCGATTCACCCCGGAGCTTCAAAGATGTATAAGGGTATGAAAAGATATTTTTGGTGGACTGGAATGAAAAAAGATGTAAGTGATTATGTGTTGAGGTGTCTCACTTGCCAGAAGGTCAAGTTTGAGCACCGACGGCCTGGTGGTATGGTACAGCCAATGCCAGTGCCTGAGTGGTAGTTCCATGATATTTCCATGGACTTCGTAGTAGGGCTTCCGCCTACAAGGGGAGGTCTGAATATGATATGGGTTGTTGTTGACCGACTGACCAAGGTGGCCCGATTCATCCCGATGAAGGACACCTGGAAAGTGGCAAAACTGGCAGAACTCTTTGATAGAGAAATTGTAAGACATCATGGGGTACCGAAAACAATTGTATCTGACAGAGATACCAGATTCTTATTGAGGTATTGGAAGTCTACACGAGAAGCATTGGGTACCGAACTGAAATTGAGTACAGCGTTTCACCCACAGACCGATGGTCAGAGTGAGCGCACCATTCAGACACTTGAGGATATGCTACGTGCATGTGCACTTGACTTTCAGACCAGCTGGATTGATAAGTTACATCTGATCGAGTTTAGTTACAACAACAGTTATCATGCATCGATCAAGATGTCTCCCTTCCAGGCCTTGTACGGTAGACCATGCCGCACGCCATTATGCTGGGATGAGTCGAGTGAGACGGTCATTATAGGACCAGAGTATCTTGAACAAGTTCAGGCAGAAGTTCGCGAGATCTGGGCTAACATGAAAGCACTCAGGATAGACAAAAGTCGTACGCAGATGTGCGCAGACGTGACCTGGAGTTCGCCGTGGGCGATCAGGTATTTTTGAGAGTATCCCCCATGAAGGGAGTATTTCGTTTTGGCCAGAAAGGCAAGTTGAGCCCAAAATATGTGGGGCCTTATGTTGTGACGGAGCGGATCGGCCCGGTAGCTTACAGACTTGATCTACCCGCCGAACTGGGCAAGGTACATGATGTATTTCATGTGTCCCAGATGAAAATATATGTCTCATCCGTCTCATGTGCTTCAGCCTGAAAGGCTAACCTTAGAGCCGACCATGCGATCAGTGGAGACTCCGGTACGGGTTCTGGATACTAAGACTCGAGACACTTCGCCATAAGTCTGTGAGACTGGTGAAAGTTCTTTGGTCTAACCAGGACGTTGAGGAGGCCACTTAGAAGCTGGAAGACAAGATGAAGGCGAAGTACCCGTCATTGTTTACTTCTTAGTGCTTATGTGTATAGGGTACGGGGCGTACCCCTTTTAAGGGGGGTAGAGCCGTTTCGGTTATGTGAGTACGACGTGTATTTAAATACATCGTCTATGCTTTTTGTCATATTACAGACCGTTGTGTCTGAATGATGTTGTATATTTGTATGGACCTTGCGTCCAATGTATGTACCCGATGTTATGTTGTATGGACCTTGTGTCCGGTATTATGTGAGTGTGTTGTTAATGATGTATGGAAGTATTGTTTATAAGTATTCCCGTGTTCTAATATTTAGGATATGTGGAAGTGTGAACTTTGAGGACAAAGTTCTTTTAAGGGGGGTAGATTGAAATACCCCAAACCTTAGTATATTGTTTAAACACCTAAATATGGTATATTAAGACTAAAAAGAGTCTTAGAAACATTAGTAAACAAATTTAAACAAAAGAAAACACAAAATGTGCTTTAAGGTCAATAAAGGCCAAAATGTGCTCTAAGCTTGGGATAAGCTTGGCTAAGACCTAATGAACTTAACAAGATCTTAATTATATGCTAATGAACATATTAAACCAATTACCAAAGAAAACCAAGCTTGGAAACAAGTTAAAACACAAAATGTGCTTTAAGGAGTCTTAAAGCACATTTTTGAAAAATTGTCTTGTAAATGAGTTTTGAATGGCTAAATGTCCATCATTACTCTTTAATTAACATGTGTACTATATAGTATCACATTTGGAAGTCTATATCAATGGGAAATCAAAATTTCACTTCTATGTGCCTTGTTTTTATGAATAGTGATTTTAATAAGCTATTTTGTAACATATGTTTGTATAAGTAATTAAATTGACAAATAAAGACTGTATTACCCCTAAGTACTAATGGGGGCCGGTTTTCTTAAGTGTGTGACTCACCACTCTCTTGTTAATTTACTAAGAAAAGAAAGAATGACTAATTAATGTACTATTTGCTTTATAAGAACAAATATCTTCAAAAAGCAAAGTTATCTTCATTCTCTCATTTCTTTCTCATTTCACACGGTTCCACTCTTCTTCAACCTCTCTTCTTCTTGTTCTCTCACGGTAATACTCACCACCACCATTAAACTCAAGCTTTGACCTCTTGTAAAATCTAGCTCACTTGCCCAAATCAAAAACAAACACCACCAATCTCTTCCTCTCATCAAGCTCTTCATTCCGATCTTCTCAAAACTTCAAGAGCCCCATTTCGGTGCCATGGAGTTCCACCATTGAAGGAGCTTGAGCTTGTGTTTCTACATATTATTGATCTCCTTTGCTTCTAGGTAAGGAATCTCAAAGAAAAATCAAGTTTCTTCCATGTTTTTACCTTGACCGAAAATGCACATTAATGGTGCTCTTTGTGTGACTTTGTTCTAGCTTCATTCCAACCTTTCATGAACTAGGTGGAGTCCTCTCTTCATAGATATTCAAACTCTCTTCAAAGATCAAGGTAAAACAACTACATTAATGTTTTTGAAACAATGTAAAATTAGGGTTTACAATGAGATGAAGCTTAAAGCTTGAATACTCATTATGATGTTTGTATATGTTTATAACTTGACAAGGAATCAAATACCTTACCGTTTTATAAGGAAACAAGAAAGAAGTTGTTTGGAAAAGAGGTAAATATACTAACCTAACGTTGTTTAATGCCTTAGGAGAAATGAGCTTATAATGCTTGTTAAAACTACCTAAAGAGCAAATGGTGAATGACTTAGTAAAGTGTTCTCAAGAGACTAGTAAAAGGCATATGTGTAGTTGAGTGTATTTGCAGGTCAAGGCAAATATATTGTGGAAATTCAGTGTTTATGTTTTATGCATCTTAAGGGCCTAAGAGCCATGTCATTTAAGGGCCTAAGTGCCATGCAATTTAAATTATGCACTATATTGTGATGTAGTGCTATATGAGTGAAGTTTGTGTATAAGAAAGTGCTTGATGGATTTTTAGTGTTCTTGGTTGTTTGTTGGTGAAAACAATATGTTTTGGTTTAGTAATGTTCTAGGAGAACCTATGTCGAAATTTAGGTAATAAACAAGAAGTTCTAAGGGTTTAAAATGAGTTTGATAAGTTAAGAAGTGTTTAGAATGGTTAGGTGCCTTCCTTGTGAAAGAAACATGCATTAAGGTGATTTAAGATGTGAGAAGGGCTTAGGCAATGTTCTAGAGGATTTTATAATGTAAGGAATGTTTTGGGATACACTAGAGTCATTTGGACTTGTGTTAGGATTGGGCAAACTTTGGTGAACAAGGAGAAGTGTAAACTTGAAAAAGGATTTCCAGAAATGACATAAGGAGTTGATGGTAAGAAGTGATGCTTGGGAGATGATGTTAAAATGAGGAGAAAGCATTTTGGGATAGTAGTTATTATAAGTATGAAACATCACTTGAGAAACTAAGGAGGAAATAGCATAAGTGTTAGGAATTTTGGGAAGAAATGAGTAAAGGCTTAAGGAATTAGAAAAGGAGTTTTATGAGTGTTTAAGGATGTCTTAAGGTGTGTTTGAAGTGCCCAAATGAGATTAGGGTGTACTAGGATATATGGGGTGAAGTTTGGAGTTGAATGAGAAAAGGAAAACAAGGGTCTGGGGCAGACCGAACTTGCGACCGAACTTGCAAGTTCGGTCGAGCCCAGTTTACCCTGCGAGAATTGGCTTCTGGAATGGACCAACCTTGGGGACCGGACTTGCAAGTCGGTCGGGCTTGTATTTTGTGTACGGATTAAGTTACTGGAATCGACCGAACATGGGACCGGACTTGGCAAGTTCGGTCGGGCTGAATTTTCAAAGGGAAGAAACTCTCGGGAATGGACCGAACATGCGACCGAACTTACAAGGTCGGTCGGAGTAGAAAATTTTGACGGAAATATGTTCTGGAATGGACCGACCTTGTGCAAGGTGGGTCGGTAAGGTCGGTCGGACCAAAACTTGTAAAAAAAAAATGTGACTTATGTAGTTAACCCTAGGGGGTATAATGAAGGTAACCTAGGGTAAGTTAGACATTAAACATGTCAAATAATCATGTTAAACACTTAGTAAATTTGGAGGTTAAGTAAGTTATTAACCGACGTTCTTGAATCATGTATAGGAGTGACCCACGGTGGAAACAAATCAAGGCAAGGACCAAGGTATGGTTTTCTTGCAGTCTGTTGCCTACCGGTTTACACCGGCTTGTGTGTTGTATGTTTTTCTGTGTGTTTATGATGTTATAAGATCTAAACATGTAATGAGTTTACAGTTGTTCATATTATCGTGATGTTATGATGTGACTCATTTCCCTTGTGTGTCTAACATGACTTACCACCTATTGTGTATTGGTTGTTAAGTTCCACCATGAACTTCTAACAAGTGTTAACTGGGAAGTGAGGAATCCGGTTGTCCGGTCATGCATGTAAGTTAAGAGTAGATATCTGAATCAGATTCGACTCTTATGTTGTTAAGATTGTTCTCCTTAATTTGGCGTTCGATCTCCCGCTAGCTTCCTCCAAAGCTTACCTATTCTGACTTATGATCGGTTTAGTGGGAACATGTGTTTGTGTGGTGTGTTCGGGTCACTATATCCGAACCATCTATGACTTAAGTTACTCGTTCGAATAACAGAACGGTAATGAGTGTGTGTAACGAGCTTAACATGAGGGTGAATCATTCTCTAGGCTCTTATGTTATTTGACCTTCGTGGTTTGTTATTGTGGAACGAAGATCCACTGTGTATGTGATGTTGTGCTGTGCACTATTGCTGCTATGCCTCATATTATGTTATGTTATGTTATGTATAAAAATGAATGCCATGTTATCATGACAATTAGTTGCGCGTATCCTGGTAGCCGATGGGCTGCGCGTTAACCATACCAGCCAAGGGTTGCTGACCCCCTCGGGGGATCCATATTTCTTATACTGCAGGATGAGGATCGAAGAAGCGGAGTGGCTGTAGATCCTAGGATGCAGGTTTACTTTTGATTACTTTTGGATGTGGCCCGGGATGCGCCTGTGCTCCCGTGGCGGTATATATTGGTTATGAACGGGTTACAGTGATGTTTAACAGTGAAGGATGTATGTAAACACTCTCGTATTTTGTTTAATGTAAATATATGGTTACTAGTTCTATGCTCGGGAGTCTGATCATCAGACGGTACAATTGTATTTATTCAGCCTTGTTAACCACGTGGGTGGTTGACGGCGTTGTAGCACCATTCGTTTAGTTACTGTTTAGTTGTTTAAATTCCGCTGCGATTTCAAGTAGTGTTATGTGCGTAGTAGGGTTGTTACACTGAGTTACTATAAACTGTGCACCCAAGCTAGAATGAGGGTGTTACCGGTGGGGGTTGTGCGTAGAAGGTTTAAGGGACTTAAAGAGCATGTGTGTAACTTTTAACTCCTCTAAGTCACTTGGTTGGACTTTGGTTTGTTCCAGTTGGGAGTAGTTGTTGTTTATGTTGGATAAGTTGGAATTAACAATGTTGTAAGTTAATGTTGCTTTATGTTGGGTTGTTGTGACTTTATGTTTAATCCAGACCATGTAAGGGTAATGTAATATCTTATCTATGAATTTAGGGATATGTTATGATGTTTAAGAGTTGGATATTTAGCCTTAGCACCCACTAGGGAGTGGGTGTGGCGTTGTAACACCCACTTGGGAATTAATCTGGAAGTCTTCCGCAGCAACTGTCCGGTGAGTGTTGTGAGGGTTGTATCTCGAAAATGGGGGTGTTACAGTGTCACCTCACATTCTCGGTTCACACACGATCCTCTGATAACGTTTCAAACATTATTATTAATACCAAGCTCATACGGTACATAAATAAATGCTACTCCCGTACTTACCCCGTTATCCTGTTATCTCGGTTTTACTCTTGTTAGTTTGAGTTCTCACTTCTCAATCACTTATAACACTTTCTTACACTTCTTAGGGCCTTTATATGTCACCAAACAAGGCTTAACATCATCTAACATCATTAACATTCAAACCCCCATCATATAGGCCCTTTAAAATGCTCACGGGGCAATTCTGGGGGTGGTCCGGGACTTGGTCCTTACCCTAAGTCCCGGACCAATACGAGATCAAACTTTCGGCACAAAATAGCATGTGGTCCAGGACCTTGTACCTAGGCCAAGTCCAGGACCAAAGTAGACATTGTACTCTCGGCGCTAAATTGAGGGTGGTCCGGGACTTTGTCCAAGGACCAAGTCCCGGACCCTGCTAAAACCTGCTCCAAACATTATTTTTCAACCCCAATTCAATCCTTAATCCACACTTAAACTTTCCCTAATCTTTCCACAAGTTTCTACATGTTTAATCACCTTAAAACCTGCTTTAAACCTCTTCAAATCATAGGTTTAATTCCTACTCACTCAATTCTTGCTCAAATTCACAATTTTCCATTCTCATTTCAACACCTTGCACACACTTGTGCATTCCAACTTCTCTTGGAACTTGCATTATTGTTCTCACTCCATTCGACCATTCCACATCTTTCAAGATGATGCACTCCTAGTACCAAAGTTCTTGCCTCACTCTTAAAGCCTTAAATTCTCATTCTTGCTAAAATTCTTAAGGCACCTAAACCATCCCTTTTGCCACAGATTTTTGCACTAATCTACACTCCTTGAACAAGCATTCCCAAAGTGGTTTACTAACCCAAATCAACCTCCTTCATACCTAGCTAACCCTAGGTCATGCTTCACTTAAAACATTACTAAAATCACTTAGATTCCTGCCGGAATGCCATAGTCTGGCTACTTTTCTAACATTGCCCAAAGCTCATACCACCATTTAATTCATCCTAAAAACTAACCAAACCCATCATGGGTTCTACCAGCACACAATTTCAATCCAAACTCATCAAATCCTCCAAAATACAACACAATGCATAAATCATAAAGTGCATGGCTCTTAGGCCCTTAAATCAAGCATTAATTCACAAATGCATCTAGCACTACCACAAATCTTCCTCATATCAACAAATCACATCCCAACACATGTTTGGGTTCATTCATTTATTTATTTTCCCTTCCCAAATTCTAAAATCATTAAATTAGGCTCTAAGGTAAGTTATTTACCTCTTGTTCACAAGCCTTTCCTCTTTTCACTCCTCTCTTCTTTCTCTTCTCCTTTCTCTTGCTTGGAAATCGGCCCAAGCCATGGAATTTCCCATCTCCAAATCAATATTCAAAGCAAGAAATGAGTTTAAGAAAAAACACTTAACCTCATTAATTAGAAATGCTTAAAGCTCTAAAATTGGTGATTACCTTGAAACCCTAAGATGGGGTTTTGGTCAAGAATCAAAGGGGAACTCCCAACCCACCATTGAAGACTTGGAGAATAGCTCAAACAAGGAAAATCAAGGCATTAAAATATGCCAAAATCAGCCACACAAGAGGGTGAAGAAAAGATGCATTTTCTTTGGATATTTTTACCTTGGATGAAAGAGGAGACTCCAAGCTCCAAGAATCTCTAACTTTCTCTTCAAATGAGTAAAACCCATGGAGATGAACTTCAAGCTTTTGGGATTTTGAAAAGAGTGAAGTGTAGAGCTTGATGAGAGTTTCAAATATGCAATTATTTTAGCATTTGGAGCTTAAATGAAGCGTAGGCATGAGGTTGAAATGGAGTTGCCATGGGAGCTCTTTGTTGCAGCTCAAAATTGCCCAATGAGGAAGGAGGAGGGGAGAAAATGGATGAGAGAGATGAGGGAGTCAAATGGGAAGAAAGGAAATAAGGAAACAGAAGAGGAAAAAGTAATTAAGTACTTTTCACTATTCCTTTTTTTGTCTTTTCAACCCTTCTTTTTCTTTTGTTTTTAGCTATTAGAGAGGGGCTGACTTGTATAATAAAACCGGCCCCACATACTACTTAAACTAGAGCATTTTTCGTCTTTTACAGAAAATGCTCATTAATTTACCCGTGTTTGGCACTATTCACTCACTGGGCCCGTTTTTCGGATTTTTCTCGTTTATTTATTTTTAATGGTTCCTAAACTTCCATTAATACTTAATTATAGTTATTTAGTCAACTATAATTTTTATGGGTTCATTTGACCACTTAAAGTCATGTTTCGGGTTTTCTCGAAAAATGTGCTTTAAAACTCCGTTAGCGTTTTAATCCATTATTTGGATCCGTTTTCTTCGGGAATCATTCCCGTATACTAATTAGGCCTAACTAAGCCTTAGGAATCCATCTCGAATCCTAACCGAGATCATATACCTCCTATACTATTTAATGCGCGTTTTTTGCGTTTTGCATTTCTCTTTTCTTTTGGTTTTTTCTCTTTACCAATACTCCTTAAGCACTAATAGGCCTCTAAAAATCATATTAGAGTAATTTAATCACCATTTTTTAGGTCCGGGGTATTAAAATTACCCCTTAAGAACTTTGTCCTCAAAGTTGGTGAATCTAATCTCGTTACTCTCATGGGCATACTATGCCAAGGTTATAATACACGTATAACTGCTAATAGATCTTTTAGTAGGTATTTATTAAACAATTATATACAGAAGATAAACTAAAACATAGGAATAAATCAGGAATGTGTCGGGTATACTTTACCCGGCACTCTGCACGGTAAAGAATAAACATGGAAGAAACCTACTCAATCTAATAAAGGTAGCAAACAAAACCTGGTCAAAGTAGCAGGGAAGCATATTAAGACCAAGTATGTCGAACCCTAGGGACTTGTATAGAAAACTAGTCCTAGCCTTGTAATTTACTAATTCTTAAATAAGAGGGGGAAAGTGTATAAGTATTTCTAAATTCAACTAAACTAACTATTCACAATGAACTAACCTTGATTAGGGTTAATTATCAATAAGAACTCACATGATCATGAATCAAAAGTGGCAAGTCTCAAAAAGGATTCTTTTTCTCGCAAAGAATATGCCGGGTGTGGTGCCGGATCTCGGATACCCGGCACATTCAAGAACTTTGAATGTGCCGAACAACTTCCATCCGGCATTGCGTCCGGCATCGTTCATTTCGTAAATAACATTTCCAGTTTCAAGTATGACAACCAGAACTCACTACCCACAATCGTGTCGTGCATAATTAATGTCACGATACGACAGAACAATGGGGAAATAAGAGTAAGAACCCTAAACCTTACCATTTGCTACCCACTTCTCAGAGCAACAATATTAAGATCACCAAAGTCATAATCTATTCTATTCTACTCTTGCCTTTGAAAGCCTTAAATAGAACTTAGAGATAAGAGAATAGGAGAAAGATCCTTATTCTACTTTTAAGGAGATTTGAACTCGGGTTAAGAAACTTGAGAATTCCATTAATGATCAAAAGTGTTTACAAGACAATCATCTAACCAAGGCATCCTAAAAGTCTACAAAACCAACCAGAACATTTGAAAGAAGTTACAAGGAGGAACAAGAGTACAACTTGATGAGAATTCCCTTGAAGTCGATAATGTCTTCTCCTTCTGATGGAGTTTACAAAACCCAAACAAAAGTGAAATGTAGAATAAAAAAATGAATACCCCAAAAGACCCTCCCCCTTTTAACAAAATCACCCCATGCCCAAGTTATCCGGCAAAAGGAACAAACAACACCGTAACGCAAACCGTCAACAACAGTACGCAATACATGCAACGAAATACCACCGTACCCGATGAGCCAAAAAAGCCAAACACGCCGGCAAAAACGCACCGGCACTTGCCGCAGCAGACCCCCACCGCACAGAGCCGTCCACATATCAACTCCATAACATACCAAGCATCCAAAACAAAATAAGTCAACAATAAAACTTTCATACAAAAAACAAAACAATCAACGAAACATAACAATCACAATCTACAAAAAACCTAGCAAAGCAATCATGGATAGAAACCTAACTACCTTGTACAACCAACAAAATTAAACCAGCAAATAACAACAGAAGCACCTATCCCTCTAAAGGATAAACCAGAATGGCCGCTAATCCTCCCAACACGCACAGTTTCGTATAACTAAAACACCAATCCAATAATGGCAATGACGAGTAAAAAGTCCATCAAAAATAGCAAACTCAGGGGATTGACCCATTCAAGCTCACCCCCTTCTTGGCTGCCAGCCCGAACTCTCAAGAGTTTCTACCCACCCTAGGTTTTTATGAACCCTACCCTGGATTTTCTGAAGCAATACAAACTCAAACAAACAAAACAACATAAATTTAAAGAAAAAAAGAAGAACACCTCTCATCTGCTTTCACTTCCCACCAATCTGCAACCTCATAGCTTCAATATATTTTGTAAATATTTTTCCTTCTTTTTTCTTTTTTTTCATGAACTTTTTCTTAATTTTTTTTCTTCATCAACCCTTTCAAGAAGCACCCCGAACAAGAATAGTTTAAAAAAGAAAAATTGCCCCCCAAATTAATCAAGGACAAAACAAGAAAGCATATACTCTGTCAACAAAAAGAATCAAGTGAGAAATATACTAAAACAACAATAGAAAGCCAACTTGAAGAACAAATAATTTAGCCTCCCTAAGCCAATAACACAAGAAACAAAAACAAAGTTATAAACATATAACTTAAAACAACAATATATTGACTAAACATGCTATATGCTTTTGTTTTTAAGAAACAGAAATAATTAAAGAGGGGGGTCCCGCCCTCCTACAAAACAGTCCCCCACCAAAAAGAAAAATAAAAAAGATAAATAAAAATCATAGAAAGACAACACCAACTGGAAGAAAAGGAACAACCACAAGTAGACAAGATCCCTCATGTGTGTTCAGGGAAATGTTGAGGAGAACCATACGGACAAGAGACAGCCTGGGACCCCACACAAATACCTTAAACAGAACCATCAACAACAATAACATTTTCCATTTCCCACAGAAACCTGACTGCAAGATCACAGAAACCACCAACATTTTAACACCCGACAAACTCCTCATATGCAGTTTACAATAAAACAGCAACCACAAAGTGACACCAAAATTGAGTGCACTTAAAGGTGATCTGAGCGGTTGTTAAAGGGTGGGAACCCTCTTCCAAGAGTTGGAAGTTTTTTTTATGCCACGCCAACATACAAAATTGAGAACTTAGGACCAACAAACCACTCATTATGACGCACCACACCAAAACAACAACCCCAAACCATTTTGAACTCGGTAGAGAAGCAGCCGTTAATTTTTGAACAAAACCTCCGCACAAAACAACAATAATTTCAACCACCAACAAATTTCCTCAGATGGAACCCGGCGAAATACACGACACCCAAAACATTTGAAGATTCGTTTGTGAAACCATAGCTACAACAAACAACAAAACAACGATTACAAATAAACAATCCCCCACAAAATGCATGACGAAACACAGCAACATGAGCAACACCACAGAAAACACAAGCACAAATGACAAACAAACACACACAATAACAACAACCGAAACCACATACATTGGCATTACAAACACACAACAACTTTGCTTTACCAAAACAAACCAGGACTCCAACAAACAGCCCTTTGTAACCCGTGGTGTCATCACAGCCACAATACCCACCACTTCAACCAACATCATTCACACCGGCCACCCAACTCACCCCGTCCAACACACCGTAATGTTAAGAGAACCGGAGAGATGAGGGAATTGCATGGAGTAGGGAACTACCCCAAAGAAGGTAGTTGGTGTGTCCGCGGCCCACCACCTCAATACCAAAATTACTCCACCCCTCCCGCCAAAGGCTCACCGACCTGATCATGCTGAACACCACCGGCGGCCCCGGATAGGAACCCCCATACATAATCGCGCCAAGTACACCACCCCCAACCCACAAGACCCTCCTTCAACAGAAACAGGTCTCCCGTTACACTTTACCCCCCCTACCCAACTACTAACACTCACCATCCCCGCCAAATTAACCACCCAAGAAAGTAACCCACCTTACAAGAGGGGGAGTGGGTTAGGAAGCGTAAGGTAGGATATGAAAAAAGTGAGGATAAGACAAGAAACGTATGATCAGATAGAATTTGAAAATGAGGTTGTACAGGGAAACCAGATGTTACGGCGGGGAACAGAGTAAAACGGAAGAATAGGGGAAAAGGGGATGGAGTTACAGCGCTTCCTTGGCAGCAGTCCGCCGTGAATTGAGTGATTTTGAATGTAGAATAAAATGAATGAAATATCCTCCAAGTGCAGACCCTCGGCCCTTTTATAGACTTGAAAATCTTCAGTTGCCGGGTCCCATGCCGGGTAGAAGTTATCCGGCATGTGAATTAAACACATGCTTTTTAGTAACGGTCGAAACCGCCTTGGCGCAAAAAGTCACCTATGCCGGATAGAGAATATCCGGCACCGTGTCCGGCACTGAGTATTTTGCTAACGGTAAATAACCGTTATCTTTTGGCAAAAAGATACGTCGTTTGCTTATGCCGGCTACAGAATACCCGGCACCATGCCCGGCAAGACTCTTTTCCGTTGCGCACATATGCCGTGCATGAGGGATCCGGCTCCATATCCGACAGTAATTGTCCCTAGCATGGAAAACATTTGAAGCATAAGTCTGATCATATAAATGGCTTTTCATACAAAATAACGTAAATACTATCTATTATAATCTTATTTTAACTAATAATACTACAAATCTAGCTTATAAAATATGATAAGTCTATGGCTTATCAAGGCCCTACACTTACCTTTTGCTAGTCCTCGAGCAAAATTAAATCAGGAAAGAATAACTACTTGTGCATAAAATAGATAAACTCTAGAATGGCAATGAGATAATTCCTACTTCAAAACTCGTGACTCTTTTCATAATCATCACGTCAGTCTTTCTTATTCTATCAATAATATACAAGTGGGTAAAGTAAATAGTCCATCTCAAAATGGAGCAAGGACTCATGGGGTTATTTTTGCAAAGGGATTTTGCATTTCTCCTTTTTTTCCGGTTTCTGACATTCAGCTCTATTTCTCAAGAGTTTCTGATGCAGCCAGACACTCATCAATGGTTTTTAATGGTTCAGCCCTATTTTTCGAGGGTTTCTGAATCTAACCATGATTTTTTTTGCATTTAAAGAACGGGGAATTTAGGAGAAAAACAGAAGGAAAACTCTCATTTCTTGCTTTTATCTGAGGCAATCTTGCAACCTCATAATGCTTCATATATATTTTGTATATATTTTCCTTCTTTTTTTCTTTTTTTTCATGAAGCTTTTTCTTATTTTTTTTTCTTCTCATCACCCTTTTCTAAGATATTCACCCATAAGAATTGAACTATTTTGAAAAGGAAAGAAAGATATATTACCCAAAAGTAGATCAAGGACAAAAAGAGAAGTAAGGTCATATACTCATGTTAACAAAAAGAATCACGGAGTGAGAAATGATATCTAAAGGTCATTAGAAAGCTTACCTCTTGAGAGAACAAATATTTAGCCTTCCCTAGTCAATTTTAATCAAAGACATACAAAAAGCTGAGTAGAAGGTTAATAAACTTAAAACTTATTATATTGATAAACTAGACATGCTATATGTTTTTTTTAAGAAATGCAGAAATAATTTTTAAAGGGGGGTCCCCCTGCCCTACACTAGGCAAGAACACTGTCCCCAGTGTGCAAAAGAGAGAGAAATAATGAAACAGTAAATAATAAAGTCATAGAAAGAAAAACTCCCCTGGAGTAGAGATGTGTGAAAGGGGATGGCCCTACACTTGGCCTTGAGCCATGATCTTCATGTGTGTTGAGGGGGAAGTGGTTGAGGAAGAAGGCATACGGAAGTCATCGAGGTAGACAGCCTGGGATGTGGCAGGTTTATTGCATAAATACTTCTTCAAGCGAGAACCATTAACTTTAAAGCGTTCACCTTTGTCATTTTCCACTTTGAAGGCACCTGACGTGTTCATAGAAGGGATGGTGAAAGGTCCAAACCAATGTGATTTTAACTTCCCGGGGAAAAGTCGTAGGCGGGAGTTATAAAGGAGGACTTTATCACCAATCTGAAAGTGGCGCGGAAGAATGGCTTGATCATGCCACTTCTCGGTTCCCTCTTTGTACATGCTGGCATTCTTGTAAGCGTTGTGGCGTAACTCCTCGAGTTCGGAGAGTTGGAAGTTTTTTTTATGCCTGCAGCCTTCATATCAAAATTGAGAGACTTTAGTGCCCAATAAGCTTTGTGTTCAAGCTCTACTGGTAGATGACATGCTTTTCCAAACACCAGATGGAAAGGAGTGGTCCCAATAGGAGTTTTGAAGGCAGTCCTATAGGCCCACAAAGCATCGTCGAGTTTTTGTGACCAATCTCGCCGAGAGGAACCGACTGTTTTCTGTAAAATCCATTTTAACTCTCGGTTGGAGACCTCGGCCTGTCCATTGCTTTGTGGATGATAGGGGAGTGCTACTTTGTGATGAACTCCATATTTATGTGGTAGGGCGTCAAATTGGCGATTACAGAAGTGGGATCCACCATCAGAAATGATTGCCCGAGGCACCCCGAATCGGGTGAAGATATTTTTCTTCAGAAACTTCAGGACTGTTTTGGCATCTACAGAAGAACAGAAATTGCTTCTACCCACTTTGAAACATAGTCCACAGTGACTAATATATACTGATGGCCTTGTGATGGGGGGAATGAACCCATAAAATCGATGCCCCAAACATCAAACAACTCCACTTCCAGGATGTTGTTCAATGGCATCGTGTCGTCTGAAAATATTTCCCATCCGTTGGCAATTGTCACACTGTGCGACAAATTTGTGAGCATCTTTGTGTAGTGTAGGCCAAAACAAACCTGACTCTAAAACTTTAGCAGCCATCTGTGTGGAACCGTGGTGTCCTCCAGCCTCTTTAGAGTGACACACGTAGAGAACTGAGGTAGCATCATTTTCAGGGATACACCTCCGGATGACCCCATCAGCACATACCTTGAAAGGTAAGGATCATCCCAGGAAAAAGTGCTTGATTTGAGAGAGGAATATCTTCTTTTGCTGAAAAGAGAGTCCATGAGGAACTACTCCAAAGGCTAGGTAGTTGGTGATGTCCGCGTACCATGGTTCCTCATTGCTTACTGTCAATACAGAAAATAACTCAACCCACTTGGCGAAAGTTCTCTTCTCAACCATGTCTTCTATTTGCTGGACGCTGAACACTGTCTCGTTGGGAAATATTCTTGGATAGGAACTCCATCATAAGGTCTTGTAATGCAGGACAAGTGATCAGCAACTCCATTATGACATCCTTTCTTATCTACCACTACAACAACTTCAAATTCTTGCAGCAGGAGAATCCAACGTAACAATCTCGGCTTAGTGTCTGCCTTGGTGAACAGGTACTTTAGAGCGGAGTGATCGGTGTGTACTATAACTTCACTTCCCCATAGATAAGAACAGAACTTATCGAGGGCGAAGACAACAACAAGAAGCTCTTTTTCTGTAGTTGTGTAATTCTTTTGGGCATCTACAAGAGTCTTACTTGCATAAGTTATAATTCTTAGTACCTTATCCTTCTTTTGACATAAAGCAGCCCCCACAGCGTAGTCACTTGCGTCGCACATGATCTCAAAGGGGAGAGACCAATCAGGGGCAACGACCACAGGGGCTGAGACAACCTTCTCTTTTATGATCTCGAAAGCCTCAAGACACTCCTCGGTAAAGTTGAATCTTGTATCCTTGGCCAACAGATCACTTAACGGTTTCACAATCTTCGAGAAGTCAGCAACAAACCTTCGGTAGAAACCAGCATGACCCAAAATGCTCGCACTTCTTTAACTGAGGTAGGAGGAGGGAGTTTTTTGATGACCTCGACCTCGGCCTGGTCCACTTCAATACCTGCTTTGGAAACGCGATGCCCCAAAACAATGCCCTCCTTTACCATGAAATGGCATTTTTCCCAACTCAACACCAAATTGGTTTCTTCACACCTGGATAAAATTAGATCGAGTTGCTGCAAACATTCATCAAAGTTAGGGCCATATACACTGAAATCATCCATGAATACTTCGATACTTTTTTCAATAAAATTAGCGAAAATTGCCTGCATGCAACGTTGGAAAGTAGCAGGTGCATTGCAAAGCCCAAAAGGCATTCGAGTATATGCAAAGGTACCGTATGGACAGGTGAAGGTGGTCTTCTCCTGGTCCTCAGGTGCAATCAGAATCTGAAAATACCCCAAATACCCGTCAAGGAAACAATAAAATTCTTGTCCGGCTAACCTTTCCAACATTTGATCTATAAAGGGTAGGGGGAAGTGATCCTTGCGGGTGGCTGAATTTAATTTCCTATAGTCAATGCACATACGCCAGCCCGTGGTTTTTCTTTGAGGGATCAATTCCCCTTTTCATTTGGGACTGCTTCGATACCTCCCTTCTTGGGTACCACCTGGACAGGACTTACCCAGGGGCTGTCAGAAATGGGGTATATGATACCAGCGTCTAATAATTTGAGGACCTCATTTTTGACAACTTCTTTTAAGTTGGGATTCAACCTCCTTTGAGCTTGCGTCAAGGGTATATGATTATCCTCCATACAGATACGGTGGGTGCAAAAACTAGGATCAATACCCTTTAAATCTAAGGTGGTGGCTTATGCCTCATGCCAGCTGAAGAAACATGAGGAGAACTACCCCACGCATGATTTGGAACTAGGAGCTGTAGTCTTCGCTTTGAAGATATGGTGCCACTACTTATACGGGTTAGTGTGACGATCTACACCGATCAAAAGAGCTTGAGATATATTCACTCAGAAGGAGTTGAATCTTCGACAGAGAAGATTGTTAGAGTTTTTGAAGGACTATGACATTGACCTCCAGTACAAAGAAGGGAAGGCCAATGTTGTAGCGGACGCCCTAAGTCATCGAGCACACTCACACCATTCGCTAGTTTCTTTCTCCAGCTTGGTTGATGAGGTGCGAGAGGCTCAGAGGACAGATGAGTATATGAGGGAGGTTAGACAGAAGCTGGCAGAGGGTACCTTTGAGAGTCAGAAATACGACTTCAGGCTTCGTGATGACGATCTGATCAGACTTAAGGGACGGTTATGCATACCACGAGGCAGCACAGATTTGAAAGACCGCATACTTAGAGAATCACACTGTTCTTCAGTTTCCATCCATCCGGGAGCCTCTAAAATGTATTAAGACATGAAGAGATACTTTTGGTGGTCGGGGATGAAGACAGATGTTACCGAGTTCGTCTTGAGGTGTCTCACATGCCAGAAGGTGAAATTCGAGCACCGACGACCGGGCGGAATGGTACAGTCGATGCCAGTTCCAGAGTGGAAGTTTCATGATATCTCCATGGACTTCGTAGTCGGACTCCCACCTACTAGGCGAGGTCTGAACATGATATGGGTGGTGGTGGATCGCCTTACCAAAGTAGCCCGATTCATACCGATGAAGGATACTTGGAAAGTAACTAAATTAGCTGAGTTGTTTGAGAAGGAAGTTATGAGACATCACGGGAACCGAAGACCATAGTGTCAGATAGAGATACCAGATTCCTTTCGAGGTACTAGAGAGCTACCAGAGAAGCGTTGGGTATAGAACTGAAGTTGAGTATTACCACGTTCCACCCTCAGACAGATGGTCAGACTGAGCATACGATTCCGTCACTCGAGGACATGCTGAGGGCATGTGCCTTAGACTTCCAGGGCAGTTGGATGAAAAGTTGCATCTGATCGAGTCTCTTACAATAATAGTTATCATGCTTCGATGAAGATGACGCCTTTTCAAGCGTTGTACGGTAGACCATGTCATACACCGCTCTGCTGGGATGAATCGAGTGAGACGATCATTATAGGACCAGAATACTTAGAACAAATTAAGGCTGAAGTTCAGCAAATCAGGGAGAACATGAAAGCTGCTCAAGATAGGCAGAAGTCGTATGCTGATGTTCGATGACAAGACCTGGAGTTCGCAGTGGGCGACCGGGTATTTCTGCAAGTTTCACCGATGAAGGGTGTATTTAGGTTTGGGCAGAAGGGCAAATTGAGCCCGAAGTTTGTTGGTCCTTATGAGATTACGAAGCGGGGGGCCCAGTTGCTTACAGGCTGAATTTACTGCTGAGCTGGGTAAAGTGCATGATGTTTTTCATGTTTCACAGCTAAAGAAATACATGCACCACCCCTCCCATGTGTTAGAGCCTGAGAGGTTGACGTTAGAACCAAATATGAGATCAGTGGAGATTCCTCAGAGGATCTTGGATAGTAAGACTAGGGACACTCGCCATAAGTCAGTGCGACTGGTGAAGTTCTCTGGTCTAACCAGGATGTCGAAGAGGCCACGTGGGAATTAGAGGATAAAATGAGATCGAAGTACCCTTCGTTATTTACTGACTAGATCGTCTGTATAGGGTACGGGGCGTACCCCTTTCTAAGGGGGGTAGAGCTCCTCGCTTTTGAGTTAGTAAACGAACATGTTTGTCGTTTGTTTGGTTTGTGTAAGATGTGATTTTGTATAAGTTGCTAAACTTTATGGTAAGTTTAAGATATGTATGGTACTTGTGTATTGTACATGTGGCAGACCCTTGAGTCTTGAGATGTGTGAATGTGAATATAAGGTATGGTTGAGATTAAGGAAATTGAGTACCATGAATGGTTAAGTACATATGTGAACTTTGGGGACAAAGTTCTTTTAAGGGCGGTAGATTGAAATACCCCAAACCTAGATATGGTATTTAAATGATAAACTAAGGTATAAAAGGCTAAATAATGTCTTAGAAACATTAGGAAACAATTTAAACCGAAGAAAACACAAGGAAACACCATAAGAGAAATTTAAGCAAAAACATGCTCTAAGCTTGGAGTAACTTGGCGCTAGCATCCAAATATCATTCTTAGACCTTAGTAATCATGCTAAATCAATTACTAAAGAAACCAAGCTCAAAAACAAGTTAAAACACAAATTGTGCTTTAAGGACTCTTAAAGCACATTTTTGAAAATTGTCTTAGAAAGGGGTTTTAAGTGGCTAAATTCCCATGATTACTCCTTAATCAACTTGTGTACTGCTTAGTATCACATTAGCAAGTCTAAATCAATGGGAAATCAAAAATTTCAAAAATATGTGCACTAGTTTGTGAATAGTAACCAAATAGTGCCTAGTTTAGTCTTTAGTCAACTAAGTGTAATTAAATGGTCAAACAAGACCATGACTAGCCTTAATTAAATAAGGGGGCCGGTTTCTAAGAGGGTGAGTCACCACATGAGTAAGTAAGTTAGTAAAATAAGAGGGGAAAAGTAACAAGTTACTATTTGCTTTTGAAACAAATATCTCATTTAAACTACCTCTCTCCTCCTTTCTTCATTCTTTCTTCTTCCTCACCGATTTCTCTCTGCTCTCTTTCTTTTTCATTCACGTAGAAGACAGCTTCATGCTAGCTCCACCTTCACTTGCTTGCCAAACACTCATCTTAACTCCAAAATCAGAACCAAGTCTTATACCAAAATTTCAACCCCCCGAAGAGGATCTATACTAATAGGCTAGTAGCGAGGGTTCCCAGTTCGATCGGCACATTTCAGAGTACTAGGGACAGCTTAGTCATCTCCAGGGGCATTTTCGTAATTTTTCAAGGCTCCTAAGCCCCTTATAGGCTTTCTCTCTCCTCCAAAGAAGGGTCAAATCAATTCAAAATGCTTTGAAATTTTAACCCGTGATAGAGGATGACATTTTGGGCATAATGACGTTGGAATTTTGATTTTAGAATTTCCAATAATATTCTAGCAATTTATGATTGAATCTGACGAGAATTGAATTTAAAAATATTCCAATATCCAAAAAAATCGATTCTACCTTACAAAAATCAGAAATACCATCCTTTATCCATGTTTAAAATTTCATAGTCAATTCCTTTTGGAAGCCCTTAAGCTAAAACGTCGGTAAATCTTGGTTTTTACCGGATTTTTCTATCTTTAAGGAAGCCTATATAAGGAGTCTTATCCCTTGATCAAATCAGAACCTCAAGACCCTAGACTCTCAAAAAAGGCAGCCGTCTCATTCTCTTCACGTTTTGAACTCCAGAGCCACAATCAAACACCGAAATCTCACCAAAATCAACACCAAAACACATTTTTCAACTCCCATCTCATCCACAATCATCAAATCACCATCAAACCACCACCAAAACATGAAGAACACCATTAATTCTCAATAGTCAGAAGTCGGGTTCGAACTCAATTCAGAACCGAGATTAATGGAGCACCAAAAGAATCCCAACGTGAAGCCAAAACAGGTTGTAATCACACTTTTCTGAAACCTTACGACTTTATTAGTATTCTGTAATATTTTGGGTTCAAACCAACCCTTTTTGGCTTCTGTATTGCTAATTGTTTTTGTTTCTGCCTTGTTACTTGTTCGTTAAGTTTCATGCATAATTCGGCTTCAAATTGAAATCTTTCAATTACTAACGTCTTGTACATCTTTCAGGCTACACACCCATAAATTTGAGCTCAAAACACCGTCAGGAACCTCCCAAACGCTGCCGTCCGAGGGCAGTCTGCACCCACGAACGCTATGTCCGGGGTCCCAGACGCCTTGTCCGTAAGCCCGGACGCCTCCGAACGGTGGCGGTATTTCAAAATTTTTAAAATTTAGGTTTTCTAAATAATGTCCGGGCCCACGGGTCCCCCACGGACATCCTGTCCGTGGCCCCGGACTTTTCAAAATTGTGTTTTCTGTTTATTTCTACTTTTATGTTCACATAGGTTAACTAGGTCCGTGGGTTCGGACATTAGGTCCGTAGCCACGAACGGAAACAAAATTTGACCTAATTCTGACTCCGAAACCCTAGTTTAGGAATCTTTAATTTTACTTTAATTTTCTGTCAAAAAATGCTAAAAAACACAAAAAACAGAAGCTCGCGCACTTAGGTTAAAACGACTCGTTATAAGCCGTAATTAAACTAAGTAGAGGAAAAACGACTTCTAGGGGTAATTTAAGTAATTGAACCCTAATTAAGTCGAATATCAAGCCCCCGAACCCGAATCTCCTTTCCTAATTTGATCTAGGTTAAAATTAGGTGGCGACTCATATTAGGTTCTAGTGAGCTAGCTTAGGTTTTAATAATTATTGTTATATGACATAGTTATTAATCTTAGGTTATAAGTGGACCTAAAACCCGGTTAGATCCTAATCAGCTTTAATCAACATAGGGTAGGGTTTAAAATCGAGGCTCACTGACTGGTGACTCCCGCTGGGGACAACTACTTAATATTAACTTGTTTAATTTTAAGAAAGAGGGATTAACTCGAAAAATTGTTTATATATGGCTTTATTACTTTTGTTTGTTTACTTTTGTGCGCACTTTAATTTTTGCACCTTTGCATCATATGAGAGCGAGGGTCCACGCAAACCAATGTCGCCCCGGGACCCGTTTGAGGGTCCCCTGTGAGGGACTCACACCTTTTAGGTGATGTGAATAAGTGGGGGAAAAGAGTAGGGTGTCGTCTAACCACATCCCCTTAATACCTGGCTTTAGCCCCTAGCATTTTCCTGGCAGTATCCTTACCTAGCCCATTGTTTGGTCAGTCAAAGACCCGACCGTAGACGCACACCTTCAGGTGATGTGAAAAAAAAAGTGGGGAAGCCCAAAGAGAATAGCGTGCAAGCCCTATTCCTTTGTGGCGACCTGGGCCCATGCCCCAAGCACCTCTCCGGATCGATCCATACCCAGTTTGATTTTGACGTCTAGTGAGGACATGTTGAATTTGTGTGGGCCTTGTTTACCTGCATGATCGGCCCACTACCCAGCCTAGAAATTGATAGGAACTTTTCCTACATCAACTCAGCCCAACCCGATATCGCGGCTTCATTGTTTGCGGCCCAAAGGCTTTGCTTGATTTGAATGTGTGAGTTATTTGTTCGGGCTTCGGCCCAAAAGTTTAGATTTAGGTGATTTCCCTTCTGGCCTAATCTGAATTATCCAATTGGTTCTAGGCCCATAAAAAAGAAATTCACCTGAACTTGAAATTACTCACAAGTCCTGAAAATAAAACCTTTTTTGGCGTAGAAACCATCTTCTCTGACCCAAAGAAAGTTAGGCCCACTTGTGATTTAGGGACCATTCCAGCTCATGTGCTTTACTTCAGGCCCAAACACATTCCGGCCCAAGGGCTCATTCTAGTCTAGGTAGACTTCTCATCATGACCCTAACCTAAAACCCTAGATCTAGGTGTCACCTCTCAGGCCCAATCAAAGCCATCTATTTAGATTTCAGTCCAAATTCCAATTCATAGTCTGAAAATACTCCAGCCCAAACACCTCATTTTCTGGGTATCCTGGCCCACTTGCTTTTAGCCTAAGGCTGTTTCGATCTACCTTGTGAAGTGTCATTCTCACCTTAGTGTCTTTCAACCCACTTCCTCTTGTTAGCTAATAATGGACTTCTTGGAAACAGGCAAGCCCGTATCCGAATATGGCTAAAGGAGGAAATCCGATTGACACGGATGCCCAGTTGGCCGCTGTGCAGCAAAGGTGCAAGGTCTTGGAGTCCATTGTCGAGGAATTGAGAAGTAAGGCTAATCTCTAGGAGACAAATCAGCACACTCTGGAAAAGCATGTTGATGAAGATCTTAACCGTAGTCACATCGAGATCGACTCTGTTAGGGCCCAAGATCCTCAAACACGTGTGGGAAAGGGTGTTCCTGACAACCAACTAGCTGTAGAGGTTAAAAGGGTTTTTAAAAGGATTGAGCGCATAGAGAAAGCCAACAAACCAGCTGGCTTCGATTATTTCTCCACGGCGTCGTATCTCGAAGTTGATCTTCCCCCAAAGCTGAAGCTGCCCACTCTCACTTTGTACAAGGGTTCCTCGGATCCACAGATTCATTTGGCTATGTTCGACCGGGAAATGTCCATCTTGGGGCTCAACGACACGCAAAAGGCCAAAGTTTTCGCACGCTATCTAGACGAGACTCCTCAGTGTTGGTATCTCACTCAGAAGATGAATACCAAGACCTACGAGGAGGTTTGCAAAGCTTTCCTAAATCATTTCGAGTATGTTAAGAACCTCGAGGTCATCAGAATCGATCTTGCAGGAACTCGACAGAAAGACGGTGAGTCCATGTTTGACTTCATCAAGCGTTGGAGGAGAAAGGCTGCAGCCATGCCTACCAAAATGGACGAGCAAGAGCAAATCTGCATGATAATTAAGAACATGCGAAAACAACACAACCATGAGCTAAAATTTATGTACTTTCCAAGCTTGGACATGTTGATGGGACAGGTCGGTATTCTAGAGGAAAGGATTCATAAGGAAGGGTTGGAGCTTGAGTGCTCAAGAAACTCCGGCAGTGGCTCCAAATTCTTTAAGCCTGGACTAGAAAAGGCTTATCTTCAGACAGTAGCTTGCGCTCAAAGAAGTTTCCCAGAAGTGAATGTGGTTCAACGACCTAGAGCTCCGCATCAAAACTTTAGGACGGTACCCTTACCACGCCGAGACTCATCGCAAAGGGAATTTACCAACATTGGCCGAGCACCAAGTCAGGCGTTTGAAGAGCTTCAGAAGAGAAACTTGCTACATCCCTTGGCCCCTCGGCCAGGAACCACTCATTTGGGAAGGCATCTTAATCAATTATGCCACTACCATCAATTGCCTGACCATTATGCTGACAATTGCCGAGCATTGAGGCACAAGATTCAAGACCTCCTCGAGCAAGGAGTCCAATTTTTCTAAGTATGCAGATCGTTTTATTTGTTTTCTTGGATCCTCAGATTTTCCTAGTAGCTTATTTTCTTAGTTAGTTTTCAGTCACCTCAGATCCTGTCCGTGGCCCCGGACTTTTCAAAATTGCGTTTTTTGTTTAATTCTACTTTTATGTTCACATAGGTTAACTAGGGTCCGTGGGTTCGGACATTAGGTCCGTAGCCACGGACGGAAACAAAATTTGACCTAATTCTGCCTCCGAAACCCTAGTTTAGGAATCTTTAATTTTACTTCAATTTTCTGTCAAAATGCTAAAAAACACAAAAAAACAGAAGCTCACGCACTTAGGTTAAAACGACTCGTTATAAGCCGTAATTAAACTAAGTAGAGGAAAAACGACTTCTAGGGGTAATGAAAGTAATTGAACCCTAATTAAGTCGAATATTAAGCCCCCGAACCTGAATCTCCTTTCCTAATTTGATCTAGGTTAAAATTAGGTGGCGACTCATAATAGGTTCCAGTGAGCTAGCTTAGGTTTTAATAATTATTGTTATATGACATAGTTATTAATTTTAGGTTATAAGTTAACCTAAAACCCGGTTAGATCCTAATCAGCTTTAATCAACATAGGGTAAGGTTTAAAATTGAGGCTCACATCAAGCACATATTCTTCTTAGTTAGCTCAAGCTCTTTCTTTCTATCCTTTCAAATCTCTAAGAGCTTCAATTTAGTGCCAAGGAAAACCGCCATTAGAGGAGGAAAAACAAGCTTGAGGAGTCCATTAGCTTCTCCATTCTCTTAAGGTAAATAATATGTAAGAAAAACTAGGTTTCCACCATTTCTCCTCCATTACCGAAAATTTCTACTCATGGGGCTTCATTTGTATGCCTTGTTCTAGATTGTTTTCTATACTCCAAGGCTAGAGGAGGTCCTTATTGATTCATATCCAAGCCTACCTTAAGACTTCAAGGTAAAATATTCATTTTAATACCTTAAAACACATTTTTAACCTAGGATTTGTTCCTTAAGGTTAGTGTATTATCTAGCACTCATTAGAGTCATTGAATATTGATTAGAACATTGGCAAGGAGAATTTGGTTGGTGACCGAGATTGTGAAAGGAAAGGCCTAAGTGAGAAAGTTTGTGAAGCTTGTAAAAGAACAAGGTAAATGTCTTACCTTAAGGTGTGTTATTGTTTAAGGGAATGAGATCTATAGATATGATAAGCTTAGCTTAGAGTTTGCATTAGGAAAAAGGGCTATATAACCTAGGAAAAACAATGATGATATTTGAGAACTTGTGATTAAAGAGCAAATGGGAAATTAGATAGTTAGACAATAAAAAGGTGAACTACAAGAGCATTTATATTTCAATGGGAGCCTTGTTGTGTGTATTTGCAGGTCAAAGGCGCTAATATATGTGGAAATTCAGTGGTTAAGCTTTATGTCATTTAAGGGCCTAAGTGCCAAGCATTTTAAGTTTATGTACTCTATGATGATGTGGTGTAGTTTTGGTGTAATTGAGTGTTAAGAATGTGTGGAAAGAATTTTGGGTGTTAAAGATTGTTGTATGGTAAAAAACCAAGTGTTTGGATGTAGAAATATGCTAGGGAATCCATGTCAAAATTTAGTGAGAAAACAAGGAGTTTAAGATGTATAAATGAAGTTTGATGACCTAGAAGGTACTAGGAATTCTTAGGACTTAAATTGGTGAAAGAAAGTGAACTAAGGTGTTCTTGAGTGTTTAAAGGACTTAGGAGTTGTCTTGAAGGAATTAGAATTCAAATGAGTGAGTTTGATGCTCTAGGGATATAGTGGGAGTGTGATTAAGTCTTGTGCAAGTTTTAGAAAACAACAGAGGAATAATGCCTTGTGAGAATCTAAGTGTAAGCTATTAGTGGAAAATAGAAGGAGTTTATGTAATGGAGGTGTTGTGGAACAATAATGCTAAGGAGTGGTGGTAATGTTTGTGAGATGACATTTTGGTTAGTTTGAGTAGTAGGTATGATATACCACTTAGAAAACTAAGGAAAATATTACAAGTGTTAAGAGATTATGTGAGAAATTGGTTATAAGGTTAGAGAAGGAATTAGACAAGTTTAATATGTTATTTTGGTATTAGAATATGCTTAAAATCATGTGTAAAGTTTGGGTGATTTATGGATGAAGAGGACAAGTGTAACAAGACTTAGAATAATGCAAAATGTAGAAATCTGTAGCTGGTCCGGGACTTAAGTCCAGGGTGAAGTCCGGACCAACCTAAAAATATGGCCGAGAGTTGCTTCAACCTTATGGTCCGGGACTTAGGTCCTGTATGAAGTCCCGGACCACCCCATTAAAACAATCCGAGAGTTAGGCAAAGGCAAGGTCCGAGACTTAAGGTCTGTATAAGGACCCGGGCCACTGCCAAAAATCACCCGAGAGTTAGAACATGAGTTGGTCCGGGACCTAAGATAAGGACCAAGTCCCGGACCACTCTAAAAATGGTGTTTAAGCTTGTAAAATGTTGAGAAATGATGGGGAATGTTTGGTATTGATGTTATAAGGTTATTTAGGACATGTTCGGAGGGTGTAAAGGCTACTAAGTGGGTGAACAAATGTAATAGATAGTGAGAGACAATGCACTTAAACATTTAAGTTAAAAAACATGAGGACTTGGTGAATAACAATGGGTAAATATTAGTGTCTAGAGAAGTTAAGTAAATTGTGTAAGTTGAGCTAAATAATAACCTAAAACTGAATGAATGTTTTAGGACTTGTGAATTGGGACTTGGAAGGAGATAAACCAAACAATCGCTGACGGTGAACGGTACAGTCTTTCTTGTGACCTGCTTGCTAATGAGGTGTCCCTCGGCTTGTGTGCTATCTGTTTATTTGCTTAACTAAGACAAGATAAAGCATGCAACCGGTTTTTATTGAGTATGGTTTTCTTTACACTAACCCACGAGACTTAAGATTAGCTACTAACTAAGCTTAGTACCTATTGAATTAAGAAGAGGAATTATATATGGTAACTGTTGGTTAATACCCGTTAAGGTTTAACTAGCACATGGTTTGTAAGACTTTCACTAACTGAAACTTAAGGGGGGAGTGAGGAACCCGGGACTGACTTCGGTCATGCATGCTAAGAAAGGGGGTTGGTATCTGAATCAGATCCGACTTCCGCTTAAGGACTTGTCTTCGGACTTGTTGCCTAGGGTCGAATGTCGGCTCAGCTACATTGGATTTCAGTCCAAGGTAGGAGGCATTAAGATGGTGCGGTAGGATCACTTAAATCCTAAATTATAAATTAAGTTGTTTATTCAACCAATGAGTTAATAGCTCATTGGCTAGGGTTGCTTTTGACCCGACAAAATAAACATTGAGATAAGATACAATCATTTCTATTTAAAGAACGGGTTGTATACTGAGACTAAGATAAGGATAAGACTGAGGTAAGTTAAGATGGACTGAGGATAAGTGGAATTGGAACTTGAGGAGGTTACTTACTAACTCACTTGTCAAGAGAACGCTTTAAGTCGTTCATTTGTGTGTGAACTATGCTTGTTCATCTGTGGAATATTGTTTTACTGCACTTCATATTATGATTGTGTATCTAATCAATTTCCATGCTATCGACAATTAGTCGTCGTAGCCCCGTTAGCTTGGGGGCCACGAGGGATCGTACCAGCATTCTTGCTGACCCCCTTTGGGGGCTGTTTTTACTTTTGCAGGTAAGCGCCCCATGAAGAGTCACCCTGAGAGTAGGGGCGGGTAGACTTAGGCTGGGTTTATTTTGAGTACGGGTTGCGCCTGTGCACCGTCTGTCGTTATTAAGACTTATGGTAGTTGTGTTGTTGCACGAGATACTATGAACTCGGTTGGTAGATGTTTTGGATAGTTTGTATATTCTTTTGGATATGCATTGTAAATATTTAAGGTTCGGTATATTCTATTGATCAGACCGTGGCAAGGTCCCAGTGTTAGTTTAATCCGCTGCGACGATTATGATTAAGTTGTTAAGTTTGTGATAACCACGATTGGCTTAGGACAGGGTGTTACATCAATAACGGTCGAAACTGCCTTGGCGCGAAAAGTCACCTATGTTGGATAGAGAATATCTGGCACCGTGTCCGGCACTGAGTATTTTGGTAACGGTAAATAACCGTTATCTTTTGACGAAAAGGCACGTCGTTTGCTTATGCCGACTACAGAATACCTGAGACCATGCCCGTCAAGACTCTTTGTAACACCCCTAATCCTAATCCTGTAACATAGTCGCAAGTCGTAACATAACAAAATATAATTCACAGCGGAAAATGAACTAACTATCGTTTGGTGTTACACGTCGTTACTCACCCATGTGAGTAACAAGGCAACCTTACTCCATCCATCAACTTCAACTCCTCACCGCTGTGATGACGAGATACTGAACAATCTTAAACTTACAATCCAAATCCAACTAAACAAATGAGCAACTAAACCAATACGACAAACTCCATAATACAGTTCATAATAAAACTAAAAAGGTTTTATTGAAACCAAACAGCTACCCGTGTCCCGCACTCCGGCTTGTGTCTTCAATCAGTAACCTGAAATGTTTGGCCAATGAAGGGCTTGTTGGGATAAAACTACACTATAATAAATATAGATTTATAGCAAACTAATAGGCAAGTGCACCTATTCGGAATAGTATAACAAGTGTCGTATCCACAGAGAGATTGTTCAATTATCCTAGTCTTGGTAGTTAATTAAAAACTGTAAAAAGGGGTTTAGCCGGAGGCAAGCTTGATTTGTTGTTGGATTAGTACAGAAATAAAAAAACAGTAAAAACAGTTGTGTATTAAGTGGATGGAAAATGTGCTAAGGAAGGTGAAATCGCCCAAATATAATTCAGATATTAATTATAATCCTGGTTTGCTCTTATTTGTCTGTTAAGAATTTATCTTGTGGCCTTCCTAAATCATAGATAAGGACAACTCTTAATTAATTCAATAGACTTTTACAATCAGAAAAAGTCTAAAATCATTAATTAGCTTTAAGCGAGAATTCTTTTTATAACAGCGATGGATTTTATCTGCTAATCAAGGAGATAATATCTACCGTTTATCTCTCTTTGTGGTCTATTCTCTAATTTACAAAATCATTGAAATTAGAGAAACCGTAAATGCATAAAAATGATCAGTTGTTAGGCATTTAATAATTTAGAGAGATAAAACAAATATTATAAGCAAACCCGGTATTATAAATACGTTTGAATTATTTTGGGGTTAAACACCCATCCTAAGCACAAATATAAAATTACTCACACATCGACAGTACTAAAAACAGAGTAAATATAGAAATAGCCATTATTCAGATACTGCTTGCGAAGAACGGGTCTGCACTCGCTCACTTCTGCTGCCTCTTTTCTCTCTTTGTAAAATACCGCTTCTGTTTGAGTACGTACGTGAGTAAATGTGGTGAAGTGGTGAAATAAATAAAAGATGGGGAATTATGGTGTTACGGGATGAATTGAATGGAAGAGAATGGAGTGTGATGAGCGTGGTTTGATTTTCTGGTTTTCTCCGTACGTCTGTTTAAGGTTGCAGTAGCTGAGTTTATATAGAGGAAGGGAAGAGGCAGATCCGTAAGAATTAATTGCAGGTTGATTGCTCATTAATTGTAGGGGACAGAGAGCTGAAACGCGTGAGAGAATTAAGGTAGGCGGAGTAGATGGATATGGCAAGTTGCAGACAGTCGGCGCGAAGAAGAAAACTGTTCGCGACTGATTTTTAGTCACGTCCGCGTTGGCGTCCGCCTGAAACCATGCGGTGCTTGTGTGTGGTGTCCGCCTATGCGTCCGCCTTATATGGGGCGGTTCTCATGCGGTTGTTTTATCTTGTCCGCCCAATATGGGCGGTTGTCCATGCGGTGTTATGTAGTCTTGTCCGCCTAAGAGTCCGCCCAGCCCCATGCGGTTGCTTATGTGGACACGAGTTGTTGACTTACTTTCTTCTATGAACTTTGACCGGCTCCAGATTCTTCGTTTGGACTCCGTTTTCTGAGCCGTTTGCGTCTATGCGTTCGTCTCTTCGTCTACTTTACTCCCAGCTTGGTTTTCCTCATGTTTAAACAATAAATTTGTGAGATAATAATAAAACATAAACTAGAGGAAAAACTAACCGAAGTGGAGAAATGAGCAAGAAAGTGTTAATATAATATATGAAATACACCTATAAAACATGCTCATTTGGACACTTATAACACCCCCACACTTATCTTTTGCTTGTCCTCAAGCAAAACCATGTACCCAAACAAGTAGGGAATGCTCAATATTAACAAATACTATTATGAAGGGTAGGATAAAGAAGTCAATAGTACATGATCTTAAACTTTTTAGAGGAGTGTGATCCATCACCTACTAGTGGCATAGGTGTACTCAGGGCAAAAATAAAAATTAGAGTTTCGGGGTATGATCCGGAGTACTTCAATGCTTCTTAGTTAAGGTGACTTTGAGAACTTTTACCATGGCCAACTTCTCTCAAGAATGGGCATTTTGAGGAGAAAACAAAAGGAAAAATAGAATTATGCATTTGTTTCACTTTTGCATAAGAGATGAGAAGATAATATGTAGGCATTAAGCCTTTGTATTTAAGAACACTCAACTCTCTTTGTTGGTTACCAATGGTGTCTCGCAAGTCCCTTATTTATTATTTTTTCCTTTTGACAGAGAAGCACCCCTTAGCAATCCCTAAGAAAGAAGACAGAAGGAACCCTGAGTAATAAAAATCCATCCATTTCAGATCACTTGGTCACACCGCATAAAAATGCTCCTCAAAAGTAATCAAAATTTTAAAATTTTTGAATTTGTACCATTTATACCATTTATCCCACAATTCATAACAGTATTTATTCTTAAAGAGAACAACCCACATATAAAGGGTCCATGATATTGAATTTGAACAAACGCAAGATAAGCAGAAGATTAAGCATTTTAGCATAAAATGTCACCGAAAAGGGCACACTCCCCCACACTTAATTTGAACAATGTCCACATTGTTCACCAAAAAACAAGGGAAGGTTTCAGAAGACCTTTTCGGTAAGTAGATAAAATAGAGAGAACACGAAGCTCACGAATATTCATTTAAGCACATAAACTCTCTTCTGCATATTTTATTTAAATAAAAGCATAATTAAAGAAACTGGTACTCCCCTGAGATTATTTTTTCTAGCGTTATAGGAGTTCCCCCACACTTGAGCTTCAGCCTCAAGTAGCGTAGCTTGGTTGCGATGTAGACATGAAATTGCACCTGCATAAGACACTAGAAGAAACCATACTACAAACGGGGTTAATAGTTAGCAAAAACAAATTGAAAGAGAACCTGATAATTAAAAGAGCATAAAAGCATATAAAAGATAAGTTCATCCGGGTTGCCTCCCGGAAAGCTGCCCTTCTTTAACGTCTTTGGCTAGACGCTTTGAAGCGTACACAAATCTGAGGATCTTGTAGGTTGATTGTACGAGCATCAACTGTCTCGAGATTACCACCCTGGTAATGCTTTAGTCTAGATCATTTACCATGAAAGTTTGTTTTTTAGAATCCACCAACTCAACGGATCCATATGGGGTGACCTTGGAGACAGTAAATGGTCCAGCCCAATAGGATTTTAGTTTACCAGGAAACAACTTTAACCTGGAATTGTACAACAGAACCAAATCTCCCTCATGGAACCCGTTTAAGGATCATCTTGTCGTGCCACTTCTTGGCTTTCTCTTTGTAGATTCGGTTATTTTCATGGCATCCTCTCGAAATTCTTCTAATTCAGTGAGCTGGAATTTCCTTTTGTCACCTACTCTCAGTAGATCAAAGTTGAGGGCTTTCACGGCCCAGAATGATTTGTGCACGAGCTCGACCGGTAAATGACAAGCTTTGCCGAAGACTAGTCGATATGGGGACATGCCGATGGGTGTCTTGTAGGCTGTTCTATATGCCCAGAGTGCATCATCCAGCTTCAGGGACCAATCTTTTCGTGAAGAATTAACGGTCTTTTGTAGGATCCACTTCAATTCTCGGTTAGAGACCTCAGCCTGGCCATTTGTTTGAGGGTGATAAGGCAAGGCTACCTTATGTCTCACTCCATATTTGGTCATCAAGGCTGTGAACTGCTTATTGCAGAAGTGGGATCCTTGGTCACTGATTATAGCACGTGGGACTCCGAATCGTGTAAATATTTCCTCTTCAAGAACTTGAGTACTACCTTTGCATCATTTGTGGGAGAGGCGATAGCTTCCACCCACTTAGTGACATAGTCGACTGCCACCAAGATGAAGAGGTTTGAACAAGACGAAGGAAAGGGACCCATGAAGTCAATACCCCACACGTCGAAAGGTTCCACTTCGAGTATGATGTTGAGAGGCATTTCGTGTTTTCTGGAGGTGTTCCCAAGTCTTTGGCACTCATCGCAGGAGGCTACAAAGGAATGACAGTCTTTATGTAAGGTTTTCCAGAAAAAACCTGATTGAAGTACCTTAGCCGCTGTTCGAGCTGGCCCATGATGTCCTCCGGCTTCAAGAGAGTGACAATGTCGTAGAATGTTTTGGATTTCATCTCGGGGCACACATCTTCTCACCATCCCGTCTGCACAGACTTTGAAAAGGAGAGGGTCCTCCCAGTAGTAATGCTTTACATCTGAAAAGAACTTCTTTTTCTGTTGGTAGGTTAGCCCATGTGGTATTATCCTCGTGCCAGGTAGTTGGCCATGTCAGCGTACCATGGATCACCGGTGTCACCAATCATAAAAACGCACTCATCTGGGAAGAATTCATTGATGGATGTGCCATCACTTGGTGCCTCTATGCGAGATAGGTGGTCTGCTACTACATTCTACACTCCTGGCTTGTCTCTGATTTCAATCTCAAATTCTTGTAATAGGAGAATCCACCGGAGGAGTAGGGGTTTGGCATCTTCTTTGGCAAATAGATACCTCAGAGCGGAGTGATCGGTGTGAATTATTACTTTGCTTCCCAAGAGATATGATCGGAATTTATCCAGAGCAAAGACTACTGCTAGAAGTTCCTTCTCAGTAGTTGAATAATTCTTCTGAGCGTCGTTGAGGGTTCTACTTGCATAGTAGATGGTTCTCAAGATCTTCTCCTTTATTTGACATAAAGCGGCACCACTGCATAGTCGCTGGCGTCGCACATAATTTCGAATGGAAGGCTCCAGTCTGGTGATATCACAATGGGGGCGGAGATGAGGCATTCTTTCAGTGTGTTGAAGGCTTGTAGGCATTTGTCAGTGAAGTCGAACTTGACGTCTTTAGCTAGGAGATCACATAGAGGTTTCGAAATTTTGGAGAAATCCTTGATAAACCTTCTATAGAACCCAGCATGGCCAAGGAAACTTCTGATGTCTTTCACCGTCGATGGTGGTGGTAATTTTCAATACTTCGACCTTGGCTTTATCAACTTCAATGCCTTTTGAAGATATTTTGTACCCAAGAACTATTCCTTCTTTAACCATGAAATGGCATTTTTCCCAGTTAAGCACAAGGTTAGTTTCTTCACATCGGGTGAGGATAGCGTCCAGATTATTTAGACAGGATTCGAAAGTGTGACCAAAGACAGAGAAGTCGTCCATGAAGACTTCGATGCTCTTCTCAAGATAGTCGCTGAAGATTGCCATCATGCATCTTTGAAATGTGGCTGGGGCATTGCATAGACCAAAAGGCATCCGATTATATGCAAATGTCCCGTATGGGCATGTGAATGTGGTTTTGTCTTGGTCTTCTGAGGCGATGGGTATTTGAAAATATCCTGAATAGCCATCCAGGAAGCAGTAGCGAATAGCATCCAGGAAGTAGGATATAATCTTGCCCAGCCAATCTTTCCAGCATCTGATCAATGAATGGTAGAGAAAGTGGTTTCATTCCGCGTTGCGCTGTTCAGTTTCCTGTAATCGATGCAGACTCTCCATCCCGTCGTGGTTCCTGGGGGGATTATTAGATCACCTTTGTCGTTGGGGACCACAGTGAGACCTCCTTTTTCGGACCACTTGAACGGGGCTCACCCATTGCTGTCGGAGATGGAGTAGATTATCCCAGCGTTCGAGAAGTTTGAGCACTCTTTCTTTACTACGTCTTTCATGTTGGGATTCAGCCTTCTCTGTGGTTGGACTAAAGGCTTGTAGGTATCTTCCATGTATATGTGATGTGTGCAGAAAATGGGGTTGATACCTTTGATGTCCGAAATGGACCAGCCTATTGCCTTCTTGTGGCTCTGAAGGATCTTCACAAGCTGTTCTTCCTGTGTACTTGTTAGGGGATGAAAATAATAACAGGCAAAGTACAAAATCAGAAAGGTACACATACTTCAGGTGTGATGGCAATTGTTTCATTTCTACGAGAGGGGGTTGTTCAATGGATGGTGGTAACTTCTGAGTAGATAGCTCTAATGGTTCTGGTGGTGGGTAGCGTGGTTTCGTATATGATTTTATCTTATCCAGAGCTGCTACCATTTGATTGTGTCAGGGTACATTAGTCGGTTATCACAGATTTCAGATAAAGCATTTTCAAGAGCGTTATTACGAATAATAGCAGATGATTATCCTGCACAATAGAGTCGACAATGTCTATGAAAAAGGTATCTTCTATATCAGCGGGTTTCTTTATAACCTTGGACATGTCGTATTCTAAAGTTTCGTTATGCAGCCTTAAATGATTTTTCCTTTTTCAACATCGATTAGTGCTCTAGCAGTTCTCATGAAAGGTCGTCCTAAGATTAAGGGCACCCTAGTGTCTTCTTCCATGTCAATTACAATAAAATCAGGGGGGAACACAAAAGTTCCTACAGTAACAATCAAATCTTCTATTATCCCTTTTGGGAATACTAAAGATCTATCTGCTAATTGTAATTGAATAGAAGTAGGCATGCATTTACCAATCTTAAGTTTGTTGAAAGTTGAGAGTGGCATTAAATTGATACTAGCTCCTAGATCACATAGCCCACTACCACAATCAACATTATCAATGGAACATGGGAATAATTGGCAAACCTGAGTCTCCAAGTTTTGGAGGGAGACTCTTGAGAAGTACTGCTGACACTTCCTGTGTAAGGTGTACAGTTTCCACTTCCTGCAACGATCTTTTGTTGGTGATGATATCCTTCATGAACTTTGCGTATATTGGCATTTGTTTTAAAGCATCTGCAAAAGGAATATTAATCGTTAGTTTCTTGAAGTGAGTTAGAAACTTTCCAAACTGTTCATCTAAATTTTTCTTTTTTATTCTGTTTGGAAAAGGAAGTGGGGGAAGAATTTTAGTGAGAGAGGAAGGAGTAGATTTAGGAGGCTCCTTCTCTCGGAAATAATTTTTGTAGGAGGTGGGGCTTCTTCAGCATCTCCTGTTCCTTCTCTGGATTTTCTTGAGGCTCATGAGCTTGCTGTTCTTGGTATCAGTATCATCTCGGGGAAGAGATGAGTTGAGCGGCCTACCACTTCTCAACGTCACTGCCTTGGCCTGTTCCCTTGGATTTGGGTTTGGCTGACTAGGGAAGGCACCAGGTGGCCTTTGTGCAAGCTGCTGGCTGATTTGCTCCAACTGTTGGTTGGTTGTTGTATCTGGGCTTCAACCCTTCTGTTAGTGGCTTCTTGATCCACGAGTCTGGTATGGGTCGTAGTCATGAATCCTTTCATTAAGTTCCTGAATTCCTCATTTGGATCAGAAGAGGTTGAGGATGGTTGTTGTTGTTGCTGGAAACCTGGAGGGGCACCTTGTGCTCTATAACCCATATTAGAATTTGGTTGGGGTCTGTTTCCCTGATAGGTATTGGAATTGTTGTTCTGCCCTCCTTGGTTCTGATCATTATTTTTCCATGAGAAATTCGGGTGATTTCTCCATAGGTAGTTGTTGTTGAAGTTATTGTTGTAGGAATTACCGGGGCGGTTTCCTATGAAGTTTACATCCTCGTACTGGTTTTTACCTTCGCACTGATGGGTTTCATGAGGACCGGCGCATATGACACATCCTTCTGTAGGTGGAACTAGTGGTGAACTTGTAGGGGGAGAAGCTATTGTTTTTACGATTTCGTTTTGAGATGTTGTTAGCTTTTCCACCATCTTTGCAAGGCACGAGATCTGGGCTGATAAATGATCCGTAGGCTCAACGTGGAGTAGGCCTGCTGCTCGTGGCATTCTTCCCTTGGATCTCGTCCACTGTCTTGTATTGCTCGTCATGGTTTCGAGAAGGTCCATTCCTCTTTAGGAGAGATTTCATCATGAAACTTCCTCCTGCAGAGGAATTGACGAGTAGTCGGTTCCCATCATCCAGACCGTTGAAGAATGACAGGCAGAGGGATTGATTGTCAAGACCATGGTGGGAACACTTCATTATCATATCCTTGAATCTGTCCCATGCGTCGTACAACGTTTCTCCCGGCTCCTGACAGAAAGTATTGATTTCACTGATCAATTGCCTCGTTCTACTGGTTGGGTAGTATTGGCAAGGAATTTTTGGGCCATTTGCAGCCATGTGGTGATTGATCGGGAGGGAAGACTTCGGTACCACCTGTTTGCTGAATCCGACAATGAGTGAGGAAATAGTTGTAGACGGATTCTTTCTTTGACGTTGCCGGTCTGACCAAAGGAATTGCAGAAGTCTAGGAAGAGACTCAGATGATTTGGGGCTTCATCTGGGTTCGCTCCACTAAACTTGCCTAAATCCCGGACGGCGGTGATGTAGTGGGTTTGAAAGCCCATCGTCCGGTTTCTAGCGGTGTTAGTTCGGGGAGAACTATGGCTGATGCTCTTCCTTCGGTATCCGGTTGGTGGTAATCAGAGAGGGCACGGTGTTCTGGTTGATTTGCATGGTCCATTTCATTTATAACTTCGTTATCGGTCATGGCTTGATTTCTCTGGTTTCTTCGTGCTTGTAATAAAGTGCGCTCGGGTTCAGGTCTCGGACTGATTGGTGGAGAACCTCGAGTTCGAGTGTTTGGCATGCACGGAAGATAACTTGTGGTTCGTCAGAAACTGCAAAATTAATTAGTAAATAGATAAAGAAAGACAGAGATATTGATTAGGCTGATAAACGTTAATTAAACAATACTGATATATATATTTTTTTTATATATATATATTTTTTTTAACAAGAGTAAAATGACAGATAAATAATGACAAGGGAAATTAAAAGATAGAAATTATAAGTTAGTAATTAGAGACAGAAATTATAAGTTAGTAGTTAGAGACTGAAATTATAAGTTAGTAGTTAGAGACAGAAATTATAATAGTAGTTAGAGACAAAAATTATAAGTTAGTATACTGGAAATGAAATGTTAAGGACAATGGAAATGAAATGTTAAGGACAATGGAAATGAAATGTTAAGGACAATGGAAATTAAATGTTAAGGACAATGGAAATGAAATGACTGAAAAATAAATGACAATAATATTAAGAAGTTAGAAGTCAGATGTCAGAAGTCAAATGTCCGAAGTCAGATGTCCGAAATTAGATGTCCGGAGTTAGATTAACAACAAAATAATATAAACAAAATATTACAGTATAGCAAGTGAACTACCGGAAACTAGGGAAATTGATGGAATCAATCTCCCCGGCAACGGCGCAAAAACTTGTTGGGATAAAACTACACTATAATAAATATAGATTTATAGCAAACTAATAGGCAAGTGCACCTATTCGGAATAGTATAACAAGTGTCGTATCCACAGAGAGATTGTTCAATTATCCTAGTCTTGGTAGTTAATTAAAAACTGTAAAAAGGGGTTTAGCGGAGGCAAGCTTGATTTGTTGTTGGATTAGTACAGAAATAATAAAAACAGTAAAAACAGGTGTGTATTAAGTGGATGGAAAATGTGCTAAGGAAGGTGAAATCGCCCAAATATAATTCAGATATTAATTATAATCCTGGTTTGCTCTTATTGTCTGTTAAGAATTTATCTTGTGGCCTTCCTAAATCATAGATAAGGACAACTCTTAATTAATTCAATAGACTTTTTACAATCAGAAAAAGTCTAAAATCATTAATTAGCTTTA
Organism: Limonium bicolor; assembly: GCA_023374045.1. Lineage (NCBI taxonomy): Eukaryota > Viridiplantae > Streptophyta > Magnoliopsida > Caryophyllales > Plumbaginaceae > Limonium > Limonium bicolor. Next base: position 41,541,873 of record CM041782.1, on the reverse strand, counting down.
AGCGAGATTCTTTTTATAACAGCGATGGATTTTATCTGCTAATCAAGGAGATAATATCTACGTTTATCTCTCTTTGTGGTCTATTCTCTAATTTACAAAATCATTGAAATTAGAGAAACCGTAAATGCATAAAAATGATCAGTTGTTAGGCATTTAATAATTTAGAGAGATAAAACAAATATTTATAAGCAAACCTGGTATTATAAATACGTCTGAATTATTTGGGGTTAAACACCCATCCTAAGCACAAATATAAAATTACTCACACATCGACAGTACTAAAAACAGAGTAAAGATAGAAATAACCATTATTCAGAAACTGCTTGCGAAGAACGGGTCTGCACTCGCTCACTTCTGCTGCCTCTTTTCTCTCTTTGTAAAATATCGCTTCTGTTTGAGTACGTACGTGAGTAAATGTGGTGAAGTGGTGAATAAATAAAAGATGGGGATTATGTGTGTTATGGTGGTATGAGAATGAATGGAAGAGAATGGAGTGTGATGAGCGTGGTTTGATTTTCTGGTTTTCTCCGTACGTCTGTTTAAGGTTGTAGTAGCTGAGTTTATATAGAGGAAGGGAAGAGGCAGATCCGTAAGAATTAAGTGCAGGTTGATTGCTCATTAATTGCAGGGGACAGAGAGCTGAAACGCGTGAGAGAATTAAGGTAGGCGGAGTAGTAGATGGATATGGCAAGTTGCAGACAGTCGGCGCGAAGAAGAAAACTGTTCGCGACTGATTTTTAGTCACGTCCGCGTTGGCGTCTGCCTGAAACCATGCGGTTGCTTGTGTGTGGTGTCGCCTATGCGTCGCGCCTTATATGGGGCGGTTCTCATGCGGTTGTTTCTATCTTTGTCCGCCCAATATGGGGCGGTTGTCCATGCGGTTTTATGTAGTCTTGTCCGCCTAAGAGTCCGCCCAGCCCCATGCGGTTGCTTATGTGGACACGAGTTGTTGACTTACTTTCTTCTACGAACTTTGACCAGCTCCAGATTCTTCGTTTGGACTCCGTTTTCTGAGCCGTTTGCGTCTATGCGTTCGTCTCTTCGTCTACTTTACTCCCAGCTTGGTTTTCCTCATGTTTAAACAATAAATTTGTGAGATAATAATAAAACATAAACTAAAGGAAAAACTAACCGAAGTGGAGAAATGAGCAAGAAAGTGTTAATATAATATATGAAATACACCTATAAAACATGCTCATTTGGACACTTATCAGGGATCAGCAAACTATATGCTGGTATGGTAAATGTAGTCTTAAATCATTTGGATCCCTTAAGTCGTTTAGCCATCTGATATTAGATTCTTTACATGTTGTACCAATTTACAATAATAATAATAACTGTAAATGTTAAATAAACACATAATAGTTCACAACAATATCATCACACAATCAATAACCAATAACCAAAACCAATAACAAACAAGATACGCGTTATAATTAACTGCACTTGTTAGTTGGCCTCATAGCCCTTATCCTTTTAAACCAACCACTTGACCTTCCAATTAATTTCCACCTCGAGCGTCATGTTAGGACAACTCTTAATAACTTATTAATGGACAATAGTCCCCTGGGTTCCAAAGGAACCGTTGCCAGCTGACCTTATGGCCCTGGATAATTTATTTGCCTTAAAGACGACCAATTTGGTCAAACCTGTGCACCAACAGTAGTGCCCTCTGCCATCATCGAATGTGGATAATGGATTCCCTGAGTGACTCTTGTTGGAGTCCCTCGTAGTGATCACGATGCGCAACCAGATAGTCGAAACTAGCTGGATACTAGCTGGATTCCTCTCTTTATAAGTTAGCCCTTTAGTCAGTGATACAATAACCAATCCTTGAGTTAAGACTATAATAGTTGACCATCAGTTAGGTTCTCATAATACCTAAAGGTCATCTAGTCTTATTCCAGTTTAGATGTATAAACTTCCAGTCATAAGATGTTCGCGTAAAATAAAACGCAATGGTGTTAAGCAATACAGTGTACAAGATCATATACATAAGTCACAGATATCGCTCTTAACAATTAAACACACAACGTCTAGACCTCAGGAAAATACTTAGGACATTCAGACCACACAATTAACATACCGTGCACCGTAGTAATCGCTAGCGTGAAGATTCACGCTCGTCCGGTATTCATCGTAGCTTGTTCTCTAGCACATGCCCTCTAATGCACTCAACTCTGGAATACAACTACATATTAGCTCTGTGTAATCCGTACCAATTGGTATCCTAACTAGTCACTACTTCCCCTAGTACTTACCCCGTGATTGTTCAATGTTTATCATTCGAGTTTTAAACAGTTTGGGATTAATCACATCCTCCTTTACTATATTGTAATTAATGTGTAGTATTTATTAACTACTTAGGATCCAATCCAAGTAACCCATCTCATTTATCCATAGGTTTGTTATTTGTATATCATACACACTACAATATAGTTGTTACTATATTTTAATTGTATCCTTGACTTATAAATCTTTATTCCTCCTTTCAAGTTATAAGTTGGTCAACTTGACCTCTTTGGTCAATTAAGTTGACTTGGCTAATTATGTAGAGTTGGTTAATTATCCAAGTACATATTTTTATATAATTCGTATTGTAACCCTCGTACTATAAAACTCACTCACCATTTAATGTGTTACACTTTAACATAAGAACTTTATATTTAATGTGTTTCAATGTATATTCCCATCTTATAACACCTATTACTTAATATTATATGGTTCCTAACCCTATCATATAATCCATTCCCTTATATATATATATATATATATTAATTTCCCTTACTCCATTAACCAAAATCTCAATCCTTTGATTATATACTCCTATATATAAGTATACTCATTTCGAATTAAATGTCATACTGAGTGACTTTTATCCATTTAACCTTGGTGTACTTATAGTGACACATTTGTTCCTATAATTGTATCATTATTAATAGCGTTACATCAATTCTCCATTAATTCAACTACTTAATTCAACCACCATTATTTAATTCCACACCATTTGGTCAATTGTTCCAACCCTCCAGTTATATTCATATATGCATATAATTATATATATATATATGTGGTTGTCAAAAGTTTCAAGGTCATATATATATACATATATATATGCATGTATATATATATATATATATGTGGTTGTCAAAAGTTTCAAGGTCATATATATATATATATATATATATATATATATATATATATATATATATATAAGTGTCCCATAAATATATACATTTATATTCTCATAGTTTTCTAGGTTCCACATGATTAATAAATTTTCTTTTACAACACTTCGTTTAATTTTTTGTTTATCAACGTATATACGTACAAATATGTACTGTATTTTGTCCAGTTATGTATATATATGTATAATTAGGCAGTAACCGAGATTTGTTTGTTTGTCATTTTCAACAAGGAAACTTGTACATATATTTTTGTTCAACTCTAATATTTTATTGCCACAAAGAAGGTAAATTAGTTTGTTGGTTATATATATACATTATTTGTTATCTTTATACAACATTTTACATCCGATTAATTCTATTTATATTCACTTAACACTTAAATCCTTGTGAGCGTATCATACTGAATTTACCAACTGTTCAGTTGTTTATTTAACTATTCAGTGCCCACTTTATTAGCACACTATACCCAAATATTTAGATGTATGGTACCTATATCATATAATGTATATACAACCATGTAACCTAATATACAATTATATTAGGTACTTATTTAACTTTCTAATTTATCAATTAACCTACTACACTAACCTTAGTCACAACTCTTATCATACTAGAAACCTACTATTTGATTAATACCGATTTACCAAAGTGTCTTAGTTACTAAACTATTCCATAACCATACACTACCTAAATGAGCACCTGTTATTTATTACATATATAAAACTAGTTTATTCTAGTTTTTTTTTTCAAGTTATGGAATATGGATACTTAATCATTTTTTTAACTCTCCCTTTATCCTATTCGAACTCAAATCAGATCAGTTAGGTCAATTTAAAACGCAAGTGATAGAGTATGTCCCCTGAGTTTATGCTTGACAAGCATTCTTTTAATTTAACCTCTATCACATTCAAGGATAAGAAACGGCAAAGCGATGAATATTTCCAACAGGAATACACTTGTTGACAAGCACCAAAATGATTCGACATGGACAGCTATGGAACAAGGCAACCCAGAAGAAAAGAAAAAAACAAATAATAAATGTCTGCGCCCTTCAAGGTCTAATGTATTCTAGTTGTATTATAACTATATTTTTTTTCCGAACACTTTCTAAAATTTACCAACTTGTGCAGTGTACCTAAATCACTCATGTTACACTTATATTACCAGAATTCCACCCATACTATAACCATAGCATGACCTATGTTTTTATAGCATATATAATCATAAAGCTTACAAGAATAAGCCTAAACAGTCGCCCAACACTACAAGAAAAGCATAGTATTAGTGACGGAATTTTTCCAACGGAATTGTTCCGTTTGTGTAAGTCGCTATTAGCGACAGAGAATAATACTATATTAGTGACGAACATATATTTTCTCGTGTAGCACATTATCCTCCTATATCAGTAACAGATTTTGCTACAGAATTTCTGTAGGAGTTGTTTTCCGTCGGAATAGAGTCTAATTTCCGTAGCAAATATTTGGCGGGCAAAATGGAAAAAGTTGGCGCCATAGTTTCAGCAATTTATTCCGTCACTAATAGTTACCTACGGAAATGAAATGTCCATAGCAAATATGATATTTCCTTCGGAATATTCCGTTGGAGATAAATAAATTTTAGCTACAATAATTTATGTTGGAGAAACACAATTCTGTTTGAAATACCCAAAAAATATATGCTCATATTTGACTGCCTATTTACAATACACCCTTGTTACATGAAGTTAAGCTAATACCAATGATATCCCTAACATTTTTTAAGTATACAAATATTTTCTCATTAAACATATTGATATCATGTAATTAATTAATAGATTTTAAATAAAAAATTCTATGAAAATAAAAAAGCATTTATATAATGGATAACAAGCTTAAAAATTTTTTCATTTGTGTCGGTTTAAAACTATTATTTTTTAAATCTATACCGAAAGTTTTGAGATATTATAACTATTTAGATTATTTTTTATTTTCTTTTTTTGTAAATTGATCAATTTAAAACTTATAGTCTTTAAAAAATATGAAACTTGTACAAATGTAAAATATCACAACTAGATACGCTTTTAACAAACATTAAAATGTATTATTTTTTAAAAAAATGATTAAAACATAAACATATATAATTCTTAAATTTTCAAAATAATAATAACTTTGTAAATTATTTATGATGATACTTAAAAAATTACACTGTATAAAACCTTTCAAATCTTTATTATATAACTCTAAGGATAGAAATAGAAAAAAATAATGATAAAAATTCTTAATATATCTTGTACAGTATAAAAGATATTTTAGTCTAAAATATAATAAGAATATTAATTTTTTAAACAATAATATATGAATAGTAATTATATTAGTAAAAAAATAGATCTTATTTACCCTTCTCAATTTCACTCTCGACAACGATTTCTCTCGCTCTCTTTTCTCTCGTTCTCTTCTTCTCCATGTCTGAATTAAGTCGCACTCCAGTCTCCATCTCTGAAGTCGAAACCAGTTTCTTGAGTCTCCATCTCTATTGATTGAAGATTTGAAAACAGCCAAGCTGGTAATACTCTCTTCTCGTGCTGTAATTTTGTAGCCCTAACTTGTGAATCTCTCCTCTATATGTAATTTTGCAACCCTAACTGGCAAACATGGAACTTGCGCCGCGGCTCTCTTCATTCTCTTCCCGTGTTTACGTTCTGCAGAGATGAATTGCTGAGTTGAAGATAGGGCTTAAGACATTTCATCTAGGAGTCGGCTAGTAATATTCTCCATCACTGACGGTAATTTGCAACTCTTACTGGCGATTAACATACATGCTTTATGCTCTCTCATTCTCTTCTTGTGTCTGGCTGTCTGCGCCTCTACAGAGTTAAATTACTAACTACACACTATACTACTACTTGCTTGAGTTTGTATATGGAGTTGTGCGTGCGTACATCCAGCGGGAACCCAAATTCCAACTGCTTTGTTGGGTCCTAAAAGAAAAGTTAGATACAAACTAAATATCATAGATGTTAAGGTTCCCGAATAATAATACATTATTCTCTTTTCTAAAGTATTATCATGAACCTAAAATAAATGCTACCAAATCTTAAATATTAAATTAAATTTTAACTGAACTCTTGATCTGAAATTAAAAAAAAAGCTCTTGATCTGAGATTTGAACATATAGTCACTGTGCAAGAGATGTGAGTTGGTTCAAGAGAAGAATTGTTGTTTTATGTGTTAAGAATATGGTAGAGAAGAGGAGTTGTTAAACATGCAAGGCTTCTGGTGCTTCTAATCGTAGATCGATAATAGGAGTAATCATTAATCTTCTTCTATATCTTAGTTATTTTTGCTGTTGTGTTAAGCTGTCTTGAGTATCTCAAATATTGGTTGATTTGGTTTATTTAATGTAAGCATCACAAGTTGTCTTGAGTTTCATAATCAAATGAACTTCCAACCAATCATAGTCTTCCTGTCCAGCAACCTTCAGCTTCATCTTCTCAACTACAGTCCAACACTAGCAATAATTCACAATCTGATGTGGCTCCTACAAGTAGTCATTCTCAAATTCAACAGCTTGTAGCAGTAAATCAGATTAGTGAGGAGGTGATAACAGAGACTCCGGCTGCTGAACTTTCACAGCCTGTGGAAAATTGATGAGACCAGACCTCAATAGCACACACAATACGGCAATTTAAGACAACCCAGAAAGGATAGTTCTCAACTTCTCATTGATAGCAAAGATAGGCAATAAAACAGTAGTAAAGAGGATAGATCATGGAAGGGTTCCCTGCCAAAAGAAGTAAATCAGGCTAAGCCTGCCAATTTCCACAGAGTGGCCAACAATAAGACAATTCCAGAATGCCTATCTATGACTCCTTCCTTTCCTTAAATAGTTAACACCCTTGGCCTATAGCCCACACACAAAACGACACCCACACAGACAACAATAACACACAACAAGAAATGGTGCCAAGTCCAAAACAAGACACGGAGAGCATCCGGCCGGCCTAGCCGATGAGAATAAAGTTGCATAGGGTATCCGTCCGTCTCCAGCCGGATGAAAATAGGACTTAGACAAGGCAAAATACCGTACGACCGACCGCCTGTGGTCAGCCAAAGATACTAAGAGAGGGTAAAACTGTACGTATACATATAAAATACAGGCTGGCACCATGGAACCAAGGCCCAAAATACTATAAATCGGGATGTACCCCCATGAAATAAGACACGCTACATTTGGCAATCAAACTTACACTCGATTCTAACTAAGGCTCTCTCTCTCTCTACTCTTGTGAAATTCTGTAATTGAGACCAGGTAACGTAGAATAGAGGATCAGATCGGATTGTATTCGGATAGCATATACTGTTTCATCTGGCGCCGTCTGTGGGAATCGAACGGCAAGAAGCAACCACGAGACCACCTAGAAACAGGGAAGTAATCTGTAACGATTTGTAGTGTAAATCCTGAAACAACTAATGACATTTTTTGCAGGATCTGAATACGAGAAATGGCTCCAAGATCAAAGAAAACACCGAAGAACGCTACCGAGGATAACAATCGTTCTGAAGAAGAAATGAATTCGGAGATGCCAGAGGCCATCTCAAAAAAGATCTCGAAGACATGCTAAGGGGATTAGTCAGATCCATTGACGAAAAAATTATAGAGGGAAACGAAACTCTGCAACAGGAACTAATGCAAGGGACGAGGAGTATCAGAAAAAATGGGATGAAATGACTGAGACCATAGAGCAGCTGAGAAATAAGGATTCCAGAGGCAGCAACGGCGAGGAAAGTAAGGATAGGAAGCGTAATTCAATCATCAGTGAAGAAGAAATGGAAGAAGATGACCATAGACATGAGCTTGTACCCCTTCTCAGAACGGATAAGAAAAGCAAAACTCCCACCGCATTTCGTTGCTCCGACGGTTGAGAAATATGATGGGACTGGAGACCCCACCCAACATATTAAGAAGTTCATGTTTGCCATGAACACTCAGGGGATTAGCTCCCTCGCTCTCTGCAATTTATTCCCGGAACGCTTTCGAAGAGAGCGTTGGGATGGATCTCCACGAGACCGCCACAGTCCATCACGAGCTTCAAACAGCTGACCGAAGAATTTCAGCAATACTTCGCTGCGAGTAAGAGGGTTAAAAAAGAAACATAGAATTAATGGACGTTAAGTAGCGAAAAGGAGAAACCGTGAAGGAGTACAGCGAGCGCTTCCATAAGAAGGTCGCAGAAATCGACGATATCGATGAAAAGATCTTGATTAAGGCCTTTGGAAATGGCTTGGCCCAACCTCGACTTGCTGGAAAGATTGCGATGAAAGCGCCAAAAACTCATAGGGAATTAACTGAAATGATCCATGATTTTTTTGAAATCTGAGATAGTAGAAAACAAGGCTAAGGAGCTAGCAGATAGCTTCAAAAATACAACAGCATCAGAAAAAAAGGAATGACAAGGTGGAGGTGCCGGAAGAGGAGGATCAAGATACAAGCCGTATTATTACAAATCAACTGCCGGATCCTTCTCTCAGGGGCCGCAACATCAGGGAGCAAGGACTGTTGTCTACATCGACCCAGGAAAGTACGCTGCTGCAGTAAGGGATGGATACCTCCCTCAGCCAAGAAAGCCGCCACAGGGAGAAATTCCAGTTGCATTCTGTGAATACCATGGGAGCCGCAGCCATCGAACCGTAAACTGTGCCACTCTGGCCAAAGCTCTGAGTCATTGAAGAGAATAAGAAAAAGGGAAAGCAACAAACCGGAGCGCAAAGATAGTATGGCGGTCAGCAGGGCAGCGCCCAGAGCCTGTGGAAAACAGTGAGCAGTTAGTTGACCAATCTTCAGCAGAACAGGATGCTAGTGTATCCAAAAAGAGAGGAAGAGGGCCCAACAAACATAAACACGTGCCACCAAATCCTAGTAGTCGCAAGATTATTACTACTTTGAATGATGAGTGAGTATTTAGTCTTTATTTCATTTTGTGTAATGTGAAGCTTATTTAGTTAACTATTGTTTTCAAATTAAATTTTCCTGTTTAGGAACTTCTTGGAAAAAAATGACATTGTGCGGGCATTAACAAAGGGAATTCAACTTCACTTTACTGATGCTTGGCCCACTTGGAAGAAGGTTCCGCTACAAGTGTGAGAGGAAATATGGCTGAAGTTCCAAGTAATGTGTCCACTTTCCCTGACCTCTGTTTTTTCTTTTGAATTTAATAGGACTTCACGATTATGATATTATCTTGTAGTATATTTTTAATGCGAGAAAACTGTTTTTTGATGTAGATGTATTGAATTTTTTCTCCTCTGTTACTAGTCCAATAATCTATTGTCAATCTAAAGAAAATGGGGATTTTGTTTTATTATCAATGCCTGGTTGGACCTGCCCTGGTAGAAACGTTATGTGGCTGAATGATTGAATGTGAGATCACTGAATAAACTAGAATTATGTATGTGGACCTTTTGATGGACAGTGTGTGCTCCTTAATTTTGTTTGTGAGTTGCAAAATTTGATCTCTTGGGTACTAGATCTGAGTTTAGTACTATAGCTTATTTTGGTGAGGAATGGTTGTAGCATAACACAAGATAAATGAAATGGATACTAATACTGTGGTGCATAGCAACTTTATCTGTTGAAGCCTGCAGGCTGCAACATAGTGCATACAATATGAATTTCCAACTCTCTCAATGATTGAGCCTTGTATTACATAAAGTTGATTGCTCCGCAAATGGAAATTGTTGTGTTTATCCAAATAGCTCATAAGATTAGCGTAATCTCGTGTTCTATAATAGCAGATTTTGTGAGGAAAGTCTAATATTGGACCTTATTTTTAGTTTTATGGATTCTGTCAATAGTCTTCATATGTAGCTTCTGATTTTTTTGTCTCATGGTTCTTTGTGGGTCAAGTGCTATGTAGAAATTGCAATGCTATCCTGTCTGAAGTGATTTTTTCATTTACCAAGGGAAGAATAAAGCTGATTCACTTTGTTCTCTGTTTATGCTAATCTCTGCTTCTGACTATTTTTTATGCATCTCTTTTTATTGTCTTCTGAGTGTGCTTTGGATTAGAAAGAAGGTTGAGGAAAGGATAACGGAGGGTATATATCAACTTTTGTTTCCATCTTCCCTTTATTTTGAAGAATGAACTTGAGTCGTCCCACTTCTTTTTACTATGGCTCTGGATCCAGATCTGAGTTATGTTTATGTTTCTACTTGTTTAGCCTCTTTTTGGTTTTGAATATGGAATGAGAAGTTTGACCAGAAATGTATGATAGATGAAAATAGAATAGATGCTAGCAATTGAATCCAAATGAAGACATGATGTTGTTTTGTTAAGGGATTATGTGCTTCACAAATTTATTCTATTTAAGGCACTATTAACTGTATATGTTTCTAATATTTCTTTATCAGCTTAACAGTATTCATGTATTTAGATATATCATTTTTATGTCCTCAATATTTTTAACTTGTATGTTAATGACTTTGTATTGTAGACATTATTTTCATGGACGTCGGAAGATACTGATGTTGTCAAAAAAATATGGGAGAAGTCTTGTAAGGATCGCTTCAGAGGGATGTTGGAAGATGAGAGAAAGAATGCTAAGAAGCACTTTAAGACTTCTGATATTGCACAATGCAGAGGATATAACATGGGTTGGATTAGAGATGACATCTAGGATCGGCTGATTGACGAATCTTCTGACTCTGATTCTGAATCTGAGTCTGATGATGATTATGGTGATTGAGGTATTGAATTTATTTAGATGAATTCTTTTAATGATTATAATTAGTTAATTCATTGATTGATTGATTTTTGACATATTTCACTCTTGCTAATTTTGCAACCTAAACTAGCGTAGAAGGAATATACATGTCTATTGTCCGTTGTTGTATGTTCTTGGTAATTTTGCAATCTAAACTGACAAACTAGGAACATATATGTCTGTTGTCTACTGCATTTTCTCTTGGTAATTTTTCAACCTAAGCTGACATACAAGGAATATACATGTGTAATGCATTTTTGGATGTTTTTGCAACCTAAACTGGCTTACAAGGAACATACATGTTTGCTGTTGTATCTTCTCGGTATTTTGCAACCTAAGCTGGTGTACAATGAGGATACATGTGTGCTGCATTTTATGATAATTTTGCAACCTAGACTGCTGAATAAGGAACATACATGTTTGCTATTTGCTGTTGTATCTTCTTATTTGCAACCTAAGCTGGTGTACAAGGAGGATACATGTGTGCTGCATTTTATGATAATTTTGCAACCTAGACTGCTGTATAAGGAACATACATGTATGTTGATTGCTGCTGTATCTTGGTAATTTACAACCTAAATGGCAGAGAACATACATGTTGTTGTCCTGTCTTCATTCTTTTCTTAAATGTGTTTGCACCTTTGAGAAAGATGAAAAATTGAACATTTTGTTCATTTTTTCATCTTGTATGAGATGAGTATCTTAATTTCAATGTGATTGTCTTCTACTTCAGTGCTAATACCCATCTTCTTTTTTGATCATGCAGTGTTCCCTTTCGAAGGCTAGGAGATAACTACAAACTTTTGTTACTATGTACAACAACTATTATTTGTTCCTTTTGAACCGTTCTGTGAAGGCTATGAAATGTAATGGGTATATGTGTTACCCAACCTTTATACATGAAGCCTTTTTTAGTTGGGTAATGTATGTGATCATTTCACCTAATATATGAATGTATAAAGGCATTTGATCTTGAAATACCCCAAATCTAAATAATATTATTAAATCATTATTTATTGGAATATAATCCAAATATGAATCATTTCACGTACGCATGCAAACCCATGCATGAAAACGTTACGTAAAAACAGTCGTTTCTCCATAAACGCTAAAACGCCTTAGAAGCATATGGTCAAACATGACCTTGTATGACCCTCTAATATTCAAACCAAATGGTCATACAATTATTATATGAATATACAAATATATTCCCTAAGCTAAATTCAGTCAAAAACGCAAAACGCTCGGGAGTGCTCACGCCCGCTCCTTAAAGCACGAAAAGTCCGGAGGAGTGCCGAGGTGGCACGAACTCCTATAAAATTAATTCCTTGAGTTCCTAACATCATTATTAACCATTATAAAGAGACCCACGAAGTGGTTTCTCAAAATTCAGCAAAACCACAGGAGGACTTCTTAGCGCTCCTTTTTGCCCGGGTGTGTCCCGATGGCCCGTAAATTATGTCATGGGTTGATGTAACCCCATATAACCCAATGTAACATCTTAGTATATGTTTATTTACTATAATAAGTGTTTACAAACACTTGGAACTCATAAAAATAATTTGTTTCCCAAAATTTCCTTAGAGCACAAAAACACACCTTCGGGTGTCACGAAAACGCGTTTTACGCAATTGCCTTGTAGTTTTTGACATGCCACGAATTGGTAATCTTAAATATGGTTAAAATGACCTTCTAAATAAGTTGGTGTGACTAGTCAACAAGGCTCTCTATAGGGGCCGAATTTTAGAGCAAAAACTAGTATAAAATTTGCCTTTAAAGTTTATAAAAGGTTTAATACATGGTGACTCACCTTCCCATGTGTTGTATTACTTAATGTCAAAGTATTTAGGTCTCATATGACCAGCAAGCTGTCGAAATTAGGCCATGGAATAAGGCCATGTGAGCTAGAACAAAACAAATGAGAAAAAGCAAAAAGTAGATCTAGGATTCACTTTTCTAGATTCCTTCTTTTCCATGTGAACTAACATGCTTGTCCTTAGCTCTTCATTACCGATTGGGACGCTTCAAATAACCTTGAATTCGGACATATACAAGAGAGGAAGAAGACAAGCTTAACTTAGAAAAATCAAAAGAAGATACCTTACCTTTTCTCACCTTGTCTTCTAGTTTGCATTATTTTTTCTCCACCTTGCCTTGTCCTCCATTATGGCCGATTTCAATGCAGGAAAGAGGGCATTTATTGAGCCAATAACTCATTGAATAAACTAAGGAAAAGTATAGTCATTTGACATTAAGAATTAAGAAAACAAAAATCAATTCCAAGTCACTCTCTTCTTGCATTTACGTGAGCTAGGTCTCATTTCTCTCTTTGCACTCTTCTCCACCGAATTGGTAATGCTCTCTCCTCTCTCTTCTAGCTTCATCTTCTTCCTTTGAAGCTCTTAAGTCCATTAATGGAGTTTTAACTTCTATCTTCATCTTTAAGGTAATTTCCTAGCATTTCTTGGCAAGTCTTGAAGCAAAACTCTTCCTAGCATAACAAGGTGTTTCGGCATCAATTAGTTCTCCAAGGAGATTGTCCAAACCAACATTAAACCAAGGAGCATCTCAAGGTTATCTTAAGGTAGGTTTTGAAGCTTGAAAATCCTTAAAGCACATTTTTATGTGTAACCAAGTTCTACTTCTTCTAAGTCTCTTTTCTTCTTCATTATGATGAAGGAAAACTTGTTCTTCATCTACCTTAGGAGTGCCGAATTTATAAGGAGAAAAGTCTAAGGTAAAGTCTTGTAAAACTACTTACAAATCTACTTAAGGTCTTTGTTGAAGATCTAACTCCTAAACACCTTCACCTCTTGCATAAAACCGAAGAGGAGCATCAAGTTTACCTAGGAGAAAGCTTGGAGATTCAAGAAGAGTTCAAGCACTTAACCACCTTTGTTAAGAAGTAAGTTTACTAAGTAAATCTTTATGTTATAAGCTTTGTTAAGCTTCTAAAAATATACAAAAATTATGTACATCTCCTAGGTTTATTAAAACCGAAACTATATGGTATTATATGCCAAAAATACAATCTATAACTTATATAGAAAATATTTACCTTAAGACACATTTTTGTGTCACAAAATTTAGTTATGTTACAATTAATTCAAGCCCGAATTATCAAGGGCAAAAATGCTTATTTTTGAGCTAAGAATTTATATAAGACATTACAATAATTTTTACATGAGTTATATAACTCCTATGAATTTATGTATAATTATTATGACATATAATCCACTTTTATATACTATATGGTCACCAAATAAATATGGCCGAATGCTTTATTTGAAAAATAGGTATTAATGACCTACTTAGGTATATAAACTTATCACAAAGTTTGGTGAGTTAAAAATATTTTATGAGAGCTTAAATGGCTAATTAATTAAGTTATGTGGCTTAAATGTAATTTTTACAAAGTAGTGCATTTATTGTGAAAGCCGAGAGCTAAAGGGGTGTTGGTGTAATTATGATATAATATAAGGTTAGGAATTAAGTTTAAGAATTTTAGATAATTTAAACACCTTAAAATAACTTTTATAAAGTTTTGGGCTATTATGTGATTTATAAAAGTTGTTATGAAAGTTTAGAACTTATTAGTGGGCAAATTCATAATTAAGAGATTTATTAGGCTCACTTTCGAAATTTGAGGAATTATATATTTAGACTTTAGTTTATAAGTTATTAAGAGACTATTACAAAGTTTTGGGATGAAAATGTAATTAAGGAAGAATAAATGACAAAGCCGAATTACTTTGGGTTAGTTTGGTAATTTAAGGATTTATACATATATATTCGGCATTTATGGAGAATTAAAATTAAAACTATAGTTTATAAGGCATTATGTAAAGTTTATAAGATTTTGTGGTTAGATTGTAATTATAGAGAAAATTATTATTGCCGAGAATTTAAGGGGCTAAGTTGCTAATTTTGAAAGTTATAATATTAAAAGCTATATACCAAAATATTAGTGTGACTATGTAATTTAGCTAAATAAGAAGTTAAAACTCTATAATATAAAGAGATTAGAATTTAAATGTAAAGTTTATGAATTAATATGGTTGTTTTGTAAATAACCGAAATGTAAGTTAATAATTTAGATTTAAATAATAAAGGTCCTACATGGATATTTGGAGGAATTAGAAGAAAGAATTTTAATTAAAGGAATTATGGAATTAGAACTATGGCTTATATAGTTAAAAGGAAGTTAAAAGGAAAACAATAAATATTATTTATGACTAAAAGGAGAATAATGAGATTATAAGAATATTGTGTCGTTATAAGACATTTAAATATAGTTAAGAAAATTATAAGTTGTTAATGTCACTTAGACAATTAAAATAAACAACAATATAGTACATGAATATATGAATACATATATGTACATTAAAGGATTTATAAATAAATCAAAAGGAACAACAAATAAGATATACATTAAATCATGAGGTAATTAAAAGGAATAAACCTCACATGAAATAACAAATACGAGACTTGTTAAAAGATCCAATAGAATTATTATATAAGGGTAACATAAATTAACCCTCTCAGTTAATCCTATTCTAGGACTTTGTTTGACCAGACGTTGACCGGGAAACTACAAGTACAATCTACGGTGAACGGTATGGGATTCTTGCAACCTGTTTTCTACCGGATTACACCGGCTTGTGTGCTATCTGTTGTTTGAAATAACGACCAAGATAATTAATGTAAAATGTTGTTTACTCTTGTGCGCTGTTGTATTATTTTATGTGCGTGAATATTACTGACTACAACGTGTATGTCCCACGCATACAAACACTACTATACCAGTGGATTAAATACCTGCGCTTCAGTATACCGAGGACTTGTACTCAAGTTTCTCACTAACTTCACTTTATAATAACGCCATTATCCTAAACGTGATAATTGACAATACACATTGTGTTCTTGTTTAACGTCTTTATATGACATTAACAATTCTATATACTAGGAGAACGAGGAGCCCAGTTGGATCTGACCATGCATGCTACAGGAGCTGTACCTGTCTCAGGTCGTCTCCTACTACGTCGCGACGGAACTTTCAGTTGGGAGGAAGACTCTATTCCTCCCGGGTTTCTAATGCCCTTCAGTTTGAGGAAGACTTCATTCCTCTAGTGGGATTCTATTTCCCACGCCTCTCAGTTCAGGGTTTAACTACGTTATCTCCTGGGGTTTTTTAACCCAACCTTTCAATCTTAACGAGGTCACTATACCTCCACTATTAAGATATTCAGTTATACCTGTCAGTCCCATTGTGTGGACCGACTATCATTAAAGAGTTTCAGTTCAGCTAACACGACCTTCTGTGTCTTGTTCTATGTGACATTATTGTCCTTGTATGGATACTTGTTATTATCAGACTATGCTTGTTTACAGCTTTATAAAAATGAACTGCATGTGTTCGACAAAGTAGTTGGTGTGGCCCGGTAGACGATGGGCTGCACATTTTCCATACCAGCATTGTTTGCTGAGCCCCTTTGGGGGCACCCCCATTTTTCAGGTACCTGAAGTTGGGAAGATTACCACACCGAGTGTAGGTGGGGTAGATTCAAGCTATGGGAGTCTTCTTCTAGACATTTATTTTACTTAAGTATTTTACATTAGAGTTTGATTCCTAGTATCTCGGATTATATTCGTATTCAGACCGTGACTTTGGAGATTGTATTTGGATTTAGCCTTGTTGGTCACAAGGGTGGCCAACGGCATTGTAATACCCCCGGTTGTTGTATTTATTTCCGCTGCAGTTGTATTTTATTTGGAGTGATCGCCGTTCAGTTTATTGGATTTCGGGTTGGGGTGTTACAAAAAGTGGTATCAGAGCGTAGTTACGCTCTGGATACAAGGATACACCGAGATTAGGATATCTAAGACTTAGGTTAAGGGTTGAGAGATAGTATTGAAAAGAGTTTAAGTTAGTTTTACTTAGACTACTATCCAAGACCAAGATTTTGACCACAGTGCCTAATATACCTCAACATCCTGCAGATGTCAGGAAGAGGGACGACGTGGACAGGCTGATGAGGAGCCAAACATCAGGCTGGCAGACATTGCCACCTTAATCGCTCAGGCATTTGCACAGGCGGGGTTGCACAGCAGCAGCAGCTACCTCCACCACCACCACCCAGGGAGAGAGACTAGGTGAAGAGTTTGGCTGATTTGAGGCCGACTGCATTCAAGGGGCAGACTGATCCTGCTCACTTAGAGACCTACATCATGGAGATGGAGACAGCGTTCGAGACGCTTGCAGTCCCAGCTAGAGAAAAAGTAAGACTTGCTGCCTTTTATCTGAAGGATGCAGCTAGAGATTGGTGGAACATGGTGAAAGCCGACCACCTGGACGACCCAGCTTTTACTTGGGGACATTATACTGCACTACTTAGGGGCAAATACTACCCGGCCCACACCAGGATGGTGAAGACCAGGGAGTTTGACGCCCTGGAGCAGACGGGAAAGATGACCGTTGATGAGTACTATGCGAAGTTCACTTCGCTACTCTCCGACTATTACCCGGTATAGGATACTCGGACCAGGTGTTGGTCGACCGGTTCTACGGGGGACTGAGCCCTCGACTTCAGTTTGGGATGGGACCAATCATCCCTACCAGTTTGCAGGTAAAACCAGAAACATAAACCAGTTAAAAATTTTATTACCTACTATACCCCGTCATGGGAGAATTGGAGATTAATACCTTGAGATTTCAGGAATGCTATCATGCCGCCTCCGTGGTGGAGATCACTTGTAAGAGAAGGGATGCTTTGAGCTCCCAAAAGAGGAAGGACGGACCTGGTGGCGAAGATGCCAAGCAGGGGAACTCCAATAAGAGGAACAAACCCTATCAGAAAGGCCAAGGGTCCTATCAAGGGAAGGGGAACCAAACTACTGGGAACCCCAGTCAGGAACCCACGGAGCAGCAACTTCACAGAAAACCTACCCATCTAAGGGTAGGCACTCTAATCAGACAGTAGATTTAAACTTTTGTGATTACTTCAGTACCGTTGGATGGTATAATTAATCTTGATGGTATTAGGTTCTGGACATGGCTCAAACACGGGCCAGAAGTATGTCCGCCGTTTCAACTGTAAACAGTGCGGAAAGGATCACCCCACCCCGGCGTAGACTGCCAAGGGGAGAAAGTCATGTGCCGCTACTGTCAGATACTCGGGCATCGTGCCTTCGAGTGTATCCGAAACCCGGAGAGCAGGAACTACCGCCCGGGAGCAAAGCCAAACACAGGCCAAAGAATGGAGCTAGCGATACACGCCCTCCACCAACAAACCAGGCTCAGGGGTATAAGGGCAAAGGCCCAGCATCGGGACCCGCCCTGCATGTCATGGACCGCTCAGATGAGGCTGGTCCTTCTACCAACCCAGGTATTTCTAAACCATGTGAACCTGTTATTGAGCAATGGATGATGTGAATGAGTGCTTGCATGCCTTGATTGCCTAATTGGGTAGGAAATAATTAGTGAGACTCACTAGAAAAATTTAAACCACGTAGGAAGCTATAAGATATGCTTTCCTATCCCCTCACCGCCCTCCCTGGGGAAAACATTATCAAAGTACAAGAACCAGGGAACGAACAATGTAAGGTTATCCAACCAGGTTTGATATTACTCAAAGGATACCTAACACCGGAGACACAAATTGCAATCATTAGAAAATGTCACGAATTGGGAGCAGGACCAGGAGGGTTCTACACTCCAGAATTTCC
Source organism: Limonium bicolor (assembly GCA_023374045.1). Classification (NCBI taxonomy): domain Eukaryota; kingdom Viridiplantae; phylum Streptophyta; class Magnoliopsida; order Caryophyllales; family Plumbaginaceae; genus Limonium; species Limonium bicolor. The sequence goes on along the minus strand of CM041782.1, from coordinate 41,523,221 downwards.
AGGAGATCAAAAATGAAGCTGAAAATGATGTGCTTAGGAAAGGATTGGAATCCTTACTCAAAGACCTACCAGGATACAAGAAATGGAGATGGAGCACAAGTGCCAGAAATCCCAGAAGAATTTTACAAATTGTGGAACAAGCAGTTGATACAGCTCAGCAACTAGAAGAAGATCCAGTTCCCAATCTAAGGGCTGATCTATGTATCATCAACTTCTATGAAGAAGGAGGCCGTTTAGGTCTACATCAGGACAATGATGAGCACAAGGGTCCCTCGATCAGGGGATACCAGTATTGTCCTTGTCAATTGGAGATGACGCAGAGTTCCTTTATGGCGAGCAGAAGCGTGTGGACCTTGCAAAGAAATCATATTGAGTTCAGGAGATGTTTTAATAATGGGTGGAAAGTCAAGGTTGCTTACCATGGAGTTAAAAGGATTAAGTTAAACACAGCACCTTCGACAGTGATAAACACCACTCACATGAAACCAGGAAGATTAAGTTTGACTTTTAGAAAGTATTAGTGTTGTAATTGTTTTGGACACCTGAAAAGAGATCTCATCAATGAAGCATTATTGTTATGAAAGTGAATGTCTTTAGACCCCATCATATATCAGAGTACTTACTCAGATTCTGTTATTAGGTTGTGCTAAGGAGACGGAAGGTGCCTTAAGTATACTTACTGAGGAGGAGGCCAGCAAGGGCGGCGCGATCCTCACTGGTACCTTTCCGGTTAATGGAGTGGATGCATTAGTACTGTTCAACTCCGGAGCCTCACATACTTTCGTTTCGCCTTCGCTAGCGGGGAAGTTGGGGCTAGACGCTGTAGAGTTACCTGATTTTAAGGTGGCACTCCCGTCTAAGGAGAAGATCAGTTGCACTCGTCTTTATAGGGGAGCCACTATCAGTATTAAGGAGGAGGAATTCCCTATTGACCTTATTGAGTTCAGAGGTCTAGGATTCGATGTTATAGCCGGGATGGACTGGCTGGGGCGGCACAGAGGCCGCATTCTTTGTGCAGAGCGCAGACTGTTGCTTAAGAGCCCATCAGGAGTGACAGTATCTTACCGTCAAAGCCCTAGAGCACCGTCTATAAAAGTTATATCTGCTATGTCCATGTACAAGCACGTCAGGAAGCATGAAGTATATTATGCTATGTTCAGGATGTAGAGCATGACCCTGATTTTGATTCAGCTATGCCAGTGGTGTCGGAGTTTCCAGATATTTTTCCAAAGGAACTTCCAGGCTTACCGCCATCCAGAGAGGTAGAGTTCTCCATCGAATTACTACCAGGTACCGGTCCCATAGCTAAGGCACCGTACCGTATGGCACCAGCAGAGATGGCTGAGCTGAAGGAGCAGCTAAAGATTTATTGGACAAGGGATACATACGACCTAGCGTATCTCCTTGGGGAGCACCAGTGCTTTTTGTGAAAAGAAGGATGGAAGCCTTCGGCTATGTATTGATTACAGAACTTAATGCAGTATCAGTGAAGAATAAATATCCACTACCACGGATTGATGACTTGTTTGATCAGTTGAGAGGAGCAAAAGTGTTTTCGAAGATCGATTTGAGATCAGGCTACCATCAGATACCCATCAGGGAGCAAGACATAGAAAAGACAGCATTCAGAACACGGTATGGCCACTATGAGTTTACAGTTATGCCTTTTGGCTTGTCAAATGCACCTGCAGTCTTCATGGATTTGATGAACAGAATATTCAGAGAGCAGTTGGATAAGACCGTGGTTGTATTCATCGATGACATCCTCATTTATTCAAAGTCTAAGGAAGAGCACGAGAGTCACCTCCGACACGTACTTGAGATCTTAAGGGAGAACCAGCTTTATGCTAAGTTCTCCAAATGTGAGTTTTGGTTGGACAGAGTTTCCTTTCTAGGACATGTCATCTCAGATGCTGGGATCGCAGTGGATCCAGCAAAGATAGAAGCAGTTCGCACTTGGCCTAGGCCAAAGACCGTTACGGACATCAGGAGTTTACCTTGGTTTAGCAGGATAGTCCTAAGTTTTGTCAGAGACTTCTTTCTCCAAATAGCCAAACCTATGCCAGCTTAATGAAAAGGACGCACCTTTCACATGGACTACTGAATGTGGACCTCATTCGAGCTTTTAAGAATGCTTTGACTCAGCACCAGTTTTGACTACCTGAAGGCACAGATGGTTAAAGTTTACTGTGATGCATCAGGCAGGGGATTAGGGTGTGTCCTCATCTATGCAGAATAGGAAGGTAGTCGCCTACGCTTCTCGACAGTTGAAGAAACATGAAAAACTATCCCACACGTGACTTAGAGCTTGGAGCTATTGTTTTTGCATTGAAGATCTGGCGCCACTACTGTATGGTGTCCAGATGACCGTATATTCGGATCACAAGAGTTTGAAGTATGTATTCACCCAGAAGGAGTTAAACATGAGACAAAGAAGATGGGTTGAATTTCTTAGGACTATGACATGATTTGCAGTACAAAGAAGGGAAGCTAATGTTGTAGCAGACGCACTGAGTCGACGAGCACATTCTCTAAATGCCATTGTGGCTAGCTCGAGTCTTATAGACGACATTCGTAGCGCACAGCAGAGTGATCAGCGAATGATGGAGATCAGTCAGAAGTTGGCTGACGGTACTTTGAGGGTGGAAAGTATAGTTTCTTTCCAGTTACATGATGGACTCATCAGATTGAAGGGCAGATTGTGTATTCCCAGAGACAGCACAGATATAAAGGAGCATATTCTTCGAGAGTCCCACACTTCTTCCACATCTGTCCATCCAAGAGCTTCTAAGATGTACAAAGATCTAAAGAGGTATTTCTGGTGGAGTGGTATGAAGGGCGACGTGACAGAATATGTGATTCGATGTCTCACTTGTCAGAAAGTGAAATTCGAACATAGACGACCAGGAGGTATGGTACAGTCTATGCCAGTTCCAGAGTGGAAGTTTTATGATATCTCCATGGACTTCGTGGTGGGACTACCACCTACGAGAGGAGGCCTTAATATGATTTGGGTTGTTGTTGATCGACTGACTAAGGTTGCTAGGTTTATTCCGATGAAAGACACTTGGAAAGTGCCAAAGTTAGCAGAACTATTTAGCAGGAGATTATCAGACATCATGGAGTACCAAAGACTATTGTTTCAGATCGAGACACTAGATTTCTCTCACGATATTGGCGAGCTACTCGCGAAGCACTTGGCACTGAATTGAAGCTTAGCACAGCATTTCATCCTCAGACAGATGGTCAGTCAGAGAGGACTATTCAGACCTTAGAGGACATGCTACGAGCATGTGCCTTGGATTTCCAGGGCAGCTGGATAGATAGATTACATCTCATCGAGTTTGCATACAATAACAGCTATCACGCCTCTATACAGATGTCACCTTTCCAAGCCTTATATGGCAGACCATGTCGCACACCATTATGCTGGGACGAGTCTAGTGAGACCGTCATCATTGGGCCTGAGTACTTAGAGCAAGTCCAGACAGAAGTACAACAAATCAGAAGTAACATGAAAGCAGCACAAGACAGACAAAATCATATGCTGATGAGAGGCGACGAGACCTTGAGTTCGCAGTTGGCGACCAGGTATTTCTACGAGTATCACCCATGAAGGGTGTATTCAGATTTGGGTAAAAGGGCAAGCTAAGCCGAAATTTGAAGGACCCTACGCTATCATAGAGCAGCGGGCCTTGTGGCATATCGACTTGACTTGCCAGCCGAGTTGGGCAAAGTACACAATGTTTTTCATGTGTCTCAGCTCAAGAAGTACATGCCTCATCCTCGCATGTTCTACAACCAGAGACACTCTCATTAGAACCAACAATGCGGTATGTGGAAACACCGCAAAGAATCTTAGACAGAAAGACACGAGACACTCGAAACAAATCTGTGAGCCTAGTAAAGGTTCTTTGGTCGAACCACGATGTGGAAGAGGCCACATGGGAACTAGAAGCTGATATGCGAGCGAAGTTTCCCTCACTATTTACCGATTAGACACTTTAGTCTAGGGTACGTGGGCGTACCCCTCTTTTTTGGGGGGTAGAGCCTTTTTCGTTTGTGAATTTAGTATGCATTTTGTTGCACTTTCGTGCATTTCAGTGACACTTTGTCTTATATGTGTTCTTGTGTAACACTGTTCAGTATATTTCAGTGACACTTTGTCTTGTATGTGTTCTTGTGTAACACTGTTCATATATCTCAGCGACACTTTGTCTTGTATGTGTTCTTGTGTACACTGTATTTGAATGTACGTTGTGCACTATTAGATATGAAAAGTGACTGTGTTATTACATCACACTATATTGTTCCAAAGTATTCCTGTTGTGTTTGATGTACACTGTGGACTTAGGAATATAGAGACTTGGGACTTGATCCCTAAAAACTAGATTGAGTTGTGGATATTTAGTGGAACTTGATTCCCCACAACCTTATAATTTAGATATAAGACTTCGGGGCGAAGTCCTTTTTTTAGGGGGGTAGATTGAAATACCCCAAATCTAAATAATATTATTAAATCATTATTTATTGGAATATAATCCAAATATGAATCATTTCACGTACGCATGCAAACCCATGCATGAAAACGTTACGTAAAAACAGTCGTTTCTCCATAAACGCTAAAACGCCTTAGAAGCATATGGTCAAACATGACCTTGTATGACCCTCTAATATTCAAACCAAATGGTCATAAAATTATTATATGAATATACAAATATATTCCCTAAGCTAAATTCAGTCAAAAACGCAAAACGCTCGGGAGTGCTCACCCGCTCCTTAAAGCACGAAAAGTCCGGAGGAGTGCCGAGGTGGCACGAACTCCTATAAAATTAATTCCTTGAGTTCCTAACATCATTATTAACCATTATAAAGAGAACCCACGAAGTGGTTTCTCAAAATTCAGCAAAAACCACAGGAGGATTTCTTAGCGCTCCTTTTTGCCCGGGTGTGTCCCGATGGCCCGTAAATTATGTCATGGGTTGATGTAACCCCATATAACCCAATGTAACATCTTAGTATATGTTTATTTACTATAATAAGTGTTTACAAACACTTGGAACTCATAAAAATAATTTGTTTCCCAAAATTTCCTTAGAGCACAAAAACACACCTTCGGGTGTCACGAAAACGCGTTTTACGCAATTGCCTTGTAGTTTTTGACATGCCACGAATTGGTAATCTTAATATGGTTAAAATGACCTTCTAAATCAGTTGGTGTGACTAGTCAACAAGGCTCTCTATAGGGCCGAATTTAGAGCAAAAACTAGTATAAATTTGTCTTTAAAGTTTATAAAAGGTTTAATACATGGTGACTCACCTTCCCATGTGTTGTATTACTTAATGTCAAAGTATGTAGGTCTCATATGACCAGCAAGCTGTCTAAATTAGGCCATGGAATAAGGCCATGTGAGCTAGAACAAAAACAAATGAGAAAAGCAAAATAGATCTAGGATTCACTTTTCTAGATTCCTTCTTTTCCATGTGACCTAACATGCTTGTCCTTAGCTCTTCATTACCGATTGGGAAGCTTCATAACCCTTGAATTCGGACATATACAAGAGAGGAAGAAGACAAGCTTAACTTAGAAAAATCAAAAGAAGATACCTTACCTTTTCTCACCTTGTCTTCTAGTTTGCATTATTTTTGCTCCACCTTGCCTTGTCCTCCATTGGGCCGATTTCAATGCTGTAAAAGAGGGCATTTATTGAGCCAATAACTCATTGAATAAACTAAGGAAAAGTATAGTCATTTGACATTAAGAATTAAGAAAACAAAAATCAATTCCAAGTCACTCTCTTCTTGCATTTACGTGAGCTAGGTCTCATTTCCTCTCTTGCACTCTTCTCTCCACCGAATTGGTAATGCTCTCTCTCTCTCTCTTCTAGCTTCATCTTCTTCCTTTGAAGCTCTTAAGTCCATTAATGGAGTTTTAACTTCTATCTTCATCTTTAAGGTAATTTCCTAGCATTTCTTGGCAAGTCTTGAAGCAAAACTCTTCCTAGCATAACAAGGTGTGTTCGGCATCAATTAGTTCTCCAAGGAGATTGTCCAAACCAACATTAAACCAAGGAGCATCTCAAGGTTATCTTAAGGTAGGTTTTGAAGCTTGAAAATCCTTAAAGCACATTTTTATGTGTAACCAAGTTCTACTTCTTCTAAGTCTCTTTTCTTCTTTATTATGATGAAGGAAAACTTGTTCTTCATCTACCTTAGGAGTGCCGAATTTATAAGGAAAAAAGTCTAAGGTAAAGTCTTGTAAAACTACTTACAAATCTACTTAAGGTCTTTGTTGAAGATCTAACTCCTAAACACCTTCACCTCTTGCATAAAACCGAAGAGGAGCATCAAGTTTACCTAGGAGAAAGCTTGGAGATTCAAGAAGAGTTCAAGCACTTAACCACCTTTGTTAAGAAGTAAGTTTACTAAGTAAATCTTTATGTTATAAGCTTTGTTAAGCTTCTAAAAATTATACAAAAATTATGTACATCTCCTAGTTTATTAAAACCGAAACTATATGGTATTATATGCCAAAATACAATCTATAACTTATATAGAAAATATTTACCTTAAGACACATTTTTGTGTCACAAAATTTAGTTATGTTACATATTAATTCAAGCCGAATTATCAAGGGCAAAAATGCTTATTTTTGAGCTAAGAATTTATATAAGACATTACAATAATTTTTACATGAGTTATATAACTCCTATGAATTTATGTATATTATTATGACATATAAATCCACTTTTATATACTATATGGTCACCAAATAAATATGGCCGAATGCTTTATTGAAAAATAGGTATTAATGACCTACTTAGGTATATAAACTTATATCACAAAGTTTGGTGAGTTAAAAATATTTTATGAGAGCTTAAATGGCTAATTAATTAAGTTATGTGGCTTAAATGTAATTTTTACAAAGTATAGTGCATTTATTGTGAAAGCCGAGAGCTAAAGGGGTGTTTGGTGTAATTATGATATAATATAAGGTTAGGAATTAAGTTTAAGAATTTTAGATAATTTAAACAAGCCTTAAAATAACTTTTATAAAGTTTTGGGCTATTATGTGATAAAAAGTTGTTATGAAAGTTTAGAACTTATTAGTGGGCAATTCATAATTAAGAGATTTATTAGGCTCACTTTCGAGATTTGAGGAATTATATATTTAGACTTTAGTTTATAAGTTATTAAGAGACTATTACAAAGTTTTGGGATGAAATTAATTAAGGAAGAATAATGACAAAGCCGAATTACTTTGGGGTTAGTTTGGTAATTTAAGGATTTATACATATATATTCGGCATTTATGGAGAATTAAAATTAAAACTATAGTTTATAAGGCATTATGTAAAGTTTTAAGATTTTGTGGTTAGATTGTAATTATAGGGAATAAATTTATATTGCCGAGAATTTAAGGGGCTAAGTTGCTAATTTTTGAAAGTTATAATATTTAAAAGCTATATACCAAAATATTAGTGTGACTATGTAATTTAGCTAAATAAGAAGTTAAAACTCTATAATATAAAGAGATTAGAATTTAAATGTAAAGTTTATGAATTAATATGGTTGTTTGTAAATAACCGAAATGTAAGTTTATAATTTAGATTTAAATAAATAAAGGTCCTACATGGATATTTGGAGGAATTAGAAGAAAGAATTTTAATTAAAGGAATTATGGAATTAGAACTATGGCTTATATAGTTAAAAGGAAGTTAAAAGAAAACAATAAATATTATTTATGACTAAAAGGAGAATAATGAGATTATAAGAATATTGTGTCGTTATAAGACATTTAAATATAGTTAAGAAAATTATAAGTTGTTAATGTCACTTAGACAATTAAAATAAACAACAAATATAGTACATGAATATATGAATACATATATGTACATTAAAGGATTTATAAATAAATCAAAAGGAACAACAAATAAGATATACATTAAATCATGAGGTAATTAAAAGGAACAAACCTCACATGAAATAACAAATACGAGACTTGTTAAAAGATCCAATAGAATTATTATATAAGGGTAACATAAATTAACCCTCTCAGTTAATCCTATTCTAGGACTTTGTTTGACCAGACGTTGACCGGGAAACTACAGTACATCTACGGTGAACGGTATGGGATTCTTGCAACCTGTTTTCTACCGGATTACACCGGCTTGTGTGCTATCTGTTGTTTGAAATAACGACCAAGATAATTAATGTAAAATGTTGTTTACTCTTGTGCGCTGTTGTATTATTTTATGTGCGTGAATATTACTGACTACAACGTGTATGTCCCACGCATACAAACACTACTATACCAGTGGATTAAATACCTGCGCTTCAGTATACCGAGGACTTGTACTCAAGTTTCTCACTAACTTCACTTTATAAAACGCCATTATCCTAAACGTGATAATTGACAATACACATTGTGTTCTTGTTTAACGTCTTTATATGACATTAACAATTCTATACTATGAGAACGAGGAGCCCAGTTGGATCTGAGCCATGCATGCTACAGGAGCTGTACCTGTCTCAGGTCGTCTCCTACCTACGTCGCGACGGAACTTTCAGTTGGGAGGAAGACTCTATTCCTCCCGGTTTCTAAATGCCCTTCAGTTTGAGGAAGACTTCATTCCTCTAGTGGGATTCTATTTCCCACGCCTCTCAGTTCAGGGTTTAACTACGTTATCTCCTGGGGTTTTTATACCCAACCTTTCAATCTTAACGAGGTCACTATACCTCCACTATTTAAGATATTCAGTTATACCTGTCAGTCCCATTGTGTGGACCGACTATCATTAAAGAGTTTCAGTTCAGCTAACACGACCTTCTGTGTCTTGTTCTATGTGACATTATTGTCCTTGTATGGATACTTGTTATTATCAGACTATGCTTGTTTACAGCTTTATAAAAATGAACTGCATGTGTTCGACAAAGTAGTTGGTGTGGCCCGGTAGACGATGGGCTGCACATTTTCCATACCAGCATTGTTTGCTGAGCCCCTTTGGGGCACCCCCATTTTTCAGGTACCTGAAGTTGGGAAGATTACCACACCGAGTGTAGGTGGGGTAGATTCAAGCTATGGGAGTCTTCTTCTAGACATTTATTTTACTTAAGTATTTTACATTAGAGTTGATTCCTAGTATCTCGGATTATATTCGTATTCAGACCGTGACTTTTGGAGATTGTATTTGGATTTAGCCTTGTTGGTCACAAGGGTGGCCAACGGCATTGTAATAATACCGCCCGGTTGTTGTATTTATTTCCGCTGCAGTTGTATTTTATTTGGAAGTGATCGCCGTTCAGTTTATTGGATTTCGGGTTGGGGTGTTACAGATCTACACTGTATGGTTGATGTTATGTTTGTTATATATATTTTATAGATATTTTTGTAGCAGTGGATAAACAGAGTATAAAATTGTACAGTATTGAAACTGTTTTTTTAGGTTGAAGCTTATATATTTGATACAAGAAACAGCCATCTAATTCTGTTGGAAAATACTCTTCAGTGACAGAAATATGATTCAATTGATAACAAAAAATTACATGGGTGATGTATTTTGTAACAGAAATTCCGTGGGTGATATTTTTGGCAATGGAAATTTCTGTCGTAGATTGTCAAGACTAATGAATAAAATAGGATGGTCATACATATTACCAACGAATCATTCTGTTACTAAAAGAATCTCCTACACAAAGTATCTGTAGCAAATGACTTTTTAAAAACGGAGGTTCTGTCGTAAAAAGATTTATAGCAACAGAATATTATCCGTCGGTGATATTATTTTCACCAACGGAATAAGTTTCACTGACGAAAAACTTATAAATTCCGTCAGTGATTCCTTTTTCTATCAGAAATTGCTTTTCACCTACGGAAATATCCGTCACTGAAACAACGCTTTTCTTGTAGTGCAATGTTGATTACTTTACCCACATACCCAGTATAGCATATTATCTCACTTATAGTCCTGTATGCATAATCATTTATAACAATCGGATACGATACACTCTAGCCAGTATAGCATATTATCTCATTTATTCCAACTTATCAACTTGTTAATCAAGTTAGTATATCTTAACCGCACCACCATCCACACTGTCACCCGCTCAGTACCACAAACACACCATAACTAAACTCTAGAATTTATATGTACTGCGACTTATTCCTAACTTACTAATCCATTTCATCGACCAATTGTGTTTTCATCTATTCACCTACTCCCTCCATCCCACATTGACCGTCCTATTTACTATTTAAACATGTCATTTGACTTCAATTTTTAATATATAAGATAAATTAATTTTGAAAATTTAAATTTTGTATATGATTCCTTACATGATAAACTATATAATATAAAATTTAGTTTTATAAAATTATTTTATCTTATATGTTTAATATTGAGATGAAAAAACGTGCCAAAAAGCAAACAGACACTTATGACGGGACGAAGGTAGTATATTTTAAGGCTATCGACACTTTAATCAAATTTCTCTTCTTTTTTTTTTGTTCATTCTTATAGTTATAATTCTAATAACACCTTATCCACCCACAACATACCAACCCCACCCAAATTTCCAAGCCTACATCGAATGAAATCGGAAATCCTAAAACTCAACAGATTACAGTTTATTCTTATTAAGCTTCCCGACAGGACAAAAGAAATGCAGTTAGGTCTTATCTTTCAACTTAATAAGCGAATACTTAGCGTTCAGCCAATATCGATTTTTCTGCTAGTCTTTTAGGGTTCACTTGACAAGTAATTGTTGGTTAAACAAACATTAGGGATTTAAGGTTTTCACCTTGAGTTTAATTTGCTAATCCCTTCATCCCCTTCTCATATTCATTCTCCTTCAGTCGGCCTAGTGGCTCTGTCCAAGGAGGAATAACAGGGTCAAATCCTTGACCTCAAACACAGTAAGCAAAAAAAGAAACCCAAAGATTAACACGGACGATGTAGTATATCGAAAAACTTTTACTTATACCAAGAACCTTTCTGTTTGTTCGTTTTGGTTTTTCTTTTCGAATACTTGGCCAATATACCATGGCTTCTGGAGGATCTATCGACATACAGAGAACATGAAATAAATAGGGAGAAGTTAATTAAGGTTGGGTTTAAATTCAATTTCGGATCCATATGAGAAATCGTAAAGAAGCAGCATGAGCTCACCTATGTACTTGGCTCGAGCTCGCACCTGGCGTGGAGGTCGAATTTCTGTGTCCACCTATTTGTATTTAGGGAGTAGAACAAAGATAGAGAAATGACGTGCATACTTGTTCCTTGATCGCTGGTTAAGGCTGATGCAGAGAAGGAATTACCAAGCCTAGAGAAAAAGAAAGGAATAAAGAGGAGTTGTAAAGCCATGTATGGATGAGTGGAAGAAGAGAGGCATAGGTATATCGTTCACCAGATAGGGTTTGGAAGATGAAGAAGGAGGCACAGTATAAATGTTCCTGATTTATTCGTTAGGGTTGTGAAATGGAACGAATGAAGAGATGCGGTAGAAAGGATGTAGTCCTCTGAGGCCAGTTTGGTCTGGACCGTGGGTTTAGTAAGGGAAGACTGACCACATTGTTTTTTTAAAGAGCATAAGTTAGTGGCCTTGCCTGGGTGTAAAAAAAAAATGGGCCGATTATTACACAAGTCACAAGGTAGTATAGGTTGTTCGTCTAGTTGACATCTTTTAAGTGTCTTATTAAATCAATTTCCATGCTTACGAGGTCTTTTTATTTAGCCCATATAGCTAGCCTCCCATCCTTTTGACAAATTCATTCACGTTATTACTTCAGGTAGTAAATACATGTTATAATTTACTTTATCATTTAATTTCTCTGTTTAATCATATCCTTTCATTTCATCATTTTATGAGATAACGTGCATCACATTACCCACTCGTTATTTAATTCTTTTCCCATAAATCATATTCTTAAGTTTACTGTTACATGTAATAATGAATATTACAAGTTGCGCTGATTTTATTACTAAATTTCTTTCTTTAATTTCATTATTTTATGAGGTGCTTAACAACCTTTTGGACTATATATTTATTAAATAATTACAAGTAGACTCGGTAACCTTCTTAAGTTGAATAGATATTTACATAACCTATCGTTGAAATGTTTTAGCTTTAATAAAATATTTAATTAGGCTTTAATTATTTAATTAAATATTAGGGATATTTCACTCTTTTCCGTTGCGAACATATGTCGTGCATGAGGGATCCGGCTCCATATCCGGCAGTAATTGTCCCTTGCATGCAAAACATTCGAAGCATAAGTCTGATCGTATAAAATGGCTTTTCATACAAAATAACGTAAATACTATCTATTATAATCTTATTTTAACTAATAATACTACAAATCTAGCTTATAAAATATGATAAGTCTATGGCTTATCAATAACCTTACAGACTCCACAAGTCAGTCTCATTTCACACTAAACATACCACACACATATCACAATGTATAGCAATCAAAAGTACTCTTTGTATTCTCTCCATGGAATCGGTCTGAAGACAAGAAGGCACTATGGTCCTCGAATCCATATTCATATTGAGCAATACACTACTGATCCCTCAGGTACCGGTCACGTTGAACACTTACGCTTTCTGGTTCACGGTCGTTTCATGACAAATGGGCACTTACTCTCTCTGGCCCACGGTCCCTTCGGTTCTGATCAAAACGTTACACTTATACATATCCACAGGCACTCTAGTTGACTCACTTAACACAAGACATTCTCAGGGTACTCTCCCCGTCCCGCTGCCTTTGGAAAAATCACACACTGTCACCGCCCCAACCGGTCACTTAGGACCGCCGCACGTACGGTGCAATGGTTTCAAAACCAGTTTTCACCTTTATGCTCGAAGGAGAATCCTTTTTCAAATTCTGTTTGAAAATTCTTTTTAAAACATCACACAACTCCAAGTCCGGTTTACGGTAGCTGCCTCTTTTTTTTAGCGTGATTACTTGTGATCACTTATAGGGAGCTTCAAGAATCATCCAACCCTGATGTGATCAGCATCAGTGTTAAACTATCCTTCCACCCCAATTTGAGTTCGGTTTCCCTTGATCGCTAGCAGATCAAGTTCCACCTTCCACGTCAGTTTCAAACAATCAGATAGTCAAACATTTCCGTTTTCTATCTTTTACTCTTTCTAGTCATATTCACAAACATTCCATTTCAAATTATCTCTTATTCCTAGAACTTAGGTCATTCGTCATTCTCAATTACTTTACTTACTTTTCCTAAGCAACTCATGCTTATGGCCTCATTAGTCAAAAATTGTTACTCAATTCAAATACATCAACACAACTCCAAAGGATGGAACTCACTCTATCAATAATTCTCAATTAAAACATACCAAAGGAACTCACTTCCCACTAGGTTCCACATCGGTTTTATACCGATTCATACTCATCATACTCATGTCTAATCTCAATAGACATATACTATAGGGATTCTCACTCCCTAGGAGTTTCTCTACTCCTCTTTTCATAAAATATTAATACACGTCACTCGCATCTCACATGCGCAATGACCGTAATTACATAATGAATAGGTACACATGTTTATGTAACATGAGTTCCAATCATCAGAACAGTTTCTTATGTGCTATGCACATAGTAGTTTACACACCTATGCGTAAAACATACTCTAAGCGGTTTCTCGCCCTACCCCCCTTAAAAGGGGTTACACCCGCGTAATCGACCATATGTTATCACTGAACATTGGTTCACTAATTCGGCATCATGGAGTGTTTTAACTTCGATGAGCAGTTAAACTCATACCCGGGTTCGGTTCTAGCCTCTAAGGCTTCAAGGCGTTTAGGATTAGCCATTTATGTATACTTAACCTTTGAATTACGGCCCACTAGCTTCTGCTGCGTGACCTGATAACTAGAGCTTAATTCGCCCTTTTGGTATTCTCAATGTAATATCCACTCCCTTTTATCCCTTTTTGTTCTGGGAATAAATGTTTCTCAATCGTCGCGTAGTATCTCTTACCATATGCGAATTCGATGAGTTATAGATTTTCTCTCCAGTTCTCTGGATATCTATTTCGTATAGCACTGTATACCTTCATGATTATTCACTTACTCATTCCGACTTATTGTTGGTTGAGGTTCAGCTACTACTTAGTATGTAGTGCTTCCTCGTTTAATAATGGCTTCTGAATTATGTTCGTTTACTTGTTTCTATACAAGAATTCTTCATTCATACTACTCTGCATTTACCATGCATCGGTCCTGGGACCTGTGGGTTATGGGCCCACACTCTTCGTGCATCTTTGGCCAACGGCCGCACGGTTATTACTCAAGGTTTTCGCTCTCCAGGCTTGCGCCATGCGTGGAGTTCATTAGGAAGACATCATTAGCACGATTAACATCTCCACATTCCTAGCTATCCCACTAGATCATTACTGCACAAATGCAATACCAAAACACTCAGTCCTACAGAGTGCAGAGGCGTAAAGCCTTGGCAGTAAATCTCTTATGGGATCGCAATAGGAATGAACATTGTTTTCTTGTTGTCCGGTCTATCTTCCATCCTTATTCGTCAGCTTCATATCAGTATCTGGTTGTACTCTTACAACGGTTGCTTGCTGCGTACCATGTTGTTACTCATTAAACAACATTTGTTTAGATGGCATCCGCTACTGCTTTAGCTTCTGCTCAAGTACTCCCACCATTTATACTATGGCTTGCCATTCACTTGGCTCAATAGAATATACTACTCTTTATACTTCCTCTGCGCTTCTTGCGCATTGTCAACTCTGCATTCGTATTGCACACGTACTGCGTTTACAACTCAACCGATTACTCTCTCGGTTTCCTTCCACTGCTATCAAAGCCTTTCTACATACTATTTACATTCGAATTACTCCTTGGCAATAAACACATGCTCAAGTTTCACTATACCGCTCTAGCTGTTTCACATTACATTCTTAGGTGGTAGCCTTTCTCCGGAGGGTCCACATAACTGCCGCTCCATAGGCCCCATAACAACGAGGGGTATCCCCACTCTAAGGTAGTGGTTCTTCCTCTACCATCCCTCTTATGCCTTATGCATAGGTTTTTGAACATTTGGATCTACAAGTTGTAGTTGGTTTTCTGGCTTACGAGCCACGTTGCTTTGAGCCATGCTCTTTGCGGGCTACTTATACAAGTTTCTTCTTCTCCGTATACCACAAAATAGGTTGGAGGTATTACTGGGCTCTTTGATATGGTTGTCTCACCACACTTCCGTACATGGAAGGCCCTTTTCTAGTATCTCGACATTAATTTATGCCCTTTGGTAATTTAGGGTATTCCCTTGTTACGTGGGATCCCTTCGGGGTTCTACCGAGTGTACCCTTTACACTTGTGTTCTCAACCCGATATCCGTTCAACTACTGTTGACTTTGGCACTCTTCACGGATTGCTCCTGGGTGCTACTGAGTTTCCCCATTACATCTGGCTTGAACTCATGGGTATGTTCAGTTTCTTACCCCGCCTTGCGGTTTGTATTATGAGTTATCCCTTTAGGGTTGTAGCGTCTACCATTCTTGGGTAGACCCTTGATTTATTCTCCTTGACCTTCTTGGTTATGTCATTATTCTCTCTAGTGAGGTATGCTATGAGAATTCTATCCCATTCATCATATATTGAAATGTTTATTTCAGGCCTTCGCCGAACCATCCACACTGGGTATTCATTCCAGTTATCATGTGTTTCCTTCAGGATTCTTGAGACATATCCAACGTCTTTACTTAATACTTCGTGCTTCCAGCACTTCTTACGCCACATATTTCGGTCCGTCATCTTACTGGGTTCCTCTCTTGATCATTTATGGTAGTCAGTTGTTCTAATCTGAACTGGATCTTTCGTCTGTAGTATGGAGTGGGCCACTTTCCGTGTTCCGTACTCTACTTGTATAAATACATGGAGTATCTTATTGATACATTACCACTTACCCAACTAACTCATAACTGGTCTGTCAGGCCCACAAGCTCCTTCGGAGTGCGGTCGTCCCATGTCACGTTTTTGTACACTGTAGTGTCGGTCACACGCCTAGGTGAAGTATTCTGGTGCCAACTCCTCTTATATCGTCCTATGATAACTTACCGTGGCTCTCTGGTTTGATTTTAAAATTGGGGGTTTTTGAAAAATTTTATGTTTTGAAAGAAAGTTTGAGTTTTAAAAATAAAATCTTCACGTCATTTCTTTGCCGGTTACTCCTTACCGAGTCTAGCTTCTCGCCGACTGGTATGCTCTTTAATATAGTGGTCAGGCCGTTAGGCCTTTCCAAGGTCTCGTTTCATAGTTCTTAGGGTCTGTATAGTCATAGTGGCTTCTTCCTTGCCAACTTGGTACTTGCTAAGTACTTTTTGCTTGTTGATGTTCCTCTTAACATTACCGTTATTACTGCAATTGCCATGGCAAGTGCGCGGTACAGGCGGCTTTTGGGTTAACTCATACCGGTCACAATGTTGTTCACATTGTATTTAGTAGCCTTGTCGGCTCTTCCTTTGATCCTTGGTTGGATAACTGCTCGTCGGAGCTGCTTCTTATTCATCATGACATGGCTGTCATCCATTTAGGTGTTTCTCCACTCCCGGAGTCCCATAATTACTTAGTGCTGTGTCGTTCTTGGTGCTCGTTACCACACATTTACTGTGGTTACCGAAACTTATTTTATTTAGGCACTACTTCTGTAGTCCTATTAGGGTATGTCCCGTAAATATGCCCGTAGTTGTCTAACCTTTTCGGGTATGGTAGGGTTGGTGTACCTACTCTTGACTAGTTTCTTAGTCGGTTAGTATACCGTTAGTGGTATTATTTAACTATGGCGGTCCGTAGACATGTGTCCCGGTATTTGCTTCTCATTTCCCCGCCTTGTTGCACGGTTAGTGCTTTGCTTCTTGTTGCTGCTTGGCCAGCAGGTTCTCGCGACTGCTAAGCATGTCGCCCCATGCTGCCACAGATTCCGGTTTCCTTTGAATAGGATGTCCCAATCTCTCGCCATTAAATGCGATTATTGTCGTTCCAGCGGGATCCATCTCCGGGATTTCTGGTTCTCGGAATCTACCGCATGACAGGTTCTATTTCATATGGATATACTTAACAACTGCCAGATCGGGTTTCCCAGTCTCTCTGACATTCTTTCCCGAGCTTTTAATATGGGGGTTGTGGAGGGCGGGTTTGGTATTGTAGGTATCCAGATCATACTGGAAGTTCCTATCTAGCGCATCTCTCACGCTATCACTCAACCCTTAGCCCTAAGTCTCTAATTCCTAACTCGGTATTTCCTAAGCTCGGTATTTCCAGTCATCAGAGCGATACTTCACTCTGATACCATTTTTGTAACACCCCATCCGCTAATCACATAATTACCTCTTAAACAGTCTCATTAGCCCATAATCTCGCAGTGGAACTATAATACAACAGAGAGTGGTACAATGCCGTTAGCCACCCACGTGGCCAACCAGGCCTAACTCAACTACTACATCGGTCTGATGGACCGGAATAACCGAGTACTCAGCACAAATACATTACTCATTCATTTCTAATCGAGTCACATATACAAGTCTTAATTCCATTCTTACTATACCGAGTCTACAATATACGGATGTCGATAACATATTCGGTCTTACACCTTATTCAAATACAAGAGTAAAATAAATTCTAACTACCCATGCTAACCACTGACCTCGTCCTACTCTCGGTATCATCTTCGATGTACCTGAAAAATAAAAATGATGCCCCTAGGGGCCCAGCTTAACGCTGCATATGAAATGCGCATACCCTGCGTGCTAACCGGGGTACACCGACTACTTTTGTCTAGAGCATGGAGTTCATTTTAATTCAATCAACATGCATATAGTAATACATTATATATGTACACTACACAAGGATTAAACAATCAATCATGGGATATGATCCCTAACTAAACAACAAGGTTGTTAGTTGTGTCAATTTACTCTTAGGCCTTGAGGGTTATACCCCACTATGCCTTGGTTACTGATTCAATACCTCACCCACTCTCTCGGGTTACTCATTCTTATTCTCACCCATTCTCTTATGTTACTCATACTTATACTCACCCATTCTCTTAGGTTACTCATAATTATACTCACCCGCACTCTCGAGTTACTAATACTCAAGCTCTTGTAGTTCTGGAGACACTACAGGTCTCCTACGTCACGCCTGTCTACTCTTAATACATTCTTAAGCCAAAACACATGGCTCTCGAGCGTAGTCTTACTTCCCCGGTTTCGACCCTACTCTGGGTCTAGCATGGTGGGAAGGTTCAACTAGCTCCTGGAACTCTCTCTTAGTTCCTACTACTTTCTCATAGGTCTGACTATTCTCGGACTTCTCACATTCCCATACACTCCTCTCTTGGAGTTATAATATAATTAGGTATATTAGTCTAGAAGCATCACTCTCGATGTTTCTAATGACATTGGGAAATTTCCTTAAGTTTGGGTATTCTTATGTTAAGGGTTTGCCCCCAAACTTCCGTATACTTATACTTTCGGTTAAACTCTCATACCGGGTATAATTCTTATATAGGAGGTCGACCATGTCTCAAGGGAGTTAAATGGTCCCTTAGGTCTCTTTTACTTTTCTTACAAGTTCACATCTTTGAACTATCTACAATCCTCTAGATAGAGGTTCGTGTACCTTTCCACATTTAATTATTTCGTGGATTGTTTAATTTGGTTTTCTAACCGTTATTGGGGTGTTTACTAAACCCGCATAACTCCCTCACATACTAGTGAGTTCATAAGGTTACGATATCATATTCTTAAATCGATAGCTTGTGTGTTTGCACGTTTTCGTTATTTTGCGATGCGACCCGATCTACGAGTCTCTAGCCAATCGTCACTCATCTATGAGTCGGTCTATGCACTAAGTTAGAACTCACCGGCATTCAAGCATGTTAGCTCATACAATATACAACAAGACATTCACAATCAAGCAATGGGTCATTTTCATGCATTAGTCTTGATTAAGCTGACACACAAACACACAAATCAACGTAACACGGTTAGCATACGGGGCATGAGAAAATCATACCTTACACCTTGGTTTCACTTTTACCGTGTCACCTCACATTCTCGGTTCACACACGATCCTCTGAAAACGTTTCAAACATTATTATTAATTCCAAGCTCATACGGTACATAAATAAATGCTACTCCCGTACTTACCCCGTTATCCCGTTATCTCGATTTTACTCTTGTTAGTTTGAGTTCTCACTTCTCAATCACTTCTAACACTTTCTTACACTTCTTAGGGCCTTTACATGTCACCAAACAAGGCCTTAACATAATCTAACATCATTAACATTCAAGCCCCCCATCATATAAGCCCTTTAAAATGCTCACGGGACAATTCTGGGGGTGGTCCGGGACTTGGTCCTTACCCTAAGTCCCGAACCAATACGAGATCAAACTTTCAGCACAAAATAGCATGTGGTCCGGGATCTTGTATCTAGGCCAAGTCCCGGACCAAAGTAGACTTTGTACTCTCGGCGCTAAATTGAGGGTGGTCCGGGACTTTGTCCAAGGACCAAGTCCCGGACCCTGCTAAAACCTGCTCCAAACATTATTTTTCAACCCCAATTCAATCCTTAATCCACACTAAAACTTTCCCTAATCTTTCCACAAGTTTTCTACATGTTTAATCACCTTAAAACATGCTCTAAACCTCTTCAAATCATAGGTTAATTCCTACTCAAATTCTTGCTCAAATTCACAATTTTTCCATTCTCATTTCAACACCTTGCACACTTGTGCATTTCCTAACTTCTCTTGGCACTTGCATTATTGTTCTCACTCCATTCGACCATTCCACATCTTTCAAGATGATGCACTCCTAGTACCAAAGTTCTTGTCTCACTCTTAAAGCCTTAAATTCTCATTCTTACTAAAATTCTTAAGGCACCTAAACCATTCTTTTGCCACAAATTTTTGCACAAATCTACACTCCTTGAACAAGCATTCCCAAAGTGGTTTACTAACCCAAATCAACCTTCTTCATATCTAGCTAACCCTAGGTCATGCTTCACTCAAAACACCATTAAAATCACTTAGATTCCTACTAAAATTTCGCCATAGTCCGGCTACTTTTCTAACATTGCCCAAAGCTCATACCACCATTTAATTCATCCTAAAAACTAACCAAACCCATCATGGGTTCTACCAGCACACAATTTCAATCCAAACTCATCAAATCCTCCAAAATACAACACATTGCATAAATCATAAAGTGCATGACTCTTAGGCCCTTAAATCAAGCATTAATTCACAAATGCATCTAGCACTACCACAAATCTTCCTCATCTCAACAAATCTCATCCGAACACATGTTTGGGTTCATTTATTCATTTATTTTCCCTTCCCAAATTCTAAAAGCATTAAATTAGGCTCCAAGGTAAGTTAATTACCTCTTGTTCACAAGTGAAATACCCCTACTTAATTAAATGTTGATTAAACATATAATCAATTAAATAAGGCCTAAACATGCCTTAAAATAAATTAAAAACAACAAAGTTTAACAGAAAGCAAGAATTACACCCTTTGACCTTTTAGGGTGATTAAATATCCAAACGAACTCCGTTTGACCTATAATTTTAACCTGAGCCTTATAACACATACATGAACACATTAAAACCGTTCCCAAGGAAACCAAGCTCGGAAACACACTAGGACATAAAATGTGCACTAAGCTCCTTAAAACACATTTTTGTGAGATTGCCTCCAAAATGAGGTTTGTTTAATTTTAGGGTCTTGAATACCCTTAAATATACTAATGTGACATAATGTGCCACCTTACAATGCTTAAATCAAAGTTTTTCAAAAACCAAAAATATGTGCATTGTCTTGTGAATATTAACCAAGTAGTGGAAAATAACATTTAATCACTTAATCTTGTCTATGGTCAACATGTTCCCTTGACCTTGGCCATATTATTCTGCCAGTATAATGTTTATTACCCAGCATGTTACCGCTACCATATGCAGGTAAATATAACTCACCACTGATACCTTATTAAAGTAATGTATGTACGTTTTTTATATAGTATAACTAACCCACTTACCTTATCATTCCAATCCCATCTGATTATAGCCGCTGCCTATTTAAATCTGTAGCCCCTTATCCACTTGAACAACCTGCAAAAAAAAGAGCACCGGTCAGTACCCATAACGATGGGTTCATTTCAGGTTCAAAAGTAACATATAATATAATAACCAATCTATCAACCTACCTACCGTACTACTACTACTACACTAAAACTAAACTACCTATTCCTACCCACCACCCACTTGTACACTCCTTTTGACTCTCCATTACCGATAAATCAGGACGGTTCTTCATGGTCTGTGGCCGGTTACAAAACAAATAATTGTAACCATAACTTTCACCATATTAACATAATAAAGTATATGCTTGATTATAATAAAATAACAACCTCATCCTTTCCTATCCTAGCCGACAACTTCTGCTAGCTAAAATGGTATTTCAGTTTGGGAAACTTCCCACTTGACTCCCGGCCAAACCTTGGAACTACTACCACACTATTACCGAGTTCCTATTTCTTTTCTTTCAAAACTTTCTTCATCTTCCAACCGTAGCAGCTCCAGAACTCATTCCTTGCTGCTCTAAAACCGTGAACCACCTCCAATTTCCATGGCTGCTATCTCAGGTTTTAGGTAAGTTTTTATGGCAAAATATGCCCACTCTTCTCCTCTCTTCTATCTCTCTTCCATAAGCTCACACATTCCTGTTTTTACCCAGCAAAAACAACTGAAGATAGTGCTAGAAGTAGCGCAGCTTCTCGGTTAAAACAGAAGAGGAAAAGGGAGTCTTCATTGCTTAGTCTCTGGTCTCCTGCATGAAAAAAAAACAGAGAACAACATTAAGCTCAAGTGGTAACAAGACCCAAGCAACATTCTTGCTATACCAAGTATCGGTAAGGAAAGAAATTGGCCATTTTCTTCTTCCTTCTACAGGTAATTTACCAGCTTCTTGAGCTCATCTTCTTGCCTTATTTACGTACAAAAAACAGAGGCTTCCAGCACTTAGGGAAGGGAAAAGATCCAGGTTTAAGCCTTTATTCTTGATCAGTTTGGTGAGAAAAAACCTCACTGTTTTCTTCCTTGTCTTACCGGTAATATACCTAGACATTACTAAGCCTTCCTCTACTTCTTTACGTGAGAAAAACCAGAAGAAACTACCAAGATTGAGAGGAAGAGACCCATGTAGTGAACCTCTTCTCTTGACCAAATCGGTAAGGAAAAATCCCACCTCTTTTACTCCTCTATTACCGGTAATATATGTCCAGTTTCCCCAGCTTGTACTGAGCTATTCTTTTGTTTTCTACACGTTCAAAACAGAGAAAAACCCCATGTTTCATGCTGTAACAATACCCATACAAGGAGCACCATTTTCATCCTTGTGGTAAGGAAAAAAACCATGCCCACTTTCTTCTAGTTCTACCGGTAACACACCTAGCTTGTGATGAGTTATCCTTCTGTTTTCTTCACGTAAAACCAGAGAAGAAGTGCCCAGGTTTATGTAACAGTAGGAGCCAACAGAAACTACCTTGCTGTCATTTTTGGTAAGGGAAAAACATGCTCATTCTCCTCTTTGTTTAGCCGTAATGTGTGCTGTTATGAGTAGCATTTTAACACCTCTGTTGCTCACTAAACCAGGCGCAAGTGGCCTTTGTAACCAGCCTTAAACCAAGTAAATACCATACTCTTCCCTAGCTTAAATCCCCCATTAATAACCTTGTAGTACATGGCTAATGTATGATCTTTTCTTGCGTGAAATGCTGCTGGATATCTCTTGGAAACCCCATGCTCAAACCGTGGAGAAAACCAGTCAAAAAAAAAAATACACAAGTGAGTGTTAATCCTCCTAAGGTGTATATGTTAAGGTTATGCTATTAACACTTCAAAAAAAACTAAATGAATCCTACGTTGAAAAATAGGCCGAGAGCCTAGGAAGAGTTTGTGTGCTTGGAGGCTTTGGAAATCAAAGATAGGTGAGAAATACTCACCTTATATTGTAATATGGTTTTTATGAAATTTTATTACATGTATGTAACATTCGGGGGTTTACATGAGGTGAAATAACTTAATTATGTGCTAAAATGTTTAATAACGTTTTTTGGTTGTTAGTTTGGTATATTAATGACCTATAAGGTCAAGGAATTAATTATGGGTCAAAAACATAATTTATAAAATATATGGGGCAAGGGAAGTGAAACCAAGACCAAACATGGTCTTAAATGACTTAACTATATACTATAAAGGTTTTATAACATTTTTAGTTGGTGATATAAGGTTTAGATGACATATAATGTCATAGGAATTAATTAAATGATTTTAGGAAACATAAAAGGAAAACTATACAATAGACCGTAAACAATATAGTATTCTATGACATTTATGTGTATTTTTATTCTAAGCAAACTATGTAATAGGCCATGTATTTTTTAGGCCATTTAATTTATGTTTATTAAGTTTTAAATAGGTTTAAAATGGATTTAAAATGTTAAGAAACATTACCGAATTATATAGGGATTTTTCTGTAATTAAAATGATTTTTGGGTTAACTATAAATAATAATCGAAAACTATGCATTAAACCTTATTTTATGGATTATATAAAATTTAACAAAGTTTTTAAGACAAAAATGTAATTTATGAAAATTATAGGGGCCAAACTGTAATTATACAAACTTCTGGTCAAACTGAAAGTCAATATGTCAATATAGACCATACTAGGAGGTTTGACCAAATTTAATGTCATAAATAATTAATTTATGAACTTATATTAACATTATAGGTGAAATGTTGAATTTATAAACTTATGGGGTATGGAGTGTAAATGCCGAAAAGTTGGGGTATGGTTTGGTTAATATGATGATTTATATCCTAAGTATTAAATTTGGGAATTTTTGGAAGTATATAAAAGGCTATATTGATAAAGTGTATAATATATGGTTTTTGTGACATATGAAAGTATATAATATAAAATGGGGTCAAAATGTAAATAAGGGAAAAATTTGTGGGTGGAAGAGGAATTTAGAAACAACATGGGGGCTGTTTAGAGTAAATCATATTAAAACTATATGTTATATGAGTAACAAATATTAAAACCGTATGTAATAACACATATATAAGCATTTGATAATATATGTGGCTATTGTGTAAATAAGGAAAATATAGTGGCTGGAAAAGAAATATAACAAACAGCCATGGGATGTTCGGTAATATAAGAAAATAATATATGAAATCATATGTTTAAATATTATAATGTTTGGATGGTATAACATGTGTTATGTAAAATATTATAAGATTTGTGGTGAAAGTATAAATATGGAAAGTTAAGGGTTAAAAAAAAAACAGAACCAAAGGGTTTGTTTGTATTTTTCGGAAATATTGAAACTATATAGTATACATACTACATGATTTAAATGCTATATTATATGGTAAGTTAAGTATGTTACAAAAAAATTGTGGCGAAATTGTAATAATTATAAAGTATGAGTTTTGAAAGGAAATTAAATGTTGAATTCATGCCTTTTCGACAATTAAAGAGGAATATCACAAAACCATAGGTTATATCCTATTACAAAGTTTTGATGTTATAAAATAAGAGATTTATAACATGGTATAAGTTATATGGGTATATTGTAATTAATGAAAATTATGAGAATAAAGAAGTGTAAGTGTATTATGTATATAATGCTTTCGGTACATATATATAGTTACCAAAACTATATTTATAAAGTTAAATGACATATAAATATCATACTATATGATATCATGATATAAGTGTAACACTAAATAATATTATGTGCTCAAAAGTATAGTTTTGTTAAAATTAACATGCTAGCACATGCATATATTTATATATATATAAAAAATGAAGATATAAACTATAGCATACAATGACATAATACTATGGTTAATATATGATTTTGGAATGGTTAAATAAACCTTGAATAAGGAATAACATGTACATGATATAAAGTTCCCTATTTCATTAGGAACTAATGTGTATATATATATATGCTGGCGCAAATAATAGGCATATATAATATGGTTTACAAACCATATAATAGTAAATAATAAATGTCAACTTAATAGTATAATTATATACTATAATTATAAGGTTTATTTGAACACAATTTGTTACATAAATGAGAGATGTATAACATAAGGTGTATCAAGAATAATAATCTATCATACCTTATAAACTAATGTTGCATGGAATGCATGCAACCATAGGTTATAAATATAACCATGCATGCAACTATAGCTTATAACAATACCTATGCATGCGATGTCACAGTTGAATTAATTATACGAGGACGAACGAATTTGTATTAAGCGTAACACTTATTAAATACTACGGTTGGAAACTGTAATTCCTAAGTTGAAAACGTTGATTATGACGTTCGTATAGAAACCGACGTCTTTGTTAAACCGAATGCTAATACTTACTACGAGTAGGGTTTTTTAAGGATAACGACACCTTAACTAGTAACATGAAATCCGGGGATGTAAAACCGGGTTACTGACGTTATTCGGAAATACCGAATCATATTGTCATATGGATTGACAATTAGCGTTCTTCGTATTGTTAGACCGCCAGTCAGACGTGCGCTCTCGAGAAGCTTAGAGGTCTACATTGCACATCCTTGGTCCAAGGTGTACGGTATGTAAAGGGGTTTTGAAACACCCCTGAACATTTAAACGCATAAAATCATAACACGTTTTATAATTTGGACATAAAATAATGTATGAACAATTAAATTTAGTATATACATATCCGAAAGCGTGACAACGTTACATATTATATAGTCACGTACTTATATATGTACGAATACGAAAATACATGTACCTAACGTTACGATATTGTAACGTTGTAAATAAGTAATAATTGAAATACCCCTAAATTAATTTAAATTATTTAGGGGATTTCTTTTATTAAAATATTAAATTATTATATGGGATTATGAATATTAAATTATTATATGGAATTGAAATTTATTTAGGGGTTTTCTCCTATTTAACCCTAATTATTATATATTATTATATAGTATTATGAATTTAATAATAAGATTTATAAGTCAATAAATCTTGGGAAAATTTCTAAACACTCCAAATATATTATAAAGATTTTAGGAAGTGTTGGAACATTGTTTTGAAACATAAAAGTCAATATAAAATTCTAGAAACCTTAAAGCTTATTAAGCCTTGCTAGAGTTGACTTTTTGAGAATGGTCAAACCAGGCCATGAACCTATACCAATAAATAGGTTATGAAAACCATGAAGATCGATAAAAAGACGCTAAAACAGATCATCCTAGCCAAAGTTATGATAAATTGAAGTTTAGAGCCAAAATTTTGGAGGATGCTGACGTGTCCAGGGCTAGGGACACGTGTCGCGCCCAGTCAGCACCCAGGTTACTTAATCGGTTGAGTTTCCAGCAGTTTGGCATGTCATAGGTCGATCTCTAGACGCCTATATCTTTTTCTCTACTCCACCATTTGGTATGCCGTTTGTTTCATTCGATTCTCCTATCTTTCCTCTTTCCAACCATTACTCACCACCATCTAACTCCTTCTACAATGATCGGAAAGTTGATCCAAAGTTACATCCTCGCGAGTTCGTAACCCAGAATCCCGGTTTTTCCTGAGATCGGGTAAACTTCGTCACACCATAAACTTCTTCATTTCTAATCCAAATTTCGTGTTCTTTAGCTCGTTTTGAAGAACTCTAATTCCTCTATAACTTTCATGTTGATGGCCAAGGCTGATTCGCACTGGGTTGGGAGATAAATCTATCTAAAGTTGCCTACTCGATCACGGCGGTAATTCTGCCCAGTTCATCCCGAAATCAACTAGGTAACACGGATCTTGTGAGATCTGTAACTTTCTCCCTAGTTCATCAAAATCAATGATTCTTCCACTAACATCTAGAGTTACATGTCTAGTTTGGATTGTGATAGGTTACATGAATCAAATCTCTCTCAGTTGGTGCGAGTTGGTTCGAGAAGTGGCATACCTGAACCGCACATGAAATAACGTTTTCCAGAATTCTCGATTTGGATTCTCCTCGTTAATGCAATTCGGTAAGTTTCTGATCAAATTGCTCCGTTGATGCCATTCGATTTCATCACCGATCAAACCCACATGCCAATTTAGTCTATTATACATTACAATGGGAGAATTTGTTGAAATTGAATTCGAACTAAAACTGTGAACCCTAACTTCGAACCCAGATTCGAAACTGCTCGCTGCATGATATAAGGTTATATATCTTTGACTTGGTGTTTTGGTGTGCCTTGTTCTTCTGCTTTTGTTCTAAGTGTTTGGCTTCATCTTATTGTTTATTTTTAAGAGTTATGTTTTTAAACTATTGTTTTGGAGAGTTGTACCAGTTCCATTCCAGGGAACTGACTCACCCCTCCTGGGGTGGGCTGCTTGGTTTCATCTTGCAGGTACGAATTGTTATACAGGTGGCCACGAAGAGTATGAGTGTATGGGATGAGAATTAGGAATTTTGGAAAGCTACTGTGTTTTGTTATCATTACTTTTATACTATGTTTTCTCGAGTTCAGACCGTAGCATTTGTAATGTCATAAGTTGTAATTGGTGAGGTTTGGTGCCGGGTGTTTGGAACCCGATGATCTGTAATCGCCTTAGTATTTTATTTCCGCTGCATTTATGAAAAGTAGGGGCGTTACAGAAAGTGGTATCAGAGTGTAGTTACGCTCTGAGCCCGAGAAAACAAGCTGAGTGAAATACTTAGAATATAGGTGCCCTTAAAACTGGGGAAGTGGGGTAGAATTGGGAAGTGAGGATTCCAGAAAGGCACGTAACCCTTACCCCATACTTGACCTTATTTACATCACTCATGAACACTCTAACTACATACCGTCCCTGGGTAGTTATGAAACACTTCGCACGTTACTACATAGATATCTAGATTTAACATACAACTTCTGAACAACAAATACCATCCTTAGCAGCTAAATGTCTCAAGGAGGAGGAAGAGGAGGACGCGGAGGAAGAGGAGGACGAGGAGCGGGACCCCCAGGTGGTTACGGACCCGACGCTGTTACCCTTGAGGTCATAGCTCAGATTGTGACCGCTGCATTAGCTCAGCAGCAGGCTCAGATTCCTCAACCACCGCCACCACCACCCCACGGTCCGCGAGAGTTTAACTGGTTGAAAACGGTCAACGATCTTCGTCCCCCAGTCTACGAAGGCCAGCCAGTACCGAAAGCTCTGGAGAAATACATCGCTGAGATTCAAAAGGCTTTTACCTCTCTACATGTTCCAGCAGATCGCCAAGTGGACATAGCGGCCTACTTTCTCCAAGGGCCCGCTCATCGATGGTGGCAGACAGCCAGAGCCGAGCTGACCGCCCAAGCGAACTTTGATTTCCAAGCTTTTCTGGTGGCCCTGAGAGCTAAGTTCTACTCATCCTACCTACAGAAGAGGATGAGAAGTGAATTTGAGCAGCTGAAGCAAGGGACTTCTTCTGTTGCTGAGTACTATGACAAGTTTGTGGAGTTGCTTGCTGTCATTGGAGAGGGAGCTTACGCTCCGAGGTACCTGGTGGATAAATTTCATACTGGCTTGAACTTCAGGATCATGAACATGATCGGTTCCACCAGGGGAAGACTTTACAGGTATGGAATATGACTTTGGAATTTCTGGTTCGATAAGATTTTCCCACTAACACATATTGTAACGACAGGAACTAGCTGATGATGTAAACGACTGCGAAACCACCATTGCCTATCAGGATTCTGTGCTAGGCAAGAGGAGGGAGATGCTGGAGGAGGTAGTGGAGGAAACTCTTCCCAGAACTATGAAAGGAAGGGCAAGTTCTACAAGGGGAAGAATGAAAAGGCCATAGTCCCTTCACATATTGATGCTGAGCCAATCCGCTCCCAGCCACCTAGTGGTAAGATAATACAGAATCTACAATGTGGTTACATATTGCTATCACGCTACTGACCTTGAATTGGAACAGGAAACCAACCCATAAGAAGATACTTCTGCAGGAAGTGTGAGAGGGACCATCCGGGAAAGGAGTGTGACGGAACTCTGGTGACGTGTCACCACTGTGGCAGGAAGGGGCATAGATCCTTTGAGTGCTTCTCGAACCCGGATTCCAGGAACTACAAGCCACGCACCGGGTCAGCGACTAAAGCCCCAGCTACTAATACAAATGGAGGAGAAGGTAGAGGTGGCACCGGAGGTGCTGGACCATCTACCCATCGCCCTGCCCAGAACTACCCTCAAAGGCCAGGCAAAGCACTAGTTCTCAACCTGGTGGGCCGTGTCGAATCAGCGAGTGATGACCCGAGTTCACCTGGTGAGGACCACTTTCCTACTGAAGAAGCTTAGACCTTCGTTTTGCTTCATTTCTTCAAATAATTTTCCCTCTGCATTGTAAAGGGATGAACTATAAATCCCTCTTTCTTTTACATCTTTGTGCTAAGACCAGTTTGAACCTTGACTTGTTTACTTAATGGCAACTGTTGTTTTCGTTCAGCTTTCGATATTTGCTTTCCTGTATTGCCTATTTCCACACCCACCATTCCCTTTGAAGCCAAACCACACCCCCCAGAGAAGTGTGAGATACTGAGACCTGGGATGGTCTTATTACGAGAATTTTTGACCCCAGCTGACCAATATGCATTGATCCTCAAGATCAGAGAATTAGGTGTGAAAGGAGGAAACTTTTACACCCCTACCTTCAAGAACGGTGCAACCATGAAGGTGAAGATCATGTGCCTAGGTAAGAAGTGAGACCACACCACTAGAAGAGTTTGCAGACCATCATTGGAGCCGCAGTTAAAGCAGCCCAGGAATTGGAGGATGAGCCCGTCCCAGACCTAACCTCAGACGTGTGCATCATCAACTTCTATGGGAAAGAAGGTAAGCTAGGAATGCATCAGGATAGGGACGAGTCTCTGGAGTCCATCACCAGAGGAGTTCCAGTGGTGTCCATATCACTGGAGATGACGCAGAATTCCTATTTGGAGATCAGAAGAGAATGGATCTTGCTACAAAGATCCTCCTGAAGTCAGGTGATGTGCTGATATTCGGGGGAGCAGCCAGACTTATCTACCATGGGGTGAAGAGAATTAAGCCCCACACAGCCCCCACATCCATCATCAACCAGACCCACATGAACCCGGTCGTTTAAACCTGACCTTTAGACAGATCTAGCCTTGTAATTTATGCAATTTCAGCATTGTAATCATTAAAATACTCATGGAGACCTTTATAAGAATGGAAATCTTATGAGTTTGTTGCGTCGTTGTAGGGGCCGGGAACTCAGAGATCAGATTGACTGTGTTGAACCAGGCTCAAGCGAAGAGCAATGGGATGGTCATCACAGGTATAACTACTAGCCCGACTTATTACCTTGGAAGAGATGCCTGAGAATCTTAGAATTTACTCTGTGGTTTCAGGCACGTTCTTAATTAATGAGGTGGAAGCCACTGTTCTGTTTGATTCTGGAGCCTCCCATTCATTCATATCCCAGGCATTCCATGCTAAGATAGATGCCCCTACAGAAGATATCCATGACTGCTCAGTCTTATTGCCATCCAGAGAGTTAATAAAGTGCAGTAAGCAATGTAGGAACTTGAACATACACATCAAGGGAGCAGATTTCCTCTTTGATGCCATTGTCTTCCCTGGCATGAGGTTTGATATAATTGTAGGCATGGACACACTACAGCGATACAGAGGTAGGCTACACTGTGCAGAGCATCGCCTCCTCTTGAAGTCAGCTACAGGGATCACAGTATCATACCGAATGCAGCCCAAACAGCCGACTGTGAAGGTTGTATCGGCATTATCCCTGATGAAGGAGGTGTCCAAGGGAGCGACCGCCTACTACTGTTATGCCCAGGATCTGAGGATAGATCCAAAGTTCAAGAGTGACGTACCTGTTGTGTCGGAGTACCCCGACGTTTTTCCGGAGGAGTTACCTGGACTACCACCATTGAGGGAGGTTGAGTTCAACATCGACCTCATACCTGGTACAGGCCCGATTGCCAAAGCACCATACCGGATGGGCCCTGCGGAGATGGTGGAATTGAAGAAACAACTGCAGGAGTTACTAGATAAGGGTTTCATCCGACCCAGTGTCTCACCTTGGGGTGCTCCTGTGCTGTTCGTCAAGAAGAAGGACGGAAGCATGAGATTATGTATTGATTACAGGGAGTTGAATAATGTCACAATCAAGAACAAGTACCCACTGCCCAGGATCGATGACTTGTTCGACCAGCTGAGGGGAGCTAAGGTGTTCTCTAAAATTGATCTGCGTTCCGGTATCATCAGATAGCTGTAGCTGAGACAGATATAGAGAAGACAGCCTTCCGGACCAGATACGACCACTATGAGTTCACAGTGATGCCGTTTGGACTGACCAATGCACCGGCGAGATTTATGGATTTGATGCAGAGAGTCTTCCAAGCCCAGCTAGATAAGTCAGTGGTCGTATTCATAGACGACATTCTGATCTTCTCCAAGAGCAAAGAGGAACATGAGCAACATTTGAGGACAGTCTTGGAGACTCTGAGAGAGAGGCAACTCTATGCCAAGTTCAGCAAGTGCGAATTCTGGCTGGACAAGGTATCATTTCTTGGTCACGTGATCTCAGCTGAGGGAGTTTCAGTGGACCCAGCTAAAATTGAGGCGGTAAAGAGCTGGCACAGACCTCGCTCAGTGACTGAGATTCGGAGCTTCCTTGGGTTGGCTGGCTATTATAGACGCTTTGTGAAGGATTTCTCCAGGCTAGCCAAGCCCTTAACCTCTCTGATGAAGAAGGATAGCCCGTTTGTATGGACAGAGGCATGTGAGGTCTCCTTTAGGCACTGAAGGATGCTCTGACCACAGCTCCTGTATTGGTGATCCCCGAGGGAAATGAGGGATTCGAGGTTTACTGTGATGCTTCAGGCAAGGGGATCGGTGGAGTATTGATGCAAAATGGCAGAGTCGTGGCTTACGCTTCTCGACAGCTGAAGAAGCACGAAGAAAATTATCCCACACATGACCTTGAGCTCCTCGCCATAGTTTTTGCCTTGAAGATCTGGCGACACTACCTGTATGGAGCCACGGTCCGAATTATGACAGATCATAAGAGTTTGAAATACATCTGGACCCAGAAGGAGCTGAACTTGAGACAACGACGGTGGATCGAGCTACTAGCTGATTATGATATCGACCTCCAGTACACTGAGGGTAAAGGTAATGTCGTGGCAGACGCTCTGAGCAGAAGAGCACATTCACTTCTTGCTCTCATAGAGACGACCACGATAGCTGAGGAGGTATATGCAGCTCAGGATAGTGATGTGTATCTACAGGGTATCAGGCAGAAATTAGCAGATGGGCTGACTGATGGTCTGAAGTATGACTACGAGCTAGACAGCGAGGGACACCTCCGAGTTAGAGGCAGACTCTGCGTACCTCAGGATGCGACAGAACTTCAGACCAGGATTCTCTCTGAAGCTCATTCCTCTACATTGTCAGTACATCCTGGAGCCACCAAGATGTACAAGGATTTAAAGAAGTTATTCTGGTGGAGCGGGATGAAGAGGGATGTAGTAGATTCGTCTCGCGATGTCTCACCTGTCAGAAGGTGAAGTTCAGCATCGGCGACCAGGAGGCCAGATTCAGTCATTACCGGTACCGTGCTGGAAGTTTGATGATATTAGTATGGATTTTGTGGTCGGTCTCCCTCCAGCCAGAGGTGGATTGAACACAATTTGGGTGATAGTCGATAGGTTAACTAAGACAGCTAAGTTTATACCTATCAAGGACACATGGAAGGTGCCCAAACTAGCTGAGGTGTTCACCACAGAGCACATCCGGTACCATGGGGTACCGAAGACGATCGTCTCCGATCGTGATGCACGCTTCCTTAGTAGATTTTGGCGTCAGGTGCAGGAGGCATTTGGTACTCAGTTGCGACTTAGCACAGCCTTCCACCCTCAAACAGATGGGCAGACCGAGAGGACGATTCAGACACTGGAAGATATGTTGAGAGTGGTCGCCTTAGACTATCAGGGGAGTTGGGTAGAGCATCTACACTTGGTAGAGTTCTCCTACAACAACTCCTATCACTCGTCTATCGGCATGGCCCCATTTCAAGCTCTGTATGGCAGACCGTGCCGGACACCTTTATCATGGAGTGACCCTGCTGAGACAGTTTTGATTGGTCCAGAGTATATTCAGAGACTACAGGATGACATCAGAGTTATTCAGCAGCACATGAGGGCAGCGCAGTCTAGGCAGAAATCTTACGGGGATCAGCGTACCAGAGAGCTTGAATTTCAGATCAGTGATATGGTTTTCCTACGAGTGTCTCCGATGAGAGGGATCTTCAGATTTGGGATGAGAGGGAAGCTAAGCCCTAAGTATGTTGGTCCGTACAGGATTACGGAGCGCGTTGGCCCAGCAGCGTATCGACTAGACCTACCAGCGGAGTTGGGGAAGGTACATGACGTGTTTCATGTATCGCAGCTGAAGAAGTATGTACCTGACCCTTCTCACGTGCTACAGCCAGAGAGATTAGAGATTGAACCTACACTGAGATATGAGGAGACTCCCATTCAGATCCTGGACATGAAGGTCCGGGAAACGAGTGGCAGATCAGTCAAGCTAGTGAAGGTTCTTTGGGAGCATCATGGGGTTGAAGAAGCTACTTGGGAGACTGAGGACTCTATGAGAGTGAAGTACCCACACCTATTTCCATGATATTTCCATGTATTCTTGCCTTTACTGGGTTCTTGTTCATAGTGGTACGAGGGCATACCTTGCTCTTTTCGGGGGGGGGGGTGGGGGGGTAGTGCATACTCTTCCTTCGTCACCTCATCCAGATTATGCCCTGTTTGTTTTGTTAGTAGAATGATGGAGAGGTGTATGCATGTACTTGATTTATACATTGTGTGAATCTTGATTTCTATTTATCAAAATCTTGGTTTTGGTCTGACGATGAATAATCTTGCGTGGAATTTGGAAATGGAAATGAGTGGAAATAGATCGTGGGAGAAGTTACAATTGGTATGGATTGGTATGGATTTTTGTTGGGATTGTTATTGGATGAACATTCTGGTAATTCTTGACAGCACACCTGATGTGGTGTGAGTAGCTATTAGTTGGTATTAAACTTCGAGGCGAAGTTTCTTTTAAGGGGGATATACTGAAATACCCCTAAATTAATTTAAATTAATTTAGGGGATTTCTTTTATAAAATATTAAATTATTATATGGGATTATGAATATTAAATTATTATATGGAATTGTGAAATTATTTAGGGGTTTTCTCCTATTTAACCCTAATTATTATACATTATTATATAGTATTATGAATTTAATAATAAGATTTATAAGTCAATAAATCTTGGGAAAATTTATAAACACTCCAAATATATTATAAGATTTTAGGAAGTGTTGGAACATTGTTTTGAAACATAAAAGTCAATATAAAATTCTAGAAACCTTAAAGCTTATTAAGCCTTGCTAGAGTTGACTTTTTGAGAATGGTCAAACCAGGCCATGAAACCTATACCAATAAATAGGTTATGAAAAACCATGAAGATCGATAAAAAGAACGCTAAAAACGGATCATCCTAGCCAAAGTTATGATAAATTGAAGTTTAGAGCCAAAATTTTGGAGGATGCTGACGTGTCCAGGGCTAGGGACACGTGTCGCGCCCAGTCAGCACCCAGGTTACTTAATCGGTTGAGTTTCCAGCAGTTTGGGCATGTCATAGGTCGATCTTTAGACGCCTATATCTTTTTCTCTACTCCACCATTTGGTATGCCGTTTGTTTCATTCGATTCTCCTATCTTTCCTCTTTCCAACCATTACTCACACACCATCTAACTCCTTCTACAATGATCGGAAAGTTGATCCAAAGTTACATCCCGCGAGTTCGTAACCCAGAACCCGGTTTTTCCTGAGATCGGGTAAACTTCGTCACGCCATAACTTCTTCATTTCTAATCCAAATTTCGTGTTCTTTAGCTCGTTTTGAAGAACTCTAATCCTCTATAACTTTCATGTTGATGGCCAAGGCTGATTCGCAATGGGTTGGGAGATAAATCTGTCTAAAGTTGCCTACTCGATCACGGCGGTAATTCTGCCCAGTTCATCCCGAAATCAACTAGGTAAACACGGATCTTGTGAGATCTGTAACTTTCTCCCTAGTTCATCAAAATCAATGATTCTTCCACTAACATCTAGAGTTACATGTCTAGTTTGGATTGTGATAGGTTACATGAATCAAATCTCTCTCAGTTGGTGCGAGTTGATTCGAGAAGTGGCATACCTGAACCGCACATGAAATACATTTTCCAGAATTCTCGATTTGGATTCTCCTCGTTAATGCAATTCCGGTAAGTTTCTGATCAAATTGCTCCGTTGATGCCATTCGAAATTTCATCACCGATCAAACCCACTTGCCAATTTAGTCTATTATGCATTACAATGGGAAATTTGTTGAAATTGAATTCGAACTAAAACTGTGAACCCTAACTTCGAACCCAGATTCGAAACTGCTCGATTCTGCATGATAATTGGGGAATAGGTACCATTAGAACCGGATTAGATTACGAATCGATAGGAACAAGAATCACTCGATTTCGTTCTGTAGATTAGGCGAAAATCGGGATTTAGTACTCGAATGGGTGATTGAGTTCGATGATGAACTAGAGACACAGGGACCGTCCGATCGCAGTTTAAAGGAACGGACGGCCCAGA
The DNA here is from genome assembly GCA_023374045.1 of Limonium bicolor. Lineage (NCBI taxonomy): Eukaryota > Viridiplantae > Streptophyta > Magnoliopsida > Caryophyllales > Plumbaginaceae > Limonium > Limonium bicolor. Next base: position 41,487,417 of record CM041782.1, on the reverse strand, counting down.
TTAGATCGTGGGAATATAAGAGTATATTAAGTTTTTATAAATTCCAGTAATAGTCTTAACTTGTTGGTTAATTTAAATATCTTCCAGAATGTATTTTGACTTGAAATTTTAACCATAGATTCCTTATTTAATCTAGTTTATTTTGATGTAAATTAATATGGGTTTTGAGTTTTTAAACATAAGTTATGATTTTTGCAAGTTACGGTATTATGGAATTATTTGGGTGATTAAAAAGATATTTTTATGAAATAAAAATTTTATAATATGTCTAAAATGTTATAGTTATTATATATTAAATTTGGGAATTTTGGACAAGGGTAAATAGGTTTAAAAATTATGTTTATGGAATTTTCATAAGAATAACCTATAATATAAGGTTTTAAATGTAACCAAAAATTAAAGTATGGCTAGGTAATTAACTTTTGAGCTGGGGAAAATAAAGGAACTAAATTAACATTTTATAACAGTATGTTTATAAATATTTTGGGTATTATCTTTTAGGTGAAGTAAAGTTGTTTACACATAAATATACTTATATGAGAAAAATAAAATAGGAGCTTATATTAAATCGAGGTATTAAACTAAACTACATATTATTATTATGGAGGTTAATATGCTTTAAACTAGGGCAAACACTTTATTTTATAAACCATATATCAGTTGGGGATATGTCTAAAAGGTATTAAATATAATTAAATACAATAAGAATTTCTTAAAGAATGTTTTGGATAAATTCTAAGGAAAATATAGGTGTATATAAATACATTAGAGGTAAAAAATAGTAACATACCTTATGGGAAACGTATTAAGAGGGAAAATTGGGATAAACCTTATCATACGTGACAATTAGTATATCAAATGTTACAGTTACATCTAGGTGGACTATTAGGGGGAAGTACATATCTTAAACCTTGAATAGGTGATAAAGTAAGTTAGCCAAGCGTAACCAAAGGTTCTAATTAAACTAAACCTGTAGTCAGGAGTGGGTAAATGGAATAAGTTAAGTATGCATTAAAGATTTAATTACGAGATCTAGCCAGATCCCTAGGGGGAGTAACTGTAAAGCAAAACTATAGACTAATAAGTGGAGGATGTGTAGCATTATAGTGCCTTAACTAATCAATGCTTGGAATACTTTAATTATAGGTGATTAGTGGAAGTAGTTCGCATTTTCGAGTTTGGTTACTGCTTCTACATATACCAGGTACGATTTCTCGTACTCAGATGCTTTTGGTGATGAATTTTATGGAACGTTTTGAGAAACGCTAAATGAGTATGAATGTATCTTGAAAGGAAATTGTTTGTGTGACTAACTCAGCCTGTTGTGACTAACTGAGCCTTGGATGTACAACTCACATGATCATTGGTTCCTTTCTATCTGGTTATCTCATCAGATATTGACTGTTGAGGGTTTACGCCTCTGCACTCTGTAGGACTGAGTGTTTTGGTATTGCACTTGTACAGTTAATAGTCTAGTGGGAATATGGGAAATGTCAACTTGGTATTGGGTATGGATTATTTCTAATAAGTGGTGCACTCACTTTTCACCGATGACTGAGAACGGGTCGGTGGCAGCGGAGGTCTGCTATACCTCGTCCATATGGACAACTGACAGCGGAGGTCTGTTTACCTCGTCCTTGTGACAACTGACTGGCGGTGGGGGCCATCTCTCCCAACTGGTTATATTCCACTCTTGAGTTATGGGTTCTTGGATATCTTCTTTCATTCCTAGTCCTTGTGACTACTTGGGTCTTTCTAATCCTAATTGGAACTGAATCTAACTTAAGCAATGGATGTTCACTAACTTCTGGCGTGGTTTCTTTTAAGTTGACTCACTTTACTTCTTGTTATTTATCTCTATCCTTGACTTGTTATCTTTGACTTGGTGTTTTGGTGTGCCTTGTTCTTCTGCTTTTGTTCTAAGTGTTTGGCTTCATCTTATTGTTTATTTTTAAGAGTTATGTTTTAAACTGTTGTTTTGGAGAGTTGTACCAGTTCCATTCCAGGGAACTGACTCACCCCTTCTGGGGTGGGCTGCTTGGTTTCATCTTGCAGGTACGAATTGTTATACAGGTGGCCACGAAGAGTATGAGTGTATGGGATGGGAATTAGGAATTTTGGAAGCTACTGTGTTTTGTTATCATTACTTTTATACTATGTTTTCTCGAGTTCAGACCGTAGCATTTGTAATGTCATAAGTTGTAATTGGTGAGGTTTGGTGCCGGGTGTTTGGAACCCGATGATCTGTAATCGCCTTAGTATTTTATTTCCGCTGCATTTATGAAAAGTAGGGGCGTTACAATAATAACGTCGCATAACATCGTAACAAAAATCACGATATAATATATAGTCTTACATATATATATACATAATCATTATACAATAAAGGAGCAAATACACTCCCGCTGAGGTTCGAACCCCGCGTATATCCCGTCCTTATCTCCGTAACTCTCTTAAACCGGATGAGCTGTGCTCGAATTCGGTAACTAAAATCAACAAATTAAAACTAGTATCAAATCAACTAAGGCAACTAAACAAAACAACAGAGAATCAAACACGCACTCTCTACAGCATTGATTTCTTCTTCTTCCTCGATCAAGAACCAGATCGAACAAAAAAAAAGAACAGAAGCCAGTGAATCCAAACTCTCAGGCGACAGGAGGGTAGTTTATTCAAATTCCCATCACTTCCCTTGTAACTTGAGACAACCCAGCCATTATTCCTTCCTAAATCTCGTGCCTCTCAGTCCCCCTGTTATGCGCTTGGATAAAAAAAAATTAACGACGACAAGCATTCACTCCACGACAGTCCCTGGTAATCTGAGACCACCACTTCATTATCTAGTATTTATCTCCATTTACTACTTCATCTCTCTGTAGCATCGTGAACAAGGAAGACAACTACAACAGACCACAAGCACCAACCGCACCATCTTGTCTTCAGTCGAAAGACCAAGCCTGCGTCTGTTTCAAAGTTTTATGCACCAGAGCTTGTTTTACAAACTCCCACGCATCAAGCCTGTCTGATTCAAACTCTCACCAAAATTCCCATTGGAACTTGCCACCACTAATGACTGACTTAACTCCTGCCTGATTCATAAAGCCATAGACCCCCTTCTTTCCCTCCTCGGGTGTGCATCGTTTCTGCATGGGCAGGAACTCTATTCACTTCCTCTGATCCTGATGCACAATATCTTGCATGCCAACCGCTGGTAAAGCCCTAGGATAAACATAAGACTAAACCCTCCTCAAGAACTGCTAAGAGTGCCAAACCTTCCCAGGAAGAACATCCCAGTTCTGTATTCATAAAGAAAGGAACCACAACCAGCTGCTGTCGAGTGACTAAGGAACTGAAGTCCCATATTTCGCCAAGGATTAGCCAAGGAGAACCTGTCATGTTACTCAACCGGGCCGCAGCGAACTCCGACCGGGATCCCGTGTGTGAGACAACTCGTACTCTCGAATAAGGTATGGATATGTGTGGTTCGCATGTTGCCGTGTTACACGGCTTGTTTGCTGTGTGCCTTTTGTGAAAATGACCATAAAGATTAAAGCATGAAATTGGATTGCTCGCTTATCTTGCTTATATGATTGCTATATCATTGTTGCCTATTATTTGCGCGCACACAGTAGTTTAGTCCCTTCTCGTTTATGGAACTTTGAGATAAAACACAACGAACTATGTAAACAAAGAAAACTCCATAAAGTCCATAAAGGGTAAACTCCTCTTTAACCATAGAGGACGTACCATGACACCCACTATGGTGTCTATCCATTAATGGTAATGAAGAGCAAATATCAATTGGTGGAACATGAGAATAACCCGGGAAGACAACATCTCGGGCCACGCGGTATGGAATGCTTGGGAGTTGGTATCTGCATCAGATCCTTCGACCAACTATTGTGGAGCACATCTTGGGGTCTAGAGGTGACCCCTCTTTCTCGACGTACGATGCCGGGACTAGAGGATTGGCAATTTGGAAGCATGACCTGGGGTCTAGAGATGACCCCTCTTTCTCGACATGACGCCAGGATTGGAGGATCAGCTATTTGGGGAGCATAACCTGGGGTCTAGAGATGACCCCTCTTTCTCGACGTATGACGCCGGGAATGGAGGAATTAGCTATGGAGGAGACGTCCTCCAACGTGCGGTGATAAGAGAACTCACAAATAATCCTTAAAGAAACAAGGAAAGATGGCACCTATACTATATGGTCACGGGAACTAACCTACTTCCCCAGACCTGGTGCAAGAAAAGAGAAAGAGAATTACACATGATGGGAACAAAGAAAAGAAATGAAAACACACAACGTTTGAATGATCCCACTGTGAGGATCATCATTATTCAAACTCTCTTGTAAAGCTCTACTTGTAACATGCTTGAGGTGCTTGTTGATATCTCTATGCCAACATTGTGAGTTGCTATGTTAATGTTGTATGCTGTGTGTTACTGTTTTACTACAGCATGTAAATTGGACTTAATCATATTCGACCAAGTAGTCGTGTAGCCCGGCAACATACGGGCTACACATATTCATACTCGGCATAGTTTTGCTGAGTCCTTTATTTTTATAGGTATGGATCTGGACGCAGGCGGAGAGTAGGCAGGGTGACTACCATGGGGGTAGTCCATCTGGGCAAGACTTTTAAGTAGTATGTTTTAATGTATGGGGTGTGACTATGTAACACTAAACCCTAGATGTACTTTTCGGTTTGTGTTGTTTAATTAAGAACTTATGTTGTAGACTCTCGGTACTTGGTTTGTATTTCCTGTTTGTACTTGGATTTGGTTAAGGTTTAAATTCCAGTCATTCAGACCGTAGCTTAGTGTTGATAGTGTTGTTGTGCCAACCACGTGGGTGGTTGGCGTTCGTGACACCCAGATGGAGTTGTGAATCTGCTGCTTAGACTTATCGTGATATCGTTTGGCGCATTATTCGTACTGCTGTTTGGTTATTGGGGGTGTTACAGAAAGTGGTATCAGAGCGTAGTTGTGCTCTGATGACTGGAACAGAGAAGTACCGAGAATAGGAAAACCTAAATTTTGGAAACGGGGTTAAGGGTTAGTAATGTGAGGCACGACTTTACCAATTTAAACCGCTAGCAAGGGCGATAATAACTTGCAGTAAGTTCTTGTGAATGTTCTAAAGTAACAACGACATTTTCAGATGTCTGGACAACGAGGTCGAGGACGAGGCCGTGGCCACATGGAGCAAGATAACATAGTTGCAGGGCAGACCATAGCTGAGATAGTAGCAACAGCCCTAGGTCACTTGGGTTTCCAGCCAGGAGCCCAGCAGGCACCACCGGCACCACAACCTCACCCACCTAGGGAGACAAACTGGGTGAAGAGCTTAGCCGACCTTCGACCAGTTGAGTTCCGAGGAGAGATGGACCCCACCTACCTAGAGAACTACATCAGCCTCCTAGAGACTGCCTTCGAGACATTGAATGTTCCGGTAGAGGCTAAGGTCAAACTCGCAGCCTATTACCTACGAGAGTCAGTGAGCGATTGGTGGAAGCTTGTGAAGGATGCTCACCTAGCCGACCCCACGTTTGGATGGGATGCTTACACTGCATTGCTGAGGGCTAAGTACTACCCCGCCCACCTTCGGACAAAGAAGCGGGTTGAGCTAGACACCCTGAGGCAGACCGAGGGGATGACAGTAGACAATTAATACTCGGCGTTCACTGCTCTACTTCGTGTACTTCCAGGCTTGGGATATTCAGATGAGATCCTAGTGGAGCGTTTCTATGGTGGACTGAATCACCGCATCAGATACGGCATGGGGCCCAGTCGTTATGCCACGATCCAGGTTGAACTTGAACTATGAATTGAATTGAATATTATATTGTGAAGAGTTTACTAAACCCAAATTTGCACAGGACTGCTATCATGCAGCGTCCCAGGTCGAGATCACCGTCCAGATGCGGGACGAGGAATTCGCTAGGAAAAGGAAGGCGAAGGGAGATGACTCAGAGGACCGCAAACAGAAGGGTGTGAGAAGGAACAAGTACTACCCGACCAAGAAGCGAGCGAAATACCAGGGGAACAAGCCTACAGAGAGACTTCAGTTGAGCACCCGGCTACTGCAACTAAGCCGTTCCGCTCCTACCCACCCAAGGGTAAAATGAAACAAACTCTAGCACTTAAATATCTTTACAGTTATCATGACTTGTTGTTGACTAACCAAGTAACCTGTTTAGGGACTGGAGCCGGTCCGAGCAAATGGACCGAGCGCCGATTTATCTGTAGGAAATGCTGGAAGAACCACCCCAGAGTTGATTGCCAGGGCGAATAGGTAGAGTGCTTTTACTGTAAGAAGCGCGGGCATAGGGCCTTTGAGTGCTTCGTGAACCCCGAGAACAAAAATTACAGACCCGGCTATAGTGCGAGAGGTGACCAGAGATCGGGACCCGGAGGCCAGTGTGGAGCCCAGCACACCCAGCCTACGCACGGAGCGGGATCCCGAGACTCCCAGAAGGCATCTACCTCGAGGCCAGGGAAGGCGGCCTTGCACATCATGGACCGTACCGAGGGACCGGATACCCATACAGCTGCAGGTAAACCTTGAAACCTTAAATGTTTGAAAAGCATGCCTAAATCTTTGTGTGCCAAGTTGTATGACCATGCATGAAATCTGGTAGGTTCTAGTACCGCTAAAAACCTAGATTACTCTTAAAATGCAGTAGGAGCCTTCGATATATGCTTCCAATAAATCCAAACCCCGAACCCGACGAGTACAGCCTTGAGAGTCCCCATTACCCAATCGAAAAGTGTCAGGTTATCCAGCCCGGGATGATTCTACTACCAGGATACCTAACACCTGAAGCTCAATTAGCCATTATTCGAAGATGTCGTAAGTTTGGAGTGGGACCAGGCGGGTTCTACACACTGACGTACCCTGGAGGGAAGATGATGAAACTAAGAATGATGTGCCTAGGTAAGATTTGGAACCCATATATGAAGAGCTATCACCCCGACGGAGCACATGCACCACCAATTCCCGAAGACTTTCTATCCCTAATTGTGGCAACCCTACGCGTTGCACAGCAACGCGAAGTACCACCAGTGCCCGACCTACAAGCCGACATCTACATCATCAACTTCTACGAGAGGGAAGGCCGACTTGGATTACACCAAGACAAGGACGAGACGCAGGAGACCCTAGACCAGGGGATACCCATAGTGTCTGTGTGTCCATCGGAGATGATGCTGAGTTCCTCTATGTTGAAGAAAAGAGGATTGACCGAGCTATGAAGATCTGGCTAAAATCCAGTGACGTATTGATCATAGGCGGACCATCGAGAATGTTATATCACAGGATTAAGAGAATCAAGCCGAACACAGCACCCTCAACAGTGATAAACGCTACCTATATGAAGCCTAGACGACTAAACCTAACCTTTAGGAAATACTAAGCCATGTACCTTTGTATTAAGGTGTGTAATGGAATGAACATGTAATGTTGAAAGATGAATAAAGAAAGGCTGATTATCTACTACTCTTCTCGTACCATCACTAATTATACTTGTAAACGTTATTTTTGGGAATAGGTGTTGAACCGTGGAGAGAGGGAACCCTGAGCATTCTCACACAGGCTCAGGCCGGTGACAGCGGCCACATTATCACTGGCACTTTTCCGGTGAATGGAGTTACAACCTCAGTACTATTCGACTCGGGGGAGTCACACTCATTCGTATCCCCGACATTAGCCGAGTAGTTGCACCTTGAGCCCGTGGAGTTGGAAGATTTCAGTGTGACACTACCTTCAAAAGAAAGAGTTCGTTGTACCCGGTATTTCCGAGGAGCCACCATCAGAATCCGAGAGGAGGATTTCCCTTTGGACCTGATAGAGTTCAGAGGCCTGGGTTTTGACGTCATTGTGGGCATGAATTGGCTAGAGAGACACCGAGGTCGTATATTGTGTGCCGAGCATAGACTACTGCTAAAGAGCCCGTCCGGCGTTACTGTATCTTACCGCCAGAACCCCCGACAGCTGTCTGTGAAAATCATTTCGGCGATGACCATGGCCAAAGAGATTCAGAAGCAGCAGGAGGTGTACCTCTGTTATGTACAGGATACTCAGCAAAACCCGGAGTTTAACCCAGATGTACCCGTGGTGGGGAGTGTCCAGACCTTTTCCCTAAGGAGCTTCCCGGTATGCCACCACCCTGAGAGGTCGAGTTCACTATTGACTTAGTACCCGGGACAGGACCTATTGCCAAAGCCCCCTACAGAATGGCCCCAACAGAGATGGCTGAGTTAAAGGAACAATTGAAGGAGTTGTGTGGATAAGGGATTCATACACCCGAGCGTATCCCCTTGGGGGCACCCGTACTATTTGTCAAGAAGAAAGACGGTAGTCTCTGGTTATGCATTGATTATCGAGAGCTGAATGCTGTGACAGTGAAGAACCGCTACCCTTTACCACGCATAGATGATCTGTTCGACCAGCTCAGAGGAGCGACAGTATTTTCGAAGATCGACCTCAGATCAGGATACCATCAGATCCCAGTGAAGGAGAGCGACATCGAAAAGACCGCATTTAGGACCCGATACGGCCACTACGAATTCACAGTTATGCTGTTGGTCTGACTAATGCTCCAGCAAATTCATGGACTTGATGATCCGAGTTTTCAGAGATCAGTTGGACAAGACAGTCGTGGTATTTATTAATGATATACTGGTTTATTCGAGAACCAAGGAAGAGCATCACCACCATCTCAGGCAGGTACTCGAGATTCTTAGAGCCAACCAGTTGTACGCCAAATTTCTAAGTGCGAATTTTGGTTAGATCAGGTAGCATTTCTTGGACATATTATTTCTGTTGCCGGGATAGCAGTTGATCCGGCCAAAGTGGAGGCAGTACGTACATGGCTGAGACCGAAGTCTGTGACAGATATACGAAGTTTCCTTGGTCTAGCAGGCTACTACGACGGTTTGTTAAAGACTTCTCCCGTATCTCGAAACCTATGACAAACCTCATCAAGAAAGATACCCCTTTCACGTGGACAGAAGACTGTGAGGCAGCATTTCAGAAGTTGAAAGACGCATTGACCTCAGCTCCTATCCTCACGATTCCCGAAGGTACTGATGGATATGAAGTCTACTGTGATGCATCCGGTAGGGTATGGGATGTGTCCTCATGCAGCACGGAAAGGTTGTCGCCTACGCCTCCCGTCAGCTGAAGAAGCCACGAGGAGCACTACCCCATACATGATCTTGAGCTAGGAGCAGTCGTGTTTGCACTCAAAATTTGGCGTCATTATCTCTATGGTTCCCAGATCACCATCTACTCCAACCACAAAAGCTTAAAGTATGTGTTCACCCAAAAAGAACTGAATATGAGACAACGCAGATGGATGGAGTTCCTCAAAGATTATGATATAACCTTCAGTATAAGGAAGGCAAAGCCAATGTAGTTGCCGATGCACTTAGCCGCAGAGCTCACACATTGCATACACGCATGGCAGGCACCAGCCTAGTTGAAGAAGTGCGTAATGCTCAGCAGAACGACAGAGTGATGGCTGATATTAGACGGAAGTTAATTGATGGCACGCTATATAAGAAGAAATATGACTACCGGCTTCATGAGGATGGCCTGATTCGTGTGAATGGCAGATTATGTATTCCCCACGAGAGCGCAGAGCTCAAGGAAACGCATCATGAGAGAGTCTCATTCTTCTACTACCTCTATTCACCCGGAGCTTCAAAAATGTACAAAGACATGAAGCGATACTTTTGGTGGGTTGGCATGAAGAACGACGTCTTGAACTTTGTTATTAGATGCCTCACCTGTCAGAAAATAAAATTTGAACACCGAAACCTGGAGGCACAGTTCAGCCAATGCCTATCCCAGAGTGTGGAATTCTATGATATATCGATGGATTTTGTAGTTGGACTGCCACCGACCCGAGGAGGATTAAATATGATATGGGTAATTGTTGATCGCCTTACTAAGGTAGCACGATTCATTCCAATGAGGACACATGGAGGTGTCGAAACTAGCCGAGCTTTTTGATAAAGAAATTTTAAGACACCATGGAGTGCCAAAGACCATAGTGTCAGATAGGGACACGAGATTTCTTTCGAGATATTGGAGAGCTTCACGAGAAGCGTTAGGCACCGAGCTGAAGCTCAACACTGCTTTTCACCCTGAAATGGTATAAACCCAAGATCCTCACACAGTCCTTTCACGTAATTTAATGATTGGGATCCTAATCTATCGCTGAGTTCTACCAAGTTACCTTGTTACCGAAAGGGGGAGTGCAAGAACAGGGATGGAAAGAGAGGTTCGTAACAACACAATGTAACAGTGAAAATTCTCAGGTATGTTCGCGTGCCTTTATTGAAGGGTGAATCCTATTTATAGTGTTCCTGTTGTGCCAGGTTGGCACAAAAATATCTTGGCAGACTTTACAAAATATCTGATAAATATCTTAGGATAAATATCTTATCCTAATCTCCATACCGACCGGTCACAGACGACCGACTGCTTATTTATATTCTACTTGGCGACCGGTCGCTTATTACACTGCATCTTACATTCCCGGGCGACTGGTCGTAAACGACGGTCGTGGCGACACTTTTGATAGCCGGCCACTGGCGATTGGTCGCTCTCTTCGCCATGTTCTAGGACTCTTGGTGGCCGGTCGAAGGCGACCGGTTGCTGCTTGTGTTCTGTTGGGCTTTGTTGGGGCGCCCGTCGTTGCCCTGGCCTTACTAGGCTATTGCTCTTTCTTTAAAGCCTCTGGACATATTTCCCTTCTTCATCAGTCCCACAAGTTCTACTTTTGGCGCTTTTGCGAAGAAAGTAGAACTTAGAACTTGACTTTCTGGCCCGGTTTGGGAATGAAAATTTTTTCCCTTTGCGCGGCCTAACCTTCTTGTTTCCCATCTCCCAGTCCCACAAGTCCCGCCTTTTTTCTTGGACAAAAGGATGGGACTTCTTTGGTCCGTGCGATGCGCGTGCCATGGCCGTGCTACACACGCGTCTGTGCTTGTACGAAGTGACCGTTGTAGAATTCTTATCGTTTCATGCACGCCAGCCGTCATGTAGAATACGTAGAGTCCCAGCAATTTTCCTGTAAAAAGCGTTTTTTTGTTTGCTTTTACGCTTTAAATGTTTCCGAAATTATTTTACCGCCTTTAAAAGGTTTTCAGGAGGGCGACGCTTTCTCTTTCCTCCGATCTTTTACTCTTCTTAGGTTTTTGAACTCTCTTTCTTCTTTCGCCTCGCTTTTTCGCTTTCTTTCCCTCTCTCTTTGCTTTGCTCCTTCCCTGCTTCACTTCGCTGCTTCGATGGCGTCTTCTAGCTCCAAATCGTCTCGAGTTCTGCCAAAAGTGTCATTGTGGGCTTCAAATCGGATGGGAAATTCCGCCCGACACTCTTGAAACCTACGTCGCTTATTCCAGTAATCGGGAACCGTTGCCCGCATTCTGGATGTTAAGGCTCTCGACTCGCTTCTCGCAAAGGTAGACGTTCCCCTGGGGACTCGGATTTTCCTTCCCTCCGAAGATTCGCATCCCTTGGACGACTTCGGCCGTGGGTACGCCGTGTATTCCGATTTCTTCTTGCGTGGGATGACAGTTCCTCCCCACCCGTTCGTGATGGGGTTTCTAATTCGCCGCTGCTGTACGCTTGCTCAGCTTCACCCGAAGGCGGTGTGTCACCTCCATGCACTTACATTGCTCTTTGCGCCGAGAAGGGGTTACGCTTTCTGCTACGGAGTTCGTCCAGTTCTTCACTAGCAGGGTTGACTCCAACAATTTGACCATATCCGGTCGGTCCGGATATTCGCTTTTTGAGTACAAGAAGCTCGCTCACCACTGGAGCGCACGGTGGTTTGTCATCGTCCCACCCACGGGAGGTTTCTCGGGGTCGCCTATTGCCCCTCGATTATCAAGGGTTCCTTGCATAGTCCTACAGTACCGAAGTCGGAGCTTACCATGTCCCGGGCCCTGAAGGCGGTGGCCGACCTTCATCCGAGCGTGGAGGACTTTTCACCGGTCCGCGCCTGGCCTCGCTTGCGCACTCTGAGGGTAAGATTTTTCCCCTCCCCTTTCTGCTTTCTTTATCGCTTTTGCCTTGTCTCGGATTTACCTGTCTCTTTTCGTCGCAGATTTTCCTCAGCTTGGGGCGAAGGTTGGCCCCTTTCATAGCTGGCAACTGGTGTCCTTTAAGACCGGGGAAGGGAAGGTGGACTACTACGCCACTGGAAGCTGTGGAGGAGTCGGCTCTTCGTGAGGAAGGGGGGCTGTTGTTGGTCGGAAGAGGTCCAGGGGCGAAGCTGATCACCTGGCAAAGAAGCCGAGAGCGGCGAAGGATGGGAAGGGGGGTCTCCTCGGACTCGGAGGCCCGGGTCGTCTGACACTGCAAACCAACCAGGTACTTGGTACACTAGTCCAGGTTCCGGCCGTCGGGTATTTCTTCTCTCACGCCCGGGTCAGATGTCAATCTTCTAGTCCGTGGGACGAGAGAGGGCGTGCATGTGCGGTCTTACCCTTCGTGTTCCACCTGTTCTGGTCTTCTTCGTTGATTTATTCTTTCGTTGCTTGGCTGCTACCTGCCGCTAACGTCTGGCTTCATTTTCCTGTGCTTACCTGCTTTTGTATGTTTCTCCGCTTTGCAGCTCCCGAGGCTGAGAAGGCCAGGGCCAAGGAGGGAGCCGGGCGTCCCGGTGCGGGTGGGATGCCGGGCCAGCCGTCCGCTATCCAGCATCGCCAGAAGTCCCTTGCTTCGAAGGGTAAGGTGAAACACATGGCCAAAAGGACGAAGGCCTCTGACATAGTGCACCTCGATGAGTCAGGTGCTTCAGATGCGGCTCCTTGACAGGAGTCTTTGGAGAAGGCTGCTCCCTCTGGGCCGGGACTTCTCTCCGGGGGGAGGCGTTTGCGGGATGGGTGCTATGCCGGGCACAGCCAAGGAGGTGCCCCCGGGCCCCGAGGCGATGAAGGATGCTGATACCGCCACACCGTCTTCACCTCCTTCACCCACCAGTGGCTTTTTGTGGGCCTTCTGGAAAGGGGATGGCTCTACCACCGCGGCCAGCCTCTCCCTTTATTGCCTGTGACCGAGTCATCTTCCTACTCTGACCTGTGGAAGGAAGCAATTCGCCGGTATGACTCCCCCGACGGCCTCTTCGCCCGTTGAAGACTATTACTGCAGCTAAGGAGCGGTTGAGGATTGGAGGGGGCGGAGCGGATGCTATCATGCGCCACTCCTTCCCCCTAGATGACTCACTTAATTACTTGTGGCAGGGCATCTACCGGGTGCGTGATTTGTCTTAATGTCGGTTTTGTATGTCTCTTTTGGATTTTCTTACTCCCACTGTTCATTTGTACAGACGGTATTTGCCCAAAGCGTGGACGTGCACACCGGGCCCTCCGCTCGATGCTCTACCTCGAGGAATGCCGGGCCCGCAATGCCCAAGAGGAGTTGAGGATAGAGCGGTCCTCAACAGCATCTTCGTTGACACTATTGAAGAGAGATCTCTCGGCGGGTGCGTGAGCAGACCGCGACTATAAAGAAGGAGCTGTGGCGATGCTCGCGGGCGTGCACCAAGCAAAGCGATGAGTACGAGGAGCAGTTGAAGAGGCTACGTGAGGAGAATTTCTCCCTCAAGGGTCAGGTCCGGACGTGGAGACGGAAGCCGTGTCTTTTAAAAAGGTACGAAATGAGTTTGCTGACGCCCAGTTGCCTGCCTTTTCTGACTTGGAGTCCTTGGTGGGGCAGGCCCGAGCTTCCCACCGATCAAGAGGTGAGGGCAGATCGCGCTGAGAAGGCGCTTTGCGTGGCGCGGGAGAAGGGGTTGCTTGCTGAGGCGAATGCTCTCCTGAAAGAGGAGTTGTCATCCTCAGAGGCAAAAGACGGCGGAGGTGGCCCGGGCGGGCGAGGTCCTGACCTCCGAGAAGGAGAAACTATCCGCCGAGCTTCTCAAGCTATCTGGGGAGCTTGCGACCTCCAGGGAGCAATGGCACTCCTCCGAGGAAAAAGTAAGATGCTGGAGGAAGAGATTGCTAGGCTACGGCTAGAAAACTCTGAGCTGGTCACGAGAGGTGATTTTTTTACGTTCCCAATCATCCCCTGTTGCCCTTCTCGCCCCGTTTTTGATTAAAAGTTTTTCTCCTTCTTATTTCTTCACTTAGGCTCGAAACCTGGGAATCCAATTGAGGGGTTGGAGAAATTGAACTGCGGATCGACGACCTCGAGGAGGAGTTGATTGCCGCAAACGCTAACCGCGACCGATACCGGGCTATGGCCAGACCTGGAGCAGCAGGTGGCCAGTCTCGAGGGCTTACTCCGGGAAGGTGCGAGAGGACCTGCGGCAGCAGAGCACAAGCTTGGCTCACCTGAAGGAATCCTTCACCTCTCAATGTGGGAGGATGGTGAAGGCATGCCGCCAATTGTTTCGAGGTTTTTCACGGGTAAGGAGAGGTTATGGAGACGGGCCTTTACCGGGAGTTGTCTTTCAAAGAGGTCGCACAAAAACCGCCTTTTATGAGGTGCTTGAGAAGTTCGGGCGCCTTCCGGGGGAGACGTGCCTTGTCCCTGTCCCAGGCGTCTTTACTTCCTCCCGGGAGTACCGCGCATCAGGGTGGTGTAGGCCTCCGGTCGTCTCCCGGGAGGTCTGGGTCTTCGGAGAGTGTACAAGGGGCTGCTCCCGCGAATGTCAACACTGCACAGGAGACTTAGACCAGGGAAAATTTAGATTGATCTTATCTTTCTTTCGTTTCTTTTTTTTTGTTTTGATGATGTACATGCTTTCAATGATTAATGGAATTATTCGCCAGCTATTTCGTTACCGGTCGTTTAGTCCGGTCGTTTTCGATTGCGCGTGTTACCGATTGTCTTTCTTTAGTTGATTTGTTTCGCGGGCAAGACCGGTCACGCTCGAGCGACCGGTCGCCTCGTTTTTATCTTAAGGACGCGACTTGGTCGTTTTTGACAACTGGTCGTCCCCGCCCTCGCCCGGTCATTTTTAGTGACCGGGCGTTCCTGTTTGTTCTTTCCCTATCCTTGCTTTTGGTAGCCAAGCGATGGTACTTGCGGTTGTTCCCCCTTTCTCTTTTCCCCGAGAGAAGGAGAAAGAGTTTGCAAGGGGGATTTTGCCGAGATACGGTGTGGCGTCCCACAGCTAATGATTCACCCATTACAGGCGACCAGAGCTCCCAGAGTTTCCGGAGATGGGTTTTCCGTTTTTGCTCTTGTTTGAGTGCGACAACTCATAGCAAGATTTTCCAGGGCATTGCATCCTGTAGGGCATGGCCCGGGTATTTCTTTTCCAGGGCATTACATCCTGTAGGGCATGGCCCGGGTGTTTCTTTTCCAGGGCATTACATCCTGTAGGGCATGGCCCGGGTGTTTCTTTTCCAGGGCATTACATCCTGTTTTTTTTTAGCGTTTGAATTTTTCCAAAAATAATTCCTTTATTGATGTTGTCAACGCGTTACATCGATTTTCATACATAAAATTTCTTGAGGCACTCCGCGTGCCAGGAATGGGGCAACTCGTATCCCTCGACATTCTTCAGGTGATATGAAGCTCGTCCGACCTTCTGATGAATGATGTAAGGACCTTCCCACTGGGGGTCGAGTTTTTTGGGCTGTTTAACCTCCCTCAGGACAAGCTCGCCAGGGACAAAGCTTCGTTCCCTGACTTTGCGGTTGAAGTACCTCTCTACTTTCCTCTTGTCTTTCACCATCCGGGCAGCTGCAAGGGCTCTCCTTTCTTCGAGAAGGTCTAGGCCGTCTTTTATCCCTTCATCGTTGAGCTGCTCGTCATAGGATTCGCAACGGACTGACGGGATCATAACTTCAGCCGGGACGACTGCCTCCAGGCCGTAAGTTAACCTGAAAGGTGTTTCTCCAGTCGGTCCCTTTTCCGTCGTTCGGTAGGACCACAAGATTTGGTGTAATAGTTCGGCCCATCCTCCTTTTACCCCCTAGCTTTCTCTTCAAAGCTTTTATGATCTGCCCGTTTGCGTTCTCGACCTGTCCGTTGGCCTGGGGGTGTGCCACCGACGCGAATCTTACCTCGATTTTCCATTGTTCACAAAACTCCCGGAAACTGTCGCAATTGAACTGCGTCCCATTGTCGGTTATTATGATCCTTGGCAACCCGAATCTACACACAATGTGCTTCCATACGAATTCTTGCGACCTCTTGGCTGTGATGGACACGGTTGGCATCGCTTCCACCCATTTTGTGAAGTAATCGATGGCCACATACACGAACCTGAATCTCCCGGGAGATGCTTCCGGGAAAGGGCCAATGATATCCAACCCCCACATTGCGAACGGGATTGGGGATAGTATGGCCTGTTGCACGGCCGGGGGGTTATGTATCTTGCTGCCATGCTCCTGGCACCTGGCGCATTTCCGAATGTATTCCTTGCAGTGGTTTTGCATCCTCGGCCAGTAGTAGCCGAGCCTCATGATTTTGTGGGTCGTGGCTCTTTCCCCCTGGTGGTTTCCGCAAACCCCTTCATGTACCTCCTTTATAAGCTCACCTCCCTCCTCGTCCGTGACGCATCTGAGGGCGGGCCTGGCGAACGACCTTTTGTAGAGGCGTCCTTCCTCGAAAAAGAATGATGCCGCTCGTCGTTTCAGGGTCCGGGCCTCTTTATTCTCCGGGGGCAATTTCCCTTCAAGGATGTACTCCACGATCGGGGTCATCCAAGATTCTTCTAGCATGAGGGGTTCAGTCGCCAGGACCTGTGCCTCGTCTACACTTGGGTTGGTCTTCGTCTCCAACCATACCTTACTTGGTATTCTTGCGGCCATGCTTGCTAACTTTGCTAGCGCGTCCGCTTCGATATTTTTCGTCCGAGGGAGGTGTTTCAGCTCACATCTTAAGAAGCTTGCTTTTAGCTCTTGAACCCTTAGCAAGTACCTCCAGAGTTTTTCTTCCTTTACCTCATATATGTTGTCGTGCTGGCGGGTGACCAGCAAGGAGTCTGAGTATATCTCCAGGTCTGTTGCACCTAGGGCGATGGCGTCCTCTAGGCCTTGAATGAGAGCTTCGTACTCGGCTTCGTTGTTGGTTACTTCGAACTCCAGTCGGAAGGCGTAATTGATGTCCCGTCCGTCGGGAGTCTGGACTACAATCCCCGTTCCCGCCCCTGTTTTGCACCGAGCGCCGTCTACCTGGATGATGAAGGGGGTGGGTGGCTTTCCCTCTTCTTGGTCGAAGCTGGTCTCCGTTATGAAGTCCGCTAGGGCTTGAGCCTTGATTGCCGTTCGTGGTAGGAAGTGGATTTCATATTGGGTGAGCTCGACTGCCCAGCTTACCATGCGTCCTGACGCATTCGGATTATTCGTTATTTGCTTCAGCGGCCAGTTAGTCCTTACAAGGATTCGATGCGATTGGAAATATGGGCGCAGCTTCCGGGATGCCACCACCAGAGCACGGAAAACCTTTTCAATGTTGGTGTAGCGTCTCTCTACGGAGGTAGGATCTTTCCTGTGTAGTAGACGGGAATCTCCTTTTTTTCGTGCTCCATGATTAGGACCGCTGCTACCGCCCATGCTGATGCGGACAGGTAGAGGTAGAGGTCCTGGCCGGGCGCTGGGACTCCAAGCTTGGGTAACTCTCGGAGCATTTCTTTGATCTTTTCGAAGGCTTCTTTGCATTCCTGGCCCCACTGGAACTTGTTGTTCTTCCTTAGTATGTTGAAGAACGGGATTGCCTTTTCCTGTAACTTTGAGCAGAACCTACTCAGGGCAGTGAGCCTTCCGTTGAGGGCTTGGACATCTTTGATGCTTCGGGGAGGGCTGAGGTCAAGAATCGCCTGGGTCTTTTCCGGATCCACCTCTATCCCTCGTTGCCCGACGATGAAGCCAAGGAATTTTCCTTTGGTGACCCCGAATACGCATTTTTCCGGGTTTAGCTTGATTTGGAATTTGTCGAGCGTGGTGAACGTCTCTTCCAAGTCTTTCATGTGCTGCTCTTTGGACGGACTTCTCACGACTATGTCATCTACGTAAGCTTCCACATTTCTCGAGAGTTGCTCCCGGAATACCTTGTCTATCATTCGTTGGAAAGTTGCGCCGGCATTCTTTAATCCGAACGGCATCACTTTGTAGCAGAAGATTCCTGCTGAGGTGACGAAAGAAGTTTTCTCAGAGTCCTTCTCGTTCATCTTTATCTGGTTATACCCGGAGAATGCGTCCAGGAAGCTCAAGACGGAGCTCTGGGCCGACGAGACAACCAGTCTGTCTATTGATGGCAACGGGTAAAAGTCTTTGGGGCATGCTTTATTTAGGTCGGTGAAATCCATGCACATTCTCCATTTCCCATTAGACTTCTTTACCATGACCACGTTTGCCAGCCACTTGGGGTAAGACACTTCTCTGATAAAACCCGCTTGCAGGAGCTTTCGGACTTCTTCTCGAGCAGCCTGGTCCCTTTCTGCCCCGACCACCCTTCTTCTTTGGCGGATTGACGGGTGCGCTGGGTCTACGTTGAGATTATGCTGGATAACGTCTGGGCTTATTCCGGGCATCTCCTCTGTGCTCCAGGCGAATGTGGCCCTTCTCTTTTGGAGGATCGGCGGGGGCCTCGTACCGCCCTGTTGTTTCGTCGGGAAGGGGGAGCTTTCCCTCGAATTCTTTTTTGGACCCCGTGGTTTTGACGGTCTCATTTTCTGGCAGACCTTCCATGATCCGTACTTCACACACCCGCGTGACTTTCTGGCTTCCCCTCACCGTAACGAGCTTCCCTAACCGGGTCAGGTACTTCATTTTCAGATGGTGGGTGCTACAAATGGCTCTGAAGGCGTTTATTCCTGGTCGCCCGAGGTACATGTTGTACCCAGAGAGCCCGGGAAGGATGAAGGCCGTCAGTTCTTCCGTGCGCCTCTCGTCTCCCTGCCCTAGGGTGATGGTGAAGTCGATGCTTCCTGTAGATTTAGCCGAGATTCCTCCTACAAAACCTCCCAGTCCGGCTGAGTAGGGCTTGATCTTATCTTCTGGTATCTCGAGTTTCCTTACTGCCTCGACAGAAATGACGTTTGCACCTGCCCCGTGGTCGACCAGGATTCCTCCCATCATGCGGTCATTCACTTGAGCCCTTATGACCAGTGGATCGTTGTGCGGGTACAGGACTCCGTCTTCATCGTCCTCAGTGAAGTAGATTGGGGGGAGCTTCTGATGTTTCGTATCCTTCTTGTCCGGGAGTTCTCGGTGAACCTCGTGGACGTGTCTTTTCCTTTCATTGGGGGTCAAGGGCCCTACTTCTGAGAATAGTCCTGTAAGCATTCTCAAGAAGGATTTCATTAGTTTTTTTTGTTTGTATTGTTTTATTCGTGAACTTCGAGATACGTGAAACTTTATCGGGATGCAATTACTTATATATATAAGAAAGCTTTAATAAAATAGTAGCGAATTACAGCCCCCTGCCGGGTACAGAGGTGATTCTTTCCTTCTAAAAGGGGGGACTTCGCCCCCTATCCTAGAGAATTACCCTAGGCAATTTACAGACCTGTGATTACCCCGAAGGACTTGCTATGATCCAATTCGGGGTGGACCTCTTCTTCTGGTTTTGGCCTAGAGGACTGGCTGCCATGGTGCTGTCTTTGCTGGCCTCCCCTTCCTTTCTTCTTGTTCACCTCAATTATCCTTAGCTCCTTGGCGAGGTTCGTGCAGTTTACGGTTTTGTGGCTGCGGTGCCCATGGTACTCACAGAAGGCCACCGGCACCTCTCCCGGGAAGGGTTTTCTTGGTGGGGGTAGAAGCCCCTCTCTTACGGCAGCGTCATATTTCCCTGGGTCTATCGATACCATCGGGAAGGTTCTGGAGCTCGAGGCCTGCTGTCCCTGGGGGGCCGGGGTCTTGGAATAAGGCTTGTATCGGCTTCCCCCCTGGTGCGATCCTCCGGCCGCAACCGCCCCTCCTGTCTGGCCTGCCTTCTTCTCACCCACGGCGGGGGCTCTAAAGCTGTTGAGGAGCTCCTTGGCCTTATTCTCTGCAACTTCCGATTTGAGGAAGTCGTGGATCATCTCGGCTAACTCACCATGCGACTTTGGCGCCTTGGTGGCTATCTTTCCAGCGAGGTGGGGGTGGGCCAAGCCATTACCGAAGGCTTTGATCAGTATCTTTTCATCGATATCGTCGATTTCAGCCACCTGCTTGTGGAACCGCTCACTGTATTCTTTTACAGTCTCTCCCTTCGCCTGTTTCACATCCATGAGCTCTATCGTTTCTCTTTTCACCTTCTTACTGGCCGCAAAGTATTGTTGGAACTCCTCGGTTAGTTGTTTGAAACTGGAGATCGACTGGGGTGGCCTGGACGAGATCCAGCTCAAGGCTCTCTTGGAGAGTGTTCCAGGGAACAAGTTGCACAGGGCGAGGGAGCTAATCCCCTGGGTGTTCATGGCGAACATGAACTTCTTAATGTGCTGAGCAGGATCCCCAGTACCGTCGTACTTCTCCACCGCCGGGGCGACGAAGTGGGGCGGGAGTTTAGCTCTACGGATCTTCTCAGAGAAGGGGTATAGGCTCATGTCAATGGCATCATCTTCTTCTTCGATAGTGATTAAGGCCTCCCCTCGGGTGCCTCTTTTCCCGTCATTGCTTCCGGCCGCATCCCGACCCTTCAGGAGATCTATCGCCTCTGACATCTCCTCCCACTTTCGCTGGAATTCCTCGTCTCTCTGCATCAATTCCTGTTGCAGGAGCTCGTTTCCTTCCACGATTTTTTCATCGATTGATCTAGTGAGGCTCGCCAGCATGTTCTCCAGGTCTTTTTTGGAAATGGAGTCGTGGGTTGCCTCGGGTCCAGTGCTTCCGTCGTTGGTTTGCAGATTTTTCCTTGTTCTGGGTGCCATCTTCGTACCTAACCTGCAAAAAACACAATTTTTTTCTCAGATGTGTCGACTTCGTATGTTTTCCAAAGTTGTTATTCTTGTTGGTGGACTCGTGGTTGCTAGATCTGAGCTGTTCGTTTCCCACAGACGACGCCAAATGAAATGGTATAAACCCCAAGATCCTCACACAGTCCTTTCACGTAATTTAATGATTGGGATCCTAATCTATCGCTGAGTTCTACTGAGTTACCTTGTTACCGAAAGGGGAGTGCAAGAACAGGGATGGAAAGAGAGGTTCGTAACAACACAATGTAACAGTGAAAATTCTCAGGTATGTTCGCGTGCCTTTTATTGAAGGGTGAATCCCTATTTATAGTGATCCTGTTGTGCCAGGTTGGCACAAAAATATCTTGGCAGACTTTACAAAATATCTGATAAATATCTTATCCTAATCTCCCTACCGACCGGTCACAGACGACCGGCCGCTTATTTATATTCTACTTGGCGACCGGCCTCAGGCGACCGGTCGCTTATTACACTGCATCTTACATTCCCGGGCGACTGGTCGTAAACGACCGGTCGTGGCGACACTTTTGATAGCCGGCCACTGGCGATTGGTCGCTCTCTTCGCCATGTTCTAGAACTCTTGGTGGCCGGTCGAAGGCGACCGGTCGCTGCTTGTGTTCTGTTTGGGCTTTGTTGGGGGCGCCCGGTCGTTGCCCTGGCCTTACTAGGCTATTGCTCTTTCTTTAAAGCCTCTGGACATATTTTCCCTTCTTCACACCCGCAGACCGATGGTTAGACGGAGAGAACCATTCAAACCCTAGAGGACATGCTTAGAGCATGTGCCTTAGATTTCCAGGGCAGTTGGTTGGATAAGTTGCACCTTATCGAGTTTGCATATAATAACAGTTGTCACGCCTCAATCAAGATCCCACCTTTTCAGGCGTTATATGGTAGACCTTGCCGTACACCGTTATGCTGGGACGAGTCCAGTGAAGCTTTCATGATAGGCCCAGACTATTTGCAGCAGGTTCAGGCTGAGGTTCAGCAGATCAGAAAGAACATAAAGGCCGCACAGGATAGACAGAAAGCATACGCAGATAACAGACGTCGAGACTTGGAGTTCTCCGTTGGCGACCAGGTGTTCTTGCGAGTGTCACCGATGAAAGGAATTTTCAGGTTTGGGCAAAAAGGAAAGTTGAGCCCGAAATTCGTAGGCCCCTACAGTATTAGGGAGCGTGTGGGCCCAGTTGCTTATCGACTTGATCTACCCTCAGAGTTGGGACGAGTTCATGATATATTCCACGTCTCTCACCTCAAGAAATACATGCCTGATCCCTCACATGTACTACATCCCGAGAGGCTAGTCCTAGAGCCCACATTGAGATCGGCGGAGACCCCTCAAAGAATTCTAGACACTAAGACCCGGGAGACCCGGAACAAGTCAATTAGACTAGTGAAGGTGTTATGGTCAAACCAAGATATGGAGGAAGCCACATGGGAGCTGGAGGATAAAATGACAGATATGTACCCCCATCTTTTCACCGATGCTTCAGTTTAGTGTAGGGTACGAGGGCGTACCCCTCTTTTAAGGAGGGTAAGCGTGTTTCGTTTGGATGTTTTGTGTGTTTCACTGTATTGTAATCCTACAACCACACGTTGATGGTTGGTAGACTTGTGTGTGAGAATGTTATGTACACATATGTACGCCCTGTATGAATGAATGTTGTGTGCCGTGGTTTGCACTTTAGCATGTTATATGCTCTGTATGAATGAATGTTGTGTGCCTTGGCTTGCACTTTAGCATGTTATATACATTTCTAGCATCTTGGTCTACTATGAGAACTTGTGTGAAGCCACTGATGTGGCATGGTGCTTAGAAGCACTGAGAATTATAATTATGGAGTGCAGAAAATGTTTTTTACCATGGTTATTTTGCCTATATACCACGGTTATAAACCATGGTTTATACTCGCGTGGTATATCGGAAAATTGCAATAAACCATGGTTTGAAACCGTCGTTTAAAAGACGGATTATAAACCACGGTTGGGCTAAAACCCTCGTTTAAAGCCGTTTCTGTCACGGGATCAGACCGATTTTATACCACGGTTTGGCTTTATAACCGTGGTATATAAGGCTTTTATACGACGGTTCATCTACATAACCGTGGTATATGACTCTTTTATACGTCGGTTCTCTAACCAACCGTGGTTTAAAACGTCGTTCCACTGAATTTTAAACCACGGTTTTTACATAACCGTGGTTTTTTTTCTTTTTTTTTTTAGTTTTTCTTGTTTTTTTAGCCTCTACCATGTGTTTTCCAACATAACCCAATTTACAATCACATATACAACCTATGCAGGGCATCCAACTGGTATTTCCCTTTGGTAACCAACCACACTATATGACCATAAACCATTGCCAATTTGAATTGCAACATCGAAAACGAATTGCAAACAAACCCATTCAAACTTTCAAAAATAAGAGAGAGTTAAACTTTACAAACTTTGAGAGTCTACGTTGCTTCAGCACAAACAAAAGTCTAAGTCTAACTACACTAGGATAAGATCTAAGAAACGCTCAAGTAATTTTTACACCAAAACTGCGATAAATGATCTCTTACAAAGTCGAGATCCATCTTGGAATACGTGCTCCCTGCTTTTGTGAAAAAAGAAACGATCTGTCCATAAAAAGAAACTGATCATCATTAGTACACACAATTTTATTTAAAATGCAATAACTTTAACTAAAACTTTGATTGGTATGGGTTACCTTGTCATCATCATCAAAAGTGTCAATATTTTGTACAATCTTGAACATATACCACATCACATAATAGCCACAGCTCCGTGAATCAGGCTGTTTAGGACACTGTCATCACACCATCCATGGATTACCAACTTTAGACAGATCAAAAAATTAAACGTTTAACTATAATACAAAAATGCATGCATAAATTAAATGATTACTTACACGTATGTAATGGAAGTCCAAGATGGAGAATGGTTTCTTCCCATCACTCAAACCAAGCTTATGACCCCTGCATAAATACAACATTTTAAAATGAAGTCATTTATTGCCAATAATCCAGGACAAGCTTAAAATAAATACAAAATGCATTAAAATTTTAAATAATCACTCCTTCAAATATTTCTCTACAGCGATCTCTCGAAGGTCATCAGCGCCCAATGGGTCTAGTATCAACAAGCATGAGGTGTTGATACACAACACCATCAACATCCAATGATTGCTACCATAGGTAAAACAAAGAATGTTTTGTAGAACAATATTTTTAATTTATCACATAATGTAATTAGGAAGCAAAAAATTCCAGTTATTGTGTACTTACATCTGATGATATGGGATCAGCAAATATTTGCTTTTTCTTTGCATCGCAGTACAAAATCCCTGCCTCACGTGCTCTGCACATCCTTGCTCATCCAATGCGGCCTGACTTGCTGACATCAATTGTGGACACAAGAAAGAGAGGGCTAATAATCTCTTGATCGCTAGCAGTCTACTAGTCAAACACCTAAACAACATTTTTTCATAAGATATGTTAAATAGCTTAAAAAAATGAAAGATAATGTAATAATTTAAAAGATACTTTCACACAATAGGCCTGAATCATAGAGATGTTAAGCAGGTCTCCCATCAAAAATTCTCTTAGATCGCTCACGGTAATCATCAGATCTCTAGGCTCAGGGGAGTGGAAAACATGCTTAGACACTTTCATGTTGAAGTTGGTGATAGACTGCGGCCTCGTCATGAAAAAGTCATACAACATTTTTTGTTTGGCTGTCAGCTTCTTCAGATACTTGGGTGTCAGAATGGGGGATCTCCTAGGAGTCATATCGAAAGGTTTCACCACTTCCTTTCTCACACTCTGACTCTCCTCATTTGATTTCACAACTTCCTTCCCCTTATCCACTTTCCTCTTCTTAACCGGTTTTAATTCCTTATCAATCTAATAGTATACAAAATTTAAATAATAAACATATCAGTCAACAGTCAAGTTAAAAACTAAACAGTAAGCATGTAAATAGTTTACCTTGTCACTGACATCAATGAGAGAATATGGCCATAGAACAACTGAAGATTGTGCTTGACCTATTTTACTCCACTGATTCCACTCCAACGGAAGCGGAGAGTCCTCATGGCCTCGCACAATGTCGTCTACCATCACACGAGCGTGAAGAGGTGGGATGAGCTGTTCGGTCCGGTCGCTAAAACCCGACCGTATGCAACATGCACAGTCTCACCATCCAACACTTGAAACAGATGGCATGATTTAGCCACCTACATCAACTCACAACAGTAAGCAAGGTAATAAAATTATATTGTTTTAAAAGTAATGTTAAAATAACTAAGGAGGAAAAAAGAACAAACCGGAAGGTTTTGATAAGGAAATGTGTCTCTGGTAGAAGAAGAAGGTGCAGGATGATCCACCATCGGAGTATCCGCCGTCGGTGTAGGAGCAGACATCGGTGTAGGATCATCGACCATCATAGGATCCGCCGTCGTGGTAGGATCTGGAGCAGACGTCAGTCTAGTAGTAGGTGCCGGTGTAGGAGACGCGGCCACTGTCGATGTATTCGCCGTCGCGGTAGGAGCAGATACCGGTGTAGGAGTAGGTGTCGGTGTAGGAGCATGCACCTGGCCCAATACTAAAGCCTCAAGTCTTCGCAAGTGCTCCTCGTAGGCTTGACGCTCCTCAGCGTGACATCTTTCCGACTCAGCGTGACGTCTTTCCGACTCCTCCAACCGGTCATGCACTCGTTCATCCACCATTCTCTCTATCATTTCAGCCTGTGGTACTCTCGATCGAGACGTAGAAAACACGGCTTTTTAGCGAACTTCCCCTCCAAGCCCCCGCACTCGCCCTGGATGATCCTTTTGCCCAAGGGCCTTATTCAGTGGATCATCCTGAGACGGAGGGGCCGGAACCATCTCCCATCGCTCAGTAGATCCAGACTATTTTAAATTACAAAAATATTAGAAATGAAGTTACTAATTAGTAAACAACAACTTTTAAAAATATATATACTTACAATCTTTGAAGCCAACTCAGCAGTCTCGCTCTGCGGGAACACATATACTCCCTCGTCATTTTTCTTCATGCGACCCAGCATAAATGTCTGCACCCTACTTGCATCATCAACATTATCAACAACTGACTGAGTGCCGTCTTCATTAGTTTTCGTCAGTAAGCCCTCGCTCTTCCACTTCTCCAACCGCCCCGTATATCCAGCTCGCCCCATGTAGTGCTTATATATATTCTTCGCCCGGTTACGTCTCGCTTGTTCTTGACGTAACTGTTACAAAATTTGTATATTTATAAGCTATACATAATAAAAAATATTTGTTAAATATATCCTTAAATTATTAAGAAAGAATAATTGTAAAAGTACCTTAAACTCTTCAGTCTGGCGATGGTCGTAGAATATCTTCCAGTCCTCCTCCATGATCATACCATCATACACTACCCACGGCGGTGACCTCTTGGAGCCCGGTTTGGTAATCCAACCATCTACCAACCGATGCTTGAATTGTCGCAGCGATGTCGCTAGAAGTGATTCAATCTTCGTCCGAAGTTCATCCGCGACTTTGTACTTCTTCTGCACCATCTGCCACATGATGTCCTTGTCTGCCTTTTCTTGTTCCTTCCAATCCTTATTAATCGAGCAATGGGATTTTACCATCAATCCCAAGTAAGAAGCAAACTGCTGCTTCGACCCACTAGAATGTCGGAGGTACTTGTCCCAGATCAAATCGATGGGAGAATCTTTCTTCACCTTCAACCCACGAGTCGGTCCACATCCCTTCCGAGGGTTTTGCGAAGTAGATGCCGCTGGTGGTTCTTCAGTAGGGACGTCATCGTCAATATTATCCAACCCCAATAGTAAGTCCTCTTCAACTCTATCGTCAGGATCCATAATCTGAAAAATAATCAATAATTAACAAGGTTAATACGAACATCTAATGAATCAAATATTGAAACATGACAAAAATGAAATAATATAATATTGTCAAACAAACTTACAAAATAACATTTCATCATTCAATCCACAATCCTCAATAACACCATAATAATCGTTCTTCAGTGTATTACGACTTGTTTTTGTGAAAATGTCTTGTGAAGCGATAAGATGCACACCACTGTTCTGGTTTGTCGATTTACAATCTTGACGTTCAGTGTAAAAAGAAAATCCATTTACATCATATCCTTCATAAGACAACTGAAATACCCGGGAATTTCCAGGTTAAAAATAACATAGTATATAATATGAATGATAGGTCCGGGACTAGTATTAAGGTGGCCCAGGGAATTTAACGATGTTCATTTCTAAATCTACCTTCTCCTTGAAATGTTTACAATTAATTGTAACGTTTTGCTTTGGTTAACTTTAGCCATATTTCTAAACCTTTTTCTAAATTCGTTAAGTGATTTAAATCCCAAAAGGTCGATTAGAATCTTCTTTCAAACTATTTAATTCTAAATATCTAAAGTCCGATTTCAATTTGGCTATTTAATATATATTGTTTATTGTCTCTCCTTATTCTTCTCCCAGTAATTATATTATTAGCTTTGTGACTCATCTTTTAAACGTAACTATTTTCTTCCGTTGAGTCCTTAAATTATTTACTTATATTGATTTATTTCTGGTTTACTTCCTTGCTAGTAATTGTTTACTAATTAACTTCTAAGATATTTTACTCCTCATCCTTATCTTCTGCAACAGTCAAATAAATCTCTTTTCATTCTATTTCAAATTAAAAGATTATATCTTTATTTCCTAATGGGTTGTTTTGTTTTCTTCTCCCGATTATTCTCAACGTCAGTATATTTCTAAATTGGTTACAATATTAGTTATTTGAATTCTCCTTTTAAATTGTTTACATTACTTAATTAATCTCTCTACTTCTTTTCAAAACGTAATTCATTTAATTTATATTAGTAATCCCTAATTCTCTGATTTACTTATTTAAACCACGATCTTATTGATCGTTCTTCATCTTCTTCTCGCCGTCACTGCTTTCTTCTTCCCAACCCTCAATTCACGTTCTGCTGGTGTTTTGATCGGAGTTCTTCCCTGGTGCCAACTAGAGTATAACAGGTAAAGTAGTAGCATAGTTAATGTGTTAGTTTTGTTCAATTGTGTTCGTTGTTTTCTGATTGTGAACTGTTCTAACCTAGACGTTGGTGTCGACGACGAACGTCATTGGTGAATCTGTTGGGTGTCTTCCTGAGTCGAGAGAACGATCAGGTAAATTCTGTGCTCATTGTCAGTTTTGGTTGTGGATTGTTTTCTGTCACAAATTACGTTTTGAGGAACTGCGTTGGAGATTTGGTAATGGTTTTGTTTTGGGAGTTCTTCACTGGTTTGTGTTTATTCTGGAGTTCTTGGTGCTCCTTGATTCACCATGTTGGTTCTCTGCACCGTGAGCATGAATTATTTACACTGATATATACATTATTGCGCTGCATACAATGACTGCAGTTAAGCTCTATGATCTACTCTATGGACTGATGATTCATAGGGGGTGTGCACACTTAAGGACTTGTGAGGGTATTTGTTATTTCGGTCCGTTGTGACTGCTTGGTTGTTTTGTGGATACTCCAGTTGAAGGCTCCCCGAATGGTTTTACTGATTGATGGACATTGAAGTGTGGAAATAGTTTACTGGATTGCAAACTCGAATGTTTCGTTTATCTAAATTCAAAGGGATTTCTAAAATGTATTTTACGTGATGAGATGGAATTTACTCAGTTTCACTGATTTGCGCGATCCCTTCGTGCTTTTATTGTTGTTTTCTGATCGCAGGTACAAATTGCTGACTTGGGGAAATGGGGAATGCGCTACGACTTAGTGTTAGGAGAATCGATACTGTTTTAAGACATTCGTTGCTTTATGAGTTTTTGGAACTCAACCTTTTAGGTTCCTAAATAATGTTTTGTTGTTGAATACAGTTTAAGCTTCCGCATATTTGGTTTCACAATGTTAAGTTGATGTTTTGGAATGTTTTGTGGTTTAATAGCCTGAGCATCCAAGGGTTTGGATGTGGCGGTAGCACCTTGGATTACAAGAAAGTCTTCCGCTGTTTTCTATGGTATAAGTGTTGTTTAAGTTCATGTTTTCTCTATGCTGATCTTAATATGGTTTGGTATAAATTTTGGCTTACTTTTGGTCTCTGTTATACTGTTTTAAACGCATACAGGGACCTGTCCGAACGTTCGTCCGGACATCCATGTTCGGATAGGCCCCGAGAGTTTAAGAGGTTTGCTCTGTTTTGTCGTGTCTGAACTTCTGTCCGAACTTCAATGTTCGGACAGCATGCGAGGACGAGGTCGACTTGCAAGTCTCGACTTAGGTCCGAACTTGTAAGCTCGGACCAATCTTCAGACACGCCGCGTAAGGATTTTCGGACTTTAAAACTCAACTTGTGTCCGAACTTCAAAGTCCGGACACAAGTTCAGACGCCTTTGGTTTTAGACTTTTCAATTCTCGACTTGTGTCCGAACTTCCCATGTACGGACACAAGTTCGGACCAACTTTATTTTGCCCTTTTAGGACTCGTTTGAAGCCCGTTTTCAATGCCGTTTACGCCGTTAGATTTGTATTTTCTTTAGCTATCTTTTGAGGTAAAATCCAGGGTGTTACAACAACACATCGAGATTTGGACCAAGGGCCAACACCTGGATCATTTCATCCACATTCCTTGAATCTTCATACAACACCTTCTGTCTGAACCACTTAACAAATGTTGCATTCCGCTCTTTTTTTAATTTGGCATTACTCATCATTGGGTGTTTTGTTTTGAGGTAGGCTAGGTGTGCATCGAAATACGGTTCAACAACTTCAGAATGATTCAACACAACCAGATGTGCCTTGTTCAATGTATCAATATCAACTCTGCATAATTTTTTCCCACAGGTACCAACCCCTTTAAGCATGCCATCATGTCTTGCTTTTGGTAATCCAATAACATCAACACCATGTAAGTAGTGAGTGCAGAAGTCAACTACCTCCTCTATTACTGTCCCTTCAATTATGCTTCCCTCTGGACGCCGACGGTTTTTCATTTTCTTTTTCAGTATACCCATATATCTCTCAAACGGATACATGTATCGAAGGTATAACAGACCACAATGTTTGATCTCTCTAACAAGATGAACAAGTAGATGCACCATAATATCAAAAAACGAAGGAGGGAAATACATTTCCAACTGACACATGGTGATCACAAGGTCATTCTGTAGTTTATCCAGCGTCTCCACATCAAGCACTTTACACTAAATTCCTTTGAAGAAAACACATAAATTTGTAATAGTTTTCCTGACATTAGCTGGAAGGATCCCACAGATTGCAACCGGAAGTAAGTGCTGCATCAGCACATGATAGTCGTGAGACTTCATCCCTACCAATTTAAGATCAGACATTGATACCAAACTTGATATGTTCGATGAGTAACCAGATGGCACTTTAATATGATGAAGAGAACTACAAAAACTTATTTTCTCTTCTTTGGATAATGTATGACAAGCGGGAGGCAAGAATGTTCTTTTCCCTCTTTGTTGTGGCGCGAGTTCTTCCCGTATACCCAATTCAACCAGATCTTTTCTACCCTTTAAATGGTCTTTTGTCTTTCCTTTCACGTTTAGTAGTGTCGCATATACACTTTCACCAATGTTTTTCTCCACGTGCATAGCATCAATGCAATGTCTCACCTCTAAATGTTGCCAATATTCAAGTTCCCAAAATATTGATTTTTTCTTCCAGATGCTCTTTTCAGTGGCTTTGATTGGTGGACCGAAGTTGTTCACAACATTCTTCAACTGATTGTAAGTCTCAGCAGCAGATAGTGGTGGTCGTGCGACTGCATGATCCGTTTTTCCATCAAACTCTTTTGTCATCTTATGGTATTTGTGACCTTTCGGGAGGAATTTCCGATGGCCCATGTACACATTTTTCCCACTGTGTTTTAACCGTATACTGCAAGTTCTATCTCTACATATAGGGCACGCTAGAGCTCCTTTAATTGTGTATCCCGAGAGGTTTCTGTATGCAGGGAAATCATTGATTGTACAAAACAACATAGCCCGGAGCGTGAAGTTTTCCATACCGTATGAATCATACACTGTCGCACCTTCATTCCACAACAATTGTAAATCGTCAATAAGTGGTTGCAAAAACACATCAATTTTGTTTCCCGGTTGTTTTGGACCCGATATCAACAGAGAGAGGAGAAAATGTCTGGGTTTCATACACAACCATGGCGGCAGATTGTATATTGTCAATAAAACAGACCAAGTACTGTGTATACTGCTCAAAGTGCCATAAGGGTTCATCCCATCAGTGCATAAACCAAGTCTTAAGTTCCTTGGGTCTGTACCGAATTGAGGGTATATTCTGTCAATGTTTCTCCATTGTGGTGAATCGGCTGGATGTCTCAATTTACCATCATCCTTTCTATGGGTAGCATGCCATCGGAGGTTCTCAACATCTTTCTGAACTGCAAACAAACGTTTGAATCGGGGAATTATCGGTAGATACCACAACACCTTCGCAGGAGAACCCACTTTAGTGCTTATGTGGTTTCTGTCACCCTTTTTTACATAGCGTGATTCCCCACATTCAGAGCAATGGTCATCCAACTCATTCTCCTTCCAGTACAACATACACCCATTTGGACAAGCATGTATTTTTTTATATTCCATACCCATCGGACACATTAACTTCTTTGCTTCATAAGTTGTTGTGGGTATCACATTGTCCTTTGGTAGTACACCCTTCAGCAGTTGTAAAAGATCTGTAAAACTGACATCACTCCATCCATGTCTCGCCTTCAGATTGAATAGTTTTAGGACAACGCTCAATTTGTTTTGTGTTTGCGTATCACATCCACCGTACAACCGTTCCTTTTGATGCTTGCATAAGATTTTCGAATGTTTTGGGTTTGTTGGAAAAATGTTGTTCAACATCTTCCATCATCGCATTAAGGTCCTCCTGATCATCTGAATCACTAACTAGTGAATCATCTTGAGTATCCCCAAAATCATGTGAAGCATCCGTTTCTGATTGTTCTGCAACGACGTTATCAGCACATTCAAACACTTGTACTGAATGCTGACCATGCAGTATTGTTATGGCTTCATAATCTTCTGTAAACCCTCTGCGAATCAGATGATCCTTAATCTTGTCCACACCTCGGTATTTGAAGTCATTCTTGCAATCGACACAAGGACATCAAATATATCCCTTATCCCTTGGTTTAAGATTGTCAACAAGGACTTTGCAAAATTTATTGACCCCTTCTAGGTACTTGATGTCCAATCTGTCACTGTACATCACTGAGCGCTCCATCTCCTTTTTCAACACACCAGATGGTCGTGACTCGTTCCATTGATCTCCTCTTTTTTTATTTACAGATTTAACAACCTAAACCTATCCAATCACCTTCGATCTCACCTAGGACAAGTTAATAATATACAATTAGTTCAGTGATAATTTCGGCAGCATTACCCTACAGTTCTCCTAGTGTAGATATATATATATATATATGTATAATCATTTCAATTCACATATATATATATATATGTACACTAGAAGAACACTAGGGTAATGTTGACAAAATTATCACTGAACTACTGTATATTATTAACTCATTCACAACCTAGATGGTGAGATCAAAGGTCATTGGACAGTCCTAACAGGGACTATCTAAGACATACCTCTATCAGGTAAATCTCAGACAGGTAATTCTATGTTTGAATTGATTTTCCATTGTTTAATAGAAAAACTAAAATAAATTGAAACGTTTTAAATACCAACCTGATGAGTACTGGATGGTCAGCTAGCGCAAACAGCACAGAAGAAGGAGAAGTAGGCAAATGCTCTTGCGCGTAGTATTTAACACCTATTCAATGGAATTAGATGGAATTAGAACCACCTTAAATTTTGGAAAAAATTTGGCATGACCTTTGCGTATTTTTAGATACTCCACATTTTTTTAAGGCAGAAACAAACACAGTAGCAACAACATTTATTCTCAACAAACCATACAAATTATTATCAGACAGACAAGTATGCAAATAGTATATATATATATATATATATAATGATCAATGAACAAAAACAACCACCCCATTTCAACTTAATCTCACATTTCGCCATACTATGCAAATATATATTCTAATGATTGCAGAATACAAGTAGAATTTAGTATAACGTTTATTCGTGACAATATATAAGCATTTGTTTGTAAAATCATAATCAGAAACGCAAGTGTTTTACCGTGGGTTCTGATCAGGCAAACCGGTGGCAGATGTTGACAAGGCAGCAGCAGATAGTGAGACAGGTAGACAATCCGACCGTGTGTAGTGACACCTATTCAATGAAATTAGAATATAAGGTTTTAATTTGAAAAAAACATGAATAATTGAACTAATTAACAAAAGAATATAATTTGAACAAACCATGTTGTTGAAACATTTTTAAAAAACTAACCTAATGGGTAGTGATGATCAACTCACAAATGGGATGAAAGAGGGATTGTTCAACCGTAGTAACACCTATTCAATAAAAATTAGAATAAGGTTAAATTCTGAAAAAAATTTGGCATGACCATTGCGTATTTTTAGATACTCCACACTTTTTTAAGGCAAAAACAAACACAATAGCAGCATCAGATCAAGGTTCAGTGATTTTCAACAACACGTTGAAACATTTAATGCTAGCATATCTAAGCTAACAATAAAAAACGGTAAAATTCGGACCTGGCCAGATTTTATAGGCAGTGGGCGTGGCTGGCTGGCGGTTGCGGCGGAGGAAAGGCGGTGACGGGGCAAGAGATGGATCAATGACGGGGTTGGAGACTCGATGACGGGGAACCGGAGGAGAACTTACAAACACACCACTAATCTAAAACAACATCAAAACCCACCTAGCAAAAACAAAAATATTGACAATATCAATATCCTTCACTGAAGTGGTATCTTCTATAAAGATTTTCAAGCTGGAAATTAAGATGATATCGACTACAATAGAGAGTATGATGAAACAATAAAGAGAATGATCGCTGTTTCTAAATTAAAATCAATAAAGGGAATGATCGCTATTCCGTTTCTAAATTTAAACCAATCAGTCTTTTGAGAATTCCTTACCTTCCATTTTTATACCTTTTCCGGTCCTAATAAGTAATTCCTTGATTTTTTCTTTTTTGAACAGCCACTCTTCATATTTATATTTATAGCCAAAACTTAATTCTGAAGGCATAATTCAGACATTCTAAAGCATTAATTACCCACGAACACAAAAAATCATACTCTTTATTTTAACTCTTTATTTTAACAATTATGTTTATACATGATCACAAGTATAGTTGATGACTTGGTGACAATATCTCTTCCAAAACAGAGTCAGAGAGAAGCAATACGTAATAATATACTAGCAGGTATGATCGAAAGAGTATTCACATTTTGAAAAGACCATGGTGTCAACAAATCAAAACATTATATAACAGATATACCACAATATTTTTTCAGATTGCAAGTATTTTTTTTGATAAGTAGGCTACAATACAGAATGACATAGTATAGTTCCATACGTAGAAGTAAAATATTTAGTGCAATTGTGATTATCCGTTGCAGTAGAAAAGGCTACCTTCAAGAAGAGAATGCTTCTACTCTTTGAGTGGTAGTCTAACCCCTCAGCTAAATGATCCAGTCATGTTCATCAGTCATTTGTCAATAATTATGTGACATAACCGTTACTGCTTCCAACATTACCACAAACACATTTTTTTTTATAGATTTTGGCAAGACGCCATAGTAATACTACATTCCAGGCCATTCAGAAGGTAGTGTTTCTGGTTAGTCCAAGTCAGTATATATATTGTGGTTGACTAAGGTTTTCATCAGACTGACATATGTAGGTCAGTTTGGCAAAGTCTTGATCATTCTCTAGGGTTGAAAAATATGTAAAGTTTAAACAAACCAACACACAATCCAAATTATACATATTGCTAGTATATACAACCAGAAAAAATCGAGAAGCAATAATGAGGATTTTGGGTATTACAAGACATGGATTCAGGCGGAGGTTTCAGGGGCGGTTTCAGGCAGCGGACGAGAAGGCCAGGTGGTGGACGTACTGGCTTCGGCGGCTTCAGAGCTTCAACGGCTTTAGGCGATGTCGACAGCGCTGGCTCGTTGAAGATTGAAGTGGGGCGCGACTTCGACTTCGCCGGAGAAGGAAGCAGCAGCGGGTGGCGGGGTGAAGGTAGACGACCGGCGACAGGGAGCCCAACAGAAACGACGGGGGAAGGACGGAGAATGGGGCACGACGGAGAAATCGCCAGAGAGAGAATAGCGCGGTCGAGCTCGAGGAAGAAGAAGAGAAAGCCTGGTTATATCGAAGAACTATAAACCACGGTTCTTAAAGGAAACCGTCGTTTAAAGCACAAACTAGAATATAATAAACGACGGTTATTTATAAACCGTCATATATGTGATGTGTCACCACACTTTAAATGACGGTTATTCAACAAACCGTCATATATGTGATGCGGCGCCAAACTTAAAATGACGTTTCATCAAAAAATAGTGGTTTATGGGTTACGTTGTCATACAATAAATGACGGTTTCGCTAGAAACCGTCATTTATCTGGTGATCCTTGCAGTATAAATGACGGTTTATATCAAAACCGTGGTGTATAATATTTAAACGACGGTTTTAACATAAACCGTGGTTTAAAGGCCGTCGTTTAAAATCTTTTTTCTACTAGTGATCCCTAAGATTACCAGGAGTGGAAAATATAAGTTAAGGAAGTAAGACTCCGGGACGAAGTCTCTTTTAAGGGGGGTAAGTTGAAACACCCCTGAACATTTAAACGCATAAAATCATAACGCGTTTTATAATTCGGACATAAAATAATGTATGAACAATTAAATTTAGTATATACATATCCGAAAGCGTGACAACGTTACATATTAATATAGTCACGTACTTATATACATACGATACGAAAATACATGTACGTAACGTTACGATATTGTAACGTTGTAAATAAGTAATAATAACGTCGCATAACATCGAAACAAAAATAACACGACATAATATATAGTCTTACATATATATAAATAAGCATATACAAAAAAAAGGAGCAAATATGCTCCCGCTGAGGTTCGAACCCCGTACCTCTTGTATATCTCCTGAACACTTTAACCGAATGAGCTATGCTCGGATTCGGTAACTAAAATCAACAAATTAAAACTAGTATCAAATCAACTAAGGTAACTAAAAGAAAACAACAGAGAATCAAACACGCACTCTCTACAACATTGATTTCTTCTTCTTCCTCGATCAAGAACAAGATCGAACAAAAAAAAAGAACAGAAGCCAGTGAATCCAAACTCTCAGGCGACAGGAGGGTAGTTTATTCAAATGCCCATCACTTCCCTTGTAACTTGAGACAACCCAGCCATTATTCCTTCCTGAATCTCGTGCCTCTCAGTCTCCCTGTTATGCACTTGGATCAAAAAAAAATTAACGATGACAAGCATTCACTCCACGACAGTCCTTGGTAATCTGAGACCAACACTTCATTCTCTAGTATTTATCTCCATTTTCTACTTCATCTCTCTGTAGCATCGTGAACAAGGAAGACAACTACAACAGACCACAAGCACCAACCGCACCATCTTGTCTTAAGTCGAAAGACAAAGCCTACGTCTGTTTCAAAGTTTTATGCACCAGAGCTTGTTTTACAAACTCCCATGCATCAAGCCTGTCTGATTCAAACTCTCACCAAAATTCCCATTGGAACTTGCCACCACTAATGACTGACTTAACTCTTGCCTGATTCATAAAGCCATACACCCCCCTCCTTCCCTCCTCGGGTGTGCATCGTTTCTGCATGGGCAGGAACTCTATTCACTTCCTCTGATCCTGATGCACAAGATCTTGCATGCCAACCGCTGGTAAAGCCCTGGGATAAACATAAGACTAAACCCTCCTCAAGAACTGCTAAGAGTGCCAAACCTCCCCTGGAAGAACATCCCAGTTCTGTATTCAAAAAGAAAGGAACCACAACCAGATGCTGTTGAGTGACTAAGGAACTGAAGTCCCATATTTCACCAAGGATTAGTCAAGGAGAACCTGTCAAGTTACTCAACCGGGCCGCAGCGAACTCCGACCAGGATCCCGTGTGTGAGACAACTCGTACTCTCGAATAAGGTATGGATATGTGTGGTTCGCATGTTGCCATGTTACACGGCTTGTTTGCTGTGTGCCTTTTGTGAAAATGACCATAAAGATTAAAGCATGAAATTGGATTGCTCTCTTATCTTGCTTATATGATTGCTATATCATTGTTGCCTATTATTTGCGCTCACACAATAGTTTAGTCCCTTCTCGTTTATGGAACTTTGAGATAAAACATAACGAACTATGTAAACAAAGAAAACTCCATAAAGGGGAAACTCCTCCTTAACCATAGAGGACGTACCATGACACCCACTATGGTGTCTATCCATTAATGGTAATGAAGAGCAAATATCAATTGGTGGAACATGAGAATAACCCGGGAAGACAACATCTCGGGCCGCGCGGTATGGAATGCTCAGGAGTTGGTATCTGCATCAGATCCTTCGACCGACTATTGCGGAGCACATCTTGGGGTTTAGAGGTGACCCCTCTTTCTCGACGTACGACACCGGGACTGGAGGATAGGCAATTTGGAAGCATGATCTGGGGTCTAGAGATGACCCCTCTTGCTCGACATGACGCCGGGATTGGAGGATCAGCTATTTGGGGAGCATAACCTGGGGTCTAGAGATGACCCCTCTTTCTCGATGTATGACGTCGGGAATGGAGGAATTAGCTATGGAGGAGATGTCCTCCAACGTGCGGTGATAAGAGAACTCACAAATAATCCTTAAAGAAACAAGGAAAGATGGGAACCTATACTATATGGTCACGGGAACTAACCTACTTCCCCCGACATAGTGCAAGAAAAGAGAAAGAGAATTACACATGGTGGGAACGAAGGAAAAGAAATGAAAACACACACCGTTTGAATGATCCCACTGTGAAGATCATCATTATTCAAACTCTCTTGTAAAGCTCTACTTGTATACATGCTTGAGGTGCTTGTTGATATCTCTATGCCAACATGTTGTGAGTTTCTATGTTAATGTTGTATGCTGTGTGTTACTGTTTTACTACAGCATGTAAATTGGACTTAATCATATTCGACCAAGTAGTCATGTAGCCCGGCAACATACGGGCTACACATATTCATACTCGGCATAGTTTTGCTGAGTCCTTTATTTTTACAGGTATGGATCTGGATGCAGGCGGAGAGTAGGCAGGGTGACTACCATGGGGGTAGTCCATCTGGGCAAGACTTTTAAGTAGTATGTTTTAATGTATGGGGTGTGACTATGTAACACTAAACCCTAGATGTACTTTTCGGTTTGTGTTGTTTAATTAAGAACTTATGTTGTAGACTCTCGGTACTTGGTTTGTATTTCTTGTTTGTACTTGGATTTGGTTAAGGTTTAAATTCCATTCATTCAGACCGTAGCTTGGTGTTGATAGTGTTGTTGTGCCAACCACGTGGGTGGTTGGCGTCTGTGACACCCAGATGGAGTTGTGAATCCGCTACTTAGACTTATCGTGATATCATTTGGCGCATTATTCGTACTGTTGTTTGGTTTTTCGGGGGTGTTACAGGTTTGTTCCGGGTTGTCCTGAGGAATTCCTAGGGCTCGGATTGTTTGATAACGTGTGTGATTATGTGTATGTGATGGATATCTGTGTTTACTGCATTATTTATTTATGCACGAACGTCCTACGGGACTAATTATACGTCGACTATAGATTGACTTATATAAAACTACATAAGCGAAATGTGTGATTGTGATTACCGTTGCCTAACCTAATACGCTAAGTATTGCAAGTATGTCGCTATAACCTAAGTAAAACACTTAGGAACGGGACACAACATTGTCGGTCCCTAGAGCTTCGACTCGAACATAATACTACCTAGAGTTATTCCAGGCATGCATAAGACCCACAGGGCAGCCAACAAAATATGTGATGTTCTCCATAATTAAAATTGTAACCGAATTACTGACTAAAAGTGGAGTGTGAATGAATGTGATGTGGTACCTTAATCCAGACAGCCATCGGCTGCTGGTCACGCGTAGATATCTCTTGGGTTATCCCGTATCGGGATTACCCTAGTTAATCCTTAACGAACCTAGATAGATCGTCAGACGGAGTGTGCTACCATTGGCACCAAGCCCTTGGCCACCTAAATGGACGCCTTTACAAAGGCAAAGTGAAATAGTCCCGGAGTCTTCGGATGATCAGGACAGTGAGCACCTTGTGTGTACGTGGGACTACTGTCCAAGTGAGTATATTTCGGGTTGTCCAAATTGACGCCCGACAGTGCTAACCAAATCAAATGATATGTGAGGGCCCGGGGGGCCGAGTGTTGTAATACGTGATGATGTTAACATACGACGTACGAGTTATCAATGCAATTGTATTGTATGATGTGTGACTGTGCTGCGTATATTTATAAATGACTGTTTGGATTGGATGGATGGTTATATAATCATGCATGTTGTTACAGTATTTATTATATCTGTAAAATGGTAAAGCATGAAATCAATCTAAAATCAAGATGGTTAAAAATGACAAGTGACCAATAGGGTCCAGGCCCGGCATACTCAGCGTCTATCGCTGAGACTACACTCATTATGCAGGTTGCTGATCAACGTTGAAGCCAAAGTGCGGGTACCGGGTAGTAAGGGTTACATTAGTTACTGTACATGGAATTTATATGTATAACAACATCAGACGTGGATGTATGGCGGTACGGTTGTATTTATTTGGGATTTGGGTAGATGCTCACTTGTCGACTGTTATGGATGTGGACTTAGTATGATGTATAGGAGATATCTCGTTGTCACAGCGGTTTAGTAGTGTTGTTGTTTCAGTGTTGGATTTAGTTTCTGCTTCGTTACTCGCATGGGCGAGTAATGGCAGGTGACACCCGAGTAAGTTTTAATGTCATTGTTTATTCTTCCGCTGTAAGACGTTTTCTTTTTCTGTTAACGTGAGTGACTATTACATGTTTATTTGAGAGGGGTGTTAGAACAAGCCTTTCCTCTTTTCACTCCTCTTCTTTCTCTTCTCCTTTCTCTTGCTTGGAAATCGGCCCAAGGCCATGGAATTGCCCATCTCCAAATCAATATTCAAAGCAAGAAACGAGTTTAGGTAAAAACACTTAACCTCATTAATTAGAAATGCTTAAAGCTCTAAAATTGGTGATGACCTTGAAACCCTAAGATAGGGTTTTGGTCAAGAATCAAAGGGGAACTCCCAAAACACCATTGGAGACTTGGAGAATAGCTCAAACAAGGAAAATCAAGGCATTAAAATATGCCAAAATCGGCCAACACAAGAGGGAAGTGTAGAGCTTGATGAGAGGAGTTCAAATATGCAATTATTTTTGCATTTGGAGCTTAAATGAAGCTTGGGTATGAAGTGGAAATGGAGTTGCCATGGGAGCTCTTTGTTGCAGCTCAAAATATCCCAATAAGGAAGGAGGAGGGGAGAAAACGGATGAGAGAGATGAGGGAGTTCAAATGGGAAGAAAGGAAATGAGGAAAGAGAAGAATAAAAAGTAATTAAGTACTTTTCACTATTCCCCTTTTTTGACTTTTCAACCCTTCTTTTTCTTTTGTTATTTAGCTATTAGAGAGGGACTGACTTGTCTAATAAAACCGGCCCCATATACTACTTAAACTAGAGTGTTTTTCATCTTTTACAGAAAACGCTCGTTAATTTACCCGGTTTGGCACTATTCACTCACCGGGCCCGTTTTTCAGATTTTTCTAGTTTATTTATTTTTAATGGTTCTTAAACTTCCATTAATACTTAATTATAGTTATTTAGTCAACTATAATTTTTACGGGTTCATTTGACCACTTAAAGTCACGTTTTCGGGTTTTCTCGAAAAACGTGCTTTAAAACTTCGTTAGCGTTTTAATCCATTATTTGGATCTTTTTTCTTCAAGAATCATTCCCGTATACTAATTAGGCCTAACTAAGCCATAGGAATCCATCTTGGATCCTAACTGAGATCATATACCTCATATACTCATTTAATGCGTGTTTTAGCGTTTTTTGCGTTTTACGCATTTTCTCTTTTCTTTTGGGTTTATTCTCTTTACCAATACTCCTTAAGCACTAATAGGCCTCTAAAAATCATATTAGAGTAATTTAATCACCATTTTTAGGTCCGGGGTATTAAATTTTTGGTAATGGGAGGCTCTACAATGGGGTTCTAATCTTGTATTATTGTTGTATAATGGTGGGAAGGTGACTCATAAAGCTTACATGTTAAATAAGAAATTTAAACCATGTCTCATGTGATGTATGTGACCGGTTTTCTAGTTTCATTAAGCTCCAGATTTTTTTGTTAATTGTGAGCACATGTACTCACGTTAATATATGGTGCTTCCTACAGATTTGTTTGATTAATTGCAAGTGACTTACCGTTAATTTTACATGGTGTTTTGTTACAGATTTATTTGTTGCTAATATGAGTACAAGAACTAACGTTAATTATATGGTAATTTGCTACAGATTTTTTTTTGCTTAATTAAAAGCTAGAGGATTACTGTTAATTCCATGGTAATTGCTCCAGATTTTGTTTGGTTAATTTCAAGTGTATAACCGGTAATATTAGATATATATTAGTAGGTTTAATTTGTCATAATAATATGTACTCTTATATAAAGTAGGTACATTAGGTAGTTAATTGTTTTACTAAGTGAAAATGTATAAAAACAAGTCCAAATATGCCATATAAAACAGGCATTAATGTACAGATTTTTGGACTTGTAAACTTTGTGTTATAATTAATGTTATAACATTTCCTGAGTATTTATGATGGATATTAAATATTAAGATTATGTAACATAAGTTGTTACATTGTCTAAATGTGTATATCAATTTACTTTAGCATTTATAAATGCTTAGGCAATCGTAAGATATTTACGTTGCTCGTTAGTATTTTTTACGTTTTTACAATGAATGTTATTGTGTACCGAGTCGTACAAACGCTCGTATATATTTTTCCAAGATGACGCTCTCTTAGTTGAGCTTGTTTCGTAAGGGGTTTAATGCCAGTTAATGTTTGTACGTAAGCGTTTACATGCGTACGTGTAGATGACATTGTATTAGCGTTCGTGGATCAAACATTGTCGCGTTATGAGTTGTATAAACGTTTGTATTGATCTTTCCTTGTTGTCACTCTCTTTATCAAGCTCGTTATGTAAGGAGTTTAATCCTTGTTAATAAACGTACATGAGTGTTTGTACGAGTAGGTTAAGACGTTTGTAAAATTACGCCCGTTAACGTTTACGGTAAACCGACTATTTTTACGTTACGTTTGCGTGCGTGAGTTTGCATGCGCACGCATAATAATATTTACATAAATGTTTGCATGCAGAAATGAGCATGCGTACGT
This sequence comes from Limonium bicolor, assembly GCA_023374045.1. NCBI lineage: Eukaryota > Viridiplantae > Streptophyta > Magnoliopsida > Caryophyllales > Plumbaginaceae > Limonium > Limonium bicolor. Next base: position 41,445,052 of record CM041782.1, on the reverse strand, counting down.
GAAATGGTTTATCCTTAGATTAATTCTTCATTATTTGATAGTTTAACGAGTTATTTAGATTTGGGGTATTTCACCTACTCTGAGGACGGTCTTCTGTCATTCACCTGCAAAATTTAAACAGTTGCCCCCGAGGGGGTCAGCACCTTTGCTGGTATAATTCTCTTATATCCCCCAAGCTAACGGGGCTACAACGACTAATTATCGATATCATGAAGTTCATCAGATACACAACATAAGTAAGAAGTGCAATAAACAACAAGCCACATATGAACAAACATAGTTCACACACAATGAACGACTTAAAAGCGTTCCCTTAATTAGTGAGTTAATCATTTAGCTCCTTAAAAGTTATTATTCCTCTGAATCTCAGTCCATTCTTATCTTACCTTAGTCTTAATCCTTATCTCAGTCTCAATATACCAAGTGTTCTTTAATTAGAATTGGTTGTATCTCATCTCAAATCTTATATCAAATAAGACAACTGTTCTTTATTTAGAATGGTTGTTCCTTAAATTCATTGTTTATCTTGTCGGGTTAAAAGTAACCCTAACCAATGAGTTATCAGCTCCATTGGTTTACATAAACAATAATTGTTAGAATTAGTTGGGATTTAAGTAGATCCCACTAAACCATCTCAGTAATGCCTCCCACCTCGAACAGAAATCGAGGTGACCGAGTCTTTATGTCGACTCTAGGCGACGAGTCCGAAGACAAGTCATATTTGGAAGTCGAAACCTGATAAGGATACCAACCTCCTACTTAACACATGCATGACCGAACCATTCTGGATTTCTCACTCCCCCCAAGTTCTAGTTAGTAGAAGTCTCAAAGTCAATGTCTGTTAGTTAACCACTTTCGGCTACTAATAAAACAATATTTGGGAGTGTTCCTTATTCTCACACAATTCTTTACTAAACATTGTTAGTAAGTTCTAAGGTAAGTTGTGTTAGTGCATCACAATCCCACAACAAACATAACATTCCGGTTGCATGCTTTATCTTGTTTAGTCGGCACACATAAACAAATAGCACACAAGCCGAGGGACACCTCGTTAGCAAGCAGGCTACTAGAAAACCATACCTTTCACCATGGTTTTACTTTTACCGGGTCACTTCTTGTTCCTCGGTTCACACTTGTTTCTCTGAAAATGTTGCAAACATTAATATTAATATCAAGCTCATACGGTACGTAACTTACTACTCCCGTACTTACCCCGTTGTCCCGTTATCCTTAATTTTACTTAAGCGTTAATTTAAGCTCTTACTTCTCACTCACTTATAGCACATGTTTATACTTCTTAGCACCTTTACAAGTCACCAAACAACTCCTAAACATCAACCAAAACCAATACTAATCAATCCCCCACCTTTAGGGCACTTTAAAACACTCACGGTGCATTTCTGGGGGTAATCCGGGACTTGGTCCCTACCTTAAGTCCCAGACCAATTGTTTTCCTAACTCTCGACCAATATTTGATGGTGGTCTGGGACCTTCTCCCCATCTTAGGTCCCGGACCATGGTGATCATGGTACTCTCGGCATAAATTAAAGGGTGGTTCGGGACTTTGTCCAAGGACCAAGTCCCGGGCCCTGCTAAAATATGCTACTAAGGTAAATTTTCAACTCTTAATCAACCCTTATACCACACTTAATCTTTCCCTAATCATTCCACAAGTTTTCTACATAATTAAACACCTTGAAACATGCTCTAAACCTCTCCAAATCCTTGGTCAAATCCTTACTCCAATTCTTGCTCAACTTCACAAATTCTAATCCTCAAACTCTTGCATTTTGCACACTTGTGCATTTCTACTTCTCATCATTCCTAACTTGAACATATATATATATATATATATTAATAATCATACTCTTAACACCTTAACCTTGTTCCTCATCCAACTACACAAACACTTAGCCCTACACACACCTTTACTCCTTCAACTTGACCATTCTAAATTCCTTTTAAACATTTCCATCTTCTTTACCCAATTTTCCCTCCATTAACATGGTTATACCCTCTTATCCATTCCTAAACATTCCCTTGGCAAGTTACTACATTCTCTTATTGTTTTCACCTTTACTTCTCAAAATATCTTTACAACATTCTCCTATAAAAATTTGCTCCATCCAACTCATATCTTATATCTCAACTATGGCGTGTTACCCATTCAACCTCAAACTCTTCCCAATAAACACTAGGTCATCCTAATCCTCAAGAACACTTTAGTTTTGTCATTTCTACCAAAACCTCCTTTAGTGTTTCCTAGCACAACCTAGGTCATAACACTCACAACTACTACTTAAAACACTTGGTTTCCACTAAAATTTTGCCATAGCTTCTCTAGTATATTATGATGCCCAAACACATAGTGTTTCATCCCTTAACAACTCTAGACAATACAATCCTCAATGGATGTTCTCAAAACACCAATTACACTCATACACATTAATTCACATTACAATGCATAAACCTTAAATTGCATAGCACTAATGCTCTTAAAAGACATGGCTTTTAGGCCCTTAAATGATATGGATCTTAGGCCCTTAAATGACATGAATTTAAACACTGAATTTCCCATATATATTAGCCTTCAACATGCACTTACACCCATCAATCTCATAGTAGTCACAATGCTCTTAAAATCCACCTTAAGCTTATGTTACTAAATCATTTTCCATTGGCTCCTTAATCACAAGTTCACAAGCTTGTTCATATTCTTTTCCTAGGTTATATATATCCCATTACATAATGTAAGCTTTAAGCTACATTTATTACTTATCTAAATATCACCCCTTAAACAGTAAAACACCTTAAGGTAAGTTATTTACCTTATTTTTCAAACTTTTCTCTCAATTTCCTCCTTAGGTTTTCTTGGATGATTCTCGACCAAGGACTTCAATTCTCTTGCCAATTTTCTAATCCACATTCAAATAATCTAATGAGCAATAAGCATCATGCCTAAACTCATATAATTCAATCCTAGGTTAAAATGTGTCTTAAGGTATTTAAAAATGGATATTTACCTTGGAGTTTCAAGATGGGCTTGGTAATAAATCAATGAAGACCTCCTCTAGCCCTTTTAGATATTGGAAACAAGATAGTTCAAGGCATAAACAAGACCCCATGAGAAGGTAATTTTACGACATGGGTGGAAAGTGAAGGAAAGTTGATTTTTCTTTAAGTTTCCTTTCCATGAATGAATGAAGAAGCAAATGAGCTCTTCAAACTTGATTTTCCTCCATCAACGGAGTTTTACCATGGCAACAAACTTGAGCATTTCCAGTTTTGAAAAGATAGGAAGCAAGGGCTTGCTCTAATTAGGAGTTATCTATGCTTAGTTTTGGATTTGGAGCTAAATTGAAGATTTTGTGAGCAAGAGAAGATGAAGGACCATGGATATAGCTTGAACGGTTTTTGGAGAAGAGAGGAGAAGAGGAATACGGTGGGGAAGGGAAGAAATGAAGAAGAGAGGAGAGAGAAAAGGCTTTAAGGAGATATTTACTTTAAAAGGTAATAGTCATTTTTTCCTTCTTTTCCCTTTCTTTCTTAATGTGCTGGCCTGGGTGATGACTCACCCACTCAAAAACCGGCCCCCTATTATTCCCTTAGATATTTAGGTGCTATTTGACCATTGACCACTTAAGAAAGTCATTTGACTTATTTTGGGCACTATTTGGGTACTATTCATGATTAGTGCACAAATTTGTGAAATTTTTTATTTCTCATTGATTTAGGCTTCATAACGTGATACTAAGTAGTACACATGCTGATTAAGTTGTAATCTTGGTCAACTAGCCACTCAAAACTCATTTCTAAGACAATTTCTCAAAAATGTGCTTTAAGAGTCCTTAGAGCATAATTTGTGTTTAAACTTGTTTTGGAGCTTGGTTTTCTTTGATAATTGATTTAACATGTCCATTAGCATGTTAATAAGGTCTTAGAATGATATTTGGGTGCTAATCCAAGTTACTCCAAGCTTAGAGCATGTTTTTGCTTAAATTGCTCTTGTGGCGTTTCCTTGTGTTTTCTTTGGTTTAGATTGTCTACCAATGTTTATAAGGCATGATTTAGCCTTATTACATCATAACGTGATGTTTACTTATCATACTTAGGTTTGGGGTATTTCAATCTACCCCCCTTAAATGAACTTTGTCCCCAAAGTTCTCATGCATCTTATTTTATTGGAACACATGGCTTATCTCATAACGTAGATCATATAGATCATGCTTATATATATATATAAATATATATAAACTTATTGACTCATTAGGTCTGTCATATACTTATACTCAAACATCTCACAACTTGCTTAAGCATGTATAGCACTCAAAATTCCCTTTGTTGCATCCTCCCCATGTCACCGATCAGAAGACGAGGGCTCACAAGTTCTTGGCTTCATGAGCGAGTAATGCAAGATATCACTTGCAGGTACTGACTATTGGACACTTACGCTCTCTGGTCTGCGGTCCTTTGGAAGATTAAAACAGTCATATAACTTTTGTCGTACTCTCTCATGTCACCGGTCCGAAGATAAAGGCACATTCGTCCTTGACTTCATGAGCAAGAATAAAAAACTACTCTGTTCTCCCCATGTCACAGGTCCGAAGACAAAGGCTCAAGCGTCCTCGACTTCATGGGAGAGACTCAGTAAAAAGGGAGTCCTTTTTACGAGGTCAAGTGAGGGGTAATTCCCTCTATTTGAAAATACAATTGAAATACCCCAAACCTAAGTATGCTAAGTAAACATCAAATCATGATGTAGTAAGGCTAAAATATGCCTTAGAAAGATTGGTAGACAATTTAAACCAAGGAAAACACAAGAAAGTGCCTTAAGGGCAATCAGGGCAAAAACGTGCTCTAAGCTTGGAGTGACTTTGATTAGCACCCAAATACCATTATAAGACTTTAGTAATATGCTAATGGACATTTTAAATCAATTAGCAACTAAAACCAAGCTTGAAAACAAGTTAAAACACAAGATGTGCTTTAAGAAGTCTTAAAGCACATTTTTGAGAAATTGTCTTAGAATTGAGTTTTGAGTGGCTAAATGTGCATCATTACTCTTTAATCAACATGTGTACTAATTAGTATCACATTAGGAAGCCTAAATCAATGGGAAACCAAAAATTTCACGAATATGTGTACTAATTAGTGAATAGTGCCAAATAGTGCCCAAATTAAGCTTAAGTCAACATAAGTCAATAAGATGGTCAACCAAGACCATAAATATCTCCATTATAAGACGGGGGCCGGTTTTTGATGTGGGGAGTCACCACATGACAAAGCAATTAAAGGAAAAGAAGAGGAAAAAGAGGAATAGTACTATTTGCTTTATAAAAGCAAATACCTTATATTAGCCTACCTCTCTCCTCTCTTCTTCATTTCTCTTCTTATCCCACGGTTTTCTTCACCTTCTTCATCCTCTCAAACCGTTCCAAGCAGCTCCATTCTTGCTTCATCTTCATATGTCCATAACTTACTCATTTTAGCTCCAAATCAAAAACTAAACACATATTTCTCTTAGTTAGGCCAAGACCTATCTTTCTATCTTTTCAAATCCTTCAAAGCTCCATTTCGGTGCCAAGAGGAAACTCCATTGATGGAGGAAAATCAAGTTTGAAGAGCTCATTAGCTTCTCCATTCTCTTAAGGTAAAGAAAATGTAAGAAAAACCATGTTTCCATCATTTCTTGTACATGGCCGAAAATTTCTACTCATGGGGCCTTGTTTTTATGCCTTGTTCTAGCTTGATTTATTCACCAAGGACTAGTGGAGGTCCTATTTCATTCAATGCCAAAGTCTACCTTAAGACTTCAAAGGTAATCATCCACTTTTATGCCTTAGAACACATTTCTAACCTAGGTTTTTATTCCTTGAGGTTAGTGTATTGTTTAGTACTCATATGAGTCATTGAATATTGATTAGAACATTGGCAAGGGGAATTTAAGTGGTGGCCGAGATTCATGCAAGAAGAAGGTCTAAGGAGGAAGTTAAGATAAGCTTGAGAAAACAAGGTAAAATGCTTATCTAATGGTGGTTTAAGTTTTAAGGGATGAGTTTAGGTGGATACCAATGTGGCTTAGAGCTTACATTGTGTATTAGGTTATATAACCTAAGAAAAAGAACTTAAATAAGCTTGTGAACTTGTGACTAAGGAGCCAATGGGAATGAGTTAGTAATATAAGTTTAAGAAGGATTTTAAGAGCATTATAATTACTATGAGATTGATGGGTGTATTCGCAGGTTGAAAGCTTTTATATGTGGGAAATTCAGTGTTTAAGTTTAAGTCATTTAAGGGCCTAAGAGCCATGTCATTTAAGAGCCTTAGTGCTATGCAATTTAAGCTTATTGCAATATATTGAGTTTGTTGTGATGGAGTTGGTTTGGGTGATGAGATATAATGAGAAGAACTTGATGTGTGTGAGATGGTTGAAGGAGGAAAAATAATGTGTTTGCGCATGATAATATACTAGAGGAGCTATGGCGAAATTTGAGTAGAAAACAAAGTGTTTAAGTGGTAGTGGTGAGTTAATATGCCCTAGGGTTTACTAGGGAGCATGAAAAGAAAAATTGGGTGGAAATGAGTTAACTAAGGAGTTCTTGAGGTTTAGAGTGACCTAGAGATGTCTAGGAGGAATGAGGATTCGAGTGTACTAAACACACCAAAATCATGATATGAGGAATGTAAGACTTGTACATAAGTTTTAAGGAAAGGTGTATAATGCCTTAAGGAGATTTAGGTATGAACTAGAGAGTAAGACAATGAGAGTTTTGAGAACCTTGTGTAAGTGTGATGATGTTAGTGGTGGACTAGTAAGGTTTAGTTGAATGGTAATGTGTGGACTTGGGTGATGGAAGTGAAAAAGGTAGGAGGATGTTGTAAGTCATCAAGGAAAATGACTAGGAATGTAAACGAGCGTATGATCGTGAGAATGGTGAGTAAGTGAGTAAAAGGAGGTGGAAATGTCCAAGGAGGGTGTATTATAGTTAAGGTAAAGAAGAACAAGGTTAAGGTGCTAAGAGGATGACAAGAAATGTTTAGGTATGCCCAAGAGTTTAGGAATGATGAGTAACAAATGGAAAAGAGAGGAATTTGTGCATGGTTATGTAAGATGACTTGAGGAAGTTTTGGTAAATGAACTGAAGATGGAAAATAATGTTTATGAAGTGCCCAAACTGTTAAGGAGGGAACACTTGGGTTGGTTGAAGTTTTGGTAAAGATACAAGTTGGTAATGTACGGAATTATATGATAAGTGTTAGGAGTGTTTGTAAGAATTGAGCAAATGTTTGAGAAGATCTTTGGAAGTTGTTTTAATGAGTTTGGTGGAGGTTATAAGGTGTTTTGATGTGCCAAATGATTAGAACACATTAGGAGGCTTGAGGAAAAATTTGGGGAAAGTTTGACAATGTATGGGAAGTTTCTACAGCCGACCTACCCAGGGGACCGACCCTAGTCTGGGTCGGTCGGGCTGAAACTGTGAAGTTGGATGTTCTCTGCAGCCGACCTACCCAGGGTGGGTCGGTCGGTGGCGGTCGGACCATAAAAAAAAAGAAAAACCCTAAGAGAGTTTAGTGGTATTAATGGTACCCCTTTAAGGGGGCAATGATGATTAGAGGTATAAAGACCTAAGGGATTAAGTTAAGAATAAGCTTAAAAGTTTAAGATTAAGTTGTAAGACTTAAGAGGTGTTAGGTGGGGATCATTAAGGGTTAAGTAAGTTGAATTAAGTTAAGTGATTAACAACCTAAAACTGAATGAATGTTTTAGGACTTGGAGTTTGGACTCCGGAAGAGAGTAAGCAGCCGAACGACCAACGGTGAACGGTACAGTTCTCTTGTGACCTGCTTGCTAACGAGGTGTCCCTCGGCTTGTGTGCTATCTGTTTTTTGTGCTCACTAAACAAGATAAAGCATGCAACCGGAATATTATGATTATATTGTTGTGTGATGTTTGAAAACTAACACAACATATCGTGAGAACTTACTAACCAACGTTTAGTAAGGAAATGAGTGAGACTAAGGAACGCTCCCTAATATGGGAAGATATAAACCGAAAGAGGTTAACCAACGAACATGGTCTTGAGACTACTACTAACTGGAACTTGAGTGAGGAAACCCGGGACCGATCTCCGGTCATGCATGCTAAGGAAAGGGGGTCGGTATCTATAGCAGATTCGACTTCCGATTAAGGACTAGTCCTCGGACTAGTAGCCTTGGGTCGGTTGGCCGGCTCGGCTACATTGGACATCCAGTCCAAGGTAGGTGGCTTTAAGATGGCGTGGGGGGATCAAGCCTACATCCCCAACAATTTAAGAATGTTGTTTATTGCCGGTAAGTGTCCTGCTGCTGGCTAGGGTTAACCAAGCCCTACAAAAATAAACAATGAACTAAGGGCTAACCTGTTCCCAATGAGATAACGGTTGGCATACATAAGGTAAGGTTAAGATAAGTTGCAACCATTCCTTTTTAAAGGATGGTTTGTATTATTAAGACTAAGATAAGTTACATCCACTCCTTTTTAAAGGGTGGTAGTTTCTAAGATTAAGATAAGATTAAGATTGAGGTGAGATAAGGATGGACTAAGACTAAGAGGGAACATTACTTAAGGAGTTAAATAACTAACTCTCTAATTAAGGGAACACATTTAAGTCGTTCATTGTGTGTGAACTTTGATTGTTCATATTTGGATTGTTGTTTACAGCATTTACTATTATGTTATGCATATAATCAACCTCCATGCTATCGACAATTAGTCGTCGTAGCCACGTTAGCTTGGGGGCCATGAGGGGATCGTACCAGCATTCGTGCTGACCCCCTTTGGGGGCTGTTTTTACTACAGGTACATCAGGAAGCGGCCGTCGCAAGAGTAAGAAGAGGATACAAGTGTTAAGGATTAAGTGTGACCTACAAGTTGTGCATGTACACTCGTATGGCAATTGAGTTAGTAAGATGTATAGGTTGTTGAGAGGATTGTAAGAAGAATATGTATTTGGTTAAGGTTGTTATGTACTAATGTTCGGTATATTCTGTAGCCAGACCGTGGCAAGGTCCTGGAGTGTAAAGAATTCCGTTTTGACATGTATATATATATGCTGTTAAGTTGCGAGAACACATTTGGATTGAGTTGGGGTGTTACAAAAAAGTGGTATCAGAGCGTAGTTACGCTCTGAAGACAAGAAATACCGAACTTAGGAGAATGATGAGGTTGAGATTGAGTTATGGGTTAAGGGTTGAGAGATAGAGTGAGAGGTGCGTTAGTCAGGACTTCCCGGTGTTTACCGGATATCCATAGTACCTAGACCCGCCCTCCACATCCCTAACCCTAAATATGTGGAACAAACGCCAGAGAGAAGAAAGCCTTCTCTTACTCGGGGAAACCCGATCTGGCAGTTAGTTAACTGTAAGCAATACAAGAAACAACTTGTTGTACAACAGTTACGGAGAACTTGGAGGTTTTCAATGGAGCGCAACAGTGAAACAGGCGCTACCTATGGAATACTATCAGTAAGGGAGCGGAAATTACCGGCAACATGGGTCGACATGCTACGCAGTCGAAATAACCCGCGATACCAATGGTAAGGAAAGCACTACACGTGCAATGGATAAGGAAATGATAAGAGACATGAGTACCGGACAGCGGTCCGAGTGAGCATAACAGTGGGATAATACAAAGCATGAGGATTGAGATTACTGGGAAGTCCGGTTAGAAACGGGAACTCCAAACCCCATACAATGAAAAAGGTTAAAAACCTGGCCAACATAATGCGGACGACGATAGGAACTTATATAAATTGTGTACCGAAATAGGACTACGATGTAGTGCCTAAAGGAGAATCATTACTCAGTAACCACAACAAAATGTGTGGAGACAAGAGCGAGGATTAAGACATAAGAAAGTATTAAGGGGTTCCCTCAGGAAGAGGAACGCCCTGGTAGATGACAGTACTGTCAAATAACAAGGAAACTGCCGGATGGACGGTTATCCAAAATAAGAGATTATCGAAGGAGTCCCGAGGACTACCAATTACATGGAAATTAGAAGGAAGTGTCACTACCGATGTACCTTGTACCAATAACCCATCCTGCATGGCGCACTTGCCATAGCAAGTGCTACCACGGTTAAGCCACACAAAAAGCCATCAAGGCGAAATAAGAGAACGCTACAGTTGTAGCATATATTAATACCTGATTGTAAATCTATGAGAACAGAAAAAAAATAGGACCTTGGAAGGGCCTGATGGCCTGACCATGATGAGATGAACCGACACATCAGCCAGCAGGGAGCTGAGCTTAGACGAAATACTAAACCATATAAATACTAGCAACGGTATAACCCACTACAACAACGATCGACAGTACGGTAAGAACACCAATCTCAAACTCCACGAGGAAAATCTCAGAGATCGCTCGGTGATCCGGGCAAAACAATATGTAAACAATAACATACGAGGAATGTATAATAAGATACCATTGAGACCGTTGGCATAACGTTTTCTAAAAAGAGCGGGATAAAACTCCCGAGATGACCGTTAAAACCTGCCGATAACAACATTCTTCAATGAAGATGTTGGAAAACCCAGAAAACAAGGGTAAAAGAAATAAACATAAGCTATAACCTACTAAGGATTAAAGTCGTACAACCCTGGAAAAGGAAAGCTCAGAGGACTACCCCCACAGAGCGGGCATAGTCGAGCCGAACAACTGATGAATGACAGTTAACACTGTTGTTTAACTCATTAACACCCAAGTATGATTGATCATCAACGGGTGGCATAGTCAACGGAAGTTGAACGAAGCGTTGAGATGGAAGTATAAGATGACAGAATGATATCCAACTTGGACACCTTAAGGCAAACGCCTAGTACGAACTGAACCTTAATTACTAAAGGACATAAGTCTAATAAAACGACAGCATTGTCAAAGACACTAAGTAACCTCAGATCACCTGAACAACTTCCCTAGCAGGAAGCAGGATGCAGCAACTTATCATGAAACCCGATACTACATTTAGTATGTAACCTAACGGTGAATAGTGCTCAAAGAACCAGAATCTTATAGGGATGACCTGCAGATGAGTAAGAGTACAAATAATGAACTGAGATATTAAGCATTAAGAGCCTACGAGCCAAGGATGTTAACCACATCAGAGCCCGAGGCGCGGTAAGTTATAAGAGAGCTTGTTTAAGCCACGAAGGGACTACAATTTGTAGATATGAACGGTTACCAAACCTGTAACTTAGATTGGGAAGAACATTACCAATGAGAATATTGAGATAATACTATGGACAGGGGCAGAGAACGAACCATGCCTTTTAGGGTGGGGATACCTCTCCTTGTTGTGAGGCCATGAGTGGGAATAAACCCCTCAAAAGGGCTTTCACTTATTAGAGATGAAGTAAACTTTATTTAGAAAATGGAAACTATGAACCTTGAGATTACCTTAGAACATACCAGATACACTTGAGTAATAAGGAAGGTTGCACAGATAGACCCCATATCCCAACACCCAGGATGTAAGAATTAGTAATGGGCAGAGATAAACATTGTGACTGCACATTATGGCACGTCAATTAATGAATGCTCAGAAGAGCTTGTCATTCAGTGGATGACTTCTTCAGTAACCAGTTAAACTACATGGTGGATAACATCACTAAGGATGAAAGAAAGCGAAAGAAATTAGCCTACTTACGAATCTGAGATTGGAGCAGAACATCTTTACATCAAGAGTCAACTATTTTACAACACCGTACGGCAACCGCCATACACCGAAATGAGAGAACTCCCAGTGTGTTTACACCAAGAGGGGATTGAGTATAAGGTAAGGCATTAGAACAAGTGAATAAGAGGTTGCACCACTAATGGGCAACATGGTAAGGGCCAACTACCATGATAGTAGTGGTCGTGAGTACAATAGTTAGATAAGTGGATTAAGTCATGGTGCGCGGTAAGGCAACCATTATGTACGAGCCGTCAAATATTGACACTGAGGCAATTAGATTTATGAGTTAAGACCAGCATAAGTAAGAAAATAAGATGGTAGACGGACTGTGCATTGATGCCAGTAGTCTGGACATGGTTTGGTAAGATTACACAGGAAGCACACAACCCATTCCTTAAGGAACTGGAAGTGCTTTCCCAATAGAATGAATATAAGAAAGAAGATAAGAGGCTCTATGGAAAGAGACCTAAGCTATTAAAAATAGAATCAATATGGAATACAGAAAGGAGCTGGAGCATACCATACCCAAGAACGCAGTAAATGGATTTCCCTTGATTCACTTCAAGAAGAACAATAAATGTTATTATGGGACGGTGAAAGAGGAGATCGACAACAGAATACTTCATAATTAGCAATAGCTAAACGTGTGACGGACACTACGAGTTTTATAAAACGAGACGTGGGACGACTGCACCCCACAGGGGTTTGCAGGCCTGACACGCTCATTTATGAGTTAGTCGGGTAAGTAGTAATGTACCAGTAAGGTACCCCATGCATGTAGACGAGTGGTGTAAGGAACACGGGAGGTAGTCGACTCCGTACCACGGACAACGACGCAAGATCAGACAAGAGCAGCTACTACCACAAACAGTCGAAGAGAAGAATTCAGTTGAACCAGCAACACAAAGGAACCAGAGAACAGATAATTAAGGACTATGAAGTGCGAAGAGCACGGATTGTTAAGTATAGACATAGGACATGTCTTAAGATGAATAAGATTAAACTGTAAAGTACAATAAGCACTAAACAGTAGTTTCAGACTAAGAATCATCCTCAGACCAAAGGTCAGTTGGGGAGAACAATTTAGACATTCGAGAAAATACTAAGAGTATGAGCATAAGATCTTCAAGGAGAATAAATAGATGAGTTACAACTCATTAAGGCCGTGTATATATAAAGATAACACGTGTCCATTGAGACAATTAAGCCTAAGATTATCAGAGTCGCGCAGCGGAAACTAGCAGACCACTACCTTTGAGATTAGACCAAACTAAGTTAAGGAAGCGATATAGGTACCGTTAAGAATCCTCGATACAGAGACTAAGTCATTTCTGATCGAATTATAAGTAAGATAGATGACGTGGAAGCTAGAATGCTTGGTGAGAATTAGACATCTTGAACTTATGTCCAAGAATGTGATGGTGTTGATTACGTGGGTGTAATCCATTTTAAGGGGGGTAGAGCGAAAACCGCTTATCGTATATTTGAGTACTTAGTACATAAACTACGGTGTGCATAGCACACAAAAGAATATGAGAATATGTTTTACACTAACATTTTGAGATAAATCATGGTTATTGCACACAGAAGATGTGAATGCCATACATATTAAGTACCTGTCTTGTTAACTCCGGTGTGAGTACAAGTTAAGAGAATTAAGGAAAAAGGATTAAGGAGACTTAAGAAATAAGGAATATATGAGGTATGAGTCGATATGAGACTATGTGGGAGATAAGAACAAGATAACATTATGGGATACAATTTGATATGATTATGGGTTAGGAAATAGTAATGCTATGTGGTATGAGACAGTGGAAGTTGGTATGAGACTTAAATAGAATTTAGTAGGAATTTAAGTCTTGAGGTAATTACTAAGAGATGAATTGGGAATGCTTGATGGAATGAGTCCACACTTTGGAGATGTATTGATTATGATTATAAGAACTAAAAAGATAGAAAATTGGACATGAGTGAATTATTTGGATGTTTGAAAATGACGTGGGAGGTGGAACTTGATTTTCTAGGGATCAAGGGAAACCGAACACAAATTGGGGTGGAAGGATAGTTCTACACTGATGCTGATCACATCAGGGTTGGATGATTCCTGAAACTCCCTACCAGTGGTCACAATTAAATCACACTAAGGGTAGAGGCCTTAGGATAAAATGAAATTGGAGTTGATTGTATTTTTAATTAGAGGAATTATTCCTCACATGACCTCGTAAAAAGGATTACCTTTTTACTGAGTCTCGCCCATGAAGTCGAGGACGCACGAGCCTTTGTCTTCGGACCGGTGACATGGGGAGAGCAGCGTGTTTTGTATTCTGGCCCATGGTGACGATGACGAATGAGCCATTGTCTACGGACCGGTGACATGGGAGAATGCGTTGGAAAGAAAATTATGTGAATGTTTTAATCATCAAAAGAAACAAGGAGAATTTTGAGTGCTATACATGCTTAAGCATGTTGTGTGATATTTAAGTAAGAATGTGGTGGATCTAATGATCCAATGAGTTTAAGTATACATAAGTATGATCTATATGATCTAAGGAATGAGGTAATACATGTATTCTAATAAGATAAGGTGCATGGGAACTTTGGGGACAAAGTTCTTTTAAGGGGGGTAGATTGAAATACCCCAAACCTAAGTATGCTAAGTAAACATCAAATCATGATGTAGTAAGGCTAAAATATGCCTTAGAAAGATTGGTAGACAATTTAAACCAAGGAAAACACAAGAAAGTGCCTTAAGGGCAATCAGGGCAAAAACGTGCTCTAAGCTTGGAGTGACTTTGATTAGCACCCAAATAACATTATAAGAATTTAGTAATATGCTAATGGACATTTTAAATCAATTAGCAAAGAAAACCAAGCTTGAAAACAAGTTAAAACACAAGATGTGCTTTAAGAAGTCTTAAAGCACATTTTTGAGAAATTGTCTTAGAATTGAGTTTTGAGTGGCTAAATGTCCATCATTACTCTTTAATCAACATGTGTACTAATTAGTATCACATTAGGAAGCCTAAATCAATGGGAAACCAAAAATTTCACGAATATGTGCACTAATTAGTGAATAGTGCCAAATAGTGCCCAAATTAAGCTTAAGTCAACATAAGTCAATAAGATGGTCAACCAAGACCATAAATATCTCCATTATAAGAGGGGGGCCGGTTTTTGATGTGGGGAGTCACCACATGACAAAGCAATTAAAGGAAAAGAAGAGGAAAAAGAGAGAATAGTACTATTTGCTTTATAAAAGCAAAATACCTTATATTAGCCTACCACTCTCCTCTCTTCTTCATTTCTCTTCTTATCCCACGGTTTTCTTCACCTTCTTCATCCTCTCAAACCGTTCCAAGCAGCTCCATTCTTGCTTCATCTTCAAATGTCCATAACTTACTCATTTTAGCTCCAAATCAAAAAACTAAACACATATTTCTCTTAGTTAGGCCAAGACCTATCTTTCTATCTTTTCAAATCCTTCAAAGCTCCATTTCGGTGCCAAGAGGAAACTCCATTGATGGAGGAAAATCAAGTTTGAAGAGCTCATTAGCTTCTCCATTCTCTTAAGGTAAAGAAAATGTAAGAAAAACCATGGTTCCATCATTTCTTGTACATGGCCGAAAATTTCTACTCATGGGGCTTTGTTTTTATGCCTTGTTCTAGCTTGATTTATTCACCAAGGACTAGTGGAGGTCCTATTTCATTCAATGCCAAAGTCTACCTTGAGACTTCAAAGGTAATCATCCACTTTTATGCCTTAGAACACATTTCTAACCTAGGTTTTTATTCCTTGAGGTTAGTGTATTTTTTAGTACTCATATGAGTCATTGAATATTGATTAGAACATTGGCAAGGGGAATTTAAGTGGTGGCCGAGATTCATGCAAGAAGAAGGTCTAAGGAGGAAGTTAAGATAAGCTTGAGAAAACAAGGTAAAATGCTTACCTAATGGTGGTTTAAGTTTTAAGGGATGAGTTTAGGTGGATACCAATGTGGCTTAGAGCTTACATTGTGTATTGGGTTATATAACCTAAGAAAAAGAACTTAAATAAGCTTGTGAACTTGTGACTAAGGAGCCAATGGGAATGAGTTAGTAATATAAGTTTAAGAAGGATTTTAAGAGCATTATAATTACTATGAGATTGATGGGTGTATTCGCAGGTTGAAAGCTTTTATATGTGGGAAATTCAGTGTTTAAGTTTAAGTCATTTAAGGGCCTAAGAGCCATGTCATTTAAGAGCCTTAGTGCTATGCAATTTAAGCTTATTGCAATATATTGAGTTTGTTGTGAATGAGTTGGTTTGGGTGATGAGATATAATGAGAAGAACTTGATGTGTGTGAGATGGTTGAAGGAGGAAAAATAATGTGTTTGCGCATGATAATATACTAGAGGAG
This sequence comes from Limonium bicolor, assembly GCA_023374045.1. Taxonomy (NCBI): domain Eukaryota; kingdom Viridiplantae; phylum Streptophyta; class Magnoliopsida; order Caryophyllales; family Plumbaginaceae; genus Limonium; species Limonium bicolor. Next base: position 41,428,935 of record CM041782.1, on the reverse strand, counting down.
CTATGGCGAAATTTGAGTAGAAAACAAAGTGTTTAAGTGGTAGTGGTGAGTTAATATGCCCTAGGGTTTACTAGGGAGCATGAAAAGAAAAATTGGGGGGAAATGAGTTAACTAAGGAGTTCTTGAGGTTTAGAGTGACCTAGAGATGTCTAGGAGGAATTAGAGGATTGGTGAGTGTACTAAACACACCAAAATCATGATATGAGGAATGTAAGACTTGTGCATAAGTTTTAAGGAAAGGTGTATAATGCCTTAAGGAGATTTAGGTATGAACTAGAGAGTAAGACAATGAGAGTTTTGAGAACCTTGTGTAAGTGTGATGATGTTAGTGGTGGACTAGTAAGGTTTAGTTGAATGGTAATGTGTGGACTTGGGTGATGGAAGTGAAAAAGGTAGGAGGATGTTGTAAGTCATCAAGGAAAATGACTAGGAATGTAAATGAGCGTATGATCGTGAGAATGGTGAGTAAGTGAGTAAAAGGAGGTGGAAATGTCCAAGGAGGGTGTAGTATAGTTAAGGTAAAGAAGAACAAGGTTAAGGTGCTAAGAGGATGACAAGAAATGTTTAGGTATGCCCAAGAGTTTAGGAATGATGAGTAACAAATGGAAAAGAGAGGAATTTGTGCATGGTTATGTAAGATGACTTGAGGAAGTTTTGGTAAATGAACTGAAGATGGAAAATAATTTTTATGAAGTGCCCAAACTGTTAAGGAGGGAACACTTGGGTTGGTTGAAGTTTTGGTAAAGATACAAGTTGGTAATGTAAGGAATTATATGATAAGTGTTAGGAGTGTTTGTAAGAATTGAGCAAATGTTTGAGAAGATCTTTGGAAGTTGTTTTAATGAGTTTGGTGGAGGTTATAAGGTGTGTTTGATGTGCCAAATGATGTTAGAACACATTAGGAGGCTTGAGGAAAAATTTGGGGAAAGTTTGACAATGTATGGGAAGTTTCTACAGCCGACCTACCCAGGGGACCGACCCCAGTCTGGGTCGGTCGGGCTGAAACTGTGAAGTTGGATGTTCTCTGCAGCCGACCTACCCAGGGGGTGGGTCGGTCGGACCATAAAAAAAAAGAAAGAAACCCTAAGAGAGTTTAGCGGTATTAATGGTACCCATTAAGGGGGCAATGATGATTAGAGGTATAAAGACCTAAGGGATTAAGTTAAGAATAAGCTTACAAGTTTAAGATTAAGTTTGTAAGATTAAGTTGTAAGACTTAAGAGGTGTTAGGTGGGGATCATTAAGGGTTAAGTAAGTTGAATTAAGTTAAGTGATTAACAACCTAAAACTGAATGAATGTTTTAGGACTTGGGAGTTTGGACTCCGGAAGAGAGTAAGCAGCCGAACGACCAACGGTGAACGGTACAGTTCTCTTGTGACCTGCTTGCTAACGAGGTGTCCCTCGGCTTGTGTGCTATCTGTTTTTGTGTGCTCACTAAACAAGATAAAGCATGCAACCGGAATATTATGATTATTGTATTGTTGTGTGATGTTTGAAAACTAACACAACATATCGTGAGAACTTACTAACCAACGTTTAGTAAGGAAATGAGTGAGACTAAGGAACACGCCCTAATATGGGAAGATATAAACCAAAAGAGGTTAACCAACGAACATGGTCTTGAGACTACTACTAACTGGAACTTGAGTGAGGAAACCCGGGACCGATCTTCGGTCATGCATGCTAAGGAAAGGGGGTCGGTATCTATAGCAGATTCGACTTCCGATTAAGGACTAGTCCTCGGACTAGTAGCCTTGGGTCGGTTGGCCGGCTCGGCTACATTGGACATCCAGTCCAAGGTAGGTGGTTTTAAGATGGCGTGGGGGGATCAAGCCTACATCCCCAACAATTTAAGAATGTTGTTTATTGCCGGTAAGTGTCCTGCTGCTGGCTAGGGTTAACCAAGCCCTACAAAAATAAACAACGAACTAAGGGCTAACCTGTTCCCAATGAGAGAACGGTTGGCATACATAAGGTAAGGTTAAGATAAGTTGCAACCATTCCTTTTTAAAGGATGGTTTGTATTATTAAGACTAAGATAAGTTACATCCACTCCTTATTAAAGGGTGGTTGTTTCTAAGATTAAGATAAGATTATGATTGAGGTGAGATAAGGATGGACTAAGACTAAGAGGGAACATTACTTAAGGAGTTAAATAACTAACTCTCTAATTAAGGGAACGCATTTAAGTCGTTAATTGTGTGTGAACTTTGATTGTTCATATTTGGATTGTTGTTTACAGCATTTACTATTATGCTGTGCATATAATCAACCTCCATGCTATCGACAATTAGTCGTCGTAGCCTTGTTAGCTTGGGGGCCATGAGGGGATCGTACCAGCATTCGTGCTGACCCCCTTTGGGGGCTGTTTTTACTACAGGTACATCAGGAAGCGGCCGTCGCAAGAGTAAGAAGAGGATACAAGTGTTAAGGATTAAGTGTGACCTACGAGTTGTGCATGTACACTCGTATGGCAATTGAGTTAGAAAGATGTATAGGTTGTTGAGAGGATTGTAAGAAGAATATGTATTTGGTTAAGGTTGTTATGTACTAATGTTCGGTATATTCTGTAGTCAGACCGTGGCAAGGTCCTGGAGTGTAAAGAATTCCACTGTGACATGTATATATATATGCTGTTAAGTTGCGAGACCACATTTGGATTGAGTTGGGGTGTTACACAATCAACTCAATTCTGTTTTATTCTAATGCCTCTATCCTTAGCGTGATTTAATTGTGACCAATGGTAGGGAGTTTCAGGAATCGTTCAACCCTGATGTGATCAGCATCAGTGTTGAACTATCCTTCCACCCCATTTTGTGTTTGGTTTCCCTTGATCCCTAGAAAATCAAGTTTCACCTCCCACGTCAATTTCAAACAACAGTTAATTCACTCATTTCCAATTTTCTATATTTTAGCCATTCTAGTCATAATCAATACGTCTCCAAAATGTAGACTCAGTCCATCAATCATTCCCAGTTCACCTCTTAGTAATTACCTCAGGACTTTAATTCCTACTAAGTTCTATATCAGTTTCATTCCAATTCTCACCATTTCATACCTCATAACATTACTATTTCCTACTTCATACTCATATCGATTAATATCTCATAGTGTTACCTTATTCTTATCTCATGTAAAGTTTCATACCGACTCTTATCTCATATATTCCTTGAGTCTCTCTAATCCTCTTAACTAATTCTCTTAACTTGTACTCACATCGGAGTTAACAAGATAGGTACTTAACATGTATGGTATTCGCATCTTCTGTGTGCAATAACCATTATTAATCTCAAAATATATATACATATGTATATGTAAAACAAATTCTCAAATTCTTTTGTGCTATGCACACCGTAGTTTACGTACTCAGTACATAAACATACGCTAAGCGGTTTTCGCTCTACCCCCTTAAAATGGATTACACCCACGTAATCAACATGTTATCACCCTTGAACTTAGGTTCAAGATGTTGTAATTCGCACTAAGCATTCTAGCTTCCATGTCATCTATCTCACTTATGATTCGATCAGAGGGTCTCAACCATGTTACTGGCTTAGTCTCTGTATCGAGGATTCTTAACGGTACTTATACCATTTTCTCATCTTAGTTTGGTCTAACCTCAAAGGTTCTAAAGTATTCAGTCGATAAGTCATATATTTATCCAACTAGAAGATGTGCGGTACATCGTTCCTTTCCCGTTCATTAGGTCTGCTAGCTTCCGCTGCGCGACTCTGATAACCTTAGGCTTAGTTTGCCTTTCTTATCCTTTATAGTATTGTATATCCTTCTACCTCCTTACAGTTTAGGAATATTGGTCTCTCAATAGACACATGTTTTCTTTGATTATCCACGGCCTTAATGAGTTGTAGCTTGTATAGCCTATTCCGTCTGAAGTTCTAATGTTCATACTCTTAGTGTTGTCTCAAGTGTCTAAGTCCTTATTTCCAATTGACCTTTGGTCTGAGGATGATTCTTAATCTGAAATTATTGTTTAGTGCTTATCGCCCTTTACAGTTTTATCTCTAACGTCTTAAGACATGTCCAATGTCTGCACTTAATAATTCGTGCTCTTCGCACTTCATAATTCTCAATTATTTTCTATCTGAATGGGTTCTTCGGTTCCTTTTGTGTCATTGGTTTAACTGCGGTCTTTCTCTTCAACTGTTTGTGGTAGTAGCTGCTCTTGTCTGATCTTGCGTCATGAACCGTGGTACGGAGTCGAATACTTCCCATTTTCCTTACACTACTCGTCTACATGCATGGGGTACCTTACTGGTACATTACTAATTACCCGACTAACTCATGAATGAGTCTGCCAGGTCAGTAAGCTCATGTGGAGTGCGGTCATCTCACATCTCATTAGTATACTCGTAGCGTTCGTCACATATTTAGGTATTGCTAATTATGAAGTATTCTGTTGTCGATCTCCTCTTTCATCGTTCCAATATAACACTTATTGTTCTTCTTGAACTTAATCAAGGGAAATCCATCTACCGTGTTCTTAGATATGGCGTGCTCTAGCTTCTTTCTGTATTCAGTACGGACTCGATCCTTTAGTAACTGAGGTCTCTTTCCATCGAGCCTATCATCTTGTTTCTCATGTTGATCTACTAGGAACACACTTCCAGTTCCTTAAGGAATGGACAGTGTGCTTCCTGTGAAATCTTACCTCGCATGGTCTAGACTATGGAGTCAATGCACAGTTCGTCTACCATCTTATTTCCTTACTTATATCAGTCTTAGCTCATAGATCTAATTGTCTTTGTGTAAATACTTGACAGTCTATACATAATGGTCGCTCTTTTTGCGCACCATGACTCAATCCATTTATATGGGTATTGTTCTCAGGACCTCTACTACCGTGGTAGTTTGCCCTTTATTCTGTTGCCCATTGATGGTGCAGCTACTCAATCGTTTATCCTAACATCTTATCTTATATTCAATCCCTTCTTGGTGTAAACACACTAGGAGTTCTCTAATTTAGGTGTATGGAGGTTTCCGTACCGTATTGTAATATTGTTATCTCTTAATATGAAGGTGTTTTGTTTTAATTTTGGGTCCGTAAGTAGGTTATCTCTCTCACATACCTCCATCATTTATGATGTTATTTACCAAGTGATTTAATTGGTCACCGAAGAATTCATCCATTGAGTCATAAGCTCTTCTGAGTGTTGGTCACTTAACGTGCCATATTGTGCACTCACAGTGTTTATCTCTAACGATTACTGATTCCTAATCCTGGGTGTTGGATATGAGGTCTGTCTATGCAGCCTTCCTTATCATTTACGTGTAACTGGAATGTTCCAAGAAAATTTCAAGGTTTATGGTTTAAGTTCTATAATTGGAAAGTATTTTATCTCTAACAAGTGAAATCCCATTTTTAGGGGTTTATTCCCACTCAAAGGCCGCACAACAAGGAGAGGTATCCCCACCCTAAAAGGAGTGGTTTGTTCTCCGCCCCCGTCTATTGTATTATCTCTCTATTCTCATTGGTGCCCGTTCTGGTAATTCCTCCACAATTAATTTATAGGTTTTGTAACCATTCATATCTACGAATTGTTGTTCCTCCATGGCTTAGATAAGCCCTCTTATGCCTTCCTATGCCTCGGCCCTGATGTGGTTAGCATTCTTGGCTCGTAGGCTCTTAGCGTTTACTTATCTTAAGTGAGAGTCAGTGCTCGGTTCACTACTGTACTCTTACTCATCTACAAGCTATTCTCATAAGCTTCGGGTTCTCTAAATTTTTCTCAATTATTAGATTACATCCTAGACGTAGTACCGGGTTTCATGGTAAGTTGCTGCAACCTGCGTCCCGCTATGGAAGTTCGTTCAGGTGATCTGGCGTTAACCAGTGTCTGTGACAATACCATCATTTTCATAGACTTGCGCCTTTTAAACGATTATGGATTGGTTCGTATTAGGCACCTTCCTTATGGTGTCTAAGTTGGATAATTATCCAGGTTACTATGCACTTCCATCTCAATGCTTCGTTCAACATTTGTTGACTACGCTACCCGACAATGATTAGTCATACTTGGGTGTTAATGAGGTAGGCAAACAATACTAACCGTCATTTATGAGTTTTGTTCTGCTCGGCTGTGCCACTCCGCGGTGTAGTACTCTAAGCTTCCCTCTGTCGGGATTATGTGTCTTTAATCCTTAGTAGGCTATAGCTTAGAATTCACTTCCTCTGTCCTTGTTTCCGGGGTTTACCAACATCTTCAATGAAGAATGTTTGTTACTGGTATTCTTAGTGATCATTCCGGGAATTCCATCCCGTTCTTGTTGGAAGACTTTGTGTCAACAATCTCCATTGTATCTTGTAATACATTCCTTGTATGTTATTACCTACGTAGTGTTTTGCCCGGATTACTGAGCGATCTCTTAGGTTCTTCTCTTTCAGGTTCGGGATTGGTGTTCTTACTGTACTGTCGGTTGTTGTTGTAGTAGGTTGTACCGTTGCTAAAAATTTTTTATCGTTTATTATGTTTTCCAAGTTCAGCTCCCTGCTGACTGGTGTGTCGACTCTGCTCGTCATGGTCAGGCCGTCAGGCCTTTCCAAGGTCTAATTCTCTGGTTCTTAAGGATTTGAAATCCGGTAACAATATGTATAATAACTGTAGCGTTCCGCTACCTTGCCATGATGGCTTCCCGTATAGTTCATCGTGGCAACACTTGCTATAGCAAGTGCGCTATGCAAGATGGGCTATCGGTACTGTGTACGTTAGTAGTGGTACTTTCTTTTAATTTCCATGTAAATTGTAGTCCTTGGGACTCCTTCGATGTTCTCTTGTTTTGGATAGCTGACCTTACGGCAGTTTCCTGGTTGTTTTGACAGTACTGGCACTTATCAGGGTGTTCCTCTTTCTGAGGGAACCCCTTGTTATTTACTTACGTCTTAATCTTCGCTTCTGTTTCGACACGTTCTGCCGTGGTTACTAAGTAACAATTCTCCTTTAGGCACTACGTCGTAGTCCTATACCAGTGTATAACTTGCATGCGTTTTCATAGTCTTTTATGCCACGTCGGTCAGGTTTGGTAACCTTTCTAATTGTATGGGGTTCGGAGTTCCCGTTTCCAACTAGACTTTCCGGTAGTCTTAATTCTCATGTTATGTATCATCCCACTGCTATGCTCCTTCGGACCGCTGTCTGGTACTCATGTCGCTTCTCTTCTCCTTTCCTCATTGCACTCGTAGTGCTTTACTTATCATTGGCATGACGGGGTATCTCGACTGCGTAGCATGTCGACCCATGTTGCCGGTAATTGCCGTTCTCTTACTGGTAGAATTCCGTTGGCAGCGCCTATTTCCACGTTGTGCTCCAGTTAGGATCTTCAAGTTCTCGTAACTGTTGTACAACGAAAGGTTGCCCATATTGTTTAATGTTAACTAACTGGCAGATCGGGTTTCCCCCGAGTAAGAGAAGGCTTCCTTCTCTCTGGCGTTTGTTCCCCGTATTCAAAGTTAGGGAAGTAGAGGGTGGGTTTAGGTACTATAGATATCCAGTAAGCACCGGGAAGTCCTAACTAACGCACCTCTCGCTCTATCTCTCAACCCTTAACCCATAACTCAGGCTCTAACTCGGTATCCTCCTAAGTTCGGTAATTCCTGTCATCAGAGCGTAACTACGCTCTGATTCCACTTTTTGTAACACCCCATCTCATAGATCCCTTCTCAACTCATAAACCTCCAACCAATTATATTAACAACGCAACAGAATTCTTACAACAATTTGAGGTTACCACCGTCAGTCACCCACGTGACTAACTAGGCATACTAAATACTCCAAGATCAAGCTACGGTCTGATGGACCCGAATATACCGAACATTAGTATACTAAAATTGTAACCAAATACATGTTCTTAATCCAAGTAGCTCATATCCTAATATATTATACTAACATCTCATCCATTTACTAAACGAGTGTACATGCACAACTCGTGTAACAAAAGTAAAATAACTAAAGTACTTCTACCCGATCCTACTCTCAGGACGGTCGTCTTCTGTCATTCACCTGCAAAATTTAAACAGTTGCCCCCGAGGGGGTCAGCACCTTTGCTGGTACGATTCTCTTATATCCCCCAAGCTAACGGGGCTACGACGAATAATTGTCGATATCATGAATTTGATTAGATACCCAACATAAGTAAGAAGTGCAATAAACAACAAGCCACATATGAACAAACATAGTTCACACACAATGAACGACTTAAAAGCGTTCCCTTAATTAGTGATTTAATCATTTAGCTCCTTAAGTTATTATTCCTCTGAATCTAAGTCCATTCTTATCTTACCTCAGTCTTAGTCCTTATCTCAGTCTCAATATACCAACCGTTCTTTAATTAGAATTGGTTGTATCTCATCTCAAATCTTATAACAAATAAGACAACCGTTCTTTATTTAGAATGGTTGTTCCTTAAATTCATTATTTACCTTGTTGGGTTAAAAGTAACCCTAACCAATGAGTTATCAGCTCCATTGGTTTACATAAACAATATTTGTTAGAATTAGTTGGGATTTAGGTAGATCCCACCACACCATCTCAGTAATGCCTCCCACCTTGAACAGAAATAGAGGTGACCGAGTCTTTATGTCGACCCTAGGCGACGAGTCCGAAGATAAGTCATATTTGGAAGTCGGAACCTGATAAGGATACCAACCTCCTACTTAACACATGCATGACCAAACCATTCCGGATTCCTCACTCCCCCCAAGTTCTATTTAGTAGAAGTCTCAAAGTCAATGTTTGTTAGTTAACCACTTTCGGTTACTAAAAAAATAATATTTGGGAGTGTTCCTTATTCTCACACAATTCTTTACTAAACATTGTTAGTAAGTTCTAAAGGTAAGTTGTGTTAGTGCATCACAATCCCACAACAAACATAACATTCCGGTTGCATGCTTTATCTTGTTTAGTCAGCACACATAAACAAATAGCACACAAGCTGAGGGACACCTCATTAGCAAGCAGGCTACTAGAAAACCATACCTTTCACCATGGTTTTACTTTTACCGGGTCACTTCTTGTTCCTTGGTTCACACTTGTTTCTCTGATAATGTTGCAAACAATGATATTAATATCAAGCTCATACGGTACGTAACTTACTACTCCCGTACTTACCCCGTTGTCCCGTTATCCTTAGTTTTACTTAACCATTAATTTAAGCTCTTACTTCTCACTCACTTCTAGCACATGTTTATACTTCTTAGGACCTTTACAAGTCACCAAACAACACCTAAACATCAACCAAAACCAATACTAATCAATCCCCCACCTTTAGGACACTTTAAAACACTCACGGTGCATTTCTAGGGGTGGTCCGGGACTTGGTCCCTACCTTAAGTCCCAGACCAATTGTTTTCCTAACTCTCGGCCAATATTTGATGGTGGTCCGGGACCTTGTCCCCATCTTATGTCCCAAACCAAGGTGAGCATGGTACACTCGGCATAAATTAAAGGGTGGTCCGGGACTTTGTCCAAGGACCAAGTCCCGGACCCTACTAAAATCTACTACTAAGGTAAATTTTCAACTCCTAATCAACCCTTATTCCACACTTAATCTTTCCTTAATCATTCCACAAGTTTTCTACATAATTAAACACCTTGAAACATGCTCTAAACCTCTCCAAATCCTTGGTCAAATCCCTACTCCAATTCTTGCTCAACTTCACAAATTCTAATCATCACACTCTTGCATTTTGCACATTTATGCATTTCTACTTCTTCTCATCATTCCTAACTTGAACATATATATATATATATATATATATATACATATATATGCATTACTAATCATACTCTTAACACCTTAACCTTGTTCCTTATCCAACTACACAAACACTTAGCCTTACGCACACCTTTACTCCTTCAACTTGACCATTCTAAATTCCTTTTAAACATTTCCATCTTCTTTACCCAATTTTCCCTCCATTAACATGGTTATACACTCTTATCCATTCCTAAACATTCCCTTGAAAAGTTACTACATTCTCTTATAGTTTTAACCTAAACTTCTCAAAACATCTTTACAACATTCTCCTATAAAATTTTGCTCCATCCAACACATATCTTATATCTCAACTATGGTGTGTTTAATCCACCCATTCAACCTCAAACTCTTCCTAATAAACACTAGGTCATCCTAATCCTGAAGAACACTTTAGTTTAGTCATTTCTACAAAACCTCCTTTAGTGCTTCCTAGCACAACCTAGGTCATAACACTCACAACTACTACTTAAAACACTTGGTTTCCACTAAAATTTTTCCATAGCTTCTCTAGTATATTATGATGCCCAAACACATAGTGTTTCATCCCTTAACAACTCAAGACAATCCAATCCTCAATGGATGTTCTCAAAACACCAATTACACTCTGTTATACCCAAAATATCAATCCCCCCGGAAGAGAGTCTCTACTAATAGGCTAGTAGCGAGGGTTCCCAGCTCGATCGGCACATTTCAGAGCACTAAGGACAGCTTAGTCATCTCCAAGGGCATTTTCGTAATTTTTCAAGGCTCCTAAGCCCCCTATAGGCTTTCTCTCTTCTCCAAATAAGGGTCAAATCAATTCAAAATGCTTAGAAATTTTAACCCATGATAGAGGATGACAACTGAAGCATAATGGCGTTGGAATTTTGATTTTCGAATTTCCAATAATTTTCTAGCAATTTCTGATTGAATCTGACGAGAAATTGAATTTAAAAATATTCCAATATCTAAAAAATTCGATTCCACTTTAGAAAATTCAGAAATATCATCCTTTACCCATGTGTAAAATTTCATGATCAAATTCCTTTTGGAAGCCCTTGAGCTAAAACGTCGGTAAATCTCGGTTTTTATCGGATTTTTCTATCTTAAAGGAAGCCTATATAAGGAACCTCATCCCATGGTCAAAGGGGAACCTCAAGAACCCTAGACTCTCAAAGAAGGTAGCCATCTCTCTCTCCACGTTTTGAACTCCAGAGCCACAGTCAAACACCGAAATCTCACTGAAATCAACACCAAAACACATTTTTCAACTCCCACAACATCATCCATCATCAAACCCTCACCAAAACAGCACCAAAACGTGAAGAACATCAAGAACAGCAAGGAGTCAGAAGCTCGGTTCGAAGTTCTTCCGGATCCGCCATCAACGAGGCCTCTGAAGAATCCCGACGTGAAGAAACACCACGAATCTGAAGGTAAAACAGGTTGCAATTTTACTTTTCTAACTCTCCACGACCTTATTAACTCTCTGTCAAATTTTGGGTTCAAACTAACCTTTTTACACTTCTGTATTGCTAATTACTTTTGTTTCTGCCTTGTTACTTGTTCGTCAAGTTTCGTACATAATTCGACTTCAAACTGCAATCTTTCAATTACTAACGAATTGTACACCTTTCAGGCTACACGTGCATAAATTTTGAGCCGAAAACACCTTCGGGAACCACCATAAAACCCCTGTCCGTGGGTTGTCCGTGGCCTCGGACGCCCACGGACGGCGGCGGGATTTTAAAAAATTCAAAATTTAGGTTTTCTAATATTGTCCGGGCCCACGGACAACCTGTTCGTGGCCCCGGACTTTGCAATTTTCTGTTTTCCTTTAATTTTGACTCTTCTGTATAAATAGGTTAACTAGGGTCCGTGGTCTCGGACATGGGGTCCGTGGCTACGGACGTAAGCAAAATTCGACTAAATTCTACCTCCGAAACCCTAGTTTAGGTAACTTTCAATTTCACTTTAATTTTCTGTCAAAACAAAAGTAAAAAAATAAAAAAAACAGAAGCGCGCACCTAGGTTAAAAACAACTTTGTAGAAAGCCGTAAATAGACCAAGTAGAGTAAAAACGACCTAGGAAGGGTAATGAAAGTAATTTGAACCCTAATTAAGTGATAAGTGTGAAACATATAGGTTTTTTAGGGTTTAAATACCTTATAATTTGTAACAATTCAGGCAATGTTTCCCACTTATTATGTGTTTTTCCTAAAGATTGATGCTTTGATAAGAACTGATGTGTTATATATGTTAAATGCAGGAAAAACCCAGGAAATAAAGATTATACATCATAAGGATTACAACACAACAAACGGGGAACAAATCAGGAGAAGAGACAAAAATTGGTCTTGTCCGGATCAGTTTGGCCGGACACAAAGCCGGACATCTCTTGTCCGGATCTGATTGGGCCGGACGCAAGCCGGACACGACTAAAATTCCAGATCCGAGAGTTCGCATTTCAGATCTAAAACTCTGTGTCACGTCCGGATCCGGACACGATCCGGACACGATCCGGACGTCACACAGAATTGAAAAATAAAAAGGCACGCAATGATAATTAGCCTTTCGGCTAATTATCAGACGGCGCAATAAGAAGACAGGGGAGCGGCGCACTGAACGATTAATTCATTCCCATCCTCAATCAGAGTGTCCACTCACACAAACGTCAAAATCACCACTAACCCATGTCTGAATCCCTAATCCTATATAAACCCCCTTCTGCCTTCATTCCAATTCGCACCAGACTTCATAGTCTAACCCCTCATCTCTCCCTCTCTAATCCTCTCCTTCACACACCCCACCTCCATTCATCAAATACCCTCCATAAACCTGCATAGCTCACCCACGATTCACTCACAAATTCATCTGCTATCTCAAAAACACACCTTCGTAAACCTTCGCTCACATCCCATATCCATTTCGTGACATTTTAGCCTTGTCCGACCCTTGTCCGGATCCGGACACACTCACTCCACCCACGTCCGGATCACGTCCGCCCCGGCTCAGCCGGACACACTCATTTTACACACGTCCGGATCACGTCCGACCCTGTTGATCCGGACACCTCACAAACCTCACCAAAACTTCCACTTTCGCCCCATTTCACCCAGTCCACTCCATTATCACCGAGATCAACCTTCAAGCTAGCACGGTGCAAGGACAAAGGACGGAGCGAGCAAGAAGATCTTCGTAACAGATGAATTCTTCTAACTCTCTCTCATTTATGATTATAATTGCTATGTCTAGCTAAGAGGATATACTCTAGGGGAAGGGATGTTGTAATTAGCTAAACTCTGCATTATGTTACTGCTTATTTGAGACAATTTGGATTGTTCAGGTTAATGCTTTTAAGTGCTTTTAATAAACGTTGCTAAGTTATTATAAGCCCTCGAATCATGTTATGATCAGATAAGGTGATTAGCATTGACGATCCTATTAACCTGTTACCTGTGATAATTGCAATCGGATAGATTACTTTAGTCACTTGGAGCTTTAGTCCGGATTAAAACCAGACTAGTAATTCTGTGCAATAAAACCATCTAGATATACTTGCTAGGTCTAGACTAGAACTACATGCCCTGTCTAGATGAGCTATCTGGAATTAAGACTTAATACAGAATAGATAATTGAGAATTACAAGCCGATCCAAGTCTCCACTCAAGCGGTAGAATATGCAGAACCTAGCTAGTGAAACAACTCCCTGAACCTAGAGTACCGTTCACACTCCCAAAACTATCACTTTACTTTATCTGCTATTTACTTTCTTGTTATTTATTTGAAACCCAAAGCCAAAACAAAACCCCTTTTTGAGTTAACCATTACCTAAGGCTAGACTTACCTATCAAGTCCCGTGGATTGACACCCTGGTCGCTTCATTGAATTACTATACTATTTCGACCGGGATTTTTGCAACCTGACGATCTTTTGAACTATTGAATTCTAGGATTATTTCTTAGCATTTAATATACCAAATAAATCGTTTGCAAAATGGCGCCGTTGCCGGGGACTTGACTTTTGTCTAGTCCCTAGCCTTGGTTAATTCGTTACTTTATTGCAACACACTGTTTGTAATTGTTTGTTTTGTAATATATTTTGATTTTAATTTATTTTGTGTGCCATTTTATACAATTGTTTTTCATTACTTTAAAACTCACTCATTTTGTTCCTTTCTCTCGGGCTGATTATAAGCACCTAGTGGATGCGAAGAACACGCTCAACTGGTCCCCCGGATACAGACTTCGATCCTGAAATCGAAAGAGTATACCTCCAAGCTTTAAGAACAAGAAGGCAGCTTGACTTCAATATGGCAGGAAATCATGACCAAATTGGAGCAGGTGCAGTGGCCCAATACACGATGGGAAGGATAAACAGACCACCAGCCACACCAAGACGAGGGCCAGTGGTTCTACCCAATCTGACTGCAGAACTTATAGCCGATTGGCAAAAGGTAAAACCTTCTCACCAATCCAATGCTGTTAGAAATCACCCTGCAGGTACTTTTTCAGGTGCAGACCCATCGGATGCATTAGACCATGTACATCGCTTTCTAGTGCACTTGGACTCTCTTGGCTTATCTCAAGGATTGGAGGAATACGCCAGATTGAGCCTGTTCTAGCACAGCTTATCAGGAGAAGCCTCGAAATGGTTCCACAGACTACCACCAGACATCATTACCACCTGGGAGCAGATGATGGACAAATTCTACGAGAAGTACATTCCCATCTCCCGGACACGACAAATGATTGCCGACCTGATGGCATTCAGACAGAAGGGTAGTGAGACAATCTGTGAAGCGTGGGACCGATTCAAGGAGCTACTCCGCCAGTGCCCCCTCCATGGTCAAGACATCACCTCATTGGCTCAGGGATTCTTCCAGGGGTTAAAAGACGAAAACAGAGGCGAGATAAGATCCGCCCTGGGAGGAAACCTGCTAGCAAAAAGTGGGGAGGAGTTCATGGCAGCTATGGAGTCCTACTGTGAGGAGCTTCGCCAGTGGAGCAGCAGTGGAGGACGAGTATTCTCGATAGGTCAGAGTTCTTCCAGAGCTCCAGACCCGATGATGGAACAACTAGCCTCCGAGCAAGCACAGATGAGGACCACGATGGGAAGCATGGCGAAAATGCTTGAACAGCTCACCATGGGGCCAACCACCAGGCAATCCGCCAAGAAAATCTCTACGAACGAAGCTTGCTGCTCTCAATGTGGGGATGCACACGACTATGAGGACTGCCCACAAGTAGCCGAGATGAGGCAAACCGAGGAGGCCAATGTAATAGGCCAGTTCAACAACAGGCAACCCTGGGTGCAGAATCAGCACCAAAATCTGAGGTATGGAAATCCGAACAATGCACTGAATTCACATCAAATGCAACCTCAGAGGACGAACCAAGGGGGACCACCTGGCTTTGTTAGGCCTCAATATAATCAATTCCGGCCACAGCAACCTCAAGCTCAGCAACCATCTTTGAGCTCAAACAATGCAAATCTAAAGGAGATGGTGGATAAGCTGATGGCTTCTCAAGAACAGCAAACGGTAATCAACCAGAAACTAGAAAACGCCATGGTGGAGATGCAAGGAATAATGAGTCAGTTGACTCAATTCCTCATGCAGCAGAGACCTTCTGGATCATTGCCTTCCCAACCAGAAACCAATCCAAAGGAGCAGCTGAAGGCAGTGTCGGTCTCAGACGAAGACTGCGAGGATTCTGAAGCAGCAGCAGCAGTTGCCCTGAGAAGTGGGAGGAATTTAAAAGACCAAGTGGCAGGAAGTCATACTGATGAAAAGACCGCGCCTCTTTCTAATACCGCCGGTGCACCATCAGGGCATCCTGCCCCTCCTGAGGTAGTTTCTGAGGAGACCCAGGCTCCTATTCCTTCTTCCTCTCTTTCTACTGCTGTTAAAAATAAGGTGAAAATATCTGCAAAAGAACTTCCATTTCCAAACCATCTCAAAGAGCGAGAGCTCGATGAGTAATTTGGAAGATTTTTAGATGTTTTTAGAAAGCTGACTATCAATATTCCTCTTATTGATGCGATTAAGCAGATGCCGAATTATGCTAAATTTATAAAGGATCTAATTTCGAATAAGAGGAAATATAAAGAGAAGGACACCATCCAGCTGACCGAAACTTGTTCAGCAGCTCTCAGACAGATGCTGCCTCCAAAGCGTGGTGATCCTGGTCAGCCCATCATCCCCTGTTCAATTGGAGACATGGATTGCGGATCGGGGACCTGGCTGAGAGTGATGGGGTCGGAGGATGACCAGAAGGTGGACTTCGCTACGTTCCTCTTTAAGGGGGAGGCGAAGGAGTGGTGGCGCATGGTGATGGGTAGGCATCCCCAGCCTTGGACCTGGGATCAGTTCTGCTTGGAGTTCAACAAGCAGTTCTATCCGGATGTGTACAAAGACCAGAAGATCAATGAGTACAACCGGCTGCGCCAGGGAGAGAGATGACTGTAGAGGAGTATGTGAGGAAGTTTGTGACGCTGTCGAAGTATGCTCCAGAGCCGGATGAGCACAGGAAGGCTCGTAAGTTTGAGAGCGGATTGAGGCCAGACATCAGGTCGGCGGTGACACCTCTTCGTCACCGGACCTTCAGAGATGTGGCGGATGTCGCCTTGCTGGTAGAGGCGACATCAAGGGCAGACAGGCTGGCAAGACCATAAGGGAAGAGGCGTGCTGAGGAGCCTCAGAAGAAGGAGGCTGCTCCTCCTCAGAAGAAGCAGACCTATGGAGATCGCCGGGGAGCTTCTTCATCTTCGTCAGCTGGGACGAAGTGTGGGTCTTGTGGTCGCTCCCATCCTGGTAGGGAGTGCTACAAGAAGACCGGTGCCTGCTTTAAGTGCGGGTCGATGGAGCACCGGATTGCTCAGTGCCCTCAGGCGTCCAGTAGAGGCTCAGGGGATAGAGGTACCGGCTCAGATTCAGGGGCGAGGTCCGATCAGAAGAAGCCTCAGACTCAGGCCCGGGTTTATGCTATGGCTGGAGAGCGTGATCGAGTGGTGATCGCGTCATCTCAGGTATTCTCCAGATCCATTCTCGAGATGTGTTTTGTCTGTTTGATTCTGGAGCTACGCATCCTTTATCTGCTGTGATTTGTTGGGTGACCTTGGACTGACTGCTGTGCCTAGTGAGGTAGACTTGTGTGTGAGTAGTCCATTAGGTGGGGTTGCCCCTTGTGTGCTGGATTCTGTGTGTAAGGCTTGTCCCATAGTAGTTAGGGACAAGACTTTCTTTGCTGACCTCATCCCGATGCGGATGACCTGTTTTGATGTGATTTGGGCATGGATTGGCTAGCAGAGCACCATGCCCATATAGATTGTGCAGCGAAGAGGTGGTGTTCGACTTGCCAGACGGGTCCGTTTTGCTTTCTCTGGGAATGCAGTTCCATGTGCGCCGGTGATTGTGTCAGCGATGCAGGCAGCCAGTTTCTTGAGGAAGGGCTGCCAGGGCTTCTTATGTTATCTGCCCAGAGGTGCGTGAGGGATCTAGCTTGGAGAGCATCCCGATTGTCAGAGAGTTTCCTGAGGTCTTCCAGGACGACGTGCCCGGACTTCCACCAGTGCGAGAGGTGGAGTTCACCATCGATTTAGCGCCAGAGACTCAGCCCATCTCTAGGGCCCCTTACCGTATGAGTCCGGCGGAGTTGAAGGAGCTAAAGGTCCAGCTTCAGGAGCTGTTGGATAAGGGCTTCATACGCCCTAGTGTTTCGCCTTGGGGAGCGCCAGTGCTGTTTGTGAAGAAGAAGGATGGGACCTTCCGTTTGTGCATCGACTACAGAGAGTTGAACAAGGTGACCATCAAGAATCGCTATCCCCTTCCGCGCATCGACGATTTGTTTGACCAGTTGGCGGGGCCACAGTGTTCTCGAAGATAGATCTTCGTTCAGGCTACCATCAGTTGAGGATTAAGGCCGAGGATGTGCCTAAGTCCGCTTTTAGGACTCGTTATGGTCATTACGAGTTCCTAGTCATGCCGTTTGGTTTGACTAATGCTCCTCAGTATTCATGGATATGATGAACCGGGTTTTCAAACCCTATCTGGATCAGTTCGTAGTGGTCTTCATAGATGATATCTTGGTGTACTCCAGGAGCGCAGAGGAGCATGAGGAGCATCTGAGGATTGTTTTGCAGACGCTGAAGGATCGTGAGCTGTATGCTAAGTTGAAGAAGTGTGACTTCTGGCTTGATCGCGTAGTATTCTTGGGACATGTGGTCTCGAAGGACGGTATTCAGTGGATCCTGAGAAGATTAGAGCAGTTGGAGTGGGCGAGGCCCACGAATGTTGCTGAGATTCGCAGTTTCCTTGGGTTAGCTGGGTACTACAGGAAGTTCGTTGAGGGGTTCTCTAAGATTGTATCCCCGCTGACCCGTCTGTTGAGGAAGGAGATCAAGTATGAGTGGAGCGAGGCTTGCGAGCAGAGTTTCCAGGAGATTAAGAAGAGACTGACGACGGCACCGATTCTGACTTTGCCTTCTGGGACCGAGGGGTTCGAGGTCTTCTGTGATGCGTCCCATAAGGGACTGGGATGTGTTTTGATGCAGCAGGGTAAGGTAGTGGCTTATGGCTCCGACAGCTTAAGCCCTATGAGAAGAACTACCCTACCCACGATCTGGAGCTGGCAGCTGTAGTGTTCGCGCTGAAGATTTGGAGACATTATTTATATGGAGCGTCGTGTAAGGTTTACACTGACCACAAGAGCCTCAAGTATTTATTCACTCAGAAGGAGCTGAACTTGAGACAGAGGAGGTGGTTGGAGCTACTTCATGACTACGATTTAGAGATCCTCTACCACCCGGGTAGAGCGAATGTTGTTGCAGATGCCTTGAGCCGGAGAGGTGCTTCGGGTGTAGCTTGTGCCTTGTCAGGAGTTCAGAGGTCCGCCTTAGAGCTTCAGCGTATGGGAGTTTGGGTAGTCAGACCAGCCAGTGCCAGTGTGATAGCAGCGCTTCAGGTGCAGTCTTCGTTGGTCGATAGGATTCGGGTTGGTCAGGAGTCAGACTCAGCTTTATGTCGGATTAGAGAGGGGCTGTCTTCAGAGCAGAGTTCAGATTTCAGCATCTCCAGTGATGGTTGTCTGCGTTTCAGAGGCCGTGTATGTGTGCCAGACGATGCAGTGCTGCGCAGAGAGATCCTTCAGGAGGCCCATGGAGCGCCTTACTCAGTTCACCCAGGAGGGGTGAAGATGTATCGAGACCTCAGAGAGTCATTCTGGTGGTCTGGGATGAAGCGTGATATCTCAGAGTTTGTCTCGAAGTGTCAGACCTGTCAGCAGATTAAGGCTGAGCACCAGAGGCCAGCGGGTTTGCTTCAGCCCCTTCCCATTCCTGAGTGGAAGTGGGAGAGTGTGGGGATGGATTTCGTCATGGGTTTGCCCAGGACTCCTTCGGGTTGTGATGCTGTTTGGGTGATAGTTGATCGTCTGACGAAGTCTGCTCATTTTCTGCCGGTGAAGAAGACCTTCAGTTTGGAGCGCCTAGCTCGTTTATATCTGGATGAGATAGTGAGACTTCACGGTGTGCCCACTACTATTGTGTCTGATCGTGACCCTCGTTTTGTTTCGAGATTTTGGCGCAGTTTGCATAAGGCCTTGGGTACGAATTTAGCCTTCAGTTCAGCTTACCATCCTCAGTCGGATGGCCAGACGGAGAGGACTAATCAGGTTTTGGAGGACATGCTTCGCGCATGTGTCCTGGACTTTGGAGGTAGCTGGGAGCAGCATGTGACTCTGATTGAGTTCGCCTACAACAACAGCTTTCAGGCGAGCATTGGTATGGCTCCGTTTGAAGCGTTGTACGGTAGGAGGTGCAGGTCACCCATCTGTTGGGATGACCTGAAGGAGAGGGTCTTGGTTGGACCCGAGATGGTGCAGGGAGCAGTAGAGAAGATCAGGACGATTCGGGAGCGTTTGCTTGTTGCTCAGAGCAGACAGAAGTGCTATGCAGACCAGAGGCGTAGACCGCTTGAGTTCGATGTTGGTGATCATGTCTATCTGCGAGTGTCGCCGGTCAGAGGCGTGGTCCGATTTGGGAAGCGTGGGAAGCTTAGCCCAAGGTTCGTTGGACCGTTTGAGGTTCTGGAAAGGATTGCCCCTGTGGCTTACCGTTTGGCTTTGCCACCTGCTTTGTCTGCTGTCCACGGAGTTTTCCATGTGTCTATGTTGAGGAAGTATCTGCATGATCCGTCTCATGTGATCGACTACAGCCAGCTTCAGCTGAGAGAGGATTGCAGTTTCGAGGCGGTGCCTACTCGCATTTTAGCCAGGGACGTCCGCCAGCTTCGTAGTAAGACCCTGCCTATGGTGAAGGTCCAGTGGTCAGATCAGCTAGAGAGTGAAGCGACGTGGGAGCTCGAAGATGAGCTGCGTGTCAAGTATCCCTCTCTGTTCGAGCAGTAAGGTGAGTTAATCTCGAGGACGAGATTCTTTTAAGGGGGAGGTGATGTTATAACCCGTATATTCCTACTTTACATTATATCCGTTACTATGTTATTCTAAGTTGGATTAATTAATTGCTTATGTCAGTTGGGGCTCCAGAGGCATTAGTTTAAAAGGCGAGGCTAAGTAGGTCTTTTCCCCTTCGGTTTAATTAAGGTAAGTGGAATTATTAAGGAGTAATAATTCCTCCCACTACTTTCCCCGATCAGTTTAGTCGTCAGTTTTCTCGTAGTGGAGCGCCTCTCTTTGAACAACTCAAGTTTCTCTTCTTCTCTCTCAGACCTTGTACTCTGCTGAAGATCGTGTGTCGCGGATAGCGTGTTACTGCTCTGAATTGTTCGTCCCCAGTGCCGCGTGGTCCTCCCTTCGATTTCAGGTTTGAATTGCAGAATTGGGACTTCGTTGTTTTCTTCGTTTTTTCAGTTTTCTGATTGTGGATTCTGATTGTGTTCGAATCAGTTGACGTTGGCTGCATTCGGATTAAGATTCTGCTGCGGTACTGCGTCTGGTCTCGTGTTCAGGTTTGGATTACAGATTTGAGGAATGTTGTATTCTAGGGTTCTTGCCTGTTTTCTGATTGTGGGCTGCCGGTTTGTGTTGTTCAGTGGCTGTTGGTCTGTCCGGATTGTTGCTCTGCGTGGATTGTGCCTGCTGCCTCAGTTCGTTGTGGTTTCGGCTGATAATTGAGGTAGGTGGTTACTCGATTCAGTTTGGAAGTTCAGCCATGGGGATTGCAACGGTTCTGTTTCGTGTGTGATTTCTGTTTGTGATGTCTGTTTGGTTGCGTTTTGGAATGGTTAAACCCCCATGGTTTCCTGTTTTAATGTCTGATTTGGTGTGTGTGCTTTATTGGCATTTTGAGGCATTGATTTGTGTTGTTTTTCTGCTCTGTTCGACTTCTGGAAATTGCATTTTTCGCACTGTCCGAACTTCCGTCCGAGCTTTGAAGTTCGGACAGTGCGTTTCTGCCTTTCTGATTTGCGAGTTCGGGGTATGTCCGAACATCTGTCCGAACATGGATGTTCGGACACACCCTCAAGTTTTCCCTCTGGTTTAAGTTCGACCTGTGTCCGAACTTCGACGTCCGGACACAAGGTCGGACCTTCCGCGTATTTTTCCCGTAAAACCTGTCCGAACATCCGTCCGAACTTGGATGTTCGGACATGCTGAACTCCTCTATCTGATTTCAACTCGACTTGTGTCCGAACATTGATGTTCGGACACAAGTTCGGACATTTGGCTTTCTCTGGTTTCTGAGTCTCGACTTGTGTCCGAACTTCAATGTCCGGACACAAGTTCGGACACCCCTCTGTTTTCAACGTAACTTCTTCGTTTGAACTCCGATTTGAGTGCCGTCTGCGGCATTGAATTCCTTATGTTCTGTACTACTGATTTATGAGTGTTTTGGCATATATAAATGCACTTTGCTTCTGTTTAAGCAACCCTTCTGTTTTGGGACATTGCACATTGTTTCTGAGCCGTGAATGGCTGGGTCGAGCTATTCCGTGGTATACCATGTAGACGTCGTTCTGAGTGTGGGTCATTCCCTTTCTGTTCTGTAGGGTTGACGAACCCTTTGGCTCTTTCGAGTCATTTCTCTGCGTTGCCGAGACCTGGTATGGTCTATGGGTCTTCGACCCTTCTGAGTGTGTGCATTGTGTTTTGTCCCCTTTCTGTTTAAGTGCTCTGACTGTTTCTGAAATGGGAACCCTTTGTGTTCCACTCTGCTTCTGTTTCTGAAAGCTTCTGGCTATCTGAGAATTGTGCATAAGATGTTTATCTTCTCTTCTTCTGATTTCAATTGTTTTGAGCGACCTTGCTGATGACGGTCGCTGCTTACTGGGCATAGTTGTGTGCTCATTCCCCTACTTCTAACATTTTTGCAGATTGATCAGCGAGGATCATCTTGAGTTCTGGAGCTGTAGTGTTTACTCATTTGACTGTTTAAACTTCTGTTATGACGTTGTAGCCTTCGGGCCTTCCTCTGTTTTGAGTTTCTGATTCGGATATGTATTTGGAATCCGTTTACTTCCGCTGTATTTGAATACTTTGGTTTACAATGTTAAGTGAACTCTGTTTTGGGCCTTTATTGTTTTTGATCGTTTAGAGCCTTGCGTTATTGGTAGTAATACGCGGCGTGTAATACCCTTAACTCTTAGGCCGGTTTTAGGGGTGTTACATACAGATTCTCAGCCGAAGATACAGATTCTTCAGGGATACAGATTCTCAGCCGAAGGTACAGATTCTTCAGGGATACAGATTCTCAGCCGAAGATACAGATTCTTCAGGGATACAGATTCTCAGCCGAAGATACAGATTCTTCAGGGATACAGATTCTCAGCCGAAGGTACAGACTCTTCAGAGATACAGATTCTCAACCAAAGATTCAGATTCACCAGAGCAGCAGAACTCACTAGAGCAGCAGAACTCACCCGAATAGAAGAACTCGACCCAACACCAATTTTCAATCACTGATAGGTAGTCAACGCCTTAGAATAGCTTGACATCATCTCATTCATTATAGGTAGTCAACGCCTTAGAATAGCTTGACATCATATCATCCTTATAGGTAGTCGGCGCCTTAGAATAGTCTGACATTACTTCATTGTTACCTTTAGGTGGTCGACGCCTTAGAATCGCTCGACACCCTTCCACTTTACTCATAGGTAGTCAGTGCCTTAGAATAGCTCGACGCAACTTGTCGGATTGCACGTGTGGTCTTTTAAGATCCAAAATTTTGGGGTATCACTCAAGCATCAACTAGCCTTTTCATTTCCATTACAAAGTCTAGTTGACGGGGGGCAATCTGTTATACCCAAAATATCAACCCCCCCAGAAGAGAGTCTCTACTAATAGGCTAGTAGCGAGGGTTCCCAGTTCGATCGGCACATTTCAGAGCACTAGGGACAGCTTAGCCATCTCCAGGGGCATTTTCGTAATTTTTCAAGGCTCCTAAGCCCCCTATAGGCCTTCTCTCTCCTCCAAATAAGGATCAAATCAATTCAAAATGCTTTGAAATTTTAACCCATGATAGAGGATGACAACTGAAGCATAATGGCGTTGGAATTTTGATTTTTCGAATTTCCAATAATTTTCTAGCAATTTCTGATTGAATCTGACGAGAAATTGAATTTAAAAATATTCCAATATCCAAAAAATTCGATTCCACTTTAGCAAATTCAGAAATATCATCCTTTACCCATGTGTAAAATTTCATGATCAAATTCCTTTTGGAAGCCTTTGAGCTAAAACGTCGGTAAATCTCGGTTTTTACCGGATTTTTCTATCTTAAAGGAAGCCTATATAAGGAACCTCATCCCATGGTCAAAGGGGAACCTCAAGAACCCTAGACTCTCAAAGAAGGCAGCCGTCTCTCTCTCCACGTTTTGAACTCCAGAGCCACAGTCAAACACCGAATCTCACCGAAATCAACACCAAAACACATTTTTCAACTCCCACAACATCATCCATCATCAAACCCTCACCAAAACAGCACCCAAACGTGAAGAACATCAAGAACAGCAAGGAGTCAGAAGCTCGGTTCGAAGTTCTTCCGGATCCGCCATCAACGAGGCCTCCGAAGAATCCCGACGTGAAGAAACACCACGAATCTGAAGGTAAAACAGGTTGCAATTTTACTTTTCTAACTCTCCACGACCTTATTAACTCTCTGTCAAATTTTGGGTTCAAACTAACCTTTTTACACTTCTGTATTGCTAATTACTTTTGTTTCTGCCTTGTTACTTGTTCGTCAAGTTTCGTACATAATTCGACTTCAAACTCCAATCTTTCAATTACTAACGAATTGTAAACCTTTCAGGCTACACGTGCATAAATTTTGAGCCGAAAACACCTTGGGGAACCACCATAAAACCCCTGTCCGTGGGTTGTCCGGGATCTCGGACCTATGGTCCGGGACCACGGACGGGTTGTCCGTGGCCTCGGACGCCCACGGACGGCGGCGGGATTTTAAAAAATTCAAAATTTAGGTTTTCTAATAATGTCCGGGCCCACGGACAGCCTGTCCGTGGCCCCGGACTTTGCAATTTTCTGTTTTCCTTTAATTTTGACTCTTCTGTATAAATAGGTTAACTAGGGTCCGTGGTCTCGGACATGGGGTCCGTGGCTACGGACGTAAGCAAAATTTGACTAAATTCTGCCTCCGAAACCCTAGTTTAGGTAACTTTCAATTTCACTTTAATTTTCTGTAAAAAAAACGTAAAAAAATAAATAAAAAAGAAGCGCGCACCTAGGTTAAAAACAACTTTGTAGAAAGCCGTAAATAGACCAAGTAGATGAAAAACAACCTAGGAAGCGTAATGAAAGTAATTTGAACCCTAATTAAGTCGAATATCAAGCCCCCGAACCCGAACTCTCCTTTCCTAATTTGATCTAGGTTAAAATTAGGTGGCGACTCATAATAGGTTCCAGTGAGCTAGCTTAGGTTTTAATAATTATTGTTATATGACATAGTTATTAATCTTAGGTTATAAGTGGAACTAAAACCCGATTGGATCGTAATCAACTTTAATCAACATAGGATAGGGTTTAAAATCGAGGCTCACACACTCATTCACATTAATTCACATTACAATGCATAAACCTTAAATTGCATAGCACTAAGGCTCTTAAATGACATGGCTCGTAGACCCTTAAATGACATGGCTCTTAGGCCCTTAAATGAGATGAATTTAAACACTGAATTTCCCACATATGTTAGCCTTCAACATGCACTTACACCTATCAATCTCATAGTTGTCATAATGCTCTTAAAATCCACCATAAGCTTATGTTACTAAACCATTTCCCTTTAGCTCCTTAATCACAAGTTCACAAGCTTGTTCATATTCTTTTCCTAGGTTATATAACCCATTACATAATGTATGGTTTAAGCTACATTTAGTACTTACCTAAATATCACCCCTTAAACAATAAAACACCTTAAGGTAAGTTATTTACCTTGTTTTTCAAACTTTTCTCTCAACTTCCTCCTTAGGTTTTCTTGGATGATTCTCGGCCAAGGACTTCAATTCTCTTTACAATGTTTTAATCCACATTCAATAATCTAATGAGTAATAAGCATCATGCCTAAACTCATAGAATTCAATCCTAGGTTAAAATGTGTCTTAAGGTATTTAAAAATGGATATTTACCTTGGAGTTTCAAGATGGGCTTAGTAAAGAATCAATGAGGACCTCCTCTAGCCCTTTAGATATTGGAAACAAGCTAGTTCAAGGCATAAACAAGACCCCATGAAAAGCTAATTTTTGGACATGGGTGGAAAGTGAAGGAAAGTTGATTTTTCTTTAAGTTTCCTTACCTTGAATGAATGGAGAACCAAATGAGCTCTTCAAACTTGATTTTCCTCCTTCAATGGAGCTTTCCCATGGAACCAAACATGATATTTTCCAGTTTTGAAAAGATAGGAAGCAAGGGCTTGCTCTAACTAAGAGTTATCTATGCTTAGTTTTGGATTTGGAGCTAAAATGAAGATTTTGTGAGCAAGAGAAGATGGAGGAGCCATGGATGGAGCTTGAACGGTTTTTGGAGCAGAGAGGAGAAGAGGAATACGGTGGGGAAGGGAAGAAATGAAGAAGAGAGGAGAGAGAAGAGGCTTTAAGGAGATATTTACTTTAAAAGGTAATAGTCATTTTTTCCTTCTTTTCCCTTTCTTTCTTAATGTGCTGGCCTTGGTGATGACTCAACCACTCAAAAACCGGGGCCCCCTATTATTCCCTTAGATATTTAGGTACTATTTGACCATTGACCACTTAAGAAAGTCGTTTAACTTATTTTGGGCACTATTTGGGTACTATTCATAATTAGTGCACAAATTTGTGAAATATTTTATTTCTCATTGATTTAGGCTTCATAATGTGATACTAAGTAGTACAAATGCTGATTAAGTTGTAATCTTGGTCAACTAGCCACTCAAAACTCATTTCTAAGACAATTTCTCAAAAATGTGCTTTAAGAGTCCTTAGAACACAATTTGTGTTTAAACTTGTTTTTGAGCTTGGTTTTCTTTGATAATTGATTTAAAATGTCCATTAGCATGTTAATAAGGTCTTATAATGATATTTTGGTTCTAATCCAAGTTACTCCAAGCTTAAAGCATGTTTTTGCTTAAATTGCTCTTTTGATGTTTCCTTGTGTTTTCTTTGGTTTAGATTGTCTACCAATGTTTCTAAGGCATGATTTAGCCTTATTACATCATATCTTGATGTTTACTTATCATACTTAGGTTTGGCGGTATTTCTGTAGCATTCATTTATATATAGCTGCCCTAAGGGTCTTACGTAGTTTCCTAGAAAGTCTAGGTCACATATTCGTGTTCGAGATCCATGCTCTAGAGACCGATATAGTCTTGTATCATACCTAAGTGTTTTAATTAGGTTAAAGTGATAATAATACTTTTCATACTGTATTAGGTAACGACGCTTCAATTTGTTACTCGTATATGTATGTTTATATAAGTCGATCTATAGTCGACATAATATTAGTCTGAAGGACATTCACGCACAAGTAATTAATGTGAGAAGATGAGTAAATAAACTCATAACATTTCATGCATACATTTATCACGCATATCGCTCTTGGCAATTTAAACAAGCAGGGTCCGACCCCAAGGAAACCCTCAGGATGGTCAGACCACACCAATAACATACCTTACACCAAGACCTAGGATGCGTAATAACCTATGCTCGTTCGGCGCCCTTGGCCAAGGAAAGATCTGGAATAATATCACATCACTACAAGTCAATCCTCATGACTAACTAAATCTCATATTTCCGAACAGCGTTAAAACCCTGACAGTTCATCCCCAGATTTCAACAGTTAAGTGGTTCGGGTTTAGTTAAATAAGTCGGTTTCGTTACGTAGACTCGTAGTTTGTAGTATTTTCAAATGTTCAAGTTTATTCCTTTCACCCCATGAAACTTATTGAAATGGTATTTCCCTAAGTTCATAAACTATCTTCTGTCCAATTCACTAGTCGGGTTCCTAGTCTATCATCAAGCTCTTCGAGTTCTATCAAGTTACCTTGTTACCAAGTAAAGGGAGCTCAAGAGAGAGAGAGAGGGGTTCGTAACAACAATGCAACAGTAAGAATTCTCAAGTATAGATCGCGTGTCCTTTATTGAGGGGGGTAGATCCCTATTTATAGTGTTTCTCACAAGCTTTCTGGCCTATCACATTGTGCCAGCCTGGCGCATAAATATCTTGATAGGCCTACAAAATAATTAATAAATATCTTATCCTTATTCCCCACTTTCGTTCGCTACTTATACTTGCTTTGTTCTCCTATCGACCGGTCTCAGCCGACCGGTCGGTGCTTGTGCTGTACTTGGCGTGTTTAGCGACCGGTCACAGGTGACCGGTCGCTGCTTACACTATATTTTGCATTCCTGGCGACCGGTCGTAGCGACGCTTTTGGTGACCGGTCACAGGCGATCGGTCACTTTCTATGCTATGTTTTATGCTTTCTGGTGACCGGTCGCTGCTTGTGATTCGTTTGGGGTCTTCTGTGCCTAGATAGGAACACTCGGTCGTTGTCTTGGACTTCCTCTTCCCGTCCCTTTTTTTCTTTGGGGCTTCAGGACACATTTTCCCCTCTTCACTTATATATATCCATGTTATAGTTACTTGTACATTTTATCCATTTCACATATGTATATAAGTATATAATAGTTACATGTATACATGCGGTAATACCATATAGTATTATTATTTCACAACCCATTATTTTATGTGCATATTGGTCAACTTGGCCTCTTTGGTCAAGTTAGTTGACTTGGTCAAGCATGTTCGCTACTAGAAAATAACCTATTTGCTATGGAATTAGCGACAGACAAAATTCCGTCGCTAATTAGTGACGGATTAGCGACGGATTAGCGACACATTATTGGCGACGGATTTAAGATGGAATGGCAACGGAACAGAGGTGGGGTGAGTGGCGCGCAATTTCTCTATTTGGCGACGGAAGACGGCGTCCGACGCGATATTGAATTAGCAACGAAGGAATTAGCGACAGACAATTCTGTCAGTAATCCGTCGCTAATATGATTTAGTGACAGATTAGCGACGGAATTGTCCGTCTCTAAATACGTATTTTCTAGTAGTGGTTGACTTCATTGTTTTATCTAAGTATATTAGTTTACAACATTCATTATAATACATTGCATTATATAATTCATTCATCTTGTAATAAGTTACAGTTGGACTCAAAATTTTATAACTTATTGTTTATAAATTATATTCATGTAATAACTTTCACCATTTAATATTATATGGTTTCTAACCATACTATATACACATTTTGTACATATATATGTCACGCCTATATGTATATATAAGTATACATGAATTACAAAACCCTTCATTAAATGTTACATTTCATCATTTATGTAAGATGGTTATTCTTACTAGTTTGTATTATATTATACAACTTATATTAAGATTCTCATCTTAATATTATGTAAAATTTATACTATACCGCCACAACTTCTAAAGTTTATTTAATATGCACCTTAGCTTATACATTCTGTTTAGTCATTATTTGTCACATTATTTCATGTGAATGTCCTTACTTATACTAGTTCCATTTTAATAACATTAATACTTCAAAATCTTAGTTAGGCCATTAACTGATGATGAAATAGAGAGTTAAAATCAAATTAGTTAGTAATCTATGTTTAGTTTAATAACCGGATGAAATCTTAGATTAAGTTCGGTTCTCCTTGTTCGCTAGTTTAGAATCTTTAATCTGATCACCTAGGGAAAAGAGTATGTTAGATAATGAGTGAAAATGAATGAAACAAATATATTAACAACTTAGTTTAGGTCTGAACCTTGTTTGAGTTTTAAAAACTTTAAATCCCTTGTTCCCTGTTTAAAATCTTTACCGTTTCCTTAATAATAATGACCAGATGTTGTTTCCTTTATCAGTCATTGTTATCAGTTTTGATTGGTTGTTTATCGTTGGATTTGTTTCCTATATTGATCTCTGCACCTTACATACACATGCTTGATATATCACGGGTTCATCACAATCTCTAATTATTTGCTTTGTATATATATTTACTGCTTAAGCCCTAGAAATCCCCTTAGGTCACCTATTTATTATGTAGATAAGTCTTTGAAGGTACCCCACAGCTAGCTTATTTCTGATTTGCTTTGTGGGGGAATAATACCTTCCAAACTTTGAAGATCTATGTTAAGCCTTAAGGGTACCCCACAACTAGCTTATTTCTGATTTACTTTGTGGGGAACAATACCTTCCAAACTTTTAAAGTCTATCCCAAATCACCCCTTAATTTCATTAAAAAACTTTACCAAAAAAAAGAGAAGAAAAGAAGAAAATGAATTTAAGAATAAATGCTCGATGTAGTAGCTCAAAGGCTTCTCGTTCAAAAATCCTACCAAACTCCCAAAATCCCAAATCGAGGCCCAAACCCAATAAGGCCAAAAGCCTAATCAGCCCAATAAGCCCATCCGGCCCGAAATTCCACTTTGGCCCAAAACTCCAACTTTTGCCCAATTTTTCAAATTAGCCCAACTCCCATTTGACCCATTTCAAATTTGGCCCACTTCCAAAACAACATCAGCCTACTTCTAAAACAACATCACCCCACTCCCAAAGCAACATCCGCCCACTTTCAAAACAAAGTCGGCCCAAAACCCTAAACCAGGCCCAAAATTTGGCCTAAAACCCCAAACAAGGCCCACTTCGACCCAAAACCCCAAACAAGACCCAATTTGGCCTAAAACCCCAAACAAGACCCAATACGGTCCAAAATCCCAAACAAAGCCCATTTTAGCCCATTAAGCCCAATTGGTCCCAAAGCCCAAAATCGACCCAATTCAGCCCATGAGCCCAACTTTGACCTGAACTTTGACCTGGCCTGTTTTCCAACCCCGACCCAAATTCAATTCAAACCCGGCCCACATTCAATTCAACCTCAATTTCAATTTATTTTCAGTTCAGTCCAATTCAAACTCAATTTTCAGACCCCATTCGAACTCCAAAATCCAAAAATCTCTTTTCTCAAATTTTAAACATTCATTTTATTCAATATTCAAAGAAACCATTTTTGTGGAATTTTAAAGGAAAAACTCTTCTCACATCACCGAAAACTCTTCTCAAACATAGAAAGTTCTTCTCACATAACAGAAAGTTATCTCCTAAAAATATTTCTCAAAATCAGTGTTTCTTCATCGAGAATTCTGAACAACTTCAATCATTTTCCAACTCAGGTTTCAATCTCAAAAATAAACCGTTTTTGAGGGACATGGAATGTCTAACACCTTTCCTAAAATATTTTCTTCCTAGTTAGATATCACTTGTCTCTCTTCCAAATACAAATCCGAGACAGGGCACTGGGGCAGTAACATCCCTTGTCGCAGTCTGGATTTCTTTGGGCGGGGCATTAGGGTGACCAGCATCCCCTAATCCCAGCCTAGATTTTTACAAGGCGGGGTGCTAGGGATGTAACTGCTTTCCTAGTTGCAGTCGGGATTTCAGAATAATCTAACTCCCTCCACTTGATTTCCATGTTTTTAGTTTTAACATTTTAAAACCTGGGAGTTAGAGATGTTAATAGGGTTTGACCGAGGGCATCTCATTCATGGTGTTTCTCTCTAAACCCTAGATTTGATATAAATACATTTCCCCATCTTTCGAGCCTCTACACGTACCATTAATTAAGTGTCGTGCTCGAGGGGGTACATAGGGTGTTCCCTCGGGATCACCCACCCTTTCACAACAAAATGATTTTTCTCAACCATTTTCAATCCTTGAACACGAAAAAATCAGGGTCTCTCTCAAATTCCAACTGTCTTTCACACTCAAATCATCATTCAAACTCTAATCACTTTCAACTTGAATCATTCTCCCTAACTCTACATCATTTCAACTCGAATGATCTCCCAAAACTCTAGTTTCTCTCAAAACTCTAATGTCTCATAGACCCAAGCGTCTCACAGACTCAAACATCTCACAAACTTGAATGTCTCATATACCCAAGTGTCTCATAGACTCAATTATTTCAAGATTTCAATGTCTCATAGATCCGAGCGTCTAACAGACTAACACATCAAACTTGAAGCTTCTCAAAACTTTGAACTCCTGTAAATCTCAAACACGTTGAAACCTTCAAAGCCCAAAAATCTCAAAAACCCTGAAAATCATGAACTACATAAGGTCTGATCTCAAAAGGGAGTTGAGTATATAGGCAGCCCATCTAGGGTGCGACCTCATTCTAAATCAGAAAACCTTTTTCCCACTGTGAGGCGGTACTCATACCTCTCAAAACGCTCAAATCTCTTCTCACTCACCTTAAACCCTCATGTCTCTAGACTTCAGGCCTTCTTCATCCATTTAACTCTTGAACCTTTCCTCGGTTTTTCGTTCTACATTCAACCAACTTTCAACCTGTCAATCTCTTCATTTGGCTCTAGCTTGGCAGAAAATCTCGCCTCATCCACTCTCTTTTCTCTCTTCCCGTTCTAATCATATCCTTGGCTTTTAAATGAATCTCTTTAATAAGGTTTTGAAAGAAGGTAATCTCGACAATTGGAGACCAAGGTTTCCTCGGGCACCAATCCGAAGTCGTGGTCGTTGCCGCTTCCAAGGGGTGTAACCCAGTGTGTACCCACATCGAATCTCTGAAATCACCAGATAAGTCCTATCCATAGGCAATAATCTTAGAGTCAATTAATGGTTCTTAGAATCTGATCTTCCTTCCTAGCTATCATAGGTCAAACTAGGTGGTGACTCTAGTCAATTCCGCCTTATAGAGGCATCAGTCTACGTGGAGCCCATTGAGAGCGGGTGTAGTGCACACTTGCACTCAACCTTATGCTTTCTGGGAAAGACGGACGATTTAATAGGTATTTGAGGGATGCTAGAATAACAAGTTTTCACCCTCCACATAATGGCATTTTCTAGGATCTAGACTTCTCAGTCATACCATATATAGATAGACCCCCCTCATACCGAAAAATCACCCTCCACAAGGCCAAGCAGTAAAATTAAGCAAAAGCTGAATTAACAGGTACTCAATCACATCGAATGATTACCTCAACTAACCAGGTAAATCCAGATAAATCCGACGGGTACTCAAGTTGACGCACGATACCTATCGTAAAAATCCTAATCTTAGAGGTAAACTTATGCAATGATTTTCACAAGTAACCAAAAACAATATAACAAGAACATAACTTGAGAAGGAAAACTGTTTTCAATGATATTAATCCCAAAAATCCACATAGTAGCAGGGACTCCCAAAGGTCGAAAAGAGATTCACAAACTCTATAGAGCTTTCTAATGTCGAGGCTTTAGCCAAAGGGAAAAGTCAATAACTATAAGCTGGAAGATGTTTCCTCAGCCGAAATTAACAACAAGCACAGAGGGATCGAATGAAACCTTCAGGTGGTCAAACATGCCAGTTCCGGATTATGAGAAGACAAGTTAAATCAAGCGTACCATGAACGGGAATAAATGAATCCCATCCAACATCAGGAAATTACAAATGGCTAAGTAGTGGTTTAATGTACACATTTGAGCACAAAATGACCATCTCAACAAAACTTTAAATCATACACGGAAGCCAGCAAACAAGAACAAATAAATAATCTGAAATTTGTACCGACACCGAAAGATAGGTGGTAATACCAAGATTTGCTAGAATAGCACTAAACGAGGTGATAAATGTTGAAATAACTGAGAAGTTAAGCCTGTCATGGGTCTTGTCCTTCGACTGAATCAAGGGAGGAGATTAAGCCCGTATTTGGTCGACTGAACAGAAGCTTGGGCATCTTCCTTTACTTCTAGGTTTTGGTTTGATTTTCCCTGAATTTTAACAACTTGGGGAAGGAGGTCAAGAGAGAAGTGTAGGCGACAGGAGAATGAACTATGATGATTTCAATGAGCAGCAAAGGAGAGTTGTCTATGGTTCTCCTGTCCTTGCTCTGCAAAGATGGAAGATGATGATTAAGGGAGGAAGGTGATCAACTGAGATTGAAGGAGATGGAGCGGTGGTTACGAATCAGGGTTTTTGAATTTGAAGATCGGGGAAAGAACTTTCGGTCGAAGAGAAAAAATTTTGTCGATTAAGAATGGATGAAGCAGTTATGGATATGGAAAAAGAGAGGGATCGAGAGTGGCGGCTGATTTGTGTAGCATTTTGATGTTGGGAACAGATGGAGGAAGAAGAGTATCGAAAAATTATTCAGACACGGTAGGCTTCTCTTTTTTTTACTGGAGGGTTTTGCCATGTTCTTCTATAAGAGAAAAACTAGGGTTTTAGGAACAAATGTTGGTACAAGATTTAATTTGGGTCGGGTTTGACAGGGTCAAAGGGTGAGGCTTGTTTTGCAGCTCGGGCGGGTGCTAAAAAATAAAAGTAGAACTTTGCCCTTTTCAGTATTGAACATTAGACTTCTCAGGAATCAAGAACTAAGCTTCATAGTGAGTTGGATGAAAACAATTAAATACCCCATGCTTCAGTCACGATTCAAACCCACAACCAAATACTTTCTCAATGAATACACTAACCAGTTATACTAATTCAGAGCTCAATGTATAAACACGAGAAATAATACTAGAGCTCTAATTCGAATTGACTGAATTCTTTTAAAAGAACTATTGTTTAACAAAATATATAGTAAAATGAAAGAGTTTAATCTAACAAAAATGAATCGTTTTCTTCCTAAGATCTTGAAATTATGGAACTTAAGTAATAAAATACAAAACATAATGAAAATATAAAATAGTTGAAATAACATAATGATAAGTACATGAAATAATGAAATGGTGAAAGTAAAATACAAGTGAATGTCAATGGAAATTGAACTAGATATTTACAAATGGCAGACAATAAGATAGAAAAAGGAAGTAACAAAATATGGTGAGATGAGGGAGAGCTTAATCGAATTAGCGACAAAATGAAATATACTAGTATGGAATATAAGAGTGAAAATGATTCTAAAAATAATATTGATAAAGACAAAATAAAAACAAGTAGCAATAAAGAAAATACAAGTAAATGTATCAATGAAATGAAATAAGATAAAATATACAAGTAACGAAATAGCATGACCCAAAGTAAATCAAATAGGCAAATAAACAAGCGAATAAAACAGAACCGACTAACATTGAAAAGTCAAAAGGTAAAATAATTAAGTAACTAAAAGGGATGAGTTTGAAAACAGATGCTTTGACAATTTGATTTAGAAAATTTGTCATAAAATGTCAGTCTCTTTATGGTATGCACATGAATAAGTTTTGAAAAGAAGGGCGACGACCTTCTTATTTTATTTATTTGTCTGAATTTTCTTTTCTCTTTTTTTTATGGGGTGAGAATTGGATTAAGGTTTATGAGGCACCAAAAATTCTCACCATGACTTTGTCGTGCATCGGAATGCTATCGTGAGTGAAATAATGTATGAATGTGACAGTAAAATGACATAATAACCGAATGCACGATGGCTTATGACGTGCCTCGGCTTGACCCTGATGTCTAGCTTTAGGACTTATGACAAGCCTAGATGAGATTGAAAGTATGAGGACTTATGACGAGCCTCATTTAGGAGAGTGTGAGCCTTGGGTTTTGAACCATTATCCTATTTTGATTCGGGTTGATTAGGATCTGATCAGGTTCTAGGTCCACGTATAACCTAAGCTTAATAACTATGTAATAAAACATTAATGACTAAGTCCTAAGTTAGCTTACTGGAACCTAATTAGAGTCGCCACCAAATTTTGACCTACGGTAAATTAGGAAATGAGAGTTTAGGTTCGGGGGCTTGGTATTCAACTTTTCCGGGTTCAAATTACTTTCGCTACCCTTTAAAGTCATTTTTCCTCTAGTTAGTTTATTTATGGCTTATTACGAGTAGTTTTAATCTAAGTGCGCAAACTTTTGATTTCTTTTATTTTTTATCATTTTTGACAGAAAATTAAAGTGGAAATTGAAATTACCTAAACTAGGGTTTCAGAGGCAGAATTAGGTCAAATTTTGTTTCTGTCCGTAGCCACGGACCTAATGTCCGAACCCATGGACCCTAGTTAACCTAAGTGAAAATTAAAAGTGGAATTAAACAAAAACACAATTTTTAGAAAAGTCTGGGGCCATGTGTGGAGGGTGATTTTTCGGTATGAGGGGGGGTCTATCTAAATGGTTCTGACTAAAAAGCATAGATCCTAGAAAATGCCAATCTGTGGAGGGTGAAAACCCGTTATTTATGGCATCCCTCAAATACCTACTACATCGTCCGTCTTTCCCAGAAAGCTTAAGGGGAGTGCAGGTGTGCACTACACCCGCTCTCAATGGGCTCCACGCGGACTTATGCCTCTATAAGGCGGAATTGACTAGAGTCGCCACCTAGTTTGACCTATGATAACTAGGAAGGAAGGAGAAAGGTTCTAAGAACCGTTAATTGACTCTGATGATTTGTTGTCTATGGATAGGACTCATCTGATCATACTAGAGATTCTATGGTGGGTTCGCACTGGGTTACACCCCTTGGAAGTGGCAACGACCACGACTTCGGATTGGTGCCCGAGGAAACCTCGGTCTCCAATTGTCAGGATTACCTTCTTTCAAAACCTTTTTAGAGAGATTCATTCAAAAGCCAAGGGTAGGATTAGGATGAGAAGAGAGGAAGAGTGGATGAGGCGAGCTTTTCTGCCAAGCCAGCGCCTAAAAGAGGGAATTGAGGAATTCGGACGAGTATAGAATGAAGATTTGGGAAAGTATGAGGTTGAGTGAATAGACAAGACTTGGAGTCTGACGGTTTGAAGTTTGTGGGAGCCGAAGAAGGTTTGAGTGGTTAGAGAGGTAGGAGAAACACCTTAGAAGGGGGAAAGGTTTTTTGTTTGGAATGGGGTCGCACCCGAGATGGGCTGCCTACGTACTCAACTCCCTGTTGAGATCAGACCTTACGTAGTTCACGGTTTTAGGGTTTTAGGAGTTTTGAGGATTTTTGAGGTGTTTGAGAGGTTAGTCTGTGCGACGCTCGGGTCTGTGAGACATTTGAATCTGAAGATGGTGAAGAGACTGGGATGTTCGAGTCTGTGGGGCACTCGGGCCTATGAGACTATTAGAAGTTTGGAAGAGGTCGGGATTCAGGAGATGTTTCGAGTTTGGAATGATTTGAGTGAGTATGTGAGGCAATTGAAGTTTGAGTAGAAATCCCGGGCTTTTCGGATTTGAGGTTATGAAAGGGTTGATGTTTTGGGATGTTTCGAATTTAGAGTGAGATGATGGTGGACTGAATTGTTTGGAGGAATGATTGTCAAAATGGTCTCTCTCAAAGTTCTTAAAACCGAAAAATCTTTTTTTTTTTTAAAAAAGGGCGGATAATCCCGAGGGATTAACCTATGTACCCCCTCGAACACAACACTTAATTAATGATAAGTGTCGAGGCTCGAAAGATGGGGCAATGTATTTATGTCGAAAAATAGGATTTAGAGAGAAGTATCATGAATTAGATACTCTCAGTCAAACCCTAATGACGTCTCTAACTCCCGGATTTAAAAACATTAAAAACCAAAAACATTGAAATCGAGCGGAAGGGAGTTAGACGATTCTAAAATCCAGGCTGCAACTAGGAAGGTCGTTACTTCCCTAGCACCCCGCCTTGTAGAAATCTAGGCTGCAATTAGGGGAGGTTTGTCACCCTAATGCCCCGCCTAAAGAGATCCAGACTGCGACAAGGGAGATCATGACCCCAGTGCCCCGCCTCGGATTTTTATTTTGGAAGGGAGACAAGTGATGCCTAACTAGGAAGAAAACGTTCTTCGAAGGTGTTAGACATCCCACGTTCCCCGAAAACGGTTTAGTTTTGAGTTTGAAAACTGAGTTACAAAATCTATAAAGTTGTTCGGAATTCTCGATGAAGAAACACTGATTTTGAGAAATGTTTTTAGGAGAAAACTTTCTGTATATGCGAGAAGAACTTTCTACGTTTTGAGAAGAGTTTTCTGTGATGTGAGAAGAGTTTTTCCTTTAAAATTCCACAAAATGGTTTCTTTTGAAAACTTGATGAAGTTTGAATAAAACAATTGTTTGAGAATTTTGAGAAAAGAGGTTTTCAGGATTTTTGAATTAAAGCTGAATAATGAGGAATGCTTTTGGATTTTTGGAGTTTGAATGGAATCTACAAGTTGAGTTTGAGTTGGATTGGGTTAGAATTGAACTTGGGTTTGGCATTGAGTTGATTTGAATTTTGGATTTGATTGGGTTTGGGCCAAAATTGGAAAATGGGCCGGGTTGGATTGATCGAGTCGAATTGGACCGGGTCAGATTGGGCCTAATGTTGAGCATTTGGGTCGAGTGGGCCTTGATTGGACTTGTGGGTCAAGTTGGGCCTTGGTTGGGCTTTTAAGCCGAGTTGGACTTTATTTGAGGTTTTGGGCCGGATTGGGCCTTGTTTGAGGTTTTGGGCCGGATTGTTAGGCCAGTGGGTTTAGGCCCGAATTGGGTTTGGGCCCTGGGGTGATTGGGCTGAAGTGGGCCTGAGGGTTAGGCTTTTGAAATGGGCTTTAGAAGTTGGGCTGAAAGGAGCCTTAGATGTTGGGCCGAAATGGGCCTTGGAATTTTGGGTTCAAAATTTGGGTCTAAATGGATATGGGCCTTGGAGTGATTGGGCTTTGGAATTGAATTGGGCCTATTTTGGGCTTTGTTATGTGTTTGGGCCTTGAAGTGGGTTTGGGCCAAATTGTTCAAAATGGGTTTGGGCCGAATTGAATTGGGCTTGGGTCTGGGCTGAGTGGGCTAATGGGCCGAGTGGGCTAATGGGCCGAGTGGGCTTATGGGCCGAGTGGGCTTATGGGCCGAGTGGGCTTAGTGACTAAATGGGCTTTTGATTTTTAAAGTAGACTTTATTTGATTTTTGGGCCTCATGCCTTGGGTTTCTTTTCTTTTTAATTTGGGCTGATTGGGTCAAATGGGAGTTAGGCCACCAATGACTTTGGGCCAACATTGAGTTTTTCTTGGAATTGTTCTTGGACTTGAAATTTTTGAATTCGACTGTTTTTCTCTCTCTTATTATTATAATAAGGTGTGGTTTGGGTTTAGGGATCACCCAATTTATTAGGTGGGACCATGGCTCACCTAAATCTTAGGGTTCACCCTCTATGCTACGGCTTGGTCCTAAGGTCTAATAACTAGAGCTTAATGATAGGAAGTAATAACACAAGATTAGCAAATTGCCATAAGCCGCAGAAATACAGTAGTACGTGTATAGTAAAAATAAATAAATTAAGAGCAAATCATCATGATAAATAACAAGTCAAAAATGATAGCAGTTGCTAAATAAACGAGAGGGGATTCATTTCTGTTTATTCGCATTTAGAGACCAGAATGGGAGGTCTAACTACAGGAAGGAAGGTCAGGTACTTAAACCACCAAAAAAATTATCGACTGAAACATAATCCGAATTGTGAACAAGAGTTAAACCCATATTGTCGTTTTGTTTATCAGAAATCTAAGAAACATTGAAACCAAAATTAGTCACTCAAATAGTATGGTGCTGAGGAGTTTTACAAACAGGCATGCTTCAACAAAGCAGAAGATGAGCGAACCGAGAACATAATCAGCAATAAGTAACACACATTCAAAACACAAACACACACATTTAATTTGATGACTTTATCGGTAGAGGTTAAATACCGAGATGGAGGATGGTGGTCTCCTGCACAGAACAAACAAACAACAAAGAGAGGAAAACGAATCAGTCGGACATATTAATTCGTAAATATAACCGAATCAATCAACAGAGGAGATGAAAGGGTAGACTGAATGCAGGTGGAATCCAAAAAAAACAGAGATGAACGAGCCCTGATTCCACCGTAGGTCGGGTGTACGTTTTGAACATGCTCGATCGCACAGGTCTTTGCGAGCTGATTGGAATCAGAAGCGTAAGCCTAACCAGGCCCTGCTTTGAGTTTTCATGAACTAAACAGCGAATCCATCAGTGATAACATTCTGAAACTACATTCACTATTAGCGAAAGTATTCCTAATCAGCCAGTAATAAGATGAGTATACGAGACAGCATTGACAACATAGGGACTCAGTCTATAAACCTGTTTCGAACGGAATCAGTGAGCAAGAGAAGAGTGAACGAAGTTAACAACAAATAGCGAATACACAGTTCCATCGGGACTTAGAACCCATCCTGGGTCCAAATGAACTCAAAAGACTTCACAGAGAATCGAATGACATCAGTTTCAAAATGTGTTCTCGACATGGCAATGCCCTCCTGTTCTCAACCATCACCGGAGAACAACCGAAGTAACCAGAGTACAAATTCGAACCCCGCGCAGGATCAAATCGAAGTTTAAGAAACTTTCGAACAACCAAAATAAGCATCAGGTAAACGAAGCTCGGTTTCTTCTACATAAGTCTAAAACAAATTTCGAATCCAAGTTCGAATACGGAAACCCAGCCAAAATAACAGTAAGCAAATGAGTGACATAAGAACAGCGAGGTTAAGGATTGAGTTGTGACTTATCCTGGTTCGAATCCATTTTTGAGCCTGAAAGCCCATGATAAAAAGTGAAAAGTATAACAGAGAGGAAGAGTACGAGGAGAACAGAGAAGAGAAATCACTATGCAATCTCATGAGCAAGCTCTGATGGTGGTGAGTCGCGTCAAAAATCGAGAGGGAAATAGCTAAATCCTAACCGGAATCAGAAACAGAAGGGGAATGGGGAAGAGGAGAAGTGCAAGTCGGTTTTAGCACTGAATTCGAATTCCAAACAAAACCAGTAAAACATACCCTCTTCTTCACGAGTTCATCGGGCGAAATTTGTTGAACCAGGAAAAAACATCGAAATGCAATAGAGCAAGAGAAAAAAGTTTGAAATCCGAATTTTTTGACTCAAATGGCTCGACATTCTGCTTACCCTTGCAGAGAATCGAGGAAAGGAGGAAGAAATGGCAAAATTTGTCTGTCAATATCCCGGCGCTGGAGATGGAGTTTTCAGGCGTGAATGAAGAGACCGAGAAGAGAAGTTCGAGGAATTCTTTGGGGGTTTTCAACGTGGGTCAAAAGATAAGCAGATTCAAGTGCACAGGGTAGAATGTGTTGTCGGCCGTTGTCCCAATGGAGTCGGTTTGTGGGTGTTTTATAATGTTAACCGAAGACACAAGGTGCCAGCTAGGGTTTTATTTAGTTTCAGGGTCGGGTTTGACCCGGGTCAAACGGGTCTTGTTTGGTTGAAAAGGACAAGACTCAAAAAAAATAAAAACGCCCTCTTTGCTCATTAAGGGAATCGAACCTGGGACCACATGCATCTCTTCAGAAGACACTAACCAGCTGAGCTAGTGCGAAACTCAATACATAAGTGCGAAAGTTAATAATTGAGCTAACACCAGCTGAAAGAAAATAAAATGCTCCACCGAGATTTGAACCCGAGATCTATTGATATTTAGACAAATGCACTAGCCAAAAATGCAAACTCAAAACGCAAACAGGCAATGAGACGAAT
Organism: Limonium bicolor; assembly: GCA_023374045.1. Taxonomy (NCBI): domain Eukaryota; kingdom Viridiplantae; phylum Streptophyta; class Magnoliopsida; order Caryophyllales; family Plumbaginaceae; genus Limonium; species Limonium bicolor. The sequence continues at coordinate 41,388,243 of CM041782.1, read as the reverse complement.
GGGACAGGTTTAAAATCAGATGGTCATTTAAAAATTCATTTTCGGAAAATCGTGTTTTTACGAAATGCTTTGAAAAAGATTATAAAACGACGGTTTTGTTATGGCACGCACGCTAATATGTTTTTTGAAAAAGAAAGGTGACGACCCCTCTCGTTTTACTTATTATTTCAGAACTTGCTTTATGGGGTGAGAATTTTTGGTGTCTACAGATGGCTCCCCTTGATTCAATTCTACAAGCCCTTGTAGAATTGGATCAAGGTTGACGGGGCGCCAAAAATTCTCACCATGGTTTAGTGGTGCATAGGGATGCACCCGTGAGTGTATGAATACGATTGAAAGTACGAGGACTTATGCCGAGCCTCAGTTAGACCTCTTGACATCTAACCCTAGGACTTATGATGAGCCTAGGATACTAACAATCCGACTTGGTTTTAGGGTGCACGAGGGCTTAGGAGTGCCTCAACTGGACCTCTTGATATCCAGTCCTAGGGCTTATGATGAGCCTAGAATGCGATTGAAAGTACGAGGACTTAGGAGTGCCTCAACTAGACCTCTTGATATCTAGCTATAGGGCTTATGACGAGCCTATAATACTAACAACCCGATTTGGTTTAAGGTGCATGAGGGCTTAGGAGTGCCTCAACTGGACCTCTTGATATCCAGTCCTAGGGCTTATGACGGGCCTAGAATGCGATTGAGAGTACGAGGACTTAGGAGTGCCTCAACTAGACCTCTTGATATCTAGCTATAGGACTTATGACGAGCCTATAATACTTTGAATGGGTACCGTACTAGTAGCATAATAGCTGCCTAGCTGATGGACGTGAAACGATTTCGCACTAGTAGCGTAATAGCTTGCCTAGTGAAGGAAAATGTGGGACCGTACTAGTAGCGTAATAGCTGCCTAGCAGGCGGATGTGAAATGATCTCGCACTAGTAGCGTAATAGCTTGCCTAGTGGAGGAAAATGTGGGACCGTACTAGTAGCGTAATAGCTGCCTAGTAGGCGGATGTGAAATGATCTCGCACTAGTAGCGTAATAGCTTGCCTAGTGGAGGAAAATGTGGGACCGTACTAGTAGCGTAATAGCTGCCTAGCAGGCGGATGTGAAATGATCTCGCACTAGTAGCGTAATAGCTTGCCTAGTGGAGGAAAATGTGGGACCGTACTAGTAGCGTAATAGCTGCCTAGCAGGCGGATGTGAAATGATCTCGCACTAGTAGCGTAATAGCTGCCTAGTGGAGGAAAATGTGGGACCGTACTAGTAGCGTAATAGCTGCCTAGCAGGCGGATGTGAAATGATCTCGCACTAGTAGCGTAATAGCTTGCCTAGTGGAGGAAAATGTGGGACCGTACTAGTAGCGTAATAGCTGCCTAGCAGGCGGATGTGAAATGATCTCGCACTAGTAGCGTAATAGCTTGCCTAGTGGAGGAAAATGTGGGACCGTACTAGTAGCGTAGTAGCTGCCTAGCAGGTTGTGAGTATTTGATTGTGAACGAACTTTGTGGGTATATGCAAATGATCTGCGATGTAAGGTGTCCAAGAATAAATGTATTAATTGAATCAAACTCCTGTTTGTGCACGAGGGCTTAGGAGTGACTCAACTGGACCTCTTGATATCCAGTCCTAGGGCTTATGACGGGCCTAGAATGCGATTGAAGGTACGAGGACTTAGAAGTGCCTGTAATTTTTTAACCGAGTTGTACGAAACTTGCTGCTTTGAGTGGTTGATTTGAGGATGATTCTGGTTGTGGATTGGTCCGGGATTGGATGTTTTTTTTATTATTATTGTTCTCCTGAGGGATGTGATAGTCGAGTGTTCTTTGTTGATGTGGCCCTTGACTTTGTCAGTGTGGGGCTTGTGTTTTCGGTTTTGTTTTGACGGTCTCGCCCGATGTGCACTATAGTCTCGGGATTTGGTAGGATTCTTGGCTCCAGAGTTCGTGATGGCTCCGGTATGGCTCTAGAGTTTTTGGTTTTTGTGATTTTGTGATTGGTTTCTGAATGGATGGTTTTTTGTGAATGAGCGACTGTGGGAACTCGGTGGTTTGGATATGGCCGAATAGCTTTGATATGATCAAATGGCCTGGTATGATCGAATGGCCCCATTGCGGTCGGGTGGCTCCAGTGCGGTCAGATGGCTCCGTTTGATATGTGAATCCCTCGTGAGCAACGACTCTGGGATGGTTGATGGGTTCTGATTTGGATTGAGATCTTTGGGATGGTTGGTGGTTTTTGATCTGGTTCAGATTTTGAGTCGAATGGTGGGTCGATGTGATTTACTATGGTTGACAGTTTTTTTTCTTTGTGGATGAATGGCTTTAGTACGGTCAGTTTCGGCTTCAGATTCCTCGAGATGGCTCCGGGATAGTTCGGGGTGGCTTCGAGGAGACTACGAGATTGCTCCATTTGATGATAGTGGTGAACAAAAGGGGAATCTTCTTTTGAGGTGGTCGCACCCTGGGCGGGCTGCCTACGTACTCAATTTTGTACTGAGATCAGACCATACGTAGTTCGAAATTCTGTAGGCAAGACCTTGGTGATGAAATAGCTCTAACAGGGATGTTAGATGGCTCCTATATTGTTCTCGAACTATTGAGATGGCTCCTGTGTAGCTCTAAAGATGGTCACAATGTCTGAGAACGGCTCCCGTATGGCTCCAATTTAGCTTTGGGAGAGGTGTCGATGAGACTCAAGTATGACAGTGGATGGCTCCGAGATTGTCTTCGTACGGCTTAGGATGGCCTTATTTTGGTTCGATGTAGCTCAAAGGATAGCCCGGAATGGCTTCAGCTTGATTTCCTTTGATAGGAAGTTTTTACTTCAACTGCAGCAACTGAAGTCGACTCTCAGCGAGACTAGGCAGAGTTCTTACCAATCAGATGTTGATGATGGAGTGCTTATGATGCATGTAAATATTAAATGCTAGATACGATGCAAAATGCATATGCAGTTTTTGTAGAGAAGGTACGGTCCTATCTCTATTAATATGAGGTTTACGAATATAAGACATCTTCGATTCGATCTTGAATGATTGTTGAATTGGAAGGCGTGAATCATTTTCCTCTCATGGAGGGATACGGGTCAATCTCTCGTGAGTTTGGCTGTGTGTGCAAAGCGGTGTGATGATACTCTCGATGCTTAGAGCAGTATTTTCCTGAGAATTTCTTTTCGAGGTTATGAACTTTTCCTCACAAATTCCTCACCTGCAATGGGGTAGGCTGATTATGATTTGGTGTTTAATCGAAGAGTCACTCGCACTCTAAAGACCTTGTGAGTAAGGTCACACTCATTCGCTCAGTCCCTTTGGTATGATGGGACATGTTGATAACAAGTACGAAGCTTATGATTCATGTTTCAGATCCGATACTTTCAGTTAACGTCATTAACTACGAGTCAGAGGTCTTTATTGGGTTATAACGGGGATGAGGGGTATGATATGTCACATGGGACTGAGGATTTATTTAGGAATTGTGGAGCTTTTGTGCAATAGAGGACTGTTTCGCCTTTGCCATGGGTGGAATGATTAGACGGGTTTTGATAACCTTTTATTGGTTTCTTGGGACATCATTGGTCCTTTGATTTGGATTTCTCTTCTTGCCTCTTCTGGTGTGATTTGAACTTTCTTCTCATTTTGTTTTTTTTTTGAAATTGCATTTGGCTCATCAACTTTCTCAAGCTTCTCTGCTTTGTATTTGGCTTTCAGCTTTGGAGTTGCATTGACTCATCGATCTTCTTGAACATTTTCGGTGTTCTTTTTTGGTGTTTGACTTTGGAGTTGCATTGACTCACTGATTTCTTCAACATTTCATTTGTTGTTTTTGTGAAGATGGGGGGAGAGACCATGGCTCTGGCCTTTGAGATCCTCTATTGCAAGGGAGTAATAGTGTATGTGAGTTGGCATGTTGTGGAGTTCACAGAAAAGGTTTATCGAAAGGCTCAGTTGGGGCTCACTAAGGGATTATGTACAGGAAAATCAAAGCTTTTTGGCCTTGTGAAGATTTTGATCCTAAGTGCCTCGTCATTCTCATTAGCCAATGATTGTTTTCTTACTACTTCTCGAATCTTTGCATGAATCACAGTTTGTGTCTTGTTTATCGACATTGATCTCGCTATGAATTGTGCCTCTCCATGTGCTGAAGGAATACACAAGTCCTCATGGTTTTACCTCTATGGACTCACTCTATCTGCCCTCATCGCTCGGTGGATTGTCCAATATCCTCATTCAGAATTCAAGGGAAAATACCGCTCTTCGCACACTACTCACTTGGTCTGTGGTGCTGATTTTAATTAAACCCTTGTGTTCATGATGGGTCAAGAGTTAAGTGGTTCACGCACTATGTCAATCAATCTCTCAAGATTTTTCCCAAAGATGTCGTTTCGATATGAGTATGCAAACACGGCTATCTACAATGCCATCTACTGTGGTAATATGGAATTACTACGTATAAGATGCGTGAAATGCTGAAAGTGATGAATGAAGATGGTTGACTTTGGGTTTTGACAGAATGTTTTTTTTTTTTTGCGTTTTTCGTTTTGGATGCTGCAATGCATGCGTGGTAAGGCTACACCTAGTCTCACTTGAGTCGGTTCAGTTGATGGTCTATGAAGCTCATCCTCCATTATAACTCTGAAGCTGGTCTAGCTGCTGGGGTCACTGTCAGGGTAGAGACTCTCAAGTGAGGCCGGGTTGGTGATTGGTTTTTGGAATTTGGATTTTTAGGGAGTGATAACTCCCGCATGGTGGTCCCACGGTATGACACGCTCTTTCCCTTTTAGTCACTGACGCGCATGGTGATTCTGAGTGGGAGAGGTTTGAACTCGGTTTTCTTTTCTATCCCTCTGAGATCGGGCTCTGGCGGTCGAGATATTGGGATGAAAGTGTTGTGGTGTGGTGACAATGAAACACATGGTTATGCAATTTTTGAGATGGACACGACTCGTGAATGATTGATGGAATTGAAATGGCTGGAAGTGCAAGTGACTCTTTTTTTTGTGGAATGCGATGCATGTGTTTTTGCTTTGTGCTCGGTTGCATTTGTTGGTGTTGTTATTTAGGGGATACCTCCTATAGATACCGTGAATTCTCGCCCCATAAAGCAAAGTTGATAAATGATATATAACTATGAGGAGTCGTTCCTTATTCATTCTTCTCTTTATTCGTGCATGCCAAAAGAAACCAAGTTTTAGAAAAACAATTTTGAAAACGCATGTTTTCAAAGTGGTGGATTTCCTCAATAGAAATTTTGATGCTCGATCATTCGCAAATAAAATAGGGGTTGGGGAACCCTATACACATTGATCTAAATAAATTCAAAGGGAATGTGTAAACCTATACATGTAATCTATTCAGAAATGGACAAGAGAGAAAAGAATGCTAGGGGAAAACCTATACATCATTCTAAAAGTCATTAAATGGGGGAGTTTGAGCTTAAAAACTTCTCCCAATTCTTTTGCTTCGTCTTCGAGCTTCTGACTGACTGCTCAATCGTCTTCGGGCTCCTGATTGGCCACTCACTCATCTTCGGCTCTTGAACGATTGCTCGCTTGTTTTCGGGTTCTTGACCGGCTGCTCGCTCGTTTTCGGGCTCTTGACCGGCTGCTTGCTCGTTTTCGGCCTCTTGACCGGCTGCACGCTTGTCTTCGGGTGCTTGACCGTCTGCTGGCTCATTTTCAGGCTTTCACAATGAAGCAAAACTGTGATCAAATAAAACGGGTTGGTGTTCTTATGATTTTCAATAGTTTGAACTCGAACCGGTGTCTCTAGTCTTCATGTCGTTTGGCTCAGGCTGGTACGCCTCTGATTTTGTAATTGAACGATTGGTGTCGGTCTTCATGTTGCTCGGCTAGCTCCACGGGTTGGTGCGCCTCTGATTTTTAGCTCGAACCGCTCCGACGAGGGAGATGAGGGCTATTCTTGAGAAAGGAAAAGGTGAATGATCAGCACAAAATCTTATGTGAAAATCCACCACTTTTGTGAAAACACGAAATGACTAGTACGCTCCACAGTAATGACCGCTGCTCTTGAAGGTGGATAGAACTTCAAAAATAGCGGGTCACGACATGGGGACTAAATCATTTATTTTGAAATACGTTTGTGAAAATCAACTTTGAAAACCGTTTTCGAAAACTATTTTGAAATAATGTTGGTGAAAAATGTTGTTTGAAATTCGTTTGTAGAAAGTAGGTTTGTAGAAAGTAGGTTTTCGAAATCTATTTATGAAAATTGTTTGGAATAACATTCTAAGATGAAGTGGCAGATTTAAAACCGCAAATGTTTATGAGAAAAATAGGTGTGGATCTTGTTAATGAGCTCGTGAAAAACTTTAAGAGACATACAAAAGAGAATTCCGAACGTTTTAAACGTATTGGTTTGAAAAATGATTTGCACAGAAGTATAACAAAAGGTAAAGCGTGGTTGTTTTTGATGTGGAGTGTAAGTGTTAATGTTGGGATAATCACTTTCCAGGTCAATTATGATTCCGTCTCACCGGGGGAACCTCGTCCCTTCACTGTCATCTCTCGGGGTTTTTCCTGCTATGCCTTGGGGCACGTCATCAAGAAAGTCCGGAGTGCTTAAGTTCGAAAGGTCCGGATACCCGAAGTGATAAGGAAACATACGCCACGGCCAGTGATGATCCGACAACACCCCACTTTTCGGGAAACTCGGGGAAGTATTGCATGGGAACGGTCTTCGTCATCTGCACGGTCAGGTGTGTCTAAAGTCCAAATTATTCACTGACTACGTTGTACCATGTATGGGTATCCGGTAAATACGGGATCCTCTATGGACGTGTAGCGTGACATTGGGCTTTAGAGACACCCGTGGCAGAGGAACAATGGAGAACTGAGCCCATGCAACTTCAAGGTAAGGTAGAAGGGTGGTCAGACAGGCGGCATACAAGGGGGTGACTACCCATAAAACCCGTCTTAGACACCGGATTAGGCAGCTGGACACTGAAGGCTCATGGTTCACTATATGCTGGCTTAAACTCGGATAATGGATATTTTTGGATCATGAGCCTGTAGGGCGTAGGTCGATGACCATCTTGCCCCGTGGGTTAGCCATTTAGATAAATGACCCAGCTCATGGGAAATCAACCGTGGACCGGTCGGGATTCCGTGACTCGTGGATAAATCGGGTGACACAGAGGAATGCATGTCCTAAGCTACCCTCCCAATGCACCCCATAATCATAACATAAATATAAAAGCATGAAGTCACCACCCTATTTGCTAAGATTTTTCTTGAAAGTGATTCCAAATTGGTTGTTTATTAACCTAAGGGAAGTTAGCTTCATTCAATCCTAAGTGTCTCTTTCTAATCGTGAGCTAATGATTACCCAATTGTTGTATGTTTGTTGAGGATCTAATAAATCCTATCTGTCCTCATCAGATACACACTCTAAGTGTGGAGTAGAATAATCCTAAGGCTTGAATGAATCTCTGAAGGTTTTGAAAGAAGTGGGGAAGTCCTGACAATTTTAATGGAGTTCAGTCTTCCTTGGTTTGAGAAAAACTTACTCAAGTTTTCCCCAGCAGAGTCGCCATTCTGTGGAGGGTGATTTTTCGGTATGAGGGGGGGTCTATCTAAATGGTCTGACTAAAAGCATAGATCCTAGAAAATGCCAATCTGTGGAGGGTGAAAACCCGTTATTTATGGCATCCCTCAAATACCTACTACATCGTCCGTCTTTCCCAGAAAGCTAAGGGGAGTGCAGGTGTGCACTACACCCGCTCTCAATGGGCTCCACGCGGACTTATGCCTCTATAAGGCGGAATTGACTAGAGTCGCCACCTAGTTTGACCTATGATAACTAGGAAGGAAGGAGAAAGGTTCTAAGAACCGTTAATTGACTCTGATGATTTGTTGTATATGGATAGGACTCATCTGATCATACTAGAGATTCTATGGTGGGTTCGCATGGGTTACACCCCTTGGAAGTGGCAACGACCACGACTTTCGGATTGGTGCCCGAGGGAAACCTCGGTCTCCAATTGTCAGGATTACCTTCTTTCAAAACCTTTTTAGAGAGATTCATTCAAAAGCCAAGGGTAGGATTAGATGAGAAGAGAGGAAGAGTGGATGAGGCGAGCTTTTCTGCCAAGCCAGCGCCTAAAAGAGGGAATTGAGGAATTCGGACGAGTATAGAATGAAGATTTGGGAAGTATGAGGTTGAGTGAATAGACAAGACTTGGAGTCTGACGGTTTGAAGTTTGTGGGAGCCGAAGAAGGTTTGAGTGGTTAGAGAGGTAGGAGAAACACCTTAGAAGGGGAAAGGTTTTTTGTGTTGGAATGGGGTCGCACCCGAGATGGGCTTCCTACGTACTCAACTCCCTGTTGAGATCAGACCTTACGTAGTTCACGGTTTTAGGGTTTTAGGAGTTTTAGATTTTTGAGGTGTTTGAGAGGTTAGTCTGTGCGACGCTCGGGTCTGTGAGACATTTGAATCTGAAGATGGTGAAGAGACTGGGATTTCGAGCTGTGGGGCACTCGGGCCTATGAGAACTATTAGAAGTTTGGAAGAGGTCGGGATTCAGGAGATGTTCGAGTTTTGGAATGATTTGAGTGAGTATGTGAGGCACATTGAAGTTTGAGTAGAAATCCCGGGCTTTTCGGATTTGAGGTTATGAAAGGGTTGATGTTGGGATGTTTCGAATTTAGAGTGAGATGATGGTGGACTGAATTGTTTGGAATGAGTGCAAAATGGTCTCTCTCAAAGTTCTTAAAACCGAAAAATCTTTTTTTTTTTAAAAAAGGGCGGATCCCGAGGGATTAACCTATGTACCCCCTCGAACACAACACTTAATTAATGATAAGTGTCGAGGCTCGAAAGATGGGGCAATGTATTTATGTCGAAAAATAGGATTTAGAGAGAAGTATCATGAATTAGATACTCTCAGTCAAACCCTAATGACGTCTCAACTCCCGGATTAAAAACATTAAAACCAAAAACATTGAAATCGAGCGGAAGGGAGTTAGACGATTCTAAAATCCAGGCTGCAACTAGGAAGGTCGTTACTTCCCTAGCACCCGCCTTGTAGAAATCTAGGCTGCAATTAGGGGAGGTTTGTCACCCTAATGCCCCGCCTAAAGAGATCCAGACTGCGACAAGGGAGATCATGACCCCAGTGCCCCGCCTCGGATTTTTATTTTGGAAGGGGACAAGTGATGCCTAACTAGGAAGAAAACGTTCTTCGAAGGTGTTAGACATCCCACGTTCCCCGAAAACGGTTTAGTTTTGAGTTTGAAAACTGAGTTACAAAATCTATAAAGTTGTTCGGAATTCTCGATGAAGAAACACTGATTTGAGAAATGTTTTAGGAGAAAACTTTCTGTATATGCGAGAAGAACTTTCTACGTTTTGAGAAGAGTTTTCTGTGATGTGAGAAGAGTTTTTCCTTTAAAATTCCACAAAATGGTTTTTTTGAAAACTTGATGAAGTTTGAATAAAACAATTGTTTGAGAATTTTGAGAAAAGAGGTTTTCAGGATTTTTGAATTAAAGCTGAATAATGAGGAATGCTTTTGGATTTTTGGAGTTTGAATGGAATCTACAAGTTGAGTTTGAGTTGGATTGGGTTAGAATTGACTTGGGTTTGGCATTGAGTTGATTTGAATTTGGATTTGATTGGGTTTGGGCCAAAATTGGAAAATGGGCCGGGTTGGATTGATCGAGTCGAATTGGACCGGGTCAGATTGGGCCTAATGTTGAGCATTTGGGTCGAGTGGGCCTTGATTGGACTTGTGGGTCAAGTTGGGCCTTGGTTGGGCTTTTAAGCCGAGTTGGACTTTATTTGAGGTTTTGGGCCGGATTGGGCCTTGTTTGAGGTTTTGGGCCGGATTGTTAGGCCAGTGGGTTTAGGCCCGAATTGGGTTTGGGCCCTGGGGTGATTGGGCTGAAGTGGGCCTGAGGGTTAGGCTTTTGAAATGGGCTTTAGAAGTTGGGCTGAAAGGAGCCTTAGATGTTGGGCCGAAATGGGCCTTGGAATTTTGGGTTCAAAATTTGGGTCTAAATGGATATGGGCCTTGGAGTGATTGGGCTTTGGAATTGAATTGGGCCTATTTTGGGCTTTGTTATGTGTTTGGGCCTTGAAGTGGGTTTGGGCCAAATTGTTCAAAATGGGTTTGGGCCGAATTGAATTGGGCTTGGGTCTGGGCTGAGTGGGCTAATGGGCCGAGTGGGCTAATGGGCCGAGGGCTTATGGGCCGAGTGGGCTTATGGGCCGAGTGGGCTTAGTGACTAAATGGGCTTTTGATTTTTAAAGTAGACTTTATTTGATTTTTGGGCCTCATGCCTTGGGTTTCTTTTCTTTTAATTTGGGCTGATTGGGTCAAATGGGAGTTAGGCCACCAATGACTTTGGGCCAACATTGAGTTTTTCTTGGAATTGTTCTTGGACTTGAAATTTTTGAATTCGACTGTTTTTCTCTCTCTTATTATTATAATAAGGTGTGGTTTGGGTTTAGGGATCACCCCAATTTATTAGGTGGGACCATGGCTCACCTAAATCTTAGGGTTCACCCTCTATGCTACGGCTTGGTCCTAAGGTCTAATAACTAGAGCTTAATGATAGGAAGTAATAACACAAGATTAGCAAATTGCCATAAGCCGCAGAAATACAGTAGTACGTGTATAGTAAAAATAAATAAATTAAGAGCAAATCATCATGATAATAACAAGTCAAAAATGATAGCAGTTGCTAAATAAACGAGAGGGGATTCATTTCTGTTTATTCGCATTTAGAGACCAGAATGGGAGGTCTAACTACAGGAAGGAAGGTCAGGTACTTAAACCACCAAAAAAATTATCGACTGAAACATAATCCGAATTGTGAACAAGAGTTAAACCCATATTGTCGTTTTGTTTATCAGAAATCTAAGAAACATTGAAACCAAAATTAGTCACTCAAATAGTATGGTGCTGAGGAGTTTTACAAACAGGCATGCTTCAACAAAGCAGAAGATGAGCGAACCGAGAACATAATCAGCAATAAGTAACACACATTCAAAACACAAACACACATTTAATTTGATGACTTTATCGGTAGAGGTTAAATACCGAGATGGAGGATGGTGGTCTCCTGCACAGAACAAAACAACAAACAAAAGAGAGGAAAACGAATCAGTCGGACATATTAATTCGTAAATATAACCGAATCAATCAACAGAGGAGATGAAAGGGTAGACTGAATGCAGGTGGAATCCAAAAAAAACAGAGATGAACGAGCCCTGATTCCACCGTAGGTCGGGTGTACGTTTTGAACATGCTCGATCGCACAGGTCTTTGCGAGCTGATTGGAATCAGAAGCGTAAGCCTAACCAGGCCCTGCTTTGAGTTTTCATGAACTAAACAGCGAATCCATCAGTGATAACATTCTGAAACTACATTCACTATTAGCGAAAGTATTCCTAAATCAGCCAGTAATAAGATGAGTATACGAGACAACATTGACAACATAGGGACTCAGTCTATAAACCTGTTTCGAACGGAATCAGTGAGCAAGAGAAGAGTGAACGAAGTTAACAACAAATAGCGAATACACAGTTCCATCGGGACTTAGAACCCATCCTGGGTCCAAATGAACTCAAAAGACTTCACAGAGAATCGAATGACATCAGTTTCAAAATGTGTTCTCGACATGGCAATGCCCTCCTGTTCTCAACCATCACCGGAGAACAACCGAAGTAACCAGAGTACAAATTCGAACCCCGCGCAGGATCAAATCGAAGTTTAAGAAACTTTCGAACAACCAAAATAAGCATCAGGTAAACGAAGCTCGGTTTCTTCTACATAAGTCTAAAACAAATTTCGAATCCAAGTTCGAATACGGAAACCCAGCCAAAATAACAGTAAGCAAATGAGTGACATAAGAACAGCGAGGTTAAGGATTGAGTTGTGACTTATCCTGGTTCGAATCCATTTTGAGCCTGAAAGCCCATGATAAAAAGTGAAAAGTATAACAGAGAGGAAGAGTACGAGAGAGACAGAGAAGAGAAATCACTATGCAATCTCATGAGCAAGCTCTGATGGTGGTGAGTCGCGTCAAAAATCGAGAGGGAAATAGCTAAATCCTAACCGGAATCAGAAACAGAAGGGGAATGGGGAAGAGGAGAAGTGCAAGTCGGTTTTAGCACTGAATTCGAATTCCAAACAAAACCAGTAAAACATACCCTCTTCTCACGAGTTCATCGGGCGAAATTTGTTGAACCAGGAAAAAACATCGAAATGCAATAGAGCAAGAGAAAAAAGTTTGAAATCCGAATTTTTTGACTCAAATGGCTCGACATTCTGCTTACCCTTGCAGAGAATCGAGGAAAGGAGGAAGAAATGGCAAAATTTGGCTGTCAATATCCCGGCGCTGGAGATGGAGTTTTCAGGCGTGAATGAAGAGACCGAGAAGAGAAGTTCGAGGAATTCTTTGGGGTTTTCAACGTGGGTCAAAAGATAAGCAGATTCAAGTGCACAGGGTAGAATGTGTTGTCGGCCGTTGTCCCAATGGAGTCGGTTTGTGGGTGTTTTATAATGTTAACCGAAGACACAAGGTGCCAGCTAGGGTTTTATTTAGTTTCAGGGTCGGGTTTGACCCGGGTCAAACGGGTCTTGTTTGGTTGAAAAGGACAAGACTCAAAAAAATAAAAACGCCCTCTTTGCTCATTAAGGGAATCGAACCTGGGACCACATGCATCTCTTCAGAAGACACTAACCAGCTGAGCTAGTGCGAAACTCAATACATAAGTGCGAAAGTTAATAATTGAGCTAACACCAGCTGAAAGAAAATAAAATGCTCCACCGAGATTTGAACCCGAGATCTATTGATTTAGACAAATGCACTAGCCAAAAATGCAACTCAAAACGCAAACAGGCAATGAGACGAATGGGACAGGTTTAAAATCAGATGGTCATTTAAAAATTCATTTTCGGAAAATCGTGTTTTTACGAAATGCTTTGAAAAAGATTATAAAACGACGGTTTTGTTATGGCACGCACGCTAATATGTTTTTTGAAAAAGAAAGGTGACGACCCCTCTCGTTTTACTTATTATTTCAGAACTTGCTTTATGGGGTGAGAATTTTTGGTGTCTACACCATGGACAGGGCGTCCGTGGGCCCAGACATGTTTTATAAAACCTATAAAACCCTAATTTTTGAAAATTTCAAAATCCCGCCACCATCTGAGAGCATCTGTGCTTACGGACAGGGAGTCTGGGACCTCGGACATGGCGTTCGTGGGTGCGGACAATCCTCGGACGTCGGCTTTGAGGTTGCTCCTGATGGTGTTTTTAGCTTAAATTCTATGGATGGGAACCCTGAAAGATTCTTAACACATTAATAATCAAATATTTTTAATTCGGCTACAAATTAATGATGAAACTTGACAAACAAGTAACAAGGTAGAAGCTAAAATAAACGGTAATTCAGAAGCCGCAAAAGGTCGATTCGAACTCAAATTTTGGCAGAAAGTAATTAAAGTCTAAAGGAGTTAGGGAACCCATTTTCCAACCTTATTTGACCTCGTAATTGAAGTGATCTTTCACATCAGGATACTTTGGGAGCCCCGTTGATGGTGAAACTAAAAAGGCTTCTATCCAGGCTTCTAACTCCTTGTCGTTCTTGATGTTCTTCACGTTTTGGATGTGGTTTGGTTGATGTTTGATGATTATTGAAGTCTAAGGGAGTTAGGGAACCCATTTTCCAACCTTATTTGACCTCGTAATTGAAGTGATCTTTCACATCAGGATACTTTGGGAGCCTCGTTGATGGTGAAACTAAAAAGGCTTCTATCCGGGCTTCTAACTCCTTGTCGTTCTTGATGTTCTTCACGTTTTGGAGGTGGTTTGGTTGATGTTTGATGATTGTTGAAGTGTTGGGAGTTGAAAAGTGTGTTTGTGTGGCGATTTTGGAGGAGTTTTGGTAGAATTTCTGTGCTCGGGTGTGTTAAAATGTTAGAGCTTGTTGACGGCTAGGTATTTTGATTGATTTGGGCTCTTGGAGTTGTCCCTTGATCACATTAATTAGGCCTTACAGAAAATAGAAAAAATCCGGTAAAAACTAAGATTTACAGACATCATAGCTTAAAGGCTTTCCAAAAGGAATTTGACTATGAAATTTTAACCACGTGTAAAGGAAGATATTTCTGATTTTTCAGAGGTGGAATTAGAATTTTTTGATATTAGAATATGTTTAAATTCAATTTCTCGTCAGATTCAATCAGAATTTGCTAGAAAATTATTGGAAATTTGAAAAATCAAAATTCCAAATCTGTTATGCTCAAATGTCAACCTTTATCATGTATTAAAATTTAAAATCGTTCCGAGTTGATTTGAGTCATTTTCAAAGGAGAGAGAAAGCTTATAGGAGATCTTATGAGCCTTGAAAATTATGAAAATGCCCCTGAAGATGACTAAGCTGTCAGTAACACTCCGGAATGCGCCAATAAAACCGGGATTCCTCACCATTTGACCAAAGTGTCCCTTTGTTGGAACCCAAGGTTTTGCTGATAATGGCAACAGAGCAAGTCTGGTGACAGAAGAAGTATCACTAATAATAGCATCAGAGTAAGTCTGGGCGACAAAGGAGTTTGACTGCATAAGGAGTCGTTCTGTGATGCAAGATTCTCTTGGAAAGTTCTAAAAGCTGAAAGGTGAACCTCTACTGTTAAAACGTGGAGAAATACAAGGAAATAACTGTCACACACGTTCACTTATGATCAGGCCTGAAAATCAAGGCGGTTAAGCTTAAAGAGCGCCAGAATGAGTCCCACTACAGAGCTACTGAGATATTTTCCACCCAATGCGTAGTGGGAGATCGTGGGACATCGTGGAAATGTTAGTTTACATGTTATGGAAGCGAAAACTTTGGGAACTATCAGTATTTAAGCACCTAAAAGTCATTTGTAATCGTTAGGGCTTTCACTTCCAAATTTCCTAGAGAGAGAGAGTCATATTGAGAGAGAATTCATTTTTGAGAGATCTTAGTGACTTAGTCATTTTAGCTTAGGTATTTATTACCAATAGAGCACACAAAACACTCCCTTTATTCCTTATTCTGCATTGATGTACGTCTAGAGTAGAGCGTGTTGGATGAGACAGAATACCTCTATTGAATCCCAAGATAGGAAGCTAGGTTGTAATTCACTTCGAATTTCAATATAAGCAGAATCCTATCTTGTTAAGTTTATACAAAAGATTCTGTGTTATCATCTTTACAAATACTTGTCCCCAAGTAGGGTTAGACTGAGACTAACACCTCAGACCTACTCGATCAGCACCCTGATCCTATCAACTGGTATTAGAGCCTGTGTTAGCTGACAAATCTCTCAAGATGGTAGAAATTTCTTACTCAGAAAAGGCTGAGTCAAGCACCACTAGTTTGATGTGCTTGATGGCTCACAATGGTGAGAAAACCGCTCATGATCAGGTAAGTGAGACTCCCTCTGTGCTGAAAATTTGCAGATATTGTGGTTATGATGGTCATACAGACTCTTCCTCTAATAAACTTTGTCATAATTTTTCATTTAATATAGCTCGTGTGTCTGCAATTATCAAAGCTCGTGATCTTTACTATAGTACTTCTTCATTCTCGTCTAAGAGGGGACCCAAGTACTTTTGGGTTCCCAAAACTAACCAGTATCTTTTTACAGATAGAGTGGCTCAAAATAATGATTCTTAGTTTCTGGATAGTGGTTGTTCAAGATATATGACAGGAAATCAAGTTGAGTTTACGTCTCACTCTGACCATTAAGGGGGAAAGGTTACTTTTAGAGATAACATGTACGAAAAAAATCAAAAGAATTTGCTCCATTGGTAACCTTTTTTGTTTAAAGTTCATAATGATTACTTCATTGTTATTTTAGGACATAGTCTCCCAAGTGTCTCCCAAATTTGTGTTTTCTCCAATCTTATCTAATAAGATTTACGACTCTATCACTCATGATCGTAAAAAAAATATGGTTTACGACTCTAATACTGGTGATCTTAAGGTAATATGGCATGTATTGATATGAATATCCGATATATATATATATGAGAATCACGTACAGAAAGAAAGCAAACTCGGTCTGTAAATCATGTGCATAAGCAAGCCGACTATCTCTGCGAATCTTGTGTACAAAGCAAGCTAACTCGCTCCAGCTTCAAGTACTTTGAAGAATACGGTATTTGTGATCAAAATGTTACCATTATGTATGATAATACTAGCTAAGGTCATCAAATTCTCTAAATTTCATGCTCGCACTAAATTTATGTACTTGAGTTCTCATTTGTTACGAGATCATGTGGAGGTGAATGTAACACCCCTACTATTAATACAGTCATTAACGTCTAATCTCCTTACTCATTAGATGCACGCAGCGGATACCTACTTACATACATTGGGTGATACAATGCCGTTAGTCACCCACGTGACTAACAAGGCTACTGATTCTACATACAGCATCGGTCTGATGGACCGGAATCCCGAGTACTACAAATCTACAATGCATTCTCCATTTACCAAATGCTACTACAATCTCCATTCAATACAATACTCCAAGTACAATACAATATAGTCTACATACCGAGTTTACTAAGATCCTTATACAATGTACTATCTCTTCAAAGTTCATACATACTCACTAAGAGACTACTTACTACCCGTTCCTCACACGCTACCTACTTCCAAATACCAGGGTGTGCCTCCAGTCTCTTCCTTGACCATATTCGATTCGGGTACCTGCACACTAAAAAATGTCCCCCGAAGGGGTCAGCTTTCGCCGAGCATGATAACCGCATACCCCGCGTACTAGTGGGGGTACGCCGACCACTTGGTCGAATACATGCGGTTCATTTCATACAAGCATACATGCATACATGCTCTTACACACAGTACCATAATACTTACACAACAAACATACATACAATTCAGTTCATACAAGGGATACGACGTAAACCAACCAATACATACTTACCTCTTCCGAATTACACATACTCATTACATACACACTATACAATTCTTGTTAGCTTCATTGGTCCACCCGGGTTAATCGGGTGGAGATTACTCTTTTACTCGTTACTTCATACGCATACATACTCATACACATACTTACTTACGGATCCATACTTACTTACTCTTACTCTTACTCAAGTTAAGTCGTCGGGACCTCCGGCCCTGGGGACTACACCGTCCCACCTCCGGGATTTACTTGACTCACTAATCCGGGATGCTACCCATTTAAGGGATTTGGGCCGCGGACCAGTTTAAGAGTCAGGAATTGCAGACAACCTCTTGTGACTCCGCATCCTCACGCGTGGCCGAAGCTATATCGGACTTGTACTCATTCCAATTTACTCACTTAAGTTAGGAGTTAGATAGTTAGGAATTAGCACAAGTCAACATCCAAGCCACAATAATACAATACAAATATACACATACATACGAGGTACAATACTTTACACAAGTACAATACGAGGTTCGAATACCATTCATCATCATTCATATATTTCATGAATTATACAAACTAGTGCTCCAGACAATAAATTTCAAGCACAACATAAGTCAAGCACAGGTAAGTGCAATATAATCCGATTCATGCATTTATCTTATTTAGGTGGTCAAATAAGCACACAAATCGGGGTAACCAGATTAGAATACAGGGCATGAAGAAATCATAACTTTCACCGTTGTACTTGTACCCCAACGTTCCTCCGGTATTCACAATTCAAATCCTATGATATACATACAACCGAATGATTAATCTACCGTTATTAATCTTAACTCAACTACTTTTGTGTTTACTAATCCTTATTCACTAAGCCTTTACATTCCTTACATTGATATTTCATTTTTACTTACTTCCCATTACTTGTCCATAATTTACATACACATGTATATACATATGTATAGGTGGGTATACATATATATATATATGTATATATACTAGTTATAAGCTTACTGTTTTTTTTTTTTGTAAGTATAGGGCCGTCCGACCCACCGTCCAACCCAAGCCCTGGGTCGAACCATTCCAGTAAGGTTCGTTCCCAGAAAATTATCCTGTCCGACCCAGCACTATTCCGTCCGACCCATACTCTCTGGGTCGGACCATTCGAGAAGGTTTTGGTCCTGTCGTCCAAGCTCCGTCCGACCCACGTCCGACCCAACGTCTAGGTCGGACGAAGTCAGAAACTTCGACGACGGAAAAATTTTAGCCTGTCCGACCCACGTCCGATCCGTGGCTCTGGGTCGGACCATTCCAGAAATTTTACATCTCGTTGCTTAAGCCCTGTCGGACCCACGTCCGATCCAGACTCTGGGTCGGACGGTTCCAGAACCTTGTTACAGATTTTGTTTTTCCTTCCCAATTTCACCCATTGTTTCCCCAATCTTCCTACATACATCCTAACATGTTTTAGTACCATTTAAACATTCTAAATCACCTTAATTCATCCACCAATCCTTTACTAACTCCATCAAACAACTTACACAATTTCCCTCACTTCCTTTCAACACTTACAACAGTTTTTCATTCTCTAATGCTACGGATTTTTCTACAACTCCTACCATTCAATATTTCCTCTACCAATGTCACTCCTAGCATCCCAAATACATCTCCTATTACCATGCCAATTCATTTCTAAGCAATTATACCACCTATGCCCAAGTCCAACATTCTTTTTACCAATTCTTGCACACTAATCTTTCCTAGTCCTTCTATACAAATTTGATACCCCTTTGCTACAGATTTTGGTTCCTACTTCCTCCATACATAGTTTCCTCTCCTAATGTCATCTCCAAGGCCTACAATGCATTGTCTCACCTCTTCAAGTCCAACACTCTTGTCACCAAATTCTTACACACTAATTATTCCTAACTTTTCCAATGTATTTCTATACACTTTGTTACAGATTTTACATTTCTTATTCCTCATACTACAACTACCATTCCATTGCCACTAAACATCTCTACTAATCCAAATACATACCTTGGTTCTACCATTCACCAAGTCATTTCTACATGTACATATTCCTACCAAAATTTTGCCATAGTTCCTCTACATTTCTTACTTCTCCACATATGTGTTACTCATCAAACTCATTCCTAATCTAGCCAAACCACAAGGGTTCTACCAGCACACATACAAAATCTTAGTACGCCATTACTTCCTCAATCCACATTACTAATGCACATACACAATACACTTGGCTCTAAGGCCTACAATTCACATACTAATCCTCAAATACTCAAAACTTCATGAACTTCCATACTAGTACATTAGTTTGGGTTCTTTTATTTGTTTACCCATTCTCATTATCCCAATGCATTAAATTTACCATCCAAGAAAGAATTCTTACCTTAAGCTCTTATTTCCTTCTTTCTTCTTCATTTCTCATTCTTCTCTCTTTCTTGCCCAAATCGGCCATATGGGGAATGGAGTTACCAAACTCCATTCCCATCACCCAAAGCACATAAAACAAGTGCAATTAAACTACTAATCCTTAAATTAATGCTAATTCATTTAAAGTGTTAAAACACAATTTCTAGGGTTTACCTTTTGAAGCTTTTAAGAGGGGTTTTAGCCCTGGGTTCAAGAAGGTGAATCCACCACCATTGCAAGGTTGATATTATGCTCAAAAGGGAGAGAGAAAACAAGGCATTACGAAGAGGCAAAAATCGGTTATGAAGCAAGGTGGAGAAAACATGAGTTTTTCATGTAGATTTTTACCTTGTTGGAAAGAGGAGACTCCAAGCTCCATCATGGTGTGCTTTTCTCTTTGAATGAGGAAAACCCATGGAGATGAAACTCATCCTTTTCGAATTTTGAAAAGAGAGAATGATAGAGGAGAATGAGGGGATTACAAATATGTAATTATTTTTGTGATTGGAGCTCAAATGTGGCTTGAGCATGAGGTAGAAGGAGGAGCTTCCATGGTTGTAGAGGGGGAGCTCAAATCGCGCAGCCAGAGGAAGGAGAAGAGAGGGAGTACGGTGGGGTAGAAGGAAATGGGAGAGAGAGAAGAAAAGTGAGAGGTGAGAGAGTATGTAGGGTACTTTTACCTTGTCACTTTATTTGCTTTTTGCTCTCTTATTTAATTAGCTAGTTACATGTGTGTGTGTGAGGGGTTATTTGGCTAGTAAAAACCGGCCCCCATATAGTAATAGCTGGAGCGTTTTTTTCCATCTTTTACAGGAAACGCTCGTTATTTTCCCCGGTTTAGATACCGTTCACTAACCGGGCCCGTTTTCCGGAATTCTCTCGTTTAATTATTTTTATTAGTTATTAAGCTTCCATAAATGCTTAATAATTATTATTTAATGATTTATAATTTTTACGGGTCCGTTTGACTACTTAAAGTCACGTTTCCGGGTTTTCTCGAGAAACGTGCTCTAAAGCTCTATTAGCGTTTTAATTCATTATTTGGATCCGTTTTCTTCGGGAGTTGTTCCCATATATTGTTTAGGCCTTATTAAGCCTTTAGAATCCATATAATACGCTAACCGAGGTCTCGTATCTCCTATGGTTATTTAATGCTTATTTAGCGTTTTTCGCCTTTTAAGCGTTTCTTTATTTCTATTGGATTTATTTTTCCTTACTGTTATTAATTAGGTACCATTAGGCCCTTAAATACGTATTAAGTTAATTTTAATCCATGTATTTAAGTTCGGGGTATTTCAATCTACCCCCCTTAAGAAACTTTGTCCTCAAAGTTGTTCGAGGTTATGGGATTACTATACTTACTCCTTTGTACTTGCCTAGTGCCAAAGTCATACATCCTTCCTCCTTACCATTCCCAAAATCCCTCAAGGTTCCTACCTACCATACTATACCAATATTCAATAGTTACTCCAATCCGCACTACTACTAACTATCCGGTTCCTCATTACAGAGTTCATACATACATACAGTGCAAAGCTATCCCCAAAGCAATGCAATACACATACAATCCCGTAGGCGCTCAGATCATCTAGACACGGGACTCCTCTATGTCCCGCCGCCCTTGGAATAATACAACATAATATATTACTATCTTCTCCGGTACAAGCTTCTCACAAATTCTTAACCTTCAGTCTAAGAGAAATACTTCACTACTACCAATTAGAAATTTTCTAAAACACATAACTCCAAAGTCCAATATATATACATTACTTCTATCCTATGTGTGATTCTTGTGACCACTTAAGGGGAGCTTCAAGAATCATTCGACCCTGATGTGATCAGCATCAGTGTTGAACTATCTTTCCACCCCAATTTGTGTTCGGTTTCCCTTGATCTGATCAGGATCAAGTTCGACTTCCCACATCAGTTTCAAACAAGCAAATAATTTAGTTGTTTTCATTTTCTATCTTTTTACTCTTCCTAGTCATTCATGCATCTCCAAAGGATGGAGTCAGTCCATCAATCATCCTCACTCTATTTCCCAAATGCTTTACTCCATGGTTCAATCCTAATGCTCATTTCATCAACCTTCACTACTTCCGTCCATTACTCACCATCATATCCTATATTCTAACTAAGGAATACTTCATTTCTAAGATTTAGTTGTCTTCAATTGTTTCAAATATTTTACTTACGATTCCACTACTCATAAACTTCATTCATCTACTATCCTCATTCATTTCGTACTACTTCTTCAAAGGTTACAATACTTGTGGAGCTCCGTCCACTACTCATTACTCTTCTTTACCAATACTCTTACACTGGTGTTACAAGATGGGTATATTCACCCTATGGTATTTGCATGTCTAATGCTTAGTTACCACAATTCAATATGAATGAATACGTATGTTTATATAACGTAAGTACCACTCATCGAATAATTTCTCATTTGTGCTATGCACATTATAGTTTTATGTGTTTTATTTATAAAACTTGCATTAAGCGGTTTTCGCTCTACCCCCCTTAAAAGGGATTACGCCCACGTAATCTACCATATGTTATTATTATTAAACATTGGTTTAATCAATTTGGGCAATCTGAAGCGTTTAGCTTCACTACGGTGTACTATAGAATATGCTCTGGTCAAAGGGTTTTAACCATACCAATGGTTTAGTCTTTGCCCCAAGAGTTCCTATATGAGTTTATTTAACTCATCATTAATTCGGTTCTAGCCTATTAGGCTTCAAGGCATTGATAGCCATTGTATTATACCCACTAGGTATATTGTCTCCTAGCTAGGGCCCACTAGCTTCTGCTGCGCGACCCTGATAGCTTGGGTTACTTACCCTTCGTGTTATCATTAATGTGTTATATATCACCTTCTTATCCATCTATCATGGGAATAAGGTTTACTGAACAAATTTGGTATTCTTTTACCGCATTTGAACTCAATGAGTTTAAGATTTTAACCAGCTCTCTGGTAATCTACTGCACCTGCTATTCGTGCTTCCAGGGTTATTCACTAAGTTCTTTCGACTTATTGTCAGGCGAGGTTAAGTCACTACTTAGTTGTAGTGCTTCCTCTGATGTCACTAGCTTCTGAATTCTACCCGTTTCCCTGGTTCAGTACAAGTGTTCTTTACTTGTATGACCTTGCATTTCTATGCGTCGGTCCTAGTGATTTTCTTAAGTCTCCCTTCGCCTTTTATTCCATTGGAATTCACATCTGTGACTGTTAGTGTGTGTTACACTCTTCGTGCTTCTTTGGCCTTAGGCCGCACGGTTTGTTGCTAAGCTTGCTTAACTGGCTTATGCCGTGTTTGTGGTGAAAGGAAGGATTTACTACGGTTTACATTCTCTATATCCCTAACCATCTCATTAGATCATTAGCTGAACAAGTGCAATGCCAAAACACTCAGTCATACAGAGTGCAGAGGCGTAAACGCTTGACAGTAAGTCACTTATGTGATAGGAAAGAATATTTCTGTGTGTCATCTCGTACTTATACTCCGTGTCATTGTCTGCTACTTCCTCATATCGGTCGCTTGTTGCGCACCGTATTCTTACTCATTATACAACATCGTTTTACTGTTTCTGTTACTGTGATAGTTTCTCTTTACTCATTGCCATTGTCATTGGCACCATTCCCATATGGTATGAATACCCTGGGGTTTCCAATGTTCGTGTGTATGACGGTTGTCGTAGCATACCACAATATTAATATCTTCCCAATGTGGAGATGTTCTTCCATTTTAGGTTTCATGTGTAGGTTAGCTTACCTCACATTCTATCATCATTTGTGATACAATTTACCAAGTGTCTTGGTTGACAATGGATGAAGTAATTTATCGGGTTACTAGCTCTCTTGAGTGTTGGTCATTCATGGTTTTCAATGTGCATTCACATTGATTGTTTTGACAATTACTGTCTTTCCAGTGCTGAGCACTAATGATAGGCTTTAGCTGTGTAGTTTACTCTGTCATTGATAATGAAAGTTCTTGTTGAGGGGTTTGTCTCCACTCATAGGTCTAATGACAAGGTTTGCTATGTTGGTGTTTACACAATGGTCCACTATATGTTTGGGTGTATATGGAGTATGCTTACTCCCTTAAGTCGTAATGGTTTGGAAATCTCATTTCCTTATCCCATCATCCCTTGGCAATGTCTATTGCGTGGTTTTATTGTTGTAGTAGATGGAAGCCTTTTCTAAGGGTTCACATCATCACTGCATTAGTGGTCTTTGGTTAACGAGGGGTACCTTCCCTTGGGTTTCTCGTAGTGTCCAAGTGTGGACTAGGCCAATGTTGGCATTACCATGATTCTCATGCCTCTGTGCTACCATCGCTACAGAAGGCATGGCGATAATTAAGAACTCCGTCAACTGTATACTAGGCTGATGCTCTAGTGACAGTGACATTGAGTTGGCCATTACTCCAAGCCACTCAGAGTGTTGGGTTTGAATTTATGGTCCAGTTGTTGATTTCTTGTCGTATGAGGCAATCCCTCTTGCAAGTTTTGTTAGTATTGGTGTGGGTTTTGCAACCGTTTAAGGTTACACACGTAGTTGGTTGATGGCTTTTAAGCCGTACTGCTGCGAGCTATGCTCTTTGCAAGCTGCTTATGCATGTTTCCACTCCTTGTATACCGTCATATTTGGAGGTATTATTGGCTCCATGGTAGTCGTGACATCATGCTTCCGTCCATAGGAGACCCTTTAGGTAATCTGATGTTAATAGGTGTCTCTCAACATCTTAGGGCATTTCCTGTTAAGTGAAATCCCTTCGGGTCCCAACCGAGTGTTCATTCTAACTTTCGTGCTTCTATCATGTCGCTGTTATTCGACTGTTGTCCATCTAGTCACCCTCAAGGATTGCTCCTGGGTGTTGTTAAATTATGTCGTTACTTTCGCTGATGGTTATGATATGTTGTCCACTGTACCATCTTGTGGTATCGTTCTTGAGTTGTCCCTTTTTGGGTCATGACGTCTCCCGTCCTTGGGTAGACTGTTTATGCTTGTTCCTAGTACTTGATACTAGGTTTGAATATCCTCTCCGATTATGGATTGTGCTTCGTAGTAATTTTGTGATTGCTCTTGGGAATTCCGCCCCGTTTGTTGAGTATTGTTAGGTTCACGTTAGGCATTCGCCTTAATGTGTTTAGGCTGGGCATTCCATCCAGCTGTCAGGTAATTGCTTGGATTATTTGAGACATATCCAATGTCTATACTTACTAGCATGTGCTCTTTGCACTTCCTAGTTCTTATTCCTCGTCTTCAGATGGATTCTCTGAGTTCCTTTATGCTTGATCCTCTGAGGTGTCCAGCTGTCTTGGGTTGAACTTACTGATGGTCCGTAGAACGGAGTTGACTACTTCCCGTGCGTCGCACACTACATGTATACATACGTGGGGTACCATATTGATACGTTACCACTTACCCAACTATATGTCGGGCCCGCAAGCTCCTTCGGAGTGCGGTTGTCCCACATCCTGTAACGGGTATACTCGTAGTGTTCGTCACACGCCTAGGTGAAGTATTCTGTTGCCAACTCCTCTTGTATCCTCCTATGATACTCACCATAATGCTGTTGGTCTGGTTTTAAAAATCCAAGGTTTTTAAAAGAGAGTTGTGGTTTTTCAAAGAAAATTTTGGGTTTTAAAACAATGGTTCGGTGTTAAAAGAAATCTCTCATGGCATAGCCACGTTTGAGGTCTTGACCAAGTCTAGCCTCTCGCTGACTGGTATGTTCTAAATACAGTGGTCGGGCCGTTAGGCCTCTCCAAGGTTCCATACGTCTGGTTGTTAGGATGTGTGATCCTGTGGTTGTTTCGTTACAGTCATCGTACATTACTATGTACTTGTGACATGTTAGTGTTCCTTTACATACCTCTGTCTTTACTGCACTTGCCTTGGCAAGTGCGTGGTATCGGTGGTTTTTGGATAATTCTATGCCAATCTCGGTATGGGTTCCATTTGTGTTTGTTAGTCTCGTTGACGCTTCCCTCGATCTTGTTGATCTATATTTAGTATACTCGCTCCTTTAGGTAGCTTCTTGGTGGTCTAGACATGGCTGTCGTAGATCTGGGTACTCCTCCACTCCTTGGAGGTTCCCGTTCTATTTGGTTTAGTGTCGCTCCTTGTGGCTCGTTCCCACACATTTGTGGTGGTTACTGAGCCTTCCTTGTTTAGGTACTACGCTTGTAGTCCTATTGGTTTATATCTCATGGTTGTTATTGTAGTCGTCTGAGCTATATTGGCCAGGTATTGCAACCTTAGTGGCGTTGTAATTCTGGAGTCAACTGCTCCCGACTATATCCTTAGTCGGCTGGCATCCCGTCAGTGGTATTATTCAAGTATTACTATCCCGTAGACTTGTGTCTCGGGTTCCGTTACTGCTCCCTTTTTCATTCCGTTGCACGGTTAGTGCTTCTGTCCTGCTGTTGGTTGACTAGCCAGGTTTCGCGACTGCTAAGCAGGTCGCCCCATGCTGTTGCAAGTTATAGCCTCCTCATGGTTGGAGTGCTCATTCTACCGCTATCACGTGCGGGGTTGTGGTTCAGCCGGGATCCATCTCCGGGACTTCTAGTTCTTGGAATCTACCATGTGTCGGTTCTTGTTTAACGTGTGATTGCTTCACAACTGCCAGATCGGGTTTCCCCGTGTATGAGAAGACTTTCCTTCTCTCTGGCGTCCTTTCCCAAGTTATACAGTGGGGTTTGCGGCGGGCAGGACTGGTATTGTAGGTATCCGGTACTCACCGGGAGTTCCTAACTAGCATCTCTCTAATGCTATCACTCAGCCCATAGCCCTAAGCTTCTAATTCCTAACTCGGTATTCCTAAGCTCGGTATTTCCAGTCATCAGAGCGATACTTCGCTCTGATACCACTTTTTTGTAACACCCCTACTATTAATACAGTCATTAACGTCCAATCTCCTTACTCATTAGATGCA
Source organism: Limonium bicolor (assembly GCA_023374045.1). NCBI lineage: Eukaryota > Viridiplantae > Streptophyta > Magnoliopsida > Caryophyllales > Plumbaginaceae > Limonium > Limonium bicolor. The sequence goes on along the minus strand of CM041782.1, from coordinate 41,361,944 downwards.
CGCAGCGGATACCTACTTACATACATTGGGTGATACAATGCCGTTAGTCACCCACGTGACTAACAAGGCTACTGATTCTACATGCAGCATCGGTCTGATGGACCGGAATCCCGAGTACTACAAATCTACAATGCATTCTCCATTTACCAAATGCTACTACAATCTCCATTCAATACAATACTCCAAGTACAATACAATATAATCTACATACCGAGTTTACTAAGATCCTTATACAATGTACTATCTCTTCAAAGTTCATACATACTCACTAAGAGACTACTTACTACCCGTTCCTCACACGCTACCTACTTCCAAATACCAGGGTGTGCCTCCGGTCTCTTCCTTGACCATATTCGTTTCGGGTACCTGCACACTAAAAAAATGTCCCCCGAAGGGGTCAGCTTTCGCCGAGCATGATAACCGCATACCCCGCGTACTAGTGAGGGTACGCCGACCACTTGGTCGAATACATGCGGTTCATTTCATACAAGCATACATGCATACATGCTCTTACACACAGTACCATAATACTTACACAACATACATACATACAATTCAGTTCATACAAGGGATACGACGTAAACCAACCAATACATACTTACCTCTTCCGAATTACACATACTCATTACATACACACTATACAATTCTTGTTAGCTTCATTGGTCCACCCGTGTTAATCGGGTGGAGATTACTCTTTGACTCGTTACTTCATACGCATACATACTCATACACATACTTATTTACGGATCCATACTTACTTACTCTTACTCTTACTCAAGTTAAGTCGTCGGGACCTCCGGCCCTGGGGACTACACCGTCCCACCTCCGGGATTTACTTGACTCACTAATCCGGGATGCTACCCATTTAAGGGATTTGGGCCGCGGACCAGTTTAAGAGTCAGGAATTGCAGCCAACCTCTTGTGACTCCGCATCCTCACGCGTGGCCGAAGCTATATCGGACTTGTACTCATTCCAATTTACTAACTTAAGTTAGGAGTTAGATAGTTAGGAATTAGCACAAGTCAACATCCAAGCCACAATAATACAATACAAATATACACATACATACGAGGTACAATACTTTACACAAGTACAATACGAGGTTCGAATACCATTCATCATCATTCATATATTTCATGAATTATACAAACTAGTGCTCCAGACAATAAATTTCAAGCACAACATAAGTCAAGCACAGGTAAGTGCAATATAATCCGATTCATGCATTTATCTTATTTAGGTGGTCAAATAAGCACACAAATCGGGGTAACCAGATTAGGATACAGGGCATGAAGAAATCATAACTTTCACCGTTGTACTTGTACCCCAACGTTCCTCCGGTATTCACAATTCAAATCCTATGATATACATACAACCGAATGATTAATCTACCGTTATTAATCTTAACTCAACTACTTTTGTGTTTACTAATCCTTATTCACTAAGCCTTTACATTCCTTACATTGATATTTCATTTTTACTTACTTCCCATTACTTGTCCATAATTTACATACACATGTATATACATATGTATAGGTGGGTATACATATATATATATATATGTATATATACTAGTTATAAGCTTACTGTTTTTTTTTTTGTAAGTATAGGGCCGTCCGACCCAAGCCCTGGGTCGGACCATTCCAGTAAGGTTCGTTCCCAGAAAATTACCATGTCCGACCCAGCACTATTCCATCCGACCCATACTCTCTGGGTCGGACCATTCCAGAAGGTTTTGGTCCTGTCGTCCAAGCTCCGTCCGACCCACGTCCGACCCAACGTTTGGGTCGGACGAAGTCAGAAACTTCGACGACGGAAAAATTTTAGCCTGTCCGACCCACGTCCGATCCGCGGCTCTGGGTCGGACCATTCCAGAAAGTTTACATCTCGTTGCTTAAGCCCTGTCCGACCCACGTCCGATCCAGACTCTGGGTCGGACGGTTCCAGAACCTTGTTACAGATTTTGTTTTTCCTTCCCAATTTCACCCATTGTTTCCCCAATCTTCCTACATACATCCTAACATGTTTTAGTACCATTTAAACATTCTAAATCACCTTAATTCATCCACCAATCCTTTACTAACTCCATCAAACAACTTACACAATTTCCCTCACTTCCTTTCAACACTTACAACAGTTTTTCATTCTCTAATGCTACGGATTTTTCTACTACTCCTACCATTCAATATTTCCTCTACCAATGTCACTCCTAGCATCCCAAATACATCTCCTATTACCATGCCAATTCATTTCTAAGCAATTATACCACCTATGCCCAAGTCCAACATTCTTTTTACCAATTCTTGCACACTAATCTTTCCTAGTCCTTCTATACAAATTTGATACCCCTTTGCTACAGATTTTGGTTCCTACTTCCTCCATACATAGTTTCCTCTCCTAATGTCATCTCCAAGGCCTACAATGCATTGTCTCACCTCTTCAAGTCCAACACTCTTGTCACCAAATTCTTACACACTAATTCTTCCTAACTTCTCCAATGTATTTCTATACACTTTGTTACAGATTTTACATTTCTTATTCCTCATACTACAACTACCATTCCATTGCCACTAACATCTCTACTAATCCAAATACATACCTTGGTTCTACCATTCACCAAGTCATTTCTACATGTACATATTCCTACCAAAATTTTGCCATAGTTCCTCTACATTTCTTACTTCTCCACATATGTGTGTGAGCCTCGATTTTAAACCCTATCCTATGTTGATTAAAGTTGATTAGGATCTAAACGGGTTTTAGGTCCACTTATAACCTAAGATTAATAACTATGTCACATAACAATAATTATTAAAACCTAAGCTAGCTCACTGGAACCTATTATGAGTCGCCACCTAATTTTAACCTAGATCAAATTAGGAAAGGAGAGTTCGGGTTCGGGGGCTTGATATTCGACTTAATTAGGGTTCAATTACTTTCATTACCCCTCCTAGGTCGTTTTTCCTCTACTTAGTTTATTTACGGCTTATTACGAGTTGTTTTAACCTAAGTGCGCGAGCTTCTGTTTTTTTTTTTTTAACATTTTTTGACAGAGAATTAAAGTGAAATTAAAAGCTACCTAAGCTAGGGTTTCGGAGGCAGAATTAGGTCAAATTTTGCTTACGTCCGTAGCCACGGACCAAACGTCCGAGACCACGGACCCCAGTTAACCTAAAATACAGAAAAGTCGAAATTAAAGGAAAACAAAAATTTGCAAAGTCCGGGGCCACGGACAGGATGTCCGTGGGCCCGGACATTATTAGAAAAACCTAAATTTTGAATTTTTAAAATCCCGCCGCCGTCCGTGGGTGTCCGTGGTCTCGGACAACGCGTCCGAGGTCCCGGACCATAGGTCCGAGGTCACGGACCACCCACGGACAGGGGTTTTCAGAAGGTTCCCGAGGTGTTTTGAGCTCAAATTTTATGGGTGTGTAGCCTGAAAGATGTACAAGACGTTAGTGATTGAAAGTTTTCAATTTGAATTCGAATTAAGCACGAAACTTAGCAAACAAGTTATCTGACAGAGGCTTAAATAAACAGCAATACAGAAGCCTACGAAGGTTAGTTTGAGCCCAAATTTTGAGGCAAGACAGATAATACCGTGGTGAATCAGGAAGTGGAGTTTCTACCTGTTTTACCTTCGGATTCACAACGTTTCTTCACACCGGGACTCGTCGAGTGCTCCGTTGATGGCAGACCCGAGAGGATTTCGACCCAAGCTTCTGGTTGTTGGTTGTTCTTGCTGTTCTTCACGTTTTAGAGGTGTTTTTGTGAGGTTTTGATGATTATTGGTGCTTTGGGGATTGGAAAATGTGTTTAGATGGTGATTTCGGGGGATTTTCAGTATGATTTGGGTGGCCGGGTGTTGGAAAACGTGAGAGAGAGAGGGGAGGCCGTGTTTTCTGACTCTCTAGGGTTCTTCGGTATGTGAGGTTCTGATTTTATCCAAAAACCTATCCCCTTATATAGACTTCCTTAAAGATAAAGAGAATCTAGTAAAAGTAAGATTTTTCGATATTTTAACTAAACAACTTCCCAAAGGAATTTTGCTATGAAATTTTAACCACATGTCAAGAATGGATATTATGAATTTTCTGAGGTGGAAACGAATTTTTTAAATGCTGGAGCATTTTTAAATTGAATTTCTCGTCAGATTCAATCAGAAATTGCTAGAAAATTATTGGAAATTCGAAAAATCAAAATTCCAACGCCATTATGCTTAAAATGTCATCCTCTATCATGGGTTAAAATATCAAAGCATTTCGAGCTGATTTGGGCACCCTTTGGAGGAGAGAGAAAGCCTATAGGAGAACTCAGAAGCCTTAAAAATTACGAAAACGCCCCTGACAATGACGAAGCTGCTCCTCAGGCCCTGGAACACGCCGATCGGGCCGGAGTCTCTTACTGTTTGATGGAGATGGCTCTCACAACCTCGTAGGCCTTAACCAGGGGGTCAAAATTTTGGGTATAACAGATTGCCCCCCGTCAACTGGACTTTGTAACGAATGTGAAAAGTCTGGTTGATGCTTGAGTGGTGCCCCAAAATTTTGGACTCCACAGAATCCTCCACGTTGTGTGAAACCGGGTTAACGATGCCCAGCTATTCGGAGGCGCTGACTACCTACGCTACAAAACATTGTCGAGCTATTCTAAGGCGCTGACTTCCTAAAGGTAATAGTGAAGTAATGTCAGACTATTCTAAGGTGCCGACTACCTATAAGGATGATACGATGTCAAGCTATTCTAAGGCGTTGACTACCTGAAATGATGACATGCTGTCGAGCTATTCTAAGGCGCTGACTACCTAAAGTGATGAAAATGATGTCAAGCTATTCTAAGGCGCTGACTACCTAAAGTGATGAAAATGATGTCAAGCTATTCTAAGGCGCTGACTACCTAAAGTGATGAAAATGATGTCAAGCTATTCTAAGGCGTTGACTACCTAGGATGTGAAAACTGGATGAAAATGCAAGAATGCTGAAATGCTAATGATGCAAAATGATGCTGATGCTGGTGATGATGCCGATGGTGTTGATGATGTTGATGATGCTGATGATGATGATGATGCTCGGATGCTTCTGGGGGACCGAAACCCGTGTCGATGCTCCTGGCTGGACCCAATGTGGACTTATTGCCATCGCCCCCCAAGCCGGTGTGCAGGGATTATCCCTGGGGACTTATTGCCTTTGCCCACCATTCGTTGATCCCAAAATAAGTTGACAATCCGCAAAAGGAGATTTATTTGCCATCACCTCGCCAACTTTCTGTCTGCCAGGTCCCTTCTGTGACGCGCCTGGGTAATGCAGCTAGGTCTTATGACGAGCCTATATGAAGGAGATGAATGCAATGTGTTTGATGAGAATGGGTAAGCTAAAGGGTAACTCTAGGTCTTACTACGAGCCTAAGGGAATGCAACTAGGTCTTATGACGGGCCTAAAGGATGGTTCTAGGTCTTATGACGAGCCTAAGGATGGGATCTAGGTCTCATGACGAGCCTAAAGGATGGATCTAGGTCTCATGACGAGCCTAAAGGATGGATCTAGGTCTTATGACGAGCCTAAAGAATGCAACTAGGTCTTATGACGAGCCTAAAGAATGGATCTAGGTCTTATGACGAGCCTAAAGGATGGATCTAGGTCTTATGACGAGCCTAAAGATGGATCTAGGTCTTATGACGAGCCTAAAGAATGGATCTAGGTCTTATGACGAGCCTAAAGAATGGATCTATGTCTTATGACGAGCCTAAAAAATGGATCTAGGTCTTATGACGAGCCTAAAGAATGGATCTAGGTCTTATGACGAGCCTAAAGGGTAGCTCTAAGTGAAAGTGAGTAAAATGTATGATGGGTCTAAATGGATGTAGAAGGATTAGGGTTTATGTCAAATCTGGAGATGGTGGGGCTCATGATGGGCCTATGAATGTTTGAGTGTGAAGATAGGGCTTAGGACGGGCCTGAGAATGTTTGATGTGGATGCAAGGGTTTATGCCTGTGGTGGGATGGTGGTGCTCAAGCTTTAGGTTTCAATTGGTGTTGTCATGGCAATTGTTGGAACCAACAATTGCCCCCAATATTTTTCCTTAGGACGATCTGAGTTAGAGCTCATGGCAATTGATCGGAACGATCAATTGCCCCCAGTATTTTCTTTGATTAAATGCGCGAACAAGTCTCATCCTCACAGGGTCGAGGCTTATGCTTTGATGTGGTGCTTCCTAACCTACACTCGGCGTGTTTGGTGTTTGCACTCGTTTCTCACTTACAGTCACAACTTCTCAACCATTGAATTTGATATTTGTTAGATTTACGCGTTCAACCTGTTACTTTCACATGATCAGATACACAACTACTAAGTCGGAAGTCTTTTGAGCTTATAACATGGCCATGGGGTGTGATGAATGACAATAGGGTTTGGAGGGATGTTTAGATATGTGGAGCTTTAAGGGTGACCAAAGCTGCAACTTGCACCGTCTCTCGGACTTGTCTTCTTTGCCTTGAAGACGTTTGGCTACTTCGTGATGACTTCGCTTATGAACTTGGGACTTGGAACTTTTGGATTGTTCTTTGCATCTTTCCTCTTTCTTCCAATTTTGGATTTCTTCGAGGCTTTTCAGGTTTGCCTTTCTTTGAATCTCCTTTCCTTCGGGGTTCTTGTGTTTCCCGGTTTTGATCTTTGAGAGCTTTTTTATGTTAGCTCATTTTGGATCCTGTGTCACTTTGGGACCATTTGCGGATCGCTTCGTCACGCTGGTAGCGGTTCTGCTTCTTTGGACTTGTGAAGTTGTTGCTCAAAAGTCGGGCTCCTTGCTTCCTTTGGTCACCGGGTTGGTTATTCATCATTGCTGGCTTGTTTGTGGAGCTTGTAACATTGTGAAAGAGGTCATATATGAAAAGCTCAGCGGGGGTGCCTAGGGTTTAATGTCTGGGTTCACAAGCTTTTTGGCTGTGTGGTGCTGTACCTAGGTGCTTCGTCATCCCTAACAGTTGTGTATCTGTTCTTTGTTACTTTTCACAGGTTTAAACGTAAATTTACAAATTATCTCCTTCGGTCGGAGTCATGCCGTTTACCTCACCTTTGAATGTGGCCTCTCTGGAGTCGTGTAAAAGTGACACGCTCTTTCGCTCTTGGTTTCACCGCTCAAGGCACTCTCGCGAAGTGTACACTCAGAGACCTGTTTGCACATTTAAACAAAAGAAATAAACAAACGTTATCGTTCCTCAACTCAGATTGCCCCCAGTATTGATTTGGGGTTTGTGACAAGCCTTTTGAATACCCAAGTTATTTGTGGAAAGTGGTTGTGTGGAATAACAATGGTGAGTGGTGATGGGGTGATCTAGTGGAGCAAATTTTTGGTTTTATGTATTCGGTGAAATGTTGAGAAAGTGGAGTGGTGAGACACATGGGGTGTATATGATGCAGGTGGTATTTGTACGAGGAGTTGTAGTGAGTATGGACGGAGCGATGAGGTTGCCTTTTTTTGTTTTGATTGGAAAATGCTTTGCATGGAAATTATGAAAATGGAACCATGTATTATTCAATGTAAAAATAACGTTGGAAACTACAAACTCGGGAGAGCTACCAAGAATAGTAAAGGGGACTAACTACTATGAAAGCCAAAAGGTGACTAATAAAAGAAATCTACCTAATTGAAAAGCAAAACAGTACTTAAAGACTACAAACTCTAATAAGACTCGGGCATGGATGCCCTGCCTACACCCCCATGTCCTTGAAATTGATGCCCTTGATCGATGAGATCTTGGATCGCGTGTCTCAAAGCCTTGCAAGCATTGGTATCATGGCCGGGTAATTGGTGGTACCAACAGAACTGACTTAGATTCCTTCCTTTTTGAGGGTCCCCAGGTCGGGGAGTGAGAGGCTGTAGCATGTTTCGTTCCTGGAGCATTGCAAATGTCTGGCTTAATGGTTGGCCAATGTCTGAAAATTCTCTCCGACGGTAGCTCTGTCGGGGTGGTTCAACTGCTCCAATGATCCAACCTGGTTCTCTTTGACCGGCATTCGCCTCATGCTGCCTAGACCTTTTCCGGGTGCAACTTTGGATGCAAGCTGTTGTCTCATTGTCCGGTTCTATCTTCTCAATTGTCGTTCTGAGTTCTGCGGCAATCTCCTCGACATTCCCTTGCAATCCTTGGGCTCCACAGGAGCCGATTTTAATGCGGTCGTGAAGAGAGCCAAGAAGCCTACCCACTAGTCCATCCTGAGCTTGACGTCTGGCCTCCAGGGAAAGGGCCTTTGCCTTCATTTCCTCGATTGCTGCGATGTAGTTCGACTCCATGGCATCCCTGACAGCACCATGTCTCCGTTCCATAGCAGCCATCATGGCCTCTAGTTCAGCTCGACCATTCTCTCTTGTATTAGCGGCTCCAAGAAAGCCCGCATCCCGAGAGTTGATCCTGTTTCTCAACTCTTCTACGGCTTCCTCCATGGCTTTTAGCCTAAGCTCTATCTCTGCCATTCTATCCTCCGTTGTAACTGGCCTTCCTTTTCCCTCCATGCTTGTGATGACAGCTTACCTGTTTTCAAAATACTATCTGTCAGAAAATAAAAGAGGAACGGACTGAAGTTCTGGGCCAGGAAGGAGTACTTGGTAAGATGGCGTTCTAATTTAGAGCTTGTTTGAGTCAAGTAATTCTGATTAGGCCTAAAAGATGACACCTAAACCTAGAAAATTGGGCCAAAGCCCGAGTTAAAAGCTTTCCTACACCAGAATGGGCCTTGAAACGAAGAGGCCTGATGGAATTTCATGGAATGCTTTAGGTGGATTTATTTTCATGGGCCTAGAACTAAATCGATAATTCAAGTTGGGCCGAAAGAGAAATCACCTAAGTCTAGGCTTTTGGGCCAAAGCCCAAACGACTCACAAATTAAACTAAACGGGGCCTCTGGGCCGCAAACACATGGTGCTGCCGATTCGGGTTGGGCTAGGTTGACGTAGGAGAAGTTCCTATCAATCTCTAGGCTGGGAAGTGGGCCGATCATACAAGCAGACAAGGCCCACACAAATTCAACATGTCCTCACTTGACGGTTAAATCAATTTGGGTATGGATCGATCCGGAGAGGTGCTTGGGGCTTGGGCCCAGGTCACCACAAAGGAATAGGGCTTGCACGCTATTCTCTTTGGGCTTCCCCACTTTTTTCACATCACTATTAAGTGTGCGTCTACGGCCGGGTCTTTGAATGACCAAACATTGGGCTTGGTAAGGACACTGCCAGGAAAACGCTTGGGGCTAAAGCCCAGGTATTAAGGGGATGTGGTTAGACGACACCCTCCTCTTTTCCCCCGCTTATTCACATCACCTAAAAGGTGTGAGTCCCTGACAGGGGACCCTCAAACGGGTCCCGGGGTGAAATCGGTTTATGTGGACCCTCGCTCTCATATGATGCAAAAGTACAGAAATTTAATTGCGCACAAAAGTAAACAAACAATGTAATAAAGCCATAAATAAGCATTTTCAAGTTAAGCCCTCTTTCTTAAAATTAAACAAGTTAAAATTAAGAATTTATCCCCAGCAGAGTCGCCAGTCTGTGAGCCTCGATTTTAAACCCTATCCTATGTTGATTAAAGTGATTAGGATCTAAACGGGTTTTAGGTCCACTTATAACCTAAGATTAATAACTATGTCATAACAATAATTATTAAAACCTAAGCTAGCTCACTGGAACCTATTATGAGTCGCCACCTAATTTTAACCTAGATCAAATTAGGAAAGGAGAGTTCGGGTTCGGGGGCTTGATATTCGACTTAATTAGGGTTCAATTACTTTCATTACCCTCCTAGGTCGTTTTTCCTCTACTTAGTTTATTTACGGCTTATTACGAGTCGTTTTAACCTAAGTGCGCGAGCTTCTGTTTTTTTTTGTTTTTAGCATTTTTTGACAGAAATTAAAGTGAAATTAAAAGCTACCTAAACTAGGGTTTCGGAGGCAGAATTAGGTCAAATTTTGCTTACGTCCGTAGCCACGGACCAAACGTCCGAGACCACGGACCCCAGTTAACCTAAATATACAGAAAAGTCGAAATTAAAGGAAAACAAAAATTTGCAAAGTCCGGGGCCACGGACAGGATGTCCGTGGGCCCGGACATTATTAGAAAAACCTAAATTTTGAATTTTTAAAATCCCGCCGCCGTCCGTGGGTGTCCGTGGTCTCGGACAACGCGTCCGAGGTCCCGGACCATAGGTCCGAGGTCACGGACCACCCACGGACAGGGGTTTTCAGAAGGTTCCCGAGGGTGTTTTGAGCTCAAATTTTATGGGTGTGTAGCCTGAAAGATGTACAAGACGTTAGTGATTGAAAGTTTTCAATTTGAATTCGAATTAAGCACGAAACTTAGCAAACAAGTTATCTGACAGAGGCTTAAATAAACAGCAATACAGAAGCCTACGAAGGTTAGTTTGAGCCCAAATTTTGAGGCAAGACAGATAATACCGTGGTGAATCAGGGAAGTGGAGTTTCTACCTGTTTTACCTTCGGATTCACAACGTTTCTTCACACCGGGACTCGTCGAGTGCTCCGTTGATGGCAGACCCGAGAGGATTTCGACCCAAGCTTCTGGTTGTTGGTTGTTCTTGCTGTTCTTCACGTTTTAGAGGTGTTTTTGTGAGGTTTTGATGATTATTGGTGCTTTGGGGATTGGAAAACGTGTTTAGATGGTGATTTCGGGGGATTTTCAGTATGATTTGGGTGGCCGGGTGTTGGAAAACGTGAGAGAGAGAGAGGAGGCCGTGTTTTCTGACTCTCTAGGGTTCTTGAGTATGTGAGGTTCTGCTTTTATCCAAAAACCTATCCCCTTATATAGACTTCCTTAAAAAAGATAAGAGAATCTAGTAAAAGTAAGATTTTTCGATATTTTAACTAAACAACTTCCCAAAGGAATTTTGCTATGAAATTTTAACCACATGTCAAGAATGGATATTATGAATTTTCTGAGGTGGAAACGAATTTTTTAAATGCTGGAGCATTTTTAAATTGAATTTCTCGTCAGATTCAGTCAGAAATTGCTAGAAAATTATTGGAAATTCGAAAAATCAAAATTCCAACGCCATTATGCTTAAAATGTCATCCTCTATCATGGGTTAAAATATCAAAGCATTTCGAGCTGATTTGGGCACCCTTTGGAGGAGAGAGAAAGCCTATAGGAGAACTCAGAAGCCTTAAAAATTACGAAAACGCCCCTGACAATGACGAAGCTGCTCCTCATGGAACACGCCGATGGGAGACCGAGAAAGGGAGTGAGCCCTTTGAAGGTGTCTTGGGGGAGCCGGATCTCTCTTACTGTTTGATGAGATGGCTCTCACAACCTCGTAGGCCTTAACCAGGGGGTCAAAATTTTGGGTATAACCATGTGTTACTCATCAAACTCATTCCTAATCTAGCCAAACCACAAGGGTTCTACCAGCACACATACAAAATCTTAGTACGCCATTACTTCCTCAATCCACATTACTAATGCACATACACAATACACTTGGCTCTAAGGCCTACAATTCACATACTAATCCTCAAATACTCAAAACTTCATGAACTTCCATACTGTACATTAGTTTGGGTTCTTTTATTTGTTTACCCATTCTCATTATCCCAATGCATTAATTTACCATCCAAGAAAGAATTCTTACCTTAAGCTCTTATTTCCTTCTTCTTCTTCATTTCTCTCCTTCTTCTCTCTTTCTTGCCCAAATCGGCCATATGGGGAATGGATTACCAAACTCCATTCCCATCACCCAAAGCACATAAAACAAGTGCAATTAAATTACTAATCCTTAAATTAATGCTAATTCATTAAAGTGTTAAAACACAATTTCTAGGGTTTACCTTTTGAAGCTTTTAAGAGGGGTTTTAGCCCTGGGTTCAAGAGGTGAATCCACCACCATTGCAAGGTTGATATTATGCTCAAAAGGGAGAGAGAAAACAAGGCATTACAAAGAGGCAAAAATCGGTTATGAAGCAAGGTGGAGAAAACATGAGTTTTTTCATGTAGATTTTTACCTTGTTGGAAGAGGAGACTCCAAGCTCCATCATGGTGTGCTTTTCTTTTGAATGGGGAAAACCCATGGAGATGAAACTCATCCTTTTCGAATTTTGAAAAGAGAGAATGATAGAGGAGAATGAGGGGATTACAAATATGTAATTATTTTTTGTGATTGGAGCTCAAATGTGGCTTGAGCATGAGGTAGAAGGAGGAGCTTCCATGGTTTAGAGGGGGAGCTCAAATCGCAGCCAGAGGAAGGAGAAAGAGGGAGTACGGTGGGGTAGAAGGAAATGGGAGAGAGAGAAGAAAAGTGAGAGGTGAGAGAGTATGTAGGGTACTTTTACCTTGTCACTTTATTTGCTTTTTGCTCTCTTATTTAATTAGCTAGTTACATGTGTGTGTGTGAGGGGTTATTTGGCTAGTAAAAACCGGCCCCCATATAGTATAATAGCTGGAGCGTTTTTTTTCCGTCTTTACAGGAAACGCTCGTTATTTTCCCTGGTTTAGATACCGTTCACTAACCGGGCCCGTTTTCCGGAATTCTCCGTTTAATTATTTTTATTAGTTATTAAGCTTCCATAAATGCTTAATAATTATTATTTAATGATTTATAATTTTTACGGGTCGTTTGACTACTTAAAGTCACGTTTCCGGGTTTTCTCGAGAAACGTGCTCTAAAGCTCTATTAGCGTTTTAATTCATTATTTGGATCCGTTTTCTTCGGGAGTTGTTCCCATATATTGTTTAGGCCTTATTAAGCCTTTAGAATCCATATAATACGCTAACCGAGGTCTCGTATCTCCTATGGTTATTTAATGCTTATTTAGCGTTTTTCGCCTTTTAAGCGTTTCTTTATTTCTATTGGATTTATTTTTCCTTACTGTTATTAATTAGGTACCATTAGGCCCTTAAATACGTATTAAGTTAATTTTAATCCCTGTATTTAAGTTCGGGGTATTTCAGTGAACTTAATCTAATTATTCTATGTTTCCACAGACTCCAGCTAGCTGATATCATCACCAAGGCATCACACATGGTTGCATTTGAGCTTTTTCGCACACATCATGGCATGACTTGTTCTAACTGAGGGTGGTTGTATCTTCTCTCCCTTCTGGAGGCAGAGTCTGGATACTCAGGTATAGTCGCTCTGGCACCAGACTCTCCTTGGTTAAGTAGTTCAACTAAACTTTGTCTACAAATGTTTCTTGAAAACCCGCAAGTTTTTTCATACCAATTCAACCAAAGCACCCACATCAATCATCTCACTATTCCTAAAACCCAACTCCATCGTCCGTGAAACCATTGCTACTTCGCCTTCACAATCAACCCATAAATTCTCCTAACCCTCAACCACTCCTACTCACTCTCCCACTCAAAGCCTAAAATCCTCCTAACAAAGCACCATTGCTATCCCAACTCCTGAAACCATCACTAAGCCTCTCATGCCGTCTCACCACACAAAGATCCCATCCACTCTGGGTCCATCATCACTAATTCCCACCTCACCACCTTACCCTACAACCCTAGTCGATTACCCAACCTACCTTGCCTAAGCTCCACTACTATCTCTGTTGAAGCCCTTGTCACTCCTACAAAACCCTCTACCACTGCCACTGGAGCAAAACCTACTACCTCTTACCACTTTAGTCCATCACAACCCCTTCCCTTCATTCGACCAAGAAATACTGCTAGAGTCAATCTGCAGAAAGAATTGGTATGACAAAAATACCCACGTAGTTGAAGTGAATTTCCAAAAAAAAGGAAAGAAAGAAAGATAGACATCCCATGAGAATGCTAAACCAAGCAAATTAGCATCATCTCTTCAACTTATAATCAATTTGAAGAAAGACTCTTGCCCAGACCACTACTTACAAGAGTGGAAGTCGCATGACTCTCATGTGCCCTTCACAGCAACGCTAGCTTGCGCGTATGGGTATGAATACTTTGGTAAATATGATTCGCTACCACGGTTAGCCACATAGCACTCTCTTGAGATTCAAAATAAATGGGTCAATACCAAGATGCAGACCAACTCCCTCACCCCATTTCCTAACCTACACCCCTGACCATACTTTTAACCTATCTCAAACTTTGTTTATCTTGGCGGTGTTTTTATCTAACTTTGGCAGACTTTGTCGGTTGGCTACTTAGCCATGTGATTGCTTTTGGATGTCAGGCAGACTCACCCTGTTTTGCCAGGTGATGTCAAAAAGGGGGAAAGTGGTGAAACCCATTCTTAGTAAGATGAATTAATGTTTCTGCTGATAGGAAGACTTGAATTGCACTTATGAATTTTTCCCTACTTGATGGTCAAGTAGACTGTTTCTGTTTAAGCTTAGTTCAATTCTAATATGCTCTTATCTTACTGGTCTTGTCTTAAATGACGTGCTCAAACTTAGGGGGAATATTAAACTAAGGGGGAATCAATCAGTGAGACTGGTTCTTCCAAGCTTGTTTGCTTGTATGTCTTTTTTTACAAGTTAACTCTTGCTACGAGATTCACTCGAGTGGTTTTTGGCATCATCAGCAAAAGGGGGGAAAATATGTGAAGATGTTAGAGTTTTATTGAAGATTGCCAAAGTCTAGCTGCTAGCAAGAGCTGGTATGAGAATTGATGTAATGAAAAGAGACTAAGCAAAGAGAGTATAAGCGAACAATAACTCCCACTATAGAGAACAAGTCATCCAGAGCCTACCCACAGACAAAGAGTCACGACAGACGTAGTTTGGTTGTCAGCCGACTTGATCTATCAAACGGTTTGCATTCATCTCATCTTATAAATGATGCTCAACTTAAGGGGGAAATTTATCTCATCTTGACTGAGTCGGTTTCCATTGCCATCATCAGCAAAAAGGGGGAAATTGTTGGAACCCAAGGTTTTGCTGATAATGGCAATAGAGCAAGTCTGGTAATAGATGAAGTATCATTGATAATAGCATCAGAGTAAGTCTGGGCGATGAAGGAGTCTGACTGCACAAGAAGTCGTTCTGTGATGCAAGATTCTCTTGGAAAGTTCTAGAAGCTGAAAGGTGAACCTCTATTATTAAAACGTGGAGAAATACAAGGAAATAACTGTCACACACGTTCACTTATGATCAGGCCTGAAAATCAAGGCGGTCAAGCTTAAAGAACGCCAGAACGAGTTCCACTGTAGATCTATTGAGATATTTTCTGCCCAATGTGTAGTAGGAGATCGTGGGACATCATTAAAACGTCAGTTTACACATTATGGAAGCGGAAACTTTGGGTATTATCAGTATTTAAGCACCTAGAAGTCATTTGTAATTGTTGGACCTTTTACTTCCAAATTTCCTAGAGAGAGAAATTCATATTAAGAGAGAATTCATTTTTGAGAGATTTTCATGACTTAGTCATTTTAGCTTAGGTATTTATTACCTAAAGAGCACAAAAAACACTCATTTTATTCCTTATTCTGCATTGATCTATGTCTAGAGTAGATCAAGTGTTGGATGAGACAGAATACCTCCATCGAATCCTAAGATAAGAAGCTAGGTTGTAATTCACTTTGAATTTCAATATAAGCAGAATCATATCTTGTTAAGTTTATACAAAAGCTTCTGTGTAATGCCCCTATTAACCATAAATACAGTGGAAATAAAACTCTAAGGCGATTACAGACCATCGGGTTCCAAACACCCGGCACCAAACCTCACCAATTACAACTTACAATCTACAAAAGCTACGGTCTGAACTCGAGAAAAAGTTAACACAACATAATAGAAATTAAACATATTCTCTCTCCACAAAACCTAGTCCCATCCCAAACGCTCATTCTCTTCGTGGCCACCTGTAAATCAATTCGTACCTGCAAGATGAAACCAAGCAGCCCACCCCGAAAGGGGCGGGTCAGTTCCCTGGAATGGAACTGGTACAATTCTCCAAAAATAAACTTATAAAACATAACTCTTCAAAATAAACAGTAACATGAAAACAACTCTTAAAAGTAAAACAGAGATAAAGCACATCAAAACAATCAAGTTAAAGAGAAAAGAAAACAAGTCAAAGATAGAGATAAAGATAAAGAACTTCCAAACCAAGTCATCCACTTAAGTAGTCACACCACATAGTTAGCAAGCATCCATTGTTGATGTTAGAACCAATTCCCGTTAGGAGTAGAAAAACCCAGATAGCCACAAAGGACTAGGAATGATAAAGTAGATCCAAGAACCAAGAACTCGAGAGTGGAATAATTCAACTGGGAGAGATGGCCCCCACCGCCAATCACGTCCTTTTAGGACAGGGGATATACAGCCCCTCACTGTTAAATATCAATGCCCCTATGGGCGAGGGATATACAGCCCCCTACTGTCAAATATCAATGCCCCTATGGGCGAGGGATATACAGCCCCCTACTGTCAAATATCAATGCCCCTATGGGCGAGGGATATACAGCCCCCTACTGTTCACATTAAAGACGCGCGCACGTCGAAGGAAAGATTTCCAAGATTGACCTTTTCCAAATCCCCACTAGATCACCAACTACCTAGAGCAATACCAAAACACTCAGTCCTACAGAGTGCAGAAGCGTAAACCCTAAGCAGTCAATGTCTAACGGGACACCAAATAGAAGGAACCAATACCCAAGTGAGTTCCACATCCAAGGCTCAGTTAGTCACACAAGCTGAGTCAGTCACACAACCATTTCCTTTTTTAGAAGTTCCTCTTAAAGCCAGTTAGCGTTTTCCAAAACATTCCACAAGTCAATCAGCCAAAATAACGTAGTACGAGAAACCGTACAAAACATTCCATAAGGTCCAAAACACAACAAGCTGAGTACGAGAAATCGTACAAAACATTCCATAAAGTCCAAAACACGTCAAGCTGAGTACGAGAAATCGTACCTGGGTAACGTTGTAGCAGTTCTAATCAACTTGCGCAAACAATCAACAGTACTCTGTAGAATATTAAAGGTAATCCATCATCAACCACTCGTAGCCTATGTTACGCTTAAATAAACTCCTTACTCTTATTTCAAAGTCTCAATTATCCTTTAAGCCCTCACTTAACCTTAATTCCCACATTAAAGACCCTAACAACATAAGGGCATTATACGTTATTCAATCAAGTCTTAGAATTTCAATAACAATTCTTAAGCACCATACTTTTACTCTTACTTTAGGACATACATCGTGTTATGACCAATGATGGGTTTTCTTAGAATACTATACTATTTTTTCACATTTATTGACTGTGTATCTTTATCAATATCTACTAGATAATCCATTATAACTAAGCCTTCCCCCTTAACTAAATTAAGATCTACATCCCGTATACTGAAATCGTAGTGTTGTAGATGCATTTTAGTATAACTTATTTGAGCTACTAAACTCAATTATCTTATCTTTAGTTCAGAATGGCCTTTAATTACAACCATCTATTAATCTTGTCATAAGTTGTTAAATTACTTTTCATCTTGAAATAACCATATTATAGTTAACTCAAACTTATCAAACTCTCACATTTAGTATCCACAAGGTATATTATTTACTTAACCATATCTTTATAATAAGGTGTTTTAAGATAACCTTTTATGTATCCTTACTTACATTTAATTCCCTAACTGGTTTACTTTTACACACATTCTCTCTACAGACCATGTACAATTCTTTTGTATTAAACTTCGTTAAACTCAAGTCTTAAATACATTTTATATGGTTTACAAAACCTAAGGTTTCAAAAGAATAACTTAATAAATTAATTTCCTTTATTGTATTTAGGATGGACATTATATCTTAGCATAAGGTAGAATTTATCAAAGAATTAAATTCTAGTTCGTAAGTGAAATTATCAATTACTTAATAAGATAATATATTCTGAACAATCTCCATACCTTATATTCAAATGACACATTAATATTTCCTATGACAAAAGGTAAATCAATATAATCTCTTATGTAACCTAGTTTCATCTAATTAAAGGTTTAAAGATTTTAAGTATCTAATTCCTATTTACAAACCTTCTTGTAAATTCTAACTACTAAATACATTACTTAACTATTTACTCACATCCTGAGTATTGGTATTAAATGTATTTATATGGCTTAACTAGTTGTAAGAAACTTAGGGACTATTATTTAGATTAATCTCCTAATCATAGTTTTATAGTTTTATATCATAATCCTTTTAATGATTTTATCTTAAAATATTAAGTTATTACTCAATACTATAAATATTAAGAAATAATTAAATCTAGACTTATTTATCCTCTTCACATGTAGATGTAAAAGTAACTCATTTATTTTACTATTGTTTATATAATAAGAACATTTAAATGTAAAAGTATTTCATTTATTTTATTATTAATTATATAACGAGATCTATTTGTGTAACACTTTATGTAAACTAATTACAAATATTCCCAAATTTCAACTTATTAATTTCTTAACCCAATTATAGATTTACATTGTGGACATTGACTAAATATATACATGTATTTTAATACTGTTTGTACTTAGAAATTCAAGGGTAACTAAAAACTCAATTCATAACCATAAATTAATACCACCTCATATAGTATTCTATTATTAGTATTATGTAGAGGTTTTATTTTAACTCATTAATTCCTTCATATTATATTGTATTTAATTATATTTAATATCTTTTAGACATATCCACAACTGATTTATGGTTTACAAAATAAAGTATTTCCCTTAGTTTTAGTTAAACACATTAGCTTCCATATTATATATAATAAATAAAATGTAGTTTAGTTAAATTCCTTGATTTAATATAAGTTTCTATTTATTTCTCTCATATAAATATATGTAACAATTTTTACTTCCCTTAAAGTTAATACCCAAAATATTTATAAACATATTGTATTAAATGTTAATTAGTCTTATTATATTTTCCCCAACCTATAAAGTTCATTAATCAACTATACTTTAATTTTTGAATACATTAAAAACTATATATTATAAGTTATTCGTATGAAAAACTCACAAACACAATTTTTAAAACCTTTTTCCGTAGCCCAAAAATTCCCAAACTTAATATACAGTAACTATAACATTTTAGACATATTATAAAATTTTTATTTCATAAAATATCTTTTTAATTTAGCCAAATAATTCCAGGAATCCCGTAACTTGTAAAAATCATAACTTATGTTTAAAAACTCGAAAACCGTAATAATTTACATCAATATAAACTAGATAAAATAAGGAATCTATGGTTAAAATTTCAAGTCAAAATACATTCGGGAAGATATTTAAATTAACCCAACAAGTTAAGACTATTTACTGGAATTTATTAAAACCCTTATAAACTAATTCTGGTATGTTTTAATCTCGGCCGTCCAATCTCTTAAGTCGAGATCGGACGGCTCCTGTACGTCGAGTTCGTCAGCGAACACATCTAACAGATCGAGTACTAAATCGCCTATAACTCCTAATCTACAGAACGAAATTGAGTGATTTTTGTTTCTATGGATTCGTAATCAAATTTCGGTTCTATTGGTACCGGTTTCCCCAATTATAATGCAGTATACATCCAGTTTCGAAATCAATTCGAAGGTTAGGGTTAGTTTCGATTTCAGAATTCAAATCGATTGCAAATCCTACAAATTCTCTTAATCTAACACGTAATTGACTAAATTGAGACATGGGTTAGATCGGTATTGAAATTTCGATTAGCAACATAGGAACAATTTGAAGAAAACTCACCAGATTGAGCGAATTTGGTGAATTCCAAATCGGAAACTGGAAAAAAACTCGAACTTTAATCAGTTCGTGGTGCCAACTTTGCGGATCTATAACTAGCAGTACAAAACGAGTTAGATAATGAGTAAGGGCTCATTGGAAAGAAGAAATGTAGATCTACGTATTGGTAGCAAGAACTAAACCTAACTCGCACCATAGAGAAAGATATTAAAGCTACAAAACACGAGTTTACCTCTCTGTTTCGGTGTTATTTTATGGGCTGTTGAAACCGAAACTTTAGAGCTCTATATCTCCCAACTGGTTACGAATCAGACTTGGGCATAAACACGAAAATTGTAGAGGGATTAGAGATCTTTACAACGAGCTAAAGAAATCGAATTTTGGTTGATTAACGAAGAAGTTATGATTGACGCAAGTTACCTAAAATCGAAGAGAAATCCGGAATTCTGGAAACAGCTTCGCAAGGTGGCTACTTTGGCTCGATTTTCCGGTTGACTCAGAAGGATTTAGGGTTTGTATGAGTAATGGTTGGAAAGAGGAATTGTAGGAGAAGAGAATGGTGAAGACGGCATGGAAAAATATTGAGAGATGTGAAAGTTATGGCCGTCTAAAGTTAGGGCAAAGTAAGGGAGTTCGGTTACGAAAATCAGGGAAGAAATTGGCTAAGTGTGGGCGACCCATTACAGAGTGACACGTGGCATCTCTTAAAATTTTGATTCAAAACTTCAATCTAGCATAACTTTGGCTAGGATGATCCGTTTTTGACGTTCTTTTTATCGATCTTCATGGTTTTTCATAACCTATTTATTGGTATAGGTTTCATGGCCTGGTTTGACCATTCTCAAAAAGTCAACTCTAGCAAGGCTTAATAAGCTTTAAGGTTTCTAGAATTTATATTGACTTTTGTGTTTCAAAACAATGTTCCAACACTTGCTAAAATCTTTATAATATATTTGGAGTGTTTAATAATTTCCCCAAGATTTTTGACTTATAAATCTTATTATTAAATTCATAATACTATACAATAATATATAATAATTAGGAGAAAACCCCTAAATAAATTTCACAACCCCATATAATAATTTAATATCATAATTCCATATAATAATTAATATTCATAATTCCATATAACAATTTAATACTTAATAGTATTATTAAAGGTTTAATAAAAGAAATCCCTAAATTAATTTAAATTAATTTAGGGGTATTTCATTCTGTGTTATCATCTTTACAAATACTTGTCCCCAAGTAGGGTTGGACTGAGACTAACACCTCAGACCTACTCGGTCAGCACCCCGATCCTATCTCCCTTGTAACACTAAAGCCTCAGAAACCTTGCACCAGGAGGGTCAAAATTTTGGGTATAACAGATTGCCCCCGTCAACTAGACTTTGTAATGGACATGAAGAGTCTAGTTGATGCTTGAGTGATACCCCAAAATTTTGGATCCTAAAGACCCTGCATGCCACTGATGACCGGCGGGTTATGTCGAGCTATTCTAAGGCACTGACTACCTAATAAGAAAGAGAAGTTGTTGAGCTATCCAAAGGTGCCAACTACCGGAAACAATAATTCGTTTTTGAGCTGTTCTAAGTCGCTGACTACCTAAATGATAAAAGAAAAATGGTGTCAAGCTATTTTAAGGCGCTGACTACCTAAAAGTGAAATGAAGTGATGTCGAGCTATTCTAAGGCATCGACTACCTAAATGTAAAAAATGAAGTGATGTCAGACTATTTTAAGGCGTTGACTACCTAAAAGTAAAGATGAAATGGCGTCAGACTATTCTAAGGTGTCGACCTCCTATAAGTGAAGATGAGATGATATGCAGATGTGGGAATAATGCTGATGATGCCGATGTGCCAACGATGCTGATGATGCTGATGATGCTCAGATGCTTCTGGGGACTGAAACCCGTGTCGTTGCTCCTGGTTGGACCCATTGTGGACTTATTACCATTGCCCCCCAAGCCAGAGGATAACTCCTGGTAAAAACCTTGGGGACTTATTGCCATCTCCCACCATTCGTTGATCCTAAAATAAGTTGACATAACACAGGAGGATTTATTGCCATCATCTCGCCAACTTCTTTATCGCCAGGGCTATGACGAGCTAAGATAATGCAGGTAGGTCTTATGACGCGGCTATATGAATGAGATGAATGCTTTATGATGCAACATGTTTGATGAAAGCAGGTAATTCGTATGATGATAAAGAGTGATGCTAGGTCTGACTATGAGCCTAAGAGTGGTTCTAAGTCTTATGACAAGCCTAAGGTTGATACTTGGTCTCATGACGAGCCTAAGGTTGATACTAGGTCTTATGATGAGCCTAAGGTTGATACTAGGTCTTATGACGAGCCTAAGGGTGATTCAAGGTCTTATGACGAGCCTAAGGATGGAACTAGGTCTTATTACAAGCCAAAGGATGATTCTATGTCTTATGACGTGCCTAAGGATGGTTCTAGGTCTTATGACGAGCCTAAGGATGGCTCTAGGTCTTATGACAAGCCTAAGGTAGGTACTAGGTCTTATGACGAGCCTAAGGTTGTACTAGGTCTTATGACAAGCCTAAGGATGGTACTAGGTCTTATGATGAGCTTGAGAATGGTACTAGGTTCTATGACGAGCCTAAGGATGATACTAGGTCTTATAACGAGCCTAAAATGATTGAATGTAGGGTAGGTCTTATGATGAGCCTAGGGTTAAGTTCTTCTACTCGGGTGAGAATCCATATCTTTGAAGAATATGTATCTTCGGTTGAGAATCTGTATCTATGAAGAATCTATATCTTCGGGTTATGCAATGATAATGGTCTCATGCAAAAGATTGTGATGAAAAACGATTATGAAAATGCCAAACGTGGCGATGGTAAGGTGTATGTAGAGATTGTAAAATGCGATCAGAGTGTAAGTAGAAATCAAAATTTACAAGAAACTGCTGAAAAAGGTGCCAAACGTGGCAATGTTGAGGTGTTATACGGAAATGTCAAAATACAATCAAAGTGTATGTAGGAAACTTGTCCAAAACAAGAACCATTGGAAAAGCTGCTAAACGTGGCAATGTTTGAGGTAAATTTTGTCTTTTGAAAGATGAAGGTGAAATTATCATTTCCTAGCAAAAATTTGATTTACAATTTGTTTCTAGAAGATGAACACACCGTCAGTGGGAGTATGTGGTGTGAGTTATGGTTGGGAACTATGACTAGCATGTGGTGTATGATGTGGAAGTAAAGGGATTATGTGTGCCTAAGGTATGTGATGTGAAGGTAAGGGCTTATGTGTACCTGAGGTATATGATGTGGAGGTAAGGGCTTATGTGTCCTTGTGGTGGGATGGTGTTGAAGACCTAAGTTTTGCAGATGATTGCCTCCTCAGTCAAAGTAGCGATGCAGAAAGACTCGACGTTGTCACAAACTTACCAGCTCGAGTACCTCTGCAGAAGCATCTGTCCGCGTGTTCCTATATGCCAAGAAGCGCGACACTACTGAGTGGCTGCGGAAATCTCGGATAGTTGGGAGTGCACGCAAACGTGAGAACGTGACGCACAAGGAGCTCCATAACTCCGATACTTGCGGAACCAGCTCAAGGAGCCGTTTACATGAAGACTTTACCGAAGATTTAGGATATAGTTAAACAAGTATATAAGCATATGGTTGTATTTAGTTTATGTGGGTATTCGAGATTATTCAGAGAGAGAAACACCGCTTTTGAGAGAGAAAATATTCTTGAGAGATCTTAGTGAGATAGTGTCAATTAGCTTAAGTATTTATTACCTAGAGAGCACACATAGAACACTCCCCTTTACTCCTTGTTACGCATTGATCTAAGCCGAGAGTAGAGCTAGTGTTGGATGAGACATAGTTCCTCTGTTGAATCCCAAGATAGGAAGCTAGGTTGTAATTCACATTGAGTTTCAATACAAGCAAAGTCCTATCTTGTCAATTTAAAACAAAAGCTTCCGTGTTATTAGTTTCTGCATACGTTTATTCTTCAAGTAGAGTTGGTCTGAGACTAACACCTCAGACCTACTCGGTCAGCACCCCGATCCCATCAAGTGGTATCAGAGTCTGCGTTGGCTGACAAATCTCTCAAAATGGCGGATATCTCAAACACTAACAGAATGCAAGTGGAGAACCCAAAGCTAACTTCCACAAACTACAACATGTGGAAAAACAAGATGGAGTCACACCTCCAATCACTGAATCAACAACTCTGGACGGTAGTGACGAAAGGAAATTTCCCAGTACCTGACGGGAAAGATCCCAGTTCCTATACCGCTGAAGAGCGCAGATGTGTTGAACTAAATGCCCAAGCCGTAAGAGTCATCTACACTAGTCTCTCTCCACCCGAAAGAAGAAGAGTGTATCACATCAAGGTAGCCAAAGACATCTGGGATCATCTTCGAGCTGTTCACGAAGGGAATACTGAGCTTCGAAAGTAAAAAATACAAGAACTGAAGATGGACTACGAAAACTTCATGGGAAAGCCTGGAGAATCCCTCAGCGACATGCTTGCACGATTCACTGAACTCACTGCTACTATGGAAGAGCTGCAGATTGGAGAGTCAAATGAAAATATCAATAACAAATTTCTGGATAGTCTGGGCGAGGAATGGACCGAAGTGTGATCTCTACGAAGGCGTCCAAAAGTCTAGAAAAATGGACTTTGACTGACTTGGGATCCTATCTTCAGTCCATCAACAAATACAAGATGAATATCAAAAATAGAGGTAATACTTCTCACTCAAACCATACTGTTTCTTTTTCCAATGTGAATCAAGCTTTGCAGGTAAAGACTACACCCAGCCAGACATCAGCTCACCAGAATGAGTCATTCCACTATGAGACTACCTCTCCAAATCAGGATTTAATCCAACAGCTTCGGGACACTCTGATTGATGGCATAATAGAGGAAGGATCAGCGAACACCTTCGAAGATATGGCCATGCTGGTCAAGAACTTTAAGAGATTCATGCGAGATCGATCAGAAAGGAACAGTCCAAACAGGTTCAGTCAAAATCAAAACCGACAATATCAATCCTACAACCGTAATCAGCAAGGCACTATTGGAACTGGAGACCGAGTATGCTTCAAATGCCTGAAGTCAGGGCACTACGCCAACAACTGTCTTCTCAAGAAAAAAGATGATCGTGAGCAATCATCACTGATAGCAAATTCAGCATGGGGAGACTCTGACTCAGAAGAACCTGAGATGGGAACGTCAAGCCTAATCTGCCTTATGGCTCACAAAAGCCAGGTATGCAAGAGTCCCTCTTCAGAGGTAACTGAATATTTCATAGACTCATGTGCTATTCTCTTTAGATTTATCTACTACATAGCCCAAATCATCCTGAATTTGAATTAACTGAAGAACAAGAAAGAATAGCCTCTCTTTACGAAGAAATTCATGTGCTAAAGGGTCATGTCAACAACGATCATCTTAAATTGCAAAAATCTGAAGAAAAGGCCGAAAAACTTGAAAGAGAGTTAAGAGATGCTCACAATCTCATCAACTCCTTAAAAACCCAAGTTTCTTCCCTACAGAAAAATCGTTCCAAAATTCCACAAAAGTTCTTCAAACCAATCACCTTTGTTCGTGAGGTTGCTGCCATGCAAAAGCCAAAATTCTTTGAAAACGAACTCCGTGAGTCAAAAGAAAGACAAGTTCGACTTGAGAAAGAGGTCGATTCCCTGAATATCGCCCTTAAAAAGGCACGGATGGAATCGGTCTCATCATCTAATCCTCCTCACTGGCTGAAAAACAAAGGCAAAGTTAATCTGCCGAAAATGGCCTCAAAACCCAATGATCTTCAAAGAAGGAAATTCCAAAAAGAAAAATTTGAAAACAAATTTCGTTGGCAAAAAAAGTATGTTCATCTACCTTCTTTACTAATTTGTGGTTACTGTGGCTACGACGGACACATTCACTCATCGTGTCATAAGCTTGGCAAAGATTTATCTTTCAATATGCAACTTTACATACTCTGTCTAAAGCACGACATCGTCATAGCTCTTTTTCAAAGAGGGAACCCAAGTTCGCCTGGGTTCCCAAGTCTAACTTCTATCTTGTAGGGAGAGACCGTGGACAATGACTCTTGGTTTCTAGATAGTGGATGCTCACGACATATGACAGGAGACCCTGACAAGTTCACGACTCTCTCTCAACACCATGGGGGAAAAGTCACTTTCGGCGACAATGCTCATGGTGAAATCATTGGTATTGGAACCGTCGGTAATCCCTCTCTTTTAAGATAGAAAATGTTAATTTAGTAGATGGACTTGGACACAGCCTTCTAAGTATCTCTCAAATATGTGATCTCTCTAATGTTGTTCTTTTCTCGGCCTCTGACTGCAAAATCTTTGACGAGTAAACAGGTCTTCTGAAAGCCACTGGTATAAGGGTGAACAATCTTTACAAGTTATCTCTTGAAAACCCTAACCTAGATGGTACTCTTTGTCTTAGTGTACAGGACAAGAATATTTCCTTATGGCACTCGTCTAGGTCATGCACACGGCAAACTACTAAACAAAATCAAAAACAGAAATCTTGTAGTGGGACTTCCTCAGACAAACTTCTTCAGACCGACACCCTCTGTCCTGCGTGCGTACAAGGGAAACATTCTAGAACAAGCTTTCCAGGTAAAACAGAAATGTCTACATCATCTCCGCTGGACATGCTACACATGGATCTATGTGGACCAATGCGTGTTCAAAGCAAGAGTGGTAAGAAGTACGCTCTAGTCATCGTCGATGACTATTCGCGCTGGACATGGGTACTCTTTCTTAAGAACAAGTCGGAAACATTTTCTGAATTCGAAACTTTGTTCAAACTGATTACTAACAAACTATCCACCACTATCAAGACAATTCGATCTGACAACGGTACAGAATTTTGCAATATCCAGTTTTCAGAATTTTGCAGGACAAAGGGAATCATGCATCAAACGTCAGCTGCTCGTACTCCACAACAAAATGGAGTTGTAGAACGAAAGAATCGCACCCTAGTAGAAATGGCAAGAACAATGCTCATTGATAGTAACCTTCCAGCCTCATACTGGGCAGAAGCTATCAACACTGCAGCATACATCCTAAATCGAGCATTAATTCATCCATTCATCAGCAAAACCCCATATGAAATTATCAAAGGCCGTCCTCCTTCAGTAACACATCTACGGCACTTTGGATGCAAGTGTTTCATACAGAACAATGGAAAAGACAATCTCGGCAAGTTTGCTTCTAAGAGTGATGAAGGAATCTTCCTTGACTACTCATCACAAAGTAGAGCTTACAGAGTACTCAATAAACGTACATCTTGTCTTGAAGAAAGTCCTCATATTCGTTTTGAAGAGCTCTCTAACTCTAGCAACTGTGAACACAACCCAAATGAACCACACGAAGATGCCTTAGATACTACCTTCATTGAAATACCAATAGCTACCATCCCTGCACCACAAACACCTCTTGTAACAGATTCATCCTCCGACGGTGATGACGACCCTGATGACTCATTCAAGGATGCCTCACCTACTCCCACACAGGAACCACTACCTCCCCCACAAAACACAATGACAACCACACCTAACAATCACCAAACACCAGATCCCTCCACTAGTCTTCCATCAACCTCCGCAAGAAAATTTCAACAAGCCTCCGCTCACCCAATTACTCAAATCCTGAGTGATCCATCCAAAGGCGTTCAAACACGTAGTGAGATCCATCAGAATCTCTGTGCCTTCAATGCTTTTCTATCCACAATCGAACCTAAGAATGTCCACCAAGCTCTATAGGACCATGGCTGGATACTCGCCATGCAAGAAGAACTACATTCTCTGCAAAGACACTCTGTCTGGCGACTTGTTCCGTGTCCAACCAACCATAAACCAATTGGTACCAAATGGGTGTTTCGCAACAAGTTAGATGATCAAGGGAATATCTCTCGCAACAAAGCTAGACTGGTAGTTCAGGGATACGCTCAAGCTAAAGGAATTGATTACGATGAAACTTATGCTCCAGTAGCTCAAATTGAGGCAATTCGAATACTCGTGGCCTACGCAGCTCATCGAGGTATAAAGCTCTACCAAATGGATGTAAAAACTACATTTCTACATGGATACATCGACAGAGATGTTTATGTTGCTCAACCACCGGGTTTCAAAGATCCACATCACCCGGAGTATGTCTACAAGTTAGATAAAGCGTTATATGGCCTGGAGCAGGTACCTCGGGCATGGTATGAGCGTCTTTCATCTTACTTATTGTCCCATGGATTCATTCGAGGTAAAGTTGACAAAACTCTTTTCACTCTCACCAAAGGTGAAGACATACTCATTGTGCAAATATACGTGGATGACATAATTTATGGATCCACTATTCCTAAACTATGTTCATTCTTTTCTGATCTCATGAGTAAAGAGTTTGAAATGAGTGCTCTTGGAGAATTAAAATTCTTTTTAGGTCTTCAAATCATTCAACAAGAAAACGGGACTCAAATTCATCAACAGAAATACATTCACGAGCTATTAATAAAATACAAGATGCAGGATTCAAAAGCCACACCCACTCCAATGTTAGCAACAGAGAAACTACATCTGGATGAAAAAGGAATTTCCGTTGATGCTACATTATACAGAGGTATGATAGGTTCACTCCTTTATCTAACAGCAAGTAGGCCTGACATTCTCTACGTTGTATGTCTCTGTGCAAGATTTCAGGCAAACCCAAAAGAATCACACCTACAAAGCGTAAAGCGAATCTTTCGCTATCTAAAAAGCACCCAAGACATTTACCTCTGGTACCCAAGTACTCCTGATTTCACTCTAATGGGGTATAGTGATTCTGATTTTGCAAGCTCCTTATAGATAGAAAAAGCACGTCTGGTACTGCACAATTCTTGGGACTTTATCTTGTCGCCTGGAGTTCAAAGAAGCAAAACACGGTAGCCCAGTCATCCGTCGAGGCCGAATATGTCTCCGCCGCTGCTTGAATGCACAGATACTCTGGATACATCAACAATTACAGGATTATCTCATTCCTCCTACTTGTACTACAATTTTTTGTGACAATAATAGTGTTATTGATTTATGTAATGAAATACCCCGAACTTAAATATGGTGATTAAATTATTTTAATATGGTATTTAAGGGCCTAATAGTTCATAAGTAATTTTGGTAAGGGAAATAAATCCAAAAGAAATAAAGAAACGCTTTAAAAAGCGAAAAACGCTAAATAAGCGTTAAATAACCATAGGAGGTACGAGACCTCGGTTAGCGTATTATATGGTTTCCTAGGGCTTAATAAGACCAAGATAATATATGGGAACAACTCCCGAAGAAAACAGAACCAAATAATGTAATAAAACGCTAATAAAGCTTTAGCGCACGTTTTTCGAGAAAACCCGAAAACGTGACTTTGAGTGGTCAAACGAACCCGTAAAAATTATAGTTCATTAAATAACTATAAATATACATTAATGGGGGTATAATAACCATTAAAATTAAAGAAACGAGAAAAATTCCGGAAGCGGGACCGGTTAGTGAATAGTACCTAAACCGGGTAAAATATCTAGTGTTTTCTGTAAAAGACAAAAAACGCTCCAGCCTGTAACAGTTATGTGGGCCGGTTTTTAATTGTGAGACAGCCCTCTCACATACCAAGTAAACTAGAAAGAAATAAAGGAAAGAAAGAAAGAAAAGTAGAAAAGCAACCCCACCCTCTCTCTCCTCTCTCATTTCTCTTTTCTTCCTTCTCTTTCCTCTCTTTCTTCTTCCTCCATCGTTTTTCTCCCCTCTGGTAGCTGCCGATTCCTTCCTCCTCCCTTGGCTACTCCATCTTCTTCTCCATGCTCCACCTCCATGTGAGCTCCAAATGCAAAACAAATTACATATTTGAACTCCCCTTAACATTCTCTACAATTCTATCTTTTCAAAATTCAAAAAGGAAGAACTTCATCTCCATGGGTTTTCCCCATTCAAAGAGAAAATGGTTCCAAAGTAAAGCTTGGAGTCTCCTCTCTCCATTAAGGTAAAAATCTCCATGAAAACTTCATGTTTTCTCTATCTCTCTTCATAACCGATTTTTACCCCTATGTAATGCCTTGTTTTCTCTCTCTCTTTTGAGCATCGATTTCACCTTGCAATGATGGTGGATTCTTCTTCTTGAACCAAGGGCTAAAACCTCTCCTAAAAGCTTCAAAAGGTAAACCCTAGAAATTTGTTTAAAAACATCTCAATGAATTAACATTAATGTAAGGGTTAGTATGTTAATTGCACTTGTTTTGTGTGTATTGGGTGTTGGGATGGATTTTGGCAACTCCATTCCCATTTGACCGATTGGTGCAAGAAAGAGAGGAAGAGGAGAATTGGAAAAGAAAGAAGGAAATTATAAGCTCAAGGTAAGAGCTCCTTCTTAATGTTTAATTTTAATACATTAGAGTAATGGGAATGGGTAAACAAATAAAAGAACCTAAACTATTGTATTAATATTGTGGTTGTGGAATTTTGAGTATTTATGAGTTTGTATTTGGATTGTAGGCCTTAGAGCCAAATAAATTGTGTTTGTGTATTAGTATGGTGGATTGAGGAAGTAGTGATGTAGTGGTATTGTAATTGAGGAAGTTTTGGTGTATTGAGATTTTTGTATGTGTGCTGGTAGAACCCTTGTGGTTTGGCTAGAATAGGGATGAATTTGATGAGAAAGGATATGTGTGGATAAGTAAGGAAAGTAGGTGAGCTATGGCAAAATTTTAGTAGGAATTGTGCATTAAGAATGACTTGGTGAACGGGAGAACCAAGGTGTGTATTGGGATTTAGTAGAGATGATTTAGCAATGATAAGTGAGAAATACATAGACATTTAAGGGTTTAATTTACCTTATACTTACTTACTTTCAGGATAATATTACTCACTTATCGTATGTTTTTCCTAAGATTTATGTCTTGATATGAACTGATACATTTTATGTGTCAAATGCAGTAAAAAGTCTTGGAATCACATAGTGTATTTCACAAGCTTTCCAACGGAACAAACGGCGAGTGAAATGGAGTTAAAACGAAGAATCTGGAGCTTATCGAATTTGTAAGGGAAATATACACGTCCTTGTTTGCAACCGTGGAAATAAGGCCGGACAAGAGGACATGTGTCCGTGTGCTGTCCGAGGAAGAAAGGCTGGACATGAGAGTCTTGTGTCCGTGTGCTGTCCGAGGAACAAAGGGCGGACAAGAAGAGTTTGTCCGTGTCTTGTCCGGGTAACAAAGGGCGGACAAGAAGGTGTGCTGTCCGGGTAGAAAAGGGCGGACAAGAAAGAAGAGTTCGTGTCACGTCCGCTCAAGTTTGGCCGGACGAGAATAGCCGCGTCTGTGGCCTGTCCGTGGATAAAAGGCTGGACAACACAAAGACGTCCGCCCAAATATGGCCGGACACAAACAAGGACATGCAAACAGATCCAGAAATTATCACGACAGTTTTCTTTCGGCGTTGTCTACCCAGTTTTCTTCTTCATTTGCGGCGCCTGCAAACACATCCATCTACCCGATCAGCAATATCAGGTGCCGGCCGACACTCCCTAAATTCCTCACGTGGTGCACTCCTTAAATTCCTCACGCGTTGTCTCTGCCCTGTCTTCTTCCTCTTCCTTTCTTCTATAAAACCCACGCTCCTTCTGCTCAAATAAATAATCCCCGCCATCATCCATCGCTCACAGAATCGAACCACACCTACGATCCACTCCATCCTCTTATCCCCCACTTCTCCATTTTATTTTCATTCTTCATTCCACCACTCGACAGAACCAGGATTAAAAGAAGAGAAGAAAAGCAGCTAGAGCAGAAGCGAATCGCAGTCGTCTCCTCCGGCAGTCTCCAAAATAATGGCTATTTCTATCTTTATTTTCATCCTTGCTAATGTCTGAGTAATAAACTTAGCTTCCCGGGTTTTGGAAGCGAGCCTATTTTATATAATTGTGTTATGTAAGCTTTCCACTATAATTTATCTAAGCTGTATTTTGATTCTTGTCCGTAATGCGCTTTAATCTTCTTGTACAATTATTAAAGTGATATTTGTAGTTTCTTGTTAAAATGTGTTGTTGAGACAAGGTTCTAGACACAGGAAGTCAAAACGGGTTAACGACTAGAAGCGTATCTCGCCTATAGGTTAATCTGTCTCCAATAGGAATTGGTAATCAAGCGATTAATTAATAATGACTTGTGCAAGTATTGCGGCTTGTTATTTAAGTTAATCTGGGTTTATTGCACAAGGACCAGTCAATGAACTAATTAAGATTCCTGAGTTTATTGCTAAAGTGGGAAAGTTTATATTGATATAGTTGGACAAAATAGGTGAGCAGAACAACCCGGGATGCTTTTTAAAATTACAAAAAGATTTACAATTTCTATTTCTATTCTGTTTTGATTAATTGTTTTTATTATTATCTTATAAGTTAGTTTTCAATCATACTCTTTCAAAAAATGATAAAACCTGTTTACTAGAAGTCTCAGTCAATTTACTACACTATTAGTTATCCACAGCGAGGTCCCCAAGAGTACGACAACCCACAAATCCACTATTCCGCAAAACGATAGGTACACTGCCTAAGTTGTAGATGTAGTCACATATATCTC
Organism: Limonium bicolor; assembly: GCA_023374045.1. NCBI lineage: Eukaryota > Viridiplantae > Streptophyta > Magnoliopsida > Caryophyllales > Plumbaginaceae > Limonium > Limonium bicolor. The sequence goes on along the minus strand of CM041782.1, from coordinate 41,329,665 downwards.
CAACAAGTTTTTGGTGCCGTTGCCGGGGATCTCCAGCACGGTTAATTGATGGTTCTTAATTTTATTGAGATTTCTGTTTAGTTTTTTTTTCATATTTTATTTTATTTTATTTTATTTTCGCTTTATTTAATTTTACTTACTTTATTTGTTTTAGCAATTTTCTTTTATTTCTGTTTTATATCTTATTTGTTTTTTTCTATTTAGTTAATTTTGTTTTTGTGTTTATTTTCTATTTTTAGTTCTATTCTACTTGGTATTTTTATTTCTGTTTTTGTAGGATAGATACTGATTACGGAGAGCGGCTACGATGAGGTGAGAAGATTATTGATTGATTTGGAATGGACGCACATGCAAGAGGAGATGTCCTCATATCAAAGGTTGGTCAAGGATTATCAACCACCTCAACAATCAAATCGAGAGCCGTATTGGTGGGAAGTCAACCAGGCTAATACACAGTACAAAAAAGCTCAGTTGGGATATGACTACTTCAATCAGAATGAACAGCAATCTACACAAGTGCCAGACGAATTTTTCCCGAGTCAGGCCAAGCCGCTAGAAGAGATTCTAGTGGTGACTCCAAGGAGCAAAGATCGATTCGAGCCAGATATTCTTGAAGCTACAAGTTCTGATGAGGAGATAAAGAAACTTATCAGGACATTTTTCTCTGACGTTGAGTTAGAGCAAATGTCTGAAAGTTACAATTCTCTTCCATCTCCATCCCCAGCACAAGAGGAGCAATTAAAATCTGAAGATATTTTGTATAAGCCAGTCCGCGAGCTAGAAGAGGATTATCCTATTGAGCCTCATCAACCAGGAGAGGAAATTTACATCCTCGACTCTGAGGAAGGAACACCGCTACCACCAGTCTCTCATCAACTTCCATCCTGCCTCCATAAGCCTCAACAACAAGAGGAGGATGTCTACATCCTCCAATTTGAGGAAGAAAAGTCATCACCACCTGGTCTCCTGTTAGAACTACGTTACCGGCAGTACCTCCTCAAACACCAGGTTTTGTGGAGTATTTATTTTCCTATTTTATTTGTCGAGGTGACATTTTGTTTTGATCCAGGTGGTTTGTTTTTAATTACTGCTAACTTCGTTTTCCTGGCAAAGTTGTTGTCTACTTTTGTTTTTGATCCAGGATAACGAAGCGGGAGTCTAGCCAAAGACTATAAATACGGGCAGCTTACTGGGAGGCAACCCAGTGGTTAAATTTTATTATCCTACTATTTTTGTTTTATGTTTTGTTTTCCATATTATTCTTATATATGTTTTTATATATATATAAAAAGGAGAGAGAACGAGGAGAATTAACTTGAGTTCTTCTGGCTGTTTAGAATATTCATTACAGGAACACCTTGCACATTCCTACAGTTGAACTCAAGTGTGGGGGAGCTACTCTACATACTCTACAAAACTCTAGGGAGTACACTATCTATACCCTGCTCTTTAAATTTTCAAAATTTCATATTGCTTTTGCTTTGTGATCATTATCCAGGTAGTTTGCATGCCCTGTTATTTTAAATTCTTTCTATGCAATGAGGGCATTGTTTTGGTTCAAGTGTGGGGGAGAGATAATAATCAAAAGCTTGCTCTTAAGTTCTCCTCTTTTTCGACACTGTATTTAAATTTGTTAAGTGATTAATAATCAAAGAATGAGCCATAGAGGGAGTAATGCCGATATTAACAGGTTTAAAGGGTACACAAAAAAATATTTAACCACTCTGCTCCTTACTCAATGCTAACAAAAATTCTGAGGAAATTATCATTTGAATTTTGTTTTAACTTTGAGCCTGGACTTGAATTGGAATGAAACGGTGGAAAAAGAATAAGGCAAGGTACTCCTCTGATCCAGACAGGCATATTCTGATCCTAAACAGGCCTCGTCCACACGGTTATTAAGTTCTTAGGGGTGTTTCATCACCTAGCTACCTAAGGTACTCGGTATCTGGGATAGTAGACCCAAAACCGCTACAAGGGTGGAGAGAAAAGTCGGAGGTAAAAGAAAAATGAACTTCAAAATTGAAGTATCTCTGCATTCTGTACCAAAATGATTAAAAATTCTTCATTATGGATCATGAGTATGTGGCATTGAAAGGTATAATGGAATAAGATTTTACTTCATGCCCCTTGTCGTTCAAGGGAATGTGAAAGAAAATGGTGGATTGGCTCAGGGTTAAAAGTAGAATTCTCATGGTACTGCTTCTCTTTCTTTTGTAGGACTTCAGGGTTATTCTCAGAAACGGAGAATTATATATTTTTAAAAAAATTAATGTTATTAGTACCCTCTTTAAAAATCTGAAAAGATTGGCAATTACCTTTTATGTGCTCTCCTTACTTGATTATTGTCTATTTAACTTGTTGAAACATTATGTCAAAACGATTTGCTTGAGGACAAGCAAAATATAAGTATGGGGGAGTTTGATAAGTGAGAAATACATAGACATTTAAGGGTTTAATTTACCTTATACTTACTTACTTTCAGGATAATATTACTCATTTATCGTATGTTTTTCCTAAGATTTATGTCTTGATATGAACTGATACATTTTATGTGTCAAATGTAGTAAAAAGTCTTGGAATCACATAGTGTATTTCACAAGCTTTCCAACGGAACAAACGGCGAGTGAAATGGAGTTAAATCGAAGAATCTGGAGCTTATCGAATTTGTAAAGGAAATATACACGTCCTTGTTTGCAACCGTGGAAATAAGGCCGGACAAGAGGACTTGTGTCCGTGTGCTGTCCGAGGAAGAAAGGCCGGACATGAGAGTCTTGTGTCCATGTGCTGTCCAAGGAACAAAGGGCGGACAAGAAGAGTTTGTCTGTGTCTTGTCCGGGTAACAAAGGGCGGACAAGAAGGTGTGCTGTCCGGGTAGAAAAGGGCGGACAAGAAAGAAGAGTCTGTGTCACGTCTGCTCAAGTTGGCCGGACGAGAATAGCCGCGTTCGTGGCCTGTCCGTGGATAAAAGGCCGGACAACACAGAGACGTCCGCCCAAATATGGCCGGACACAAACAAGGACGTGCAAACATGTCCAGAAATTATCGCGACAGTTTTCATTCGGCGCTGTCTACCCAGTTGTCTTCTTCATTTACGGCGCCTGCAAACACATCCATCTACGCGATCAGCAATATCAGGCGCCGGCCGACACTCCCTAAATTCCTCACGTGGTGCACTCCTTAAATTCCTCACGCGTTGTCTCTGCCCTGTCTTCTTCCTCTTCCTTTCTTCTATAAAACCCACGCTCCTTCTGCTCAAATAAATAATGAAATACCCCAAACCTTGATATGTGGTTTAAATGTCAAATTATGGTATGTAAAGGCTAAAAAGTGCCTTAGTAACATCAGTGAACAATTTAAACCATAATAAATGCAATAAAGCATTAAGACACAGTTTGAGCAAAAACATGCTCTAAGCTATGAGTGAACTTGGTTAGGACCCAAAGAGCCTACCAAGACTTTATAACATTTAATTATGATTTAAAAAGGCTAAATAAGTCCTTAAGAAACTTTGGTGGACAGTTAAACCAAATAAAACACAAGAAAATACCTTAAAGTCAATAAGAGCAAAAATGTGCTCTAAGCTTGGGATAAAGTGTATAAGACCTAATGGTCATACCTATACCTTATTTATATGTTAATGAACATATTAAATCCATTACTAAAGAAAACCAAGCTTGAAAACAAGTTAAAACACAAAATGTGCTTTAAGGAGTCTTAAAGCACGTTTTTGAAAAATTGTCTTGTAAATGAGTTTGAATGGCTAAATGTCCATCATTACTCTTTAATTAACATGTGTACTATATAGTATCACATTTGGGTGGCCATATTAGTGGGAAATCAAAAATTTCACTTCTATGTGCCTTAGTTTGTGAATAGTAACTTTTATAAGCTAGTTTGTAACATATAATGTTATAAGTAATTAAATTGGTCAACAAAGACTAGTATACCCTCCTAGGCATAATGGTGGCCGGTTTTTGTAGTAGTGAGTCACCAAGTTGTAAAGAAATCAAATAAGTAAGGTTAAGCTTAAAGTAAAGTACTATTTGCTTTATAAGTTACAAATATCTTCAAAAAGCAAAGGTTATCTTCATTCTCTCATTCCTTCCTTCATTTCCCACGGTGGTCTTCTTCTTCCTCCTCTCTCCATCGGTTTCCAACAGCCCACACTCATTCTTCATCTTCTTTCACTTGTAACTTGTGATTCCCTTGGCCAAATCAAATTCCAAGACCATATTTGTCTTAGTTAGGTCAAGCTCTACACTTCCCTCTTTTTAAATCTTCAAGAACTCAATTTTGGTGCCATGGAGATTCACCATTGAAGGAGCTTGAGCCATTCTTTTCACATATTCTTGTTCTCCTTTGCTTCAAGGTAAGGAAACTCAAAGAAAAATCAAGTTTCCTTCATGTTTTGTGTTGTCCGAAAATCCACCTCACCATGGTGTATTATCTTGCTTGTTTTAGCTTCATTTGAATCTTCCAAGGGCTAGGAGGAGTCCTCTCTTGATACTTATTCAAGTTCTCTTCCAATTCCAAGGTAAAACAATTACCTTAATGTGTTAAAACAATATGTGTAACTAGGGTTTACAATGAGATGAAGCATAATGCTTGAATACTCATCCTATTGTTTGTATAATGTTTAATAGTTGAAAAGGGACCAAATGCCCTACCGGTTTTACAAGGAAACAAGAAAGAAATTTGTGAGGAAAGAGTAGGTAAACAAGCTATCTCAAAGGTAGTTTAAATGCCTTAGGAAAATGAGCTTGATTTGCTTAATAAAATACCTAAGGAGCCAATGGCAAATGAGCTAGTAAGTGTTCTCAAGGAGACTAGTAAAAGAACATATGTGATGGTGTATGTATTTGCAGGTCAAAGGCATTATTATGTGGGAAATTCAGTGTTTAAGGTTTATGCAATTTAAGGGCCTAAGAGCCATGTTATTTAAGGGCCTAAGTGCCAAGCAATTTAAGTTATGCACTATATTGTGATGTAGTGCAAAATGTGTGAAGTTTGTGTATAAAATGTGTTTGATGGATTTTAGGTGTTCTTGAGTGAAATAAGGTAAAAACCTAAGTGTTTGGATGTGAGTATATACAAGAGAAGCTATGGCCAAATTTGGGAAAATGTGTGAGAAGTTCTAAGTGTTTTAAATGGTTTTGGTGAACTAGGAAGTGTTAAAGGTGAATAAATGTTTACTTGAGAAGAAAACAAGTGCTAAGGTGTTTAAGAGTGATGCAAGGATTTAGGTGTTGTCTTTGAAGTTCTAGGAATTCAATGTGTGTTTAGTGGATGTGTGTAAGTCTTGGAGGAGTTGTTTAAGGTTTAAGTAGTGTTGATATTCAAGGAATAAGTGATGTTTAGGTATGTGATGTAAAAAGGAGATTTAGTTAGTAAGAGAAGAAGTTGAGGGATGATGATAAGGTGTGGAGGATACACCTTGGTATTTTGGTCATTATAGGTGAAATGCCACCTAGAAATCATAAGGAGAAAACATTGTAAGGAATTAGGAAAAATAGTTTGTGAGTGTTTAAGAATATCTTAAGGGTGTGTTTGAAGTGCCAAATGATGTTAGAACACATTAAGAGGCTTAGGAGAAGTTTGGTGAAGATTTGACAAAGTTGGGTAAGTTTAGGAGGCGACCGACCCAGGGGCCGACCCAGTTTGTGGGTCGGTCGAGCCTCTGTAAAATGTTGGGAAAATGTTCGGTGATGGTCCGACCCAAAAGGGTGGGTCGGACATGGGTCGGTCGGTCAAGTTTCAAAGGTGGAAAAATGTTCGCACATGGACCGACCCAGAATGGTGGGTCGGACGTGGGTCGGACGGGCATGTTTGTAAGGACGTAAAAGGGTCTGTAATGGACCGACCCAGCTGTGGGTCGGTCGGTGGGTCGGTCGGACCAAAAACATGGTTTAAGGTTATGAAATGATATGTGATGATGGGGATTGGTAGGTAATGATGTTATAAGGATGTTAAGGACATGTTAGGGGGAGTTTTAATGACACCTAAGTGGGTTAAAAGTTGTATTAAAATGTGAGAGTAAAACAAGTTAAAAATGTTAAGTTATGTAACTAAGTTAACGGGGAAAAATTAAGCATTGACATTAAATGATCAAGCAAACCCCGATGTTAATGAAAACACGTGTGATGTTAACAGTTGTTCGAGAATTGCTCGAGGAACATAAATGGACAGGATAAGTGGACTCCGGTGACAGGTATGGTTTTCTTGCAACCTGTGTCCTAACGGATTACACCGGCTTGTATGCCAATGTGTTTTCTGTATGTTTGCCACGTTATGATATAAACCATGAAACGAGTTTACAGTCATTATTGTTATTGTATGTTTACGTGCCGATACCGGTAACCTCTAATGCGCTTGAAGGGCTAGTTAACCACTATTAGGTAAACGTAAGAGAACGGTATCCGGTAATAACGTTTCCGACCTAAGGAACGTTCTAACCACGGCTATGCGTGAGTTGGATATGTAATCTTTGTGCGTGGTGTTTGTATGTGAAGGTATGACTCTCTTTTCCCTTGTGTATGTCTGACTAGACTTAACTCAATGTTTGTGATTGTTTAATAAAGTTCAAAGATGAACTTCTAATAAGTGCTAACGGGGGGAATGAGGAGTCCGGTCTGTTCCGGCCACGCGTGTGAGTATGGGGGTCGTTGTCATAGCAGGTTCGATCCTCTCTGTATGTATTGGTTGTTTTCCAATTTGGTTCCCAACCTACCCTTTAGCTTAACCAAGGCTATTACTGACTCACGTCGGGCCACAGGGGCATACTATTGTTATGTTTGTTTCGGTGTGCTTGGATCACTATATCCGGGGCACCTTGTGTTAAGTTAACCGTTCATTTAACGAGACGGTAACGAGTTATGTAACGAGCTTATCATGAGACTGGCAACAATCTCTAGGCTCACCAGTGTGTTGGTGATGTTTGGGTCGGTTCCTGAGAGGACCATTCCCGTTGTGTTATGTGTTTTGTTGTGAGGCAATATTTATTGCGGTGTTATGTTGTGCGCATGGAAACGTGCAAAGTGTTGTTAAGGGTTGTTATGTAGTGTATGTTATATGTTGTAAAATGTGAAGTGTGTGTGGATCATGGATATGATTTCCCCAGTTTGTGATAAGAGACGTTTAAGGATAACCCGGATTAAGGGTATGTGTCGTCTATTAAGGAAGTAGCTCCGTTGGAGGAGAAACACTCTAGGGATGATGAATACCATGGGTGATTTATTAAGTAGGATGTATTATCCGATTGTTGAGCCCATTGAGGCGAAATGTTTAATGTTGTGTGTTTATTGTCACATGCATGATTTAAATATAATCAACTGCATGCTAAGATGACAATTAGTGTGCGTGGCCCGGTAGCATGTGGGCTGCGGGATTACCATACCAGCAAAGGTGCTGAGCCCCTTGGGGCCACCCCTTTCTCTTCTTTTCCTATTTCAGGTACGAAGTGCTGGAAGCCGTTCGAGAGTAGGACGGGTAGTCATCGTACATGGGTATTTATTTAAGTGTGTATATACAGTAGGTGTAGTAAGACCGATGTTGTTGTCGGCACCAGTTTATAAATACTCGGTATAGTTGATAAAGTGTTGTTGTTGTTGTTGTTCATGGAAAGGGATAATATTGTATAGTTGCTCGGGAATTTAGCCCATCAGACCGGTACATTGTGTATGTATTAGCCTTGTTAGCCACGTGGGTGGCTAACGGCGTGTAACACCAACAAGTTAAGTAATGTGATGAGGTTGTTCTTCCGCTGCAGTTTGTTGTAAGTATGTTAATGTTGGATGGGGTGTTACAAAAAGTGGTATCAGAGCGAAGTATCGCTCTGATGACTGAACTACCGAGCTTAGGAAGTACCGAGTTAGGATTTAAGTACTTTGGGTTAAGGGTTGAGTGATAGCGTGAGAGATACGCTAGATAGGAACTACCAGTGACTACTGGAAACCTACAATATCCTTCCCACCCTCCACAATCCCTGTATATAACTTGGGAAAGAACGCCAGAGAGATGGAAGTCCTCTCTTACCCGGGAATACCCGAACTGGCTGTTATTAAGTACCTCTAAAGGTACGGAGAACCTGTCATACGGTAGATCCCGAAAACTGGGAATCCCGGAGACGGTCTCCATCTGAATAATGTTAACCGCATTTCATAGCAATGAATGAAGGATCTTGTATATTGGAGAATAGAATTTCCGGCAACCTGGGTCGACATGCAAAGCAGTCGAGAATAACCAACTTGCAACGCAACAACCGTGCAACAGGCAAGAAGTGGATTAGTAAAACCGAGACAAGTGTCTACGGGACCACAATTGTTAAGTAATACATCAACGATATACCAACCGACAAAGGAACTACAACGTAGTGCCCAAACAAGAGACAAGTCTCAATAACCACGACAAGTACGTGGAACGGGCTACAAGGACAATACAATACTAAGGAAAAGGGGGTCTCCCAGAATGGGAAATACCCTGGTTAATGATTATTATGTGAATACAGTGAGAAGTCACCTAGACAAGTTATTATCAAGACAGTAAGATCAGTGAGGGCCAACAAGGCCACTGATGACAGCACGGGTAAAAACAATACCACAACCGGTATGTGTCAAACTGATAGCCAGTTAGCATGGCGCACTTGCCGTAGCAAGTGCTGCTACAGTAGGACTGTTCGGGAAATTTATAACCACTATGAAGTACTTGGAAAAGTACAATAAAGTTAAATGTGATTGTCATAACAGTGGAAGGGCCTGTTAGCCTAACCTCTGTAATTGTAAGTGCACCAGTCAGCAAGAAGCTAGACTTGGTTAAGGTAAGAAGATGTTGTGAAACCATGAAAATTTTTCTTTCAACCCAGATTTATTCAAACCCTTTTCTTTTCAAAACCAGATTTTCTTTCAAACCAACACTTCTTTCCAACCTTCTTTTAAACCAAACCAGTAAAACCAAGGACAGTTGACAAGAATACAACAATGGATAAACTTTCCCTCGATTAAGTTCGGGAAGTAAGGAATGAATATTGTCACGGGACAATATAAGGGAGTTGACAACAGAATACTTCACCTAGACGTGTGACGGACACTACAAGTGTACCAACTGTGTTGTGGGACGACCGCACTCCGATAGGAGCATGTGGGCCTGACAGACCTACTTATGGGTTAGTTGGGTAAGTAGCAATGTATCAGTATGATACCCCATATATGTATACGAGTAGAGTCCGAAACACGGGAAGTAGTCGACTCCGTCTACGGTCCGCAGTATAAATCAAACAAGAGCTAGAAAATACAAGGAATGGTTGAAGTCAAGGAACTCAGTTAAGTTAACGAGACTAAAGGAATTAGTGAATTCCTTTCAAGGAAATGATTAAGAGTTAGGAAGTGCGAAATGCACAAACTGTTATGTAAAGACACCACATATGTCTTAAGGATCCTTAGGGATAAACATTATAGCTGGAATGGTGACCCAGCCTGTACATGGCAAGCAGACGCCTAATGTGGACACATTAATGTGCAATGAACGGGATGAAACTCCCAGAATGAGTACCTACACTATCAAGAAATGTTAATCTTCACAGAAAAAGATAATAACCAGTAAAAACGCGAAAGGCGTAGCCAATGGAATGTACCAATAAGTGTGAGCCAAATGTAATGGCATAACTTAGCAACACCCAGGAGAAACCCTTAAAGGGTGTTTGCATCAGCAATTGTTGCATGAAATGCATGACAGAAACACAAGGGTTGAAACTGACACCCAGTTTAGACATAAATTGTCAGGAGACGGACTGACAAACCTAAGGGGCATCCCATGAAAGGAAACGTGATGCAACGACCATGTAATGTAATACAGAGAAGTACATGTGTGTGGACAGCCTATAATGAGCCCAGCTCAAGGCAAACAAGGCTCATAAGCCATAAGTAAACATGTTACATAAATTCGACTGATGGTAGAAGTTTATGTTGTATAAGTGAATAGAGTGGTAAACGAACCACTGCATTAAGAGTGGGGATACCTCTCGATATTGCGACACCGCAGGAGCGGTAGTTATGTGAATCAGGTTCAAGAAATATGTTAAGGATGGACGATGTTATTAATGAAAGAGAAATTAGCTTAGTAGTACGTGTGTATAAAGTGAAACACCGAGCTGAATAATACCGGCTTGTGACTCGAATGATCGATGCTCAAGGAGCATTCAGTGGTCATCCAAATGAGGGGTGAACCATAATATGAATAATGTAAATTTATGTGTGGAAGTTGAGGTGACAGTAGATACGATATAAGTTGATGTTATACAGGGAGTAAGAGCACGGTGCGCAACAAGCGACCGTTGTACAAATGTTGTTAAACGAAAATGTAACAGATAAGACCAGTTATGAGTTAAACTCAGTGGAGATGCAAGATAATTGATGTTAGACAGACTCGGCGGTAAGCCAGTAGCCAGTATTACGAGATCAGAATTTCAGTGAAACATAGTGTGAATTCCATGGCGAATCACATAAGGGATTTACTGTCGAGAGTTTACGCCTCTGCACTCTGTATGACTGAGTGTTTTGGTATTGCACTTGCGCAGTAATGAACGAGTGGGATAGCTAGGAATTAGAAACATGTTAATTGTGGAGGAATAATGTCATAATGGCCGATGCATAGGAAATGCAAGACCACACCAATAAAGAGTACTTGTACGAAACCGAATGTGAAAACATGATTAACAGTAAGTGACTACAGTAGCACTAACTACCAAAGATCGGTATGGAATATACCCCAAATATTGGAAATAGCAGAGAGAGCACTACACACTAGGTAGTAGCTCAAACTCAACCGACAGTAAGTCGGAAGCGAACAAGTCAATCATTGTGAAATACATAGTGGTATACACAGTAAATTGTTATGAAAATTGTGAAACTCACCGAATCCGCTCAGGGTAAAAGATACCGTGCGTCGGTTGAGAAACCATTGTTACCAAGATAAAGGTGACAATTGGGGATGTACAATAACAAAAAGGAGTAATTAAGCTCTACAGTTATTAAAGTTTCGCAGCAGAAACTAGTGAACCAGTGATTCAAATGTACAACGTAAATAATGAACATGAGTGAATGGCTAATTATTAATGCCTAAAAGCCTCACAGGCCAGGACCGAAACCGGTTATGAGTTACAACTCCAATGAGAATTCCTGGTTTAGGAACTAAACCGCCAATATGGTTGAGATCCTCTAATCAGAATCCGTCGTGTAATAGACCGCGTGGAAGTTAAAACACTTCACGACGGCAGAGCATTTAAGCAATGTTTAGTGACTGATTACGTGGGCGTAATCCCTTTTAAGGGGGGTAGAGCGCAAAACCACTTGGTGTATATTACCGTACAAGTGTACGTAGTGTATGTGACTCGTATTGTGCATAGCACAAAATTATTGTTTGTTTTGATGATTGGTGTGTGTTACGTAAACATACACATTCATTCATGGTTTAATTGTGGTAATTGCGCACAGAGGATGCGAATACCATTGTGATAAGTGTGTGTGTTTGTTAACAATTGTGTGTGATTGTACAAGTGTGGGGAGTAGAGAAACTCCCGGGGGAATAAGAGCCCCGACAGTGTATAAATGTAAAATCAGGTGTGTTGTATTTTGATAAAATATATGTATATATATATATATGTATACTTGTTAGTGATGCATGAAAGGGCATGATACCGACATAGAACCTAGTGAAAATAAGATTCCCTAGACAATGTGATTAAAGTTAATGGGGGTAACTGATAGACGGAGTTCTATCCTTTGGAGATGTTGTGATCATGACTAGAATGATTCGAAAGATAGAAAATTGGAAATGAGTGATTTAATTGATGCTTGAAAATGAAGTGGGAGGTGGAACTCGATTTGCATGTGATCAAGGGAAGCCGAACACAAATTGGGGTGGAAGGATAGTTCAACACTGATGCTGATCACATCAGGGTTGGATGACTCTTGAAACTCCCTATAAGTGGTCACGAATAACCACGCTAATAAAAGAAGCAAAGAGCTTAAGTTGGACTTGGAGTTGTGTGTGTTTTCAAAAGGATTTTAAATTGGTATTTATAAAACGTTGGTGGATACTTTACATAATTAAAGTTCTCTTACTTAACCTCACAAGGAAATTTTAAAACTTATGTGATTGTTTTAATCTCCTAAAGGCACGGGGACGGAAGGTGTCCATCGCGACCGTGTTCTACGGGATCATAGTGAATATCAAGAATATTTTTGATTGCTATACATGCTCTGACATGTTGTGTGGTATGTGTAATGAATGTTGTTTGACTTGGATTTCTTAAAGTGTATACTATCAAGGCCTATGAGTCTAAATGTGTGGTGTTAAATAGACCTACGTGTCTAAAGACTGTTATGTTATCGGGACCTATGTGTCCAAATGTTGTTAAGTATGTGTAAGTGTTGTTAAGATACCTGGACCATAGAGTCCGAGGTTATCATTTGGATATGTTATGTTATGTGTGGATGTGAATGTGTTGCCCGGACCATCAAGTCCGAGGTTATGATGTAAAGTGTGTTTGGTTATGGAAGTTTATTTCCAAGTAATTCCCGTATTCTGATTTAATGATGTGTGGGAAAGTGTGAACTTCGAGGACGAAGTTCTTTTAAGGGGGGTAGATTGAAATACCCCAAACCTTGATATGTGGTTAAATGTCAAATTATGGTATGTAAAGGCTAAAAAGTGCCTTAGTAACATCAGTGAACAATTTAAACCATAATAAATGCAATAAAGCATTAAGACACAGTTTGAGCAAAAACATGCTCTAAGCTATGAGTGAACTTGGTTAGGACCCAAAGAGCCTACCAAGACTTTATAACATTTAATTATGATTTAAAAAGGCTAAATAAGTCCTTAAGAAACTTTGGTGGACAGTTAAACCAAATAAAACACAAGAAAATACCTTAAAGTCAATAAGAGCAAAAATGTGCTCTAAGCTTGGGATAAATGTGTATAAGACCTAATGGTCATACCTATACCTTATTTATATGTTAATGAACATATTAAATCCATTACTAAAGAAAACCAAGCTTGAAAACAAGTTAAAACACAAAATGTGCTTTAAGGAGTCTTAAAGCACGTTTTTGAAAAATTGTCTTGTAAATGAGTTTTGAATGGCTAAATGTCCATCATTACTCTTTAATTAACATGTGTACTATATAGTATCACATTTGGGTGGCCATATTAGTGGGAAATCAAAAATTTCACTTCTATGTGCCTTAGTTTGTGAATAGTAACTTTTATAAGCTAGTTTGTAACATATAATGTTATAAGTAATTAAATTGGTCAACAAAGACTAGTATACCCTCCTAGGCATAATGGTGGCCGGTTTTTGTAGTAGTGAGTCACCAAGTTGTAAAAGAAATCAAATAAGTAAGGTTAAGCTTAAAGTAAAGTACTATTTGCTTTATAAGTTACAAATATCTTCAAAAAGCAAAGGTTATCTTCATTCTCTCATTCCTTCCTTCATTTCCCACGGTCTTCTTCCTCTCTCTCCATCGGTTTCCAACAGCCCACACTCATTCTTCATCTTCTTTCACTTGTAACTTGTGATTCCCTTGGCCAAATCAAATTCCAAGACCATATTTGTCTTAGTTAGGTCAAGCTCTACACTTCCCTCTTTTTAAATCTTCAAGAACTCAATTTTGGTGCCATGGAGATTCACCATTGAAGGAGCTTGAGCCATTCTTTTCACATATTCTTGTTCTCCTTTGCTTCAAGGTAAGGAAACTCAAAGAAAAATCAAGTTTCCTTCATGTTTTGTGTTGTCCGAAAATCCACCTCACCATGGTGTATTTATCTTGCTTGTTTTAGCTTCATTTGAATCTTCCAAGGGCTAGGAGGAGTCCTCTCTTGATACTTATTCAAGTTCTCTTCCAATTCCAAGGTAAAACAATTACCTTAATGTGTTAAAACAATATGTGTAACTAGGGTTTACAATGAGATGAAGCATAATGCTTGAATACTCATCCTATTGTTTGTATAATGTTTAATAGTTGAAAAGGGACCAAATGCCCTACCGGTTTTACAAGGAAACAAGAAAGAAATTTGTGAGGAAAAGAGGTAAACAAGCTATCTCAAGGTAGTTTAAATGCCTTAGGAAAATGAGCTTGATTTGCTTAATAAAATACCTAAGGAGCCAATGGCAAATGAGCTAGTAAGTGTTCTCAAGGAGACTAGTAAAAGAACGTATGTGATGGTGTATGTATTTGCAGGTCAAAGGCATTATTATGTGGGAAATTCAGTGTTTAAGGTTTATGCAATTTAAGGGCCTAAGAGCCATGTTATTTAAGGGCCTAAGTGCCAAGCAATTTAAGTTATGCACTATATTGTGATGTAGTGCAAAATGTGTGAAGTATGTGTATAAAATGTGTTTGATGGATTTTAGGTGTTCTTGCATGAAATAAGGTAAAAACCTAAGTGTTTGGATGTGAGTATATACAAGAGAAGCTATGGCCAAATTTGGGAAAATGTGTGAGAAGTTCTAAGTGTTTTAAATGGTTTTGGTGAACTAGGAAGTGTTAAAGGTGCATAAATGTTTACTTGAGAAGAAAACAAGTGCTAAGGTGTTTAAGAGTGATGCAAGGATTTAGGTGTTGTCTTTGAAGTTCTAGGAATTCAATGTGTGTTTAGTGGATGTGTGTAAGTCTTGGAGGAGTTGTTTAAGGTTTAAGTAGTGTTGATATTCAAGGAATAAGTGATGTTTAGGTATGTGATGTAAAAAGGAGATTTAGTTAGTAAGAGAAGAAGTTGAGGGATGATGATAAGGTGTGGAGGATACACCTTGGTATTTTGGTCATTATAGGTGAAATGCCACCTAGAAATCATAAGGAGAAAACATTGTAAGGAATTAGGAAAAATAGTTTTGTGAGTGTTTAAGAATATCTTAAGGGTGTGTTTGAAGTGCCAAATGATGTTAGAACACATTAAGAGGCCTTAGGAGAAGTTTGGTGAAGATTTGACAAAGTTTGGGTAAGTTTAGGAGGCGACCGACCCAGGGGCCGACCCAGTTTGTGGGTCGGTCGAGCCTCTGTAAAATGTTGGGAAAATGTTCGGTGATGGTCCGACCCAAAAGGGTGGGTCGGACATGGGTCGGTCGGTCAAGTTTCAAAGGTGGAAAAATGTTCGCACATGGACCGACCCAGAATGGTGGGTCGGACGTGGGTCGGACGGGCATGTTTGTAAGGACGTAAAAGGGTCTGTAATGGACCGACCCAGCTGTGGGTCGGTCGGTGGGTCGGTCGGACCAAAAACATGGTTTAAGGTTATGAAATGGTATGTGATGATGGGGATTGGTAGGTAATGATGTTATAAGGATGTTAAGGACATGTTAGGGGGAGTTTTAATGACACCTAAGTGGGTTAAAAGTATTAAAATGTGAGAGTAAAACAAGTTAAAAATGTTAAGTTATGTAACTAAGTTAACGGGGAAAAATTAAGCATTGACATTAAATGATCAAGCAAACCCCGATGTTAATGAAAACACGTGTGATGTTAACAGTTGTTCGAGAATTGCTCGAGGAACATAAATGGACAGGATAAGTGGACTCCGGTGACAGGTATGGTTTTCTTGCAACCTGTGTCCTAACGGATTACACCGGCTTGTATGCCAATGTGTTTTCTGTATGTTTGCCACGTTATGATATAAACCATGAAACGAGTTTACAGTCATTATTGTTATTGTATGTTTACGTGCCGATACCGGTAACCTCTAATGCGCTTGAAGGGCTAGTTAACCACTATTAGGTAAACGTAAGAGAACGGTATCCGGTAATAACGTTTCCGACCTAAGGAACGTTCTAACCACGGCTATGCGTGAGTTGGATATGTAATCTTTGTGCGTGGTGTTTGTATGTGAAGGTATGACTCTCTTTTCCCTTGTGTATGTCTGACTAGACTTAACTCAATGTTTGTGATTGTTTAATAAAGTTCAAAGATGAACTTCTAATAAGTGCTAACGGGGGGAATGAGGAGTCCGGTCTGTTCCGGCCACGCGTGTGAGTATGGGGGTCGTTGTCATAGCAGGTTCGATCCTCTCTGTATGTATTGGTTGTTTTCCAATTGGTTCCCAACCTACCCTTTAGCTTAACCAAGGCTATTACTGACTCACGTCGGGCCACAGGGGCATACTATTGTTATGTTTGTTTCGGTGTGCTTGGATCACTATATCCGGGGCACCTTGTGTTAAGTTAACCGTTCATTTAACGAGACGGTAACGAGTTATGTAACGAGCTTATCATGAGACTGGCAACAATCTCTAGGCTCACCAGTGTGTTGGTGATGTTTGGGTCGGTTCCTGAGAGGACCATTCCCGTTGTGTTATGTGTTTTGTTGTGAGGCAATATTTATTGCGGTGTTATGTTGTGCACATGGAAACGTGCAAAGTGTTGTTAAGGGTTGTTATGTAGTGTATGTTATATGTTGTAAAATGTGAAGTGTGTGTGGATCATGGATATGATTTCCCCAGTTTGTGATAAGAGACGTTTAAGGATAACCCGGATTAAGGGTATGTGTCGTCTATTAAGGAAGTAGCTCCGTTGGAGGAGAAACACTCTAGGGATGATGAATACCATGGGTGATTTATTAAGTAGGATGTATTATCCGATTGTTGAGCCCATTGAGGCGAAATGTTTAATGTTGTGTGTTTATTGTCACATGCATGATTTAAATATAATCAACTGCATGCTAAGATGACAATTAGTTGTGCGTGGCCCGGTAGCATGTGGGCTGCGGGATTACCATACCAGCAAAGGTGCTGAGCCCCTTGGGGCCACCCCTTTCTCTTCTTTTCCTATTTCAGGTACGAAGTGCTGGAAGCCGTTCGAGAGTAGGACGGGTAGTCATCGTACATGGGTATTTATTTAAGTGTGTATATACAGTAGGTGTAGTAAGACCGATGTTGTTGTCGGCACCAGTTTATAAATACTCGGTATAGTTGATAAGGTGTTGTTGTTGTTGTTGTTCATGGAAAGGGATAATATTGTATAGTTGCTCGGGAATTTAGCCCATCAGACCGGTACATTGTGTATGTATTAGCCTTGTTAGCCACGTGGGTGGCTAACGGCGTGTAACACCAACAAGTTAAGTAATGTGATGAGGTTGTTCTTCCGCTGCAGTTTGTTGTAAGTATGTTAATGTTGGATGGGGTGTTACAAATAATCCCCGCCATCATCCATCGCTCACAGAATCGAACCACACCTACGATCCACTCCATCCTCTTATCCCCCACTTCTCCATTTTATTTTCATTCTTCATTCCACCACTCGACAGAACCAGGATTAAAAGAAGAGAAGAAAAGCAGTTGGAGCGGAAGCGAATCGCAGTCGTCTCCTCCGACAGTCTCCAAAATAATGGCTATTTCTATCTTTATTTTCATCCTTGCTAATGTCTGAGTAATAAACTTAGCTTCCCGGGTTTTGGAAGCGAGCCTATTTTATATAATTGTGTTATGTAAGCTTTCCACTATAATTTATCTAAGCAGTATTTTGATTCTTGTCTGTAATGCGCTTTAATCTTCTTGTACAATTATTAAAGTGATATTTGTAGTTTCTTGTTAAAATGTGTTGCTAAGACAAGGTTCTAGACACAGGAAGTCAAAACGGGTTAACGACTAGAAGCGTATCTCGCCTATAGGTTAATCTGTCTCCAATAGGAATTGGTAATCAAGCGATTAATTAATAATGACTTGTGCAAGTATTGCAGCTTGTTATTTAAGTTAATCTGGGTTTATTGCACAAGGACCGGTCAATGAACTAATTAAGATTCCTGAGTTTATTGCTAAAGTGGGAAAGTTTATATTGATATAGTTGGACAAATAGGTGAGCAGAACAACCCGGGATGCTTTTTAAAATTACAAAATGATTTACAATTTCTATTTCTATTCTGTTTTGATTAATTGTTTTTATTATTATCTTATAAGTTAGTTTTCAATCATACTCTTTCAAAAAATGATAAAACATGTTTACTAGAAGTCTCAGTCAATTTACTACACTATTAGTTATCCACAGCGAGGTCCCCAAGAGTACGACAACCCACAAATCCACTATTCCGCAAAACGATAGGTACACTGCCTAAGTTGTAGAAGTAGTCACATATTTCTCCAGCAAGTAACTAAGGAGTAGTAGTTATGGTAAGAGGATGAAAAGATATAAAATCTGTAGCAAGAGATTTTTGAATGTGTTGGAGAAACAAGGAAGAATTAATGTGTAAGACTTGGTAGGATGAGTATGGTAGGGAGTAACACTTGGGTTGAGTATAATGCAAATGAGGCAATGGAAGAGCCATAGGATTAGTGGGAAGAAGGAAGGAAGAATCTGTAACATTTATTGAGGAAGGAAAAACTGTAACAGTGGAGAAATTTGACAGTGAATGGTATTTTGTAACAGATTTGGATAGAGGTGGATTAGGCTAGTTTAAAATGCTTAATCAATGCTAAAATATGCTAGATTATATGTAGGAATATTGGGGAAGAGATTGGTAGAAGTTTGGAGTTGAAACAAGCTCAAAAACATAATTATTTTTCATTACTGTAACTGGTCCGGGTTTGTAAACAAGTACAGAAACCCGGACCAGTCAAAAATCGTAACAGATTGTATTTCAGAAGGAGTGGTCCGGGTTTGCAAACCAGGACAAACCCGGACCACCCCATTTTCACACCCGAGAGGAATTACAAACGTATGGTCCGGGTTTGTAAACCATGACCTAAACCCGGACCATACACAAATTATTCCCGAGGACTTTTGCAAAGTAGTGGTCCGGGTATGTAAACCCGGACACTAACCCGGACCCTACGAAAATCCCTCCAGAATGTGTTTTAAAGCTGTTCTAAGGTAGAGTAAGGATGGGTAATGATAGTATAAGGTAATTAAGACTTAATTAATGATGTTTAAAGGTCATTAAGGCCATGAACAAGTGTGATAAGTAATTATGAAAGTTGTAAGTATATGAACATTAAGTTAAACCGAAACAACGGGACAACGGGGTAAGTACGGGAGTAGTAGTTATTGATGTACCGTATGAGCATAGCATTAATAACAATGTTTGAATCATTACTAGTGGAACAAGTGTGAACCAAGGAACAAGGGAACACACGGTAAAGCTAAACCCGGTGAAAGGTATGATTTTCTCATGCCCCGTATGCTAACTGAGTTACGTTGATTTGTGTGTTGTATGCCGGCTAATCAAGACTAAAGCATGAAAACGGTTTATTGCCTTTCATTGTATGTCTTGCTGTATGTTGTATGAGCTAACCCTTCTTGATTGATTGTGTGGCTTCACTTAGTGCGTAGACCGACTCATAAGTGAGCCTTGTTGTTTAGTGACTCGTAGAACGAGTTATGTTGTGAACTAACGGAAACGTAGAAACGCACTAAACTAAAGAACCAACAAACGATGACGCCAACCCATGAACTCACTAGAATGTGAGAGAGTGTACGGGAGTAGCAACCTCCCGATAACGGTAGGAGAACCGAAATGAATAATCCATAAACAATAAGTAGTGGAAGTATATAAATAAGCCCTACTAGAGGAATTAATGTTGGTGCAAGTCATGAACCATGGGAGTAGTAAAGAATGATGAGGGAACTTCAAACCCCTTATCAAATTAGTCGACCCACTATGAGAGGACCCGACTGATGTGAGTAACGTCCCGAACATGAGAGTATTCGATACGTTGGGGGAACCCTTAAATCTGAGAATACTAGACGGTGGCAATTCCCTAAGCTAGTGGAGGTTATCGAGAGAGATACTTCTAGGCTAAACCATGAGATGGTAAGATACTCCAAGAGTGGAGCGTTGGGAATTTAATTAGTCCGATAAAAATGGACATTGTATATTTGAGGAGCTAAGTGTATAGCCTTTGAATTTGTAGGTCCGGTGGCGAGTCTTGTGTATGACTCTGCCCAGAGACCAAAAGTAATGAGTATTGAGTATTGCGTATGTATGAGTAAAGTAATGAGTAATGAGTAAGTATGAGTATGTAATGAGTACCAAGCAATGAGTAAGTATGAGTAAGGAGAAGAGTATGGGTACGGAGTAGGTGAGAGCAAGTCCCAAGTCCCGAGTACTGAGTAAGAGTAAGTAATGGTAGCAGTGAGTATTGAGTAAAGTATGAGTGAAATAACGAGCAAGGTATTGAGCATAGTGTAAGTAAAACAACGAGTAAGTAAGAATAAGCTTAGTGTAAGCTTGTGAACCCGAGTAAGGGGGATGAGAGCATCCGATGAAACCGGATGAACGACTAACTGAACGAACCTTGTATATGTATGTAAGTAAGGTTGATTGTATTGTTGTAGCATGAGTATGTATGTATGCATGTAAAATGAACTCCATGTATATCCGACCCAAAGTAGTCGGCGTACCGCGGTTAGCACGCGGTATATGCGAAAGTCATATTCAGCGTAAGCTGACCCCCTAGGGGGAACGTTTTTAGTGTGCAGGTACCCGAAGGGGCGACATTTTTGTTCTTACAGGTATTCGAAGCTGACCACCGATCGAGAGAGTAGGACGGGGATCGCTATGTAAGCATGGGTAGTTGAATTATAGGATTTGTACTTGTATTGTAATGTGAATTTGGAAGTCCAAACTGTATCGGTGATTTAAGGATTGTAGTATACTCGGTATAGTATTGTATTGGAGTTGCATTTGAATTATGGTTGAGTATGCAAGGGAAAGTAAGGTATTATGTAGAGCACTCGGTATGTCAATTCATCAGACCGATAGTATGTAGTAGTGTAGCTGGCCTTGTTAGTCACATGGGTGGCTAGCGGCATTGTACACCCGCCGTGGAGTATGTAATGTATTATCCGCTGCGAAGGTAAGTATTTGTACAGTAATGACGGTATTAGCGGTAGGGGTGTTACAAAAAGTGGTATCAGAGCGAAGTATCGCTCTGATGGATGAAATACCGAGTTTAGGAGAATACCGAGTTAGGAATTAGAGACTTAGGGCTAAGGGTGGAGTGTTAGCGTGTGAGGTACGCTAGTTAGGAACTTCTGCGTGGACCGGAAACCTACAACAACCATACCCGCCCTCCGCAACCCCCAGTATTAAGTTGGGATACTAACGCCAGAAAGGTGGAAAGACCTCTCATATTCGGATAAAACCGATCTGGCAGTTGCAAAATAAACCTTATTAGTAAAAGAACCTGTTATACGGTAGAGTCCAAGAACTAGAAGCCCCGAAGATGGTTCCCGTTAAATGACAACGACCGCACTTAATGGCGGAGGATTGAAGATCCTAAATAAAGAATAATGGAATCTATGGCACCAGGGGGTGACGTGCTTCGCAGCCGCGAGAACCATGAGTAGCCAGCAAGAAGAGGAGCACAACCGCGCAATGGCGAGGAAGACAGAGTAACAAGCTGAGACAAGAGAGTCTACGGACTGAAATGTTTGATAATACCAAGAACGGTATACAAACCGACTAAGGAATTAGTCGAGGTTGGATTAACACCAAACCTACACGCCAAGAGGCTATAAATAACCGAACAACACAGTTCAGATAACTATGAAAGTATTCATAAAACAGCCACCTATAGGACTACAACGTGGTTCCTAAGGTTAATACAAGTCTCATTAACCACAGTGAAGGAGTGAGACACCAGAATTGACAACAACCATGTCAAGAACGCTGAGAAATGACTCAGGAGATTGATCACCAAGGTCAAAAGACCAAAGGAAGATCTAATGAGACCACCAAATATGGATGGAAACGATACCGTAACCGGTATACGTTAACCGAAAAACAACCTACCCGCGCACTTGCCCAGGGTAAGTGCAGCAACTACAAGACGGTTGGAAGACTTTTAACAACCCGCAAATACTTGCTAAAGTACCGCTATGACGAATGGAGCAAATATGGGATCACCAATCCTAAGGATTTTAAATAATGAAACCTTGGAAAGGCCTAACGGCCCGACCATTGTATTAAGAACATGCCAGTCAGGGAGAAGCTGGACTTGGACAAGACCTCAGA
This sequence comes from Limonium bicolor, assembly GCA_023374045.1. NCBI lineage: Eukaryota > Viridiplantae > Streptophyta > Magnoliopsida > Caryophyllales > Plumbaginaceae > Limonium > Limonium bicolor. The sequence continues at coordinate 41,307,670 of CM041782.1, read as the reverse complement.
CATGGCAACGCCATGAAGAATTTCTTTTCACACCGAACTGTTATTACCAAACTCAAATTTTTCTTTCAAAACCACAACCTTCCTTTTAAACCTCGGATTTTAAAACCAAACTAATGGCATTACGAGGAGTGTCATAGAATGATACAAGAGGAGTTGACAATAGAATGCTTCACCTAGGCGTGTGACAAGCACTACGAGTGTACCCAAATACGGGATGTGGGACGACCGCACTCCGAAGGAGCTTGTGGGCCTGACAGATAGTTAGGTAAGTGGTAACGTGCCAACTAGGTACCCCACGTATGTATACATGTAGTGCACGAAACACGGGAAGTAGTCAACTCCGTTCTACAGACCATAAGTAATTCAAACCAGAACAGTTGGATACCACAAACGAGCAAAAAGGGAACTCAGATAAGCTTACAAGCTAAGGAGTTAGAAACTCACTCCAAGAGAACCATTAGGAGTTAAAAGTGCGAGAAGCACTAACGACAGAACAAGACATTGGATATGCCTCGAAGATATCGAAGTAAAGCATAATAACTGGAAGGAATACCCAGTCTAAACACTGTAAGGCAAATGCCTAACATTAACACATCAGCGTTTAATGAACGGGATGGAATTCCCAGGACAACTACCACAAACACACAGGGGGATCACATAAGGTACCAAGAAATACCATTCATCACCGAAGGGAATATCAAACCCGTTATAACATAAGGAAAAACACCAATGGTCTACCCTAAGAACGAAAGACGTTATAACCCTCAACGAATAACTCAGATCCAGAACCGCAAGGTAGGATAACAAACTGCACATACTCATAAATGTCAGCTAGATGCTACCGTATAATCAGTAATACCTAGGAGCAATCCATTAAGGGTATCAAGTCAACACAGTTGAACAAGATGTCGTGGTAAGAACACCACAATCGGAACGAACATCCGGTTAGAACACCGAAGGGATCCCACTTGACAGGGGATACCCCAAATTAATAAATGGTATCGAACAATACCAAGATTCAAAAAGGGACTCCAACAAACGGAAGTGTGATGTGACGATCTTATCACGGAGCCCAGTATCACCTCCAAACCCAGTGATGGCTTACGGAGAAATGATCACTTGGGAACAGCCCACGATGAGCAGAGCTTTAGGCAATGTGGCTAGTATGCCATGAAACTATTACAATACATAATTTGACGGTTGCAAAACCCATTGTAAACCATATGGAAGTGGTCAAGGACACACCAATAAAAGGTTAATAACCAACGACCAAGGATACCCCTCATAACTGTGAGACCGCAAGAGCGGTGAACACATGGATTCCAAGAATCGGATATCATCAATAAATGTCCAGAGATATATCCCTTCCGGAACTACTAATGTAGTGAAGCTTGAGCAAACAATTACTGCCAAGAGCTGTCAAATAATCTTAAATAGCAACTGTTGACAACCAAGGAGTAACCGGTTCAATAAGAACTCGATATGGGGGAACATAAAGTATAAGTAAATGACGCTCAAGGAGCTCAGAAGTATAAACACCGAGCCATGCTGGTGGAAATGCATGAGCTGAAGCTAGCAACAGCGGACGCCATGTAAACCAATACTGTAGAATCAGTAGGAACATGGTGCGCAACAGGCGACCGATGTGCGGGAAATATCACCCAATACTATGAAGTTGTTAATACAAGATGGTAGACAGACCGGGCAACAAGCCAGGAGTCTACACCAAACGATGAAGCACCACCTGATGGAGTAACGATCATTCCTATTGCGATCTCATAAGAGAGTTACTGCCAAGAGTTTACGCCTCTACACTCTGTAGGACTGAGTGTTTTGGAATTGCACTTGTGCAGTTAATGATCTAGTGGGATAGCTAGGAATATGGAAATGTAAGTAGTGGTAAATTCTTCCTTTCACCAATGAACTTGGCATAAGCCAGCTAAGCAGAAGCTTAGAAACAAACTGTGCGGCCTAAGGTCAAAGAAGCACGAAGAGTGTGAAACACACCAACAATCACAAGATGTGAATTCCATTGGAATAAAAGTGAAAGGAGACTTAAGAAAGTCACAAGGACCGACGCATGGAAAATGCAAGGTCATACAAGTAAAGAACACTTGTACTGAACCAGAGAAACTGGCATAATTAAGAATCCACTGATAACAGAGGAAGCACTACAACTAATTAGTGGCTTAACCTCACCTGACAATAAGTCGGAGGACCAAGTGAATGATCACTACAAATACAAACAGTATGTGTATAGATTACCAGAGACCTGGTTATAAATCTAAAACTCATTGAGTTCGAGCATGGTAAAAGAACACCACACTAGGTCGATAAACCTTATTCCCACAATAAGAGGGATAAAAGGGGTGATGTGTAACACATTAAGGATAACAAGAAGGGCGAATAACCCAAGTTATCAGGGTCGCGCAGTAGAAGCTAGTGGGCCCAGAATTCTAAGTGAAATACACCTAATGAATAAAAGGTTAATCATCAATGCCTTAAATCCATTTAGGCTAGAACCAAACCCGGTTAAGAGTTGAATAACTCCAACGAAAATTCTTGATGCAAGGAATAACCGGTAATACGGTTAAGACCCATTGTTCAAGGAACATCGTATAATAAACCGCATGGAAGCTGAGCCACTCCATGACGTCTGAATGCCTTCGACCAATGTCCAATATTGACACATGGTAGATTACGTGGGCGTAATCCCTTTTAAGGGGGGTAGAGTGAAAACCGCGAAATGTACGTTTTACGTGATAGGTGCGTAAACTACAATGCGCATAGCGCAAAAGGAATTTGTTTTGATGATTGATACTTATGTTACATAAACATTTGTATTCACTCATCGTGTAATTGTGGTAATTTGGGAAATAAGAATAGGGAAGGAGTAGAGAAACTCCAGGGGAATGAGGACCCTCATTGGTAATACAGTATGAGGAGTGAGTATGTATGGGAGACTTGAGGAGTATAAATCGGTATGGAACCGACGTATGTAATAAGTATAAATCGGTATAAAATCGATGTATTTTATGAGTATAAATTTAGTATAATAAATTAATGGGATAATATACCCATGAATTTCCTAAGTATAGTAGTTGGAGAAGATGTAGTAATAATTGATGAGATGATTAGTAAGTAAGCAAGTGAAGTATATAAATTGGAAAATGTATGTGTGTGATTATGACTAGCAGGACTAAGAAGATAGAAAATGAAATAATGTTTGACGAGTTGTCTGTTTGAATGGAGGTGGGAGGTGGAACTTGATTTGTTAGCGATCAAGGGAAACCGAACACAAATTGGGGTGGAAGGATAATTCAACACCAATGCTGATCACATTGGGGTTGAAGGACTCTCGAAGCTCCCTTAAGTGGTCACAGTAATAACACTAGTAATAGGTAAAATCATCATAAACAGAATTTGGGAGATGTATGCAAGCTTTCAAAACAAATTTCCAAAACTAATTTGGTACAATGTTTTCTTCAAACCGGAGAATGAGGATCGGTTTTGAAATCGCTTCCACGGGCGCTAGTGGATCTTTCTTGCCTAGGCACGGGTATCTGGTCGAAACCATAGGAGGAGAAGCGAGTTTTGAGTCAGTAAGAGTGTTGATTAGTTTTGAAACCACTACACCGATCGTACGGTGACAGTGTGTGTTTTGTATTTTTCCAAGGGCACTAGGGCAGCGTAGTCCCGAGTATGCGTAAGTATGAGTAAGTAAGTATGAGTAAGTGCTTGAGGATCTCTATATGTGCAAATGAATTTGATCTGAACCAAAGGACCATAGAGCCAGAAAGCGTAAGTGCTCAAGTCATGACGGCCGTGAACCAGAAAGCGTAAGTGTTCAAACGTGACCGGTACCTGAGGGATCGCTTGACATGGGAGAGGATGGTACCTCATTTATCTGCGGACGGACCCCATGGAGAGCTTGTAACGGATATTTTTGATTGCTATGCATGCAGTGACATGCTGTTTGGATGTGTAGTATGCATCATGTCAGACATTTGGAGTTTGACAAGTTATATGTAGAGGTCATAACCTTAGCATAGAGTATTTATACAAGTAACTATATTAGATTCACCAACTTTGAGGGCAAAGTTCTTTAAGGGGGGTAGATTGAAATACCCCGAACTTAAATATGGTGATTAAACTATTTTAATATGGTATTTAAGGGCCTAATAGTGCCTAAGTAATTTTGGTAAGGAAAATAAATCCAAAAGAAATAAAGAAACGCTTTAAAAAGTGAAAAACGCTAAATAAGCGTTAAATAACCATAGGAGGTACGAGACCTCGGTTAGCGTATTATATGGTTTCCTAGGGCTTAATAAGACCAAGATAATATATGGGAACAACTCCCGAAGAAAACGGAACCAAATAATGTATTAAAACGCTAATAAAGCTTTAGCGCACGTTTTTCGAGAAAACCCAAAAACGTGACTTTGAGTGGTCAAACGAACCCGTAAAAATTATAGTTCATTAAATAACTATAAATATACATTAATGGGGGTATAATAACCATTAAAATTAAAGAAACGAGAAAAATTCCGGAAACGGGCCCGGTCAGTGAATAGTACCTAAACCGGGTAAAATAACTAGCGTTTTCTGTAAAAGACAAAAAACGCTCCAGCCTGTAACAGTTATGTCGGCCGGTTTTTAATTGTGAGACATCCCTCTCACATACCAAGTAAACTAGAAAGAAATAAAGGAAAGAAAGAAAGAAAAGTAGAAAAGCAACCCCACCCTCTCTCTCCTCTCTCATTTCTCTTTTCTTCCTTCTCTTTCCTCTCTTTCTTCTTCCTCCATCATTTTTCTCCCCTCTGGTAGCTGCCGATTCCTTCCTCCTCCCATGGCTACTCCATCTTCTTCTCCATGCTCCACCTCCATGTGAGCTCCAAATGCAAAATAAATTACATATTTGAACTCCCCTCAACATTCTTTACAATTCTATCTTTTCAAAATTCGAAAAGGAAGAACTTCATCTCCATGGGTTTACCCCATTCAAAGAGAAAATGGTACCAAAGTAAAGCTTGGAGTCTCCTCTCTCCATTAAGGTAAAAATCTCCATGAAAACTTCATGTTTTCTCCATCTCTCTTCATAACCGATTTTTACCCCTATGTAATGCCTTGGTTTCTCTCTCTCTCTTTTGAGCATCGATTTCACCTTGCAATGGTGGTGGATTCTTCTTCTTGAACCAAGGGCTAAAACCCCTCCTAAAAGCTTCAAAAGGTAAACCCTAGAAATTTATTTAAAAACATCTCAATGAATTAACATTAATGTAAGGGTTAGTATGTTAATTGCACTTGTTTTGTGTGTATTGGGTGTTGGGATGGAGTTTGGCAACTCCATTCCCATTTGACCGATTGGTGCAAGAAAGAGAGGAAGAGGAGAATTGGAAAAGAAAGAAGGAAATTATAAGCTCAAGGTAAGAGCTCCTTCTTAATGTTTAATTTTAATACATTAGAGTAATGGGAATGGGTAAACAAATAAAGGAACCTAAACTATTGTATTAATAGTGTGGTTATGGAAGTTTGAGTATTTATGAGTTTGTATTTGGATGGAAGGCCTTAGAGCCAAATAAGTTGTGTATGTGTATTAGTATGGTGGATTAAGGAAGTAGTGATGTAGTGGTATAGTAATTGAGGAAGTTTTGGTGTATTGAGATTTTTGTATGTGTTCTGGTATAACCCTTGTGGTTTGGCTAGAATAGGGATGAATTTGATGAGAAAGGATATGTGTGGATAAGTAAGGAAAGTAGGTGAGCTATGGCAAAATTTTAGTAGGAATTGTGCATTAAGAATGACTTGGTGAATGGGAGAACCAAGGTGTGTATTGAGATTTAGTATAGATGATTTAGTAATGATAAGTGAGAAATACATAGACATTTAAGGGTTTAATTTACCTTATACTTACTTACTTTCAGGATAATATTACTCACTTATCGTATGTTTTTCCTAAGATTTATGTCTTGATATGAACTGATACATTTTATGTGTCAAATGCAGTAAAAAGTCTTGGAATCACATAGTGTATCTCACAAGCTTTCCAACAGAACAAACGGCGAGTGAAATGGAGTTAAAACGAAGAATCTAGAGCTTATCGAATTTGTAAAGGAAATATACACGTCCTTGTTTGCAACCGTGGAAATAAGGCCGGACAAGAGGACTTGTGTCCGTGTGCTGTCCGAGGAAGAAAGGCCGGACATGAGAGTCTTGTGTCTGTGTGCTTTCCGAGGAACAAAGGGCGGACAAGAAGAGTTTGTCCGTGTCTTGTCTGGGTAACAAAGGGCGGACAAGAAGGTGTGTTGTCCAGGTAGAAAAGGGCGAAAAAGAAGAGTCCGTGTCACGTCCGCTCAAGTTTGGCCGGACGAGAATAGCCGCGTCTGTGGCCTGTCCGTGGATAAAAGGCCAGACAACACTGAGACGTCCGCCCAAATATGGCCGGACACAAACAAGGACGTGCAAACAGATCCAGAAATTATCGCGACAGTTTTCTTTCGACGCTGTCTACCCTGTCGTATTCTTCATTTGTGGCGCCTGCAAACACATCCATCTACCCGATCAGCAATATCAGGCGCCGGCCGACACTCCCTAAATTCCTCACGCGGTGCACTCCTTAAATTCCTCACGCGTTGTCTCTGCCCTGTCTTCTTCTTCTTCCTTTGTTCTATAAAACCCACGCTCCTTCTGCTCAAATAAATAATCCCCTCCATCATCCATCGCTCACAGAATCGAACCACACCTACGATCCACTCCATCCTCTTATCCCCCACTTCTTCATTTTATTTTCATTCTTCATTCCACCACTCGACAGAACCAGGATTAAAAGAAGAGAAGAAAAGCAGCTGGAGCATAAGCGAATCGCAGTCGTCTCCTCCGGCAGTCTTCAAAATAATGGCTATTTCTCTCTTTATTTTCATCCTTGCTAATGTCTGAGTAATAAACTTAGCTTCCCGGGTTTTGGAAGCGAGCCTATTTTATATACTTGCGTTGTAAGCTTTCCACTATAATTTATCTAAGCTATTTTTGATTCTTGTCCGTAATGCGCTTTAATCTTCTTGTACAATTATTAAAGTGATATTTGTAGTTTCTTGTTAAAATATGTTGCTAAAACAAGGTTCTAGACACAGGAAGTCAAAACGGGTTAACGACTAGAAGCGTATCTCGCCTATAGGTTAATCTGTCTCCAATAGGAATTGGTAATCAAGCGATTAATTAATAATGACTTGTGCAAGTATTGCAGCTTGTTATTTAAGTTAATCTGGGTTTATTGCACAAGGACCGGTCAATGAATTAATTAAGATTCCTGAGTTTATTGCTAAAGTGGGAAAGTTTATATTGATATAGTTGGACAAAATAGGTGAGTAGAACAACCCGGGATGCTTTTTAAAATAACAAAAAGATTTACAATTTCTATTTCTATTCTGTTTTGATTAATTGTTTTTATTATTATCTTATAAGTTAGTTTTCAATCATACTCTTTCAAAAAATGACAAAACCTGTTTACTAGAAGTCTCAATCAATTTACTACACTATCAGTTATCCACAACGAGGTCCCCAAGAGTACGACAACCCACAAATCCACTATTCCGCAAAACGATAGGTACACTGCCTAAGTTGTAGAAGTAGTCACATATTTCTCCAGCAAGTAACTAAGGAGTAGTAGTTGTGGTAAGAGGATGAAAAGATATAAATCTGTAGCAAGTGATTTTTTAATGTGTTGGAGAAACAAGGAAGAATTAATGTGTAAGACTTGGTAGGATGAGTATGGTAGGGAGTAAGACTTGGGTTGAGTATAATGCAAATGAGGCAATGGAAGAGCCATAGGATTAGTGGGAAGAAGGAAGGAAGAATCTGTAACATTTGTTGAGGAAGGAAAAACTGTAACAGTGGAGAAATTTGATAGTGAATGGTATTTTGTAACAGATTTGGATAGAGGTGGATTAGGCTAGTTTAAAATGCTTAATCAATGCTAAAATACGCTAGATTATATGTAGGAATATTGGGGAAGAGATTGATAGAAGTTTGGAGTTGAAATAAGCTCAAAAACATAATTATTTTTCATTACTGTAACTGGTCCGGGTTTGTAAACAAGTACAGAAACCCGGACCAGTCAAAAATCATAACAGATTGTATTTCAGAAGGAGTGGTCCGGGTTTGCAAACCAGGACAAACCCGGACCACCCCATTTTCACACCCGAGAGGAATTACAAACATATGGTCCAGGTTTGTAAACCATGACCTAAACCTGGACCATACACAAATTATTCCCGAGGACTTTTGCAAAGTAGTGGTCCGGGTATGTAAACCCGGACACTAACCCGGACCCTACTAAAATCCCTCCAGGATGTGTTTTAAAGCTGTTATAAGGTAGAGTAAGGATGGGTAATGATAGTATAAGGTAATTAAGACTTAATTAATGATGTTTAAAGGTCATTAAGGCCATGAACAAGTGTGAGAAGTAATTAAGAAAGTTGTAAGTGTATGAACATTAAGTTAAACCGAAACAACGGGACAACGGGGTAAGTACGGGAGTAGTAGTTATTGATGTACCGTATGAGCATAGCATTAATAACAATGTTTGAAACATTACCAGTGGAACAAGTGTGAACCAAGGAACAAGGGAACACACGGTAAAGCTAAACCCGGTGAAAGGTATGATTTTCTCATGCCCCGTATGCTAACCGAGTTACGTTGATTTGTGTGTTGTATGCCGGCTAATCAAGACTAAAGCATGAAAACGGTTTATTATCTTTCATTGTATGTCTTGCTGTATGTTGTATGAGCTAACCCTTCTTGATTGATTGTGTGGCTTCACATAGTGCGTAGACCGACTCATAAGTGAGCCTTGTTGTTTAGTGACTCGTAGAACGAGTTATGTTGTGAACTAACGGAAACGTAGAAACGCACTAAACTAAATAACCAACAAACGATAACGCCAACCCATGAACTCACTAGAATGTGAGAGAGTGTACGGGAGTAGCAACCTCCCGATAACGGTAGGAGAACCGAAATGAATAATCCACAAACAATAAATAGTGGAAGTATATAAATAAGCCCTACTAGAGGAATTAATGTTGGTGCAAGTCATGAACCATGGGAGTAGTAAAGAATGATGAGGGAACTTCAAACCCCTTAGCAAATTAGTCGACCCACTATGTGAGGACTCGACTGATGTGAGTAACGTCCCGAACATGAGAGTATTCGATACATTGGGGAACCCTTAAATCTGAGAATACTAGACGGTGGCAATTCCCTAAGCTAGTGGAGGTTATCGAGAGAGATACTTCTAGGCTAAACCATGAGATGGTAAGATACTCCAAGAGTGGAGCGTTGGGAATTTGATTAGTCCGATAAAAATGGACATTGTATATTTGAGGAGCTAAGTGTATAGCCTTTGAATTTGTAGGTCCGGTGGTGAGTCTTGTGTATGACTCTGCCCAGAGACCAAAAGTAATGAGTATTGAGTATTGTGTATGTATGAGTAAAGTAATGAGTAATGAGTAATGAGTAAGTATGAGTATGTAATGAGTACCAAGCAATGAGTAAGTATGAGTAAGGAGAAGAGTGTGGGTACGGAGTAGGTGAGAGCAAGTCCCGAGTACTGAGTAAGAGTAAGTAATGGTAGCAGTGAGTATTGAGTAAAGTATGAGTGAAATAACGAGCAAGGTATTGAGCATAGTGTAAGTAAAACAACGATTAAGTAAGAATAAGCTTGGTGTAAGCTTGTGAACCCGAGTAAGGGGGAAGAGAGCATCCGATGAAACCGGATGAACGACTAACTGAACGAACCTTGTATATGTATGTAAGTAAGGTTGATTGTATTGTTGTAGCATGAGTATGTTTGTATGCATGTAAAATGAACTCCATGTATATCCGACCCAAAGTAGTCTGTGTACCGCGGTTAGCACGCGGTATATGCGAAAGTCATATTCTGCGTAAGCTGACCCCCTAGGGGGAACATTTTTAGTGTGCAGGTACCCGAAGGGGCGAGGTTTTTGTTCTTACAGGTATTCGAAGCTGACCACCGATCGAGTGAGTAGGACGGGGATCGCTATGTAAGCATGGGTAGTTGAATTATAGGATTATTACTTGTATTGTAATGCGAATTTGGAAGTCCAAACTGTATCGGTGATTTAAGGATTGTAGTATACTCGGTATAGTATTGTATTGGAGTTGTATTTGAATTATGGTTGAGTATGCAAGGGAAAGTAAGGTATTATGTAGAGCACTTGGTATGTCAATTCATCAGACCGATAGTATGTAGTAGTGTAGCTGGCCTTGTTAGTCACATGGGTGGCTAGCGGCATTGTACACCCGCCGTGGAGTATGTAATGTATTATCCGCTGCAAAGGTAAGTATTTGTACAGTAATGACGGTATTAGCGGTAGGGGTGTTACATCTAAAAACCCTGTTCATCATTCTAGAACAAAGCACATTGAAATTCGTCACCACTTCTTAAGGGATTGCGTTGAAAAAGGGCAGATACAACTAGAATATGTTCCTACTTCAGATCAACTTGCAGACGTATTCACCAAACCATTACAACGAGGTCCTTTTGAAGCACTACGTTCACAACTAGGTATGACCCGTATGACTTAGCTAAGGTTGTATCTCCTTCTCTTGTTTTGTCAATATCTGAGTGAAATGCATGAATACGTCTGATGACCTAGTCTGTCTATCAAAGAAACAGAACACCAGCGTAAAAACAAGAGTCTTTGTTTTCTAAAAACCTCCCGCGAAATTTTCGCCCAACAATCCGCAACAACCCAGCTCAACCAATCAGCCCACACCTACCCTGACACACCACGTCTGCCTATATTCCGATGTCAATATCTTTCACTCCCCACGTCCAATCCTACCCATCCCGCTTTCCTTGCCTCTCTTCGCCTTCTCCACCCTATTGCCCACTACAATCAACTCCGATTGACATGGCTTCAAACCCTAACCCAACGCACAACACCATGTTTTCCGACGCCAACCTACCCAATGATCCTCAGCTTCTCTAAGCCCTAATCAACAAACTCACCATCTTCCAAGCCAAACAAACCCCTACTTCCACCTCCGACTCCACCGTCGTCGCCCCTGCCATGTCCATTGACACCCAACCCATCACCACCATTTTACCCTCCATGGCAACTGAACCCACTACCATTGTCCACACTATGGCATCCACCCGATCAGAAAACACCCCATCTCCAACCAAACAATCGACACCACCCACCACCCCGATCATACCCACACCCGACACCATAACCAAATCTCCAACCAAACTCCAGTTTGGATCCCTTCCACCCACTGATGAAGAAACACAGAACCCACAACCCAACTCCCCTGCTAAAGAACCCACTGAAATACTTGACCTCGAAGCCCAGCCAGCTGCTCTTGAATGTTCACCCCCACCAAAGAAAACCCGCCGTGCTAAATCCAATGTCCCCCGCCCTCCAGCTACACGAACCCTTAGATCTCGGGCCAAAAATCCTCAGTCATCTTCAAAACCCAGTTCTGAAGCTCCTGTTCCTGCACCATCCCCTGTAGTCACGGCACCACCAACTGAAGAAATGCCGCGCAGCACCACCAACTCGTCAACCCAGGCGGACTCCGACACGGCAACGACTTCCACTAGAAAGCGACTCCGTCCTCGCTCCGAGTCTGTCCCACCATCTCCTGCTCATCGACTAGGTCTGATTGATACAGACTCAGCCGTCTACTCCCTACCAGCCGACGACTTTACTGAATCCCGAAACCTGGTCAAGGGAAAGCTACTCGACCTAGACTGGCTCCACTCGATGGAGTTCGACATGTTCGAGGAGATGTTTCGCTTTCAAAACTGGATCCATCTCTTCCACGGCATTCAGACCTACCATGAAGCAGAGGCCTATCAGTTCTACCAGAATTGCGTCATCCGCAAGGGGAAAATAATGACAGAGGTACATGACAAAGCTATCCTTCTCGATTCAAACTCCATAGCAACCCATCTAGCAATTCCAACAAGCAAACTAGAATTTTATGATAGGGCTGGTTTTCCTGATCTAGGGTTTATAAGTGCAAAAGAGGTCTATGACTTCTTCCTACCGAACAACAGAGTTGGTCACTCTTTGGACCGACCAGCTCTGTCAAATACCCACCAAATGCTTCATACCTTGGTGATCAAAAACTTAGTCCCTAGAAAGGAAGGAAACCAGTTTGTCCGCCCGCTAGATCTTGCTATCATGTACTGTCTGATTCACCATCAAAAGATAAACCTCCCAAAATTAATCCTCAACTACATAGCCTCAACCATCTCCTCACCCCGACACAGCCTGGGGTACATATTCTGGCTCCTGAAAATTCTTACCCAGTGTGATGTTGTCCTTGATCCCTCCACAGCTAGTCGCATCATGGACACTAACATCCTTGGTTAGATCCTGTACAACAAAACCCCATCTTTCCAGATCAAGTCGGTCTCCAAAACTAACCCTCCCTCCAAAAAGCTAGCCCCACCAAAACCCGCATCACCCCCTGACACAGCCTCTTTATCTGAAAGGGTAGCAGCGATCGAGAACAACCTTGCCACTCTATCCAAGAAGATTGATATGCTCATCGACGTCCTCAATAAAAACCACAAACAGACGATGAACATCTTTGCAGGGGGAGTCCAGAAGCTAGCGGAGGAGTTCCGGGAAATCTTTGCTGAAACTCTGGAAGCGGCTAAGCAAATGGATGGCACTGAGACTTCGGGGGAAGATGGAGCACGGGATGAGGACACAGGAATGGATGAAGGAGATGACTAACCTTTTACCCCACCCCTTTTAACCCCTAGGAAGAACTGACTTTTGAATACTCTTGATTTGCGTTGGTAGTTTGTTTTAATGACTTTTTCGGATTATGGTTTGTGGATATTTTGTGCGTTTCCCTTGATGTTGGCAAACGGGGGAAGCGGTGTATCCCGCGGCTGGTGTCTGTGGGTAACTATGTGTGGATACTGAGTGCCTCTGAAGGCCTCATCTTTTTTGGATTGGTCGTTATTTTCTGCAACGTAGTATTTGAAGTAGTTTCGTACTATAGTTTTTATCTGTTCTTATCAAATGCATTACCTTAAGGGGGAATATGTGTTTAAGGGGGAACAAATAGCAAATTCTTCTCCCGAGATAGTTGCTCTACTGTGTTGTCTGTTTTGTTTGCAGGTACATTCTATACAAAATCTCAAGTCTACGCTGGATACACTGAGTTTGCCATCATCAGCAAAAAGGGGGAATTTGTTGAAGACCTAAGTTTTGCAGATGATTGCCTCCTCAGTCAAAGTAGCGATGCAGAAAGACTCGACGTTGTCACAAACTTACCAGCTCGAGTACCTCTGCAGAAGCATCTGTCCGCGTGTTCCTATATGCCAAGAAGCGCGACACTACTGAGTGGCTGCAAAAATCTCGGATAGTTGGGAGCGCGCGCAAACGTGAGAACGTGACGCACAAGGAGCTCCATAACTCCGATACTTGCGGAACTAACTCAAGGAGCCGTTTACTTGAAGACTTTACAGAAGATTTAGGATATAGTTAAACAAGTATATAAGCATATGGTAGTAATTAGTTTATGTGGGTATTCGAGATTATTCAGAGAGAGAAACACCGCTTTTGAGAGAGAAAATATTCTTGAGAGATCTTAGTGAGATAATGTCAATTAGCTTAGGTATTTACTACCTAGAGAGCACACATAGAACACTCCCCTTTACTCCTTGTTACGCATTGATCTAAGCCGAGAGTAGAGCGAGTGTTGGATGAGACAGAGTACCTCTGTTGAATCCCAAGATAGGAAGCTAGGTTGTAATTCACATTGAGTTTCAATACAAGCAAAGTCTTATCTTGTCAATTTAAAACAAAAGCTTCCGCGTTATTAGTTTCTGCATACGTTTATTCTTCAAGCAGAGTTGGTCTGAGACTAACACCTCAGACCTACTCGGTCAGCACCCCGATCCCATCAGATGGTGGTGGTGATGTTTGAGCTTTTGGGTTTCAATTGAGCTTGCACCCCCAGTATTTTTCCTTAAGGCAATATGAGCTTTAGCGCTTATGGCAATCGGTCGTCCTGATTGATTGCCATTAGTATTTCTTTGATTAAACGCGTGAACAAGTCTTGTCCTCACAAGGTCAAGGCCTATGTTTTGATGTGGTGCTCCCTAACCTACACTCGACGTGTTTGGTGTTTGCACTTGTTTCTTGCTTATGGTCACAACTTTTAGACCATTGAATTTGATATTTGACGGGTTTACGCATTCGATCTGTTATTTCACGTGATTGGACACACAACTACTAAGTCGGAAGTCTTTAAAGCTTATAACATGGCCATGGGGTGTGATGAAAGACAACAGGACCATGGAGGGATGTTTGGGGTATGTGGAGCTAAAAGGGGTGACCAAAGCTACAACTTGCTTCTTCCCTCGGATTTGCCTTCCTTGTCTCGAAGTCATTTGGCTACTTTGTGTTGACGTTGTTTTCGAGCTTTTGGACTTGGACTTTTGACGTCGTTATTTACACCATTTCTCTTCTTTTTGTCATTTGGATTTCTTCGAGGCACTTTGGGTTCACCTTTATTATCCTTTCTTGACTTCGCCCTCGGGGTTCTTGTGTCTCCCGGTTTTGAGCTTTAAGAGTTGTTTTGATGTGAGCTCTTTGGATCCTGTGTCACTTTGGGACCATTTAAAGATTGCTTCGTCATGCTGATAGCGGTGTTGTTTCTTTGGACTGATGGAAATGTTATATGAGAGTCGGGCTCCTTGCTTCCTTTGGTCACCAGGTTGGATATTCATCACGGGCTGGCTCGTTTTGTGGAGCTTACTGTATCAAAAAGGGAGATGTATGAAAAGCTCAGCAGGGGTGCCTAGGGTTTAATGTCTGGGTTCACAAGCTTTTGGCTATGGGGTGTTGTACCTAGGTGCTTCGTCATTCCTGGAAGTTGTGTATCCGTTCTTTGTTGCTTTTCACAGGTTTAAGCGTAAATTTATAAATTATCTCCTTCAGTCGGAGTTATGCCGTTTACCTTACCTTTGCATGTGGTCTGGAGTCGTGTAAAAATGACACGCTTGTTCTCTCATGGTTTTACCACTTAAGACACTCTCATGAAATTTTTACTCGGAGACTCACTTACACATTTAAACGAAAGATTATTAAAGTCGACGATTCTAAACTCAGATTGCCCCCAGTATTGATTTGGGGTTTTTGGCAACAATTTGACATATATGGAGTTATGTGTTTATCTGTATAGATTTACATATACAATATTCTCACCAATTATTGTATGCCATTATAATTCTTATCCTTATCTTGTACCCATCCCCCTCGTTAATGTATTATATACATATGTGCTTATTTATATAATTGTAGATTTTTATATTACCAATCTCACCTTATATTATATTATCCTACTTATTTATAATTTACTTCTTATAGATATATACATACACTTATATTATGTATATTTGATGCACTGATTATTGATCTATCTTTTGAGTGCTTTAAACCCTTGTTTTCCATATCTTTTACTTAGATTATGCATTTACCTTCTTGTTTTCATGTTATTTTGGCTTAGGACGTGATTAGGAAGGAGTATAGAGCTTTTGGAATAAAAAGAGGAAAATTTACACATGTCCGGATATGTGTCCGGATGGGCAGACACGGACACAGTCGCGGACATCTCCAGATCGAGTTTCCCCCTTTTACACTCACGTCCGCACGCAGACAGAAATGCGGACAGCCTCTTTGAGCCACGTCCGCACGCAGACACCAACGCGGACAAGAGTAGATCTCACCAGGACATTCACGTCCGCACGCGGACAGAATCACGGACACGTATAGATCTCGTCAGGACACCCCTGTCCGCACGCGGACACAAACGCGGACGTCATACAGAGACAAATTCTGCAGCGCGATCGTGATGAAAAGCAAAGTTTAACATATTAAACTTTCGATTAACACCGCCCCACTCTACTCTTGCCCATACTTATTCCCTTCCAGCAACTCATCCACGTTATTTCATTTCTACTTTCCAACCAATCCACCTTAATCACACTCATCCATCATTAAACCTCATTATTTCTTCCACCATCCTCCACCGTACTCATCCTTATTAGTTCTATAAATAGACACTGATTCCTACACCACCACCGTACACCACTCTATCCCACACTCTCACAACACCTTCATCCCAACACACTCTCATCCCATCACCATCTCCATTCCATTTCATTTCCACAATATCACCACCCGTACAACACCTCAATCACCTTCATCATCCATTCATCCATTTTCCATTCACACCCATTATCCAACCGACAAATCGACATATTATCAGTCCAAATAAATAACAAAGCAATTCAGGATGTCAGATAAGATGATTTATTATTCTGTCTATTTATTTATTATGTCGGTTTAGAGGATTTACTCTGGGGGATGGTTAATTTCAGTCTGTTTTAATTATGTAATTTATATTTTCTGGTTTTAATTAATTACGGATTGTTACGATTAATGTTATTCTTGCGCTTTTTAATAAATGTCATGAGTTTATTGAACTGCTTTACTAAATCTATTATGATCCGACCAAGTAATAAATAGATCGGTTAAATTAATCTGTATATCTGTGGAATATTGATTGGATTAATTAATTATTCCTGCAAACGCAAATTATTATTCTTCATTCTTAATCCGCTTACATGTGTTTTGCTCGAGTCTAGACTAGACCCCGCATTTCTGGTAAACGAGTTCTTCTGAATCTATGATTTAGTTCTTAATAAAATATTAGGAATTTTGTCAATATATCTTTAATTAACCAGTAGACATAATTGATCAAACGGTTTTAACCTGAACCCATAGTCTCGCTCATCCATATCATCTATCACTTTATCTGTTATTTATTTTTCTGTCTGTTATTTTAATTATCTCGTTCTTGTTATTTATTTAAATCCCAAAACAAAAACAACCCCTTTTGAATTAACGATTGTCTTAGGCTAGACTTATTTTCTTCAAGTCCCGCGGATTGATACATGGTTGCTTCTTAATTACTATACTACTGTGACCGGGATTTTTGCAACCCGACGGTCTGTTGATTTGTTGTTTTCTAGGATTATTTCTTGGCTTTTAATATATCAATTTTACCGTTTGCAATATTATATGCTTTCATTCATCTTAATGACATAACATCTTGTTATCTCCTTGATATTCCTTAATTGTCACGCATAGCATGAGTATACTTCTAATACTTTTGTTTATTACATTATAACCCCAAATGTCATTTAATGTTTACAATTTAATTCCTTATAGTTGTATAACCTATAGTTTCATTCCTTACTTATTTATAACTAAGTTCCACTTTTAACTTCTTCAAACCTCAAAACAGAACCTATACTTCCTCAAATTTGAACTCCTGCCCAGCAGTTTCGGTTATTTACATTTTGACCCCACTAATTTTTATAATCTTACAATTTACCATTAATTCCATTTATCCTATGGTTTTAATTCTTTATTTGATTAATTCCAATCTCACCCCTTAACTTTCAAAAATTCTCCTACAGACCCTTATACCATTCGGCTTTCATTTCTATTTTTCCTTAATTACAATCTCACCCCATAAATTTTATGATCTTTACACTTATACTATATTTCTTAGTTAATTTCATATTTCGTTATACATTTCTCAACTTTGGTCTACACCTTGAACAATACTAGATTTGACCTCATTTAATCATAAGTGCCCAGAACTTTATAAAATTACGAATTGCCCTCAATCTTTTCTAGAATTTATAATTTGCCCCTTAAATTCCTTAAACTTGCATTTTTTTCCATTCCTCGCCAACCAAACCTTAGTTTTCTGCCTAACATCATTCATAGCACCCTAATTTTGTTGTTTTTTTCATTTAACAACATTTCTCTAGTGTTAAGTCTCTAATGTTAAGTTTATTAAATCATCATATAAACATATATTTCATTTTAATGTCATTTTTGTACTTAATTACACCAAACACATTCTAATCTCCTAAATATTTTTCCTAAGTCCCCAAAATGGATCAAATCACTAAATGACCCCTTTTTAAACCCAAATTTTTTCACATAGCATTTAATCTTATAACCTATACTTTTTTATAGCATTTAATATTACAAAACCTTATAAAGACAAGCCTAAAAATTTGGCTATATCACAAACCTTAATAGAAACTTAAAGTGTGACAATCATACACATAATTTGAGGTCTATTTTCAGCTATTTTAATTCAAATACCCCAAGTTTTCAGAAATTACATTTTAGCCCTTTTAACTTAATATTTCGTACATTTAAGTCACTTAATCACCACTTAATTTAGAAAAATGTTCCAATATAGTTTTAAGTTGATTCCTTGTTTAATCTTGACCAATTTCCTCACTAGTCTCTTGGCCGTATATAATTATCAACACAAATCAACTTTAAAACATAAAATCAACCTTAAACTTTAGGACTTACCGCTTTATGCCCAAAATTTATTTTTCCAAGCTTGAACTCTCGACCCAAAATAATATAAGGGTTATAGGATGAGTTTTTTCACAAACCAAGATGATTAATGAAGGTTTGAAGCATTAAGGACTTGGATTAGTAGCTTACTCTCTTTAAGTAGAATTTCCTTTTGAATCTCTTGCACTCTCGGCCAAGTTATCAAGGTATTTGAAACTCCACTTTTAACATATGAATAAGAAGAGAATGGAGCACAAGATTAGGGTCTTTGGATGCCATAACAAATCAAAGGAATATCTAAGGCTTTAAAGCATAAATATGTGTTCTAAGGTTGAAATTTTACCTTTTTGCACAAAATGAGATCTAGGCCTCCCAACCTTCAGCAAACACTAAGAAAAGATGTAGGAAGTGAGCCATAGGGTAGATCTATGAACATAACATGGTCTAGGCTCTTAAAACTTAAGTTTTGAAGGATTTACCTTAGAAGAAAATCCTTGTTGTTCTCGGCCTTCTTGATGGTGGAAGAGGAACAAAATTTGAGTATGAAAATAGTGAAGAACATAGATTAGAAGATAGCTCAAAGTTCAACCATAAATAGATCAAAAGAGAGTTTAGTTGTTAAAACACATTTTAACACCTTAAGGTGGTGTAGGATTAAATTGGGTTCATTCCCTCTTGAGTGCCTAATTATTAGCTCCAAAATGGGTGTAGATCTTTGTATTTTATGTGTAGAAAAGCTAGATCTATACTCTTCTTAGCTAGTAGATGTGGAAAGGAGAAAGTTTTAAGTGAAAATGAGTAAGGAACTCACTTCACCCACTGATATTTTCTTGAAGCTCTCAAGCAAAGGAGAAATAAAATAAAGGTAGAAGAAGAGGAGTGTGGTTGCCAATGAAGAGAGAGAAGGGAGGGTTTGGTGAGGTGTCTTAAAATGTGTAAGTAAAATGAAGACTTATCACTTAAGTAACTCTTACTTAAGGAAGAAAATTTGAATTTTATAAGGTGATTCACCATGGAAATCCGGCCCTCCCTTAGATATTTATTTTGGTTGGTTTGACCGTTGACCAAGTCAAATGAGAATAAGGCCTTGTTTGGCACTATTCATAAATTGGTGCACATTTATGATTTTTTTTCTTTAATTAAAAGCTTCCCCGTGTGGTACATTATATTCCCTTAGTCCCCTATTATTTACACAATCCTTAATAACCTCCCAAAGTCAACTTCTAGAAAATTTCATAAAACTGTGTTTTAAGGAGTCTTAAGACACCTTTTGTGTTTTAACACATTTTATGACTTGGTTTTCTTTAGTAATTGTTTTATCTTGTTCTTAACTTAGATATAAGTTTTAGAAATCCACTTTGGACCCTAATTGAGGTTACACAATCCCTTAGGCTTCTTAAAGCACATTTTGCCCTAAGTGATTCTTAAGCACATTTTTGCTTATATATGATCTTAGATTGTTCCTCAATGATCTTAAGGCACATTTTAGCCTTATTATATCATTATTTAATATATAATCATCATTTATTAGTTAGGGGCATTTCATATAGCATTTAGAATATTAACAAAGACATGATATGAACGTAATGTCAACAACTAGATAAATTCATCAATCTAATATATATAACCATTGTACTCATCCTTCCACATAAAAACTATTGAAAAAAGTTATTCACGAGTTCATCAAATATAATTCCCTATGATAAGGGAAAGAGATTAACCAAATTACCCAGCAGGATAATCCACTAGACATTATACCCATGGGCACACTGGTCCAAACACAAAGGACACTAATGTCCTCGACCCCTTGGGTAATCATAACTTTCACACAACCCTACAAACACACCGGTCATAAGGTGAAGGACACTAAGGTCCATGACCCTTTGGTTAACCATTTCTACCTCACCATATGTCCTTAAGTGTGCATTTCCTCCTAAAGGTACTTTTGACCAAAACAAGTAGATCATAGTGGTTGAACCGTGATTTATTGGTAGCAGCGCATAATTAGTGTAAGAATTTTTCCAAGTCTTCAAGAGAAGCTTCCCCTTAAAAGCACATAATCAACGACTCTAAAAACCACTAAATTCACTCAACGATTTCCAACCAATAAAATAGAGCACCATGTTACTGTATTTTTCAGACAAAATCCAGCATGACTTCCACACCACTCTCCAATATCCTATAAATTAATGTAGGACAAAGCATACAAGTCATATAAATGATAACCACAACAATTTACCAACAAGGTATATGATTATGGTGAACACAATGATTTACCTCAACTCCCACTTAACTGACTGCATGAAAACTAGCTCATAAAACAATGAACTCATCCCTTAACCAATCCGCTTCTCTTACTCAATTATACTACTCCCATCCAAATGCCCTTAGATTTAACTACCTTCATTCTGGAAAGATTACTGTCCCTATCATATAAAATAGAAATGTAAGATGGTGGGTGGTTCCTTAATCTTGAGGAAATTACACATGTTACTCTAATAATAAGGAAGTAATCATTAAGGACATATGGGACAAACCTATTAGGTTACAATCACATGGACAATAGGGAGATTGGGCGGTGGTAAAAGTGGCTCCCACTTAGATGCTTCCTACAAGCATTCCCATCCAGGCTGCTCTCCTTGATTTCTACCTCTCTGCCTAGGCCTCGGTTCACGAAAGACCAATACTTACCAATATACCATCCTTAAACCAAAGTAAGGTTGGTAGACATTTCCTCAGGTATTCAATAATGCTTTTCTTTTAACTCGTCAACAACACATGAATCCACCTACAATTTCCTTAATGAGAAGGGTAGTAACTAGTAAGGCAACTTTATATATTGCGCTTGAAATCACAACGCTAATACACAATACACTATAGTTCTCGTTTGTGGTATTTTAGCATCCAATTATAAAAAAACACACACTTCACTCTCATTTTATAATCACTGGTCGGTGTTCTCTCCCCTCTGCATTTTGTTATTATCCCCATAATCATCGTCATCATCATCATCATCATCATCATCATCATCATTGTCATCATAATAACCTATAGTTCCTTGTTGATATTGATGTTACAAAAAATAGCTAGGGTTGTCGCCATTGTGTCTTTCCATTTTATTTTATTATTAGATATCTTCCCATTTTAGACATCTTCCCATTTTTGCTGAAAAAACATGGAATCATGGAGCAAGACTTCCACAGCTTAACTCATTGCTGATCCAGTTAGCTTTTGGACTTAGGATGCTGAAATCGCAACATCAAAGGTCTCTTTGAGGAAGTTCTTCCTTCGTAAGAAGATGGACTTTTTTTTCTCAGGTAAGTTTATCCCACCCATTTTTTAATGCGTTGTCGACACAAAATAAGTTGTGTATATTATTTGGCCATCCGGAACCATGGTGTCAATATACAAGTGAATGTCGTAATTAATTTAGTGTGGTAATTCATGTTACTTTTTGCAGTATCATGCATTATAACCTCTACGGGATTTCTTTTTTTACTAAAAAAATTGTGGATTACTTGTGTGGTGATGAAGCTGATGGTGCATCCATGTCTCTGTATGCAACAACATGCACCTCATTGCTTTATTTGGTTAAGAATTTTGAGTCAGCATGCATATTTCAACTAAAATTTACTGCCAGCAATGTCTTTGACAAGGTAAAAGGCGATCTAATGATGGACATTATTAGTCTAGAAGGTAATGAGACCAGTTCATCGCTCAAGGATGATATTGAGAAGATTGAAGAAGCTTGTTATGGTATTCATGGACTTACTCTCCATCTCCAATTTAGAACAAGTTTGGTATTTCAGATTGTCTATCTTGGTCTACAACATGCAATTATAGTATTGATAGTCATAATAGCGGTCAAGGGACTAACCTACCTTTTGTTTATGTGGCATTAGAATGTAAGTTCAGCGATGAGAGAAGGAAATAGGGGTAGGATAAAATGCATATTTGTGACTATGTAGAGGACCCTAAACAACTTGAACTAACCAATCTTCTTAATATCTTTACAAAATCTTAGAAGAAAGAGAAACAAAGGTAAACTCATTCAAACCGTAATTATGGACATTGTCAGCGACATTTTTCTTACTTTGGTCATCCCCAACTATAATTATAGTTGCTACAATAAGGTCGTGTATCTGGGTGAAGGAACTTCATACGATGGGGGATCTTCTCTTAGATTTAGCCTTCATCCGACAATTTGTAGATGCAGTAGACTCCATATCTGATCTTACATGTCTTCTCAACCCTACACATAAATCTGTGAACCGTATCAACAATATTCTCGAGGTGGCTTTATGACAATAATGACAACACTCTGAGTTGCTTGCTGGTTTGTAGCGTCGGGGCTAACAGAAATAGAACTTAGAATTTAACTAGTGTTGTAGTTATTGTCATTACAAGTAGCCACCATGAAAAATTCTCGAGGTGGATACTTATCATGACAATAATGACAACATTATGAGTTGCTTGCTAGTTTGTAGTGTCAAGGCCGACGGAAATAGAACTCAAAACCAAACTAGTGGTGTCGTCATTGTCATGAAGTAGCCACCTTGAGATAATATTTGATACTGTCCATAGAGTTGAGTGTAGAGTTGAGGAGACGATGGATATCAGATATGGAGCCTATAACATATGCATATTGTCAGACGAAGCCTAATCTAAGAGAAGATCCCCCATGATTAAAAGTTTCTTCACCTAGATACACGGCCTTATAGTAGCACCTATATTTATAGTTAAGGATGCCCATAGCAAGAAAAATGCAGCTGAAAGTGTACATATATACAGTTTGAATGAGTTTACCTCTATTTGTCTTTCTCCAAGATTTTCTTACGATATTGGGAGGATTAGTCCAGTCCAAGCCGTCCACGGTCCTCTACATAGTCACTAATGCATGATATCTTATCCCTTTTGACTCTCTCATCACCAAACTTACATACTAATGCCACATACTCAAAAGGAAGGTTAGTCCCTTGACCTCTACTATGACTATCAATGCTATAACTATATGTTATACACCAAGATAAATAACTAGAAATTCAAAACTTGTTCTAAACTGGATGAGATGGAGAGTAAGTCCATGAACTACATAACAAAACTTTGCAATCTTCTGCATACCATCCTTGAGTGATAAACTGGTCTTATTACCAACCACACTAATAATGTTCACCACTAGATCACCTTTAACCTTAATACTAACATTGTTGGCAGAAAATTTCAATTGCAATATGCATGCCGAAGCACAATCCTTTACCAAATAAAGCAACTTGGCGGTGTATGTTGTTTCCTACAGAGACAATGATGCAACATCGGCTCGATCACCACACAAGTAGTCCACAAACTTTTTCACTAAATAGGGAATCCCCATAGAAGTTACAAAGCGTGATACAGCAAAAAACAACATGAATTGCCATACTACATCAAGTACTACATCTATTAGTGTACTAACAACGTATTTTCGGATGACCAAATAACATATACACAACCCTATTCGTTTCAACAAGCATTAGAAAAAAGTGGGTGACCCATTCTTACCTGAGTAGAAAAATCTCATGTTCTTATGAAGGACGAACTTCCTCAAGGAGAACCTTGATGCTGTGATTTCCAGCATCCTAAGTCTAAAAGCTAACTCGATTGGCTATGACTCAAGCTATGAAAGTCCTACTCCATGATTCCATGTGTTTTAAGCAAAATGGGTAGTTTTCTTATAAAATAAAATGGGAAGAACACAATTGCTACAACCTTAGCTATTTTTTGTAGCATCAATATCATCTTGGAATAATAGGTTATTATGATGACAATGATGATTATGGGAATAAAAACAAAATGTAGAGGGGACAGAACATCGTTCGGTGATTATAAAATGAGAGTGAAGTGTGTTTGTTTTTTATTTATTATTTTATAATTGGCTGGGAAAATATCATATACGGGAATGAGAGTGCAATGTGTATGAGCGTTGTGATTTCATGCACAATATATAGATTTTCCTTACTAGTTACTACCCTTATCATTAATGCAACCACAGGTGGATTCATGTGTTGTTGACAAGTTAAGAGTAAGGCGCTATAAGAATACAAAGTCCTTTTTCCCAAGGACCAACTTTATCAGTAACCCCCTTGATATATGTGGTGATGTTTAACGTCATGTACCCTGAGGCTCACTAGGTTTGCTACCATTCAAACTGTGGAAGTTGTTAAGATAATGTTGGGTATAAAAGGCTGGTTATTGTCATTGATAAAGTTATCATAACAAGTTCCACAGTTTGAATGGCAGCCAACCTAGTGTGCTTTAGGGTAAATGTCATTAAAAATTGCCACATATATCAAGGGTGTTGTTGATAAAGTTGGTCCATGGGAAAAAGGATTTTGTATTCTTATAACACTTTATTCCTAACTCGCAAACAACACATGAATCTAGGGGTGAGTATTTGGATAATTTGATTACCAAAAAATTCAAATTAAATTGGATTTAAAACAGAATCATCCAAAATCGTCCAAAATCAACTATGACTGAATTATCCGTTATCCAAAATATTCAAATTCTGAAAAAATGTAAATTTGAAATCCAAATTTTAGTTAGTTTAGTTTTCAGTTAAAACAAATTCACACAAAAAACCAAAACCCGAAGTGCCACAAGAGAAATCAAGAACTTCAATTTTAATAATTACAGGAGAGAAGAATATAAGTTTAATATATTACCTGTGTTGGTTCTTCAATCTTTTGGTGGCGCACACAATACAAGAAAGGAATGTAAAAAGAGAGAAGCAGAGGGTGAAGAGCAGGAAATGATGAAGTTTGAGAAACGAGTGGCAAAAATGTTAGGAAAGAAAAACAAATAAAGATAGAGGAAGAACGTTTAAAAGTTAGGATAAATAAAGAATAAGGAAATGAGAGAGATCGGGGGGGGGGGGGGTATATTGTAAGGGGGAGTACATGTCTATAAATAGAATTGAGAGGTTAAGTGTCAGTGAAATATTATACCTTGTAAAGGGTATCAAAACTTCATTCTTCCTATACATTATTAAATATGACATTTAAACTTAGAAAAAAATGTATAATAAATGTGATGTTTGACTTACAAAAAGAATGGGGTAATAAATATGTTATAAATATGACGATTGACTTCTCAAAAGAACTAGTAAACTTGGACAACAAAACAATGGATAATAAATGTGACGTTCTTCGTATACAAAAAATATGGTATAGTTTGGATCAAATCATATTTTTTATTTTCATAATTCAAATATCTAAATTTTTAACACCCATAAATTCAAGATTAGATTATGACACAACAAACATTATTGACTTGGGTGTCACCGACACGCTGAAAAGAGTGATAAGGCTAGAAGTTAAGGTATAACGTCTTATTGACAATCAAATATAAATATACATTTTAAAAGGAATTAATTATGACTATCATAGTAACCAATAAAACTTGTTTTCAACATATTAATCCAAGATAAACCAACCTAAAAATATATGTAAGCCAATAGTGTTTCAAATTCAGTTCCAAATCAAACTTGTGTTCTAAATTGATAAAGGTATTAATCCCCAATGAATCTAACATCTAAGATACTAGATGACCATTACCCAAGCCCACACTCTCAATCTTGATTGTTCCCCTATTCAACACCGCATCAAGAAAACCAGATGATTGATGTTACGGCTTGCCCGCATACAGGTTGGTGCAACCTGTCCATTTGGTAGTCCAATCAGCTGCTGACTGGATTGTTTTTCTGACTGGGCTGTCTTTTTACTATATTAACTTCAATTGGTTGTAACTTTTAAAATATAAGTCCAAAATGAAAAAAATTATACCATTGTTAATCAAAATTCAAACTCTTCAAAACAAGACCAAACATGGATATGTTTTAACAATTTTAAAAATTTATATTATTTACATGTATATATGTAGATATAGACCGTACATGATTCACCATATACAGTTTAAAATACACCATACACCAATAATAATAAACTACAAAACAATAATGATTTATTATTTATTTTAAAATTGGTATGTCAAGAAGATATACGATCAACCACATAACTTAAAATAAATCATATGAATAAAATAATAATAACAATAATACTCCACAAAACAATAATAATACATTACAAAACAATAATGATTTATCAGTTCTGCAGTTTGTTATCTAATTCACCACTTATTAGTTAATAAATCATAATATCAATTTTAATGAATCATATCATTACTTTAGTGTATCAATGTAAACATATAACAATAAAAAATTAAACAATAATACAACACAAAACAATATTTGGTATGTACGGAAAATACATGATTCACCATATAAGGTTTAAAATACACTATACAACAATAATAATACACTACTAAATAATAATAATTTTTTATCGGTTCTGAAATTTGTAATCTAATTCACCACTTATTAGTTAATGAATCATAATATCAAAATTAATGAATTATGTTATAATTTTAGTGTATCATCATGCACATGTAAAAATAATAAATTTTCAAAGTTGTCAAAACATATCCATGTGTTGATCTTGTTTTGAAGAGCTTGAATTTAGGTGAACAGTGATATATTTTTTTTCATCTTGGACCTATATATGAAAAGTTACAACCATTTAAAATTAATGCAAATATTCTTCTCACCACATATGCTACTTCACAAGTCCAGTTAGCATGATGACTGGACTGTCACCTGACAGTTCCATGCAATGTAATGTGCAGGCTGTCCGTACGGTGGAATTTACACAAGGAAACACAATGAAAGCAACCATCAACAAACCACAAATATCCCAAACATAAATTATCCTAATCAATAATAAATTAATTAAATGGAAGTGTTTAATGAAAAGTTAAATATCCTTAAATAAGTAAAACAGGAACATAGAATATAAATGATCTTAAAGAGGTAAAAAGAATTTATTTAACCATAAGTGTACATTTATATATATATGTATAAATTAAAAAGGGAAAGACTATCCTTAATCACATGCGGTAATAAACATCAATGAATGTTTAAAAAGGGTTTATTAACCGATAAACACATGAAAATAATCTTTGAGAAAATGAGAAAAATAAGAATAAAATAGGGATCAATGATACGTGAATATGCTATAAAATACTATGTAAATTCAGAGTACCGAATAATATAATTTGTAATATGCAATGAATATAGATCAAATAATGAAAGGAATGATATAACTTGTAAGGTATTAAGTTACATAAAAAAATAAAAAATTAATATAATTTGTAATATGCAATGAATATAGATCAAATAATGAAAGGAATGATATAACTTGTAATGTATTAAGTACATAAAAAAATAAAAAAATTAAATAAGTTATTTATGAAAGTACTGAAATATCCTTAAGGATTATGAAAATAATTAAGACTTAATTACATAATTTATTAAGGCTAATGAATCTTAATTTATTGAGGATTCATCAAACTTTAATTGTATTTATATAATAAATAGATAGTTCAAGAATGGTTAGTAAACATTAAGTAAAATAGTGGAATCAAGGATATTGTATAATAAATAAAATAAGAAATTAGACTGGCATGTAACATATATTAAACATGAAATAGTAAGTTAAGAGCAATTATGTTATTAGATCTTGAGATTGAAGAGAATATTAAAAAAGAGTTAATCACATAATGAAGTTCATTATCCCATGAAATAATAGGTGGAATTGGGGGAGTTTATTTAACAAAGTAACTCAAAATGTGAGGAATTAAATAGATTGGGCTATATTGACTTACTAAAATATGTAGTCTAACTAATAGAGCCCAAATGTAGTAAATATTAAAGGCACCAACAAGGCCGCCGGCCCAACCCTAATTGAAACTATCATACTCGGTGCCTCCTTTATTCTCTCACTTTTTATTTTACAAACCCTAAACAACCCGCTCTGCCGCCTCCCTCTCTTCTCTCTTAGCTTTTCTTCTTTTCTTGAAACCCTTACATCGCCTCTCTTCATGGAATAACTCTAACCGCCGAACGAATTCTGCGCCTCTCTTCTTCGCCTACCAACAAACAAGAACACCAACTCCCCTTCTCTTGTGAATCCTCACCGGCAAACAAGGAACTCTGGCTCTACGCCATCTTCATCCTCTTCTTGTGTCGCGCCAGATATGGAAGGAAGAGGTGAGAAGTTGCCCTCTCACAGTTCTTCCTTGCTCTATTTCTGGGTGATTTCGGCCCATATTCCCTAAATCCTAACTTGTTCCCTTAGTCTTTTTTCTTCTCATTTGAACATGAGTAAAACCCATAGAGTTTGCTCTTGGCTAGACCCGAAACTTCGAAGAAAACCTAAGGAAGAAACCCTAACTCGTCAAGGGTAAGTCGAAACCTAAACCCTTTCGTTATTTTGCAGGGGTGAGAGTGGGAGAAATTGAAACCCATCACCTGGGGCTTCTCTGAGTTTATAATTAACGAGCTAAATTTTAATGATGCTATTCAATTTTCTTTGCTTCTGCCTGTGTAAATCGTGACTCTTGGGAAGATTTGGGAAGAAAAGTAAACTGTGAAAGGAAGTTAATGCTTCTGTAAAAGATGTGCTTGGGTGATAACTAGTGTTGGGTGAGCTGTGTTGCGGTTGTTAGCAAAACCGAATTTGAGGGTTAAAAATTATGGTCGGATTTAGGGAAATTGGCAAACTCCAATTAGGGTAATTTTGAAAATGGGTTGCTTAAAAACTGAGGTTAAGTTTGGGGTCAAATTGTAAATACCAAAGAATTTTAAAATCTGGGTTTAATATTGGGCAGATTCTAATTTGGGAAGTGAGGTTGATATCGAATCGGGGAATATTTTGAAGTAAAGGTATTAAGGTTGAGTTAGTGAAAATTGAAAGTTAGGGTATTAGTAAATTGGTGGGTAAATTGAGAAATTTAGGTAAGTTGCGATAGAAACTGGAAATTAATACTAATTTGAAATCTTAGTTGTCATAATTTATCAATGGAATTAGGGTTAGGGAATTGAATCAAAGTTAGAAATTTAAGATTTGAAAATTTAGATGTAATTCCAAATTGGAAAAAAAACTACTTGGATTAAATTCGGTGAGTATGAAATGTGGGATAAGTGTTGGGCGAATTTTGAAAATAACAATTTGGCTAAATTCAAAATTAAATTCAAAATTTGAGTTAATTAGGGTCAATAACAAAACTCTGATCTGTTAGTAAAATGTTTAATGAGCTTATTATCTGTAATTAATTATGTGCTATTAATTTATCATAATTACCTTTTGTAATAATTGTTAATGATAAGATAATCTTACCTGCCCATTGTTAGGGCGGACTCTAGTGGGATCCAAATCAAATCCAATTGTTATAAATGGGCTAAATTTAAAACGGAATGTAAACCATAGTTATTTGAAAAGTCAGGTCTGAAAATATTGGGCCAATTAAGTAGTCAGGCCCAAAATTTAGGTGGTCTTAGTGGACCTGCATTGACCCTTAACTGAGCAGAGAACTTTGACCGTTGACTGCATCAAGACCTTTAATCTGTGTTGAGCACATAGTCAAAATTGACCAATCTCAATAAAATTGGGTAAGCGCTTTAATCCATGAATTAGACTGGGTCCAAGCCCACTTCTAAATAATTAGAAATCAATGTGATAAACTTAAAATAGTCTCGGGTTAGTAAAATAAAATGAATAAATATAAACTTAAGACTAGTTCAATTTAGAAGCTATATACAAGGGACATGGATCTTGGGTTAGTAAAATAAAATGAACTAAGAAAAATAAATATGGGCTTAAAGACTAGTCCAATTTAGAAGCTATATACAAGGGACATGGACTCTTTGTAGTAAGAGGTTATGGGCTAGTCTATGGAAATAAATAAGATCACTTATAAATTAAATAAGGTAAAATAGGGAAAGGTTCAAAGAGTGAGCAAAAGAAATCTTATAAGCATGGTTAAAATGATGGAAAATGGATTGGGCCTAATGGTTGGGATAGTTAATATTAACTATTATGTCACGAATAAAGCTTACAAGGGTATAGTTAGTCTTTGGAAAATTTCCAAAGAGGATTGGACCTCATTCATATAGGTTTTGTGGTATATATGTAGACCTGGCAATTTTGACCTAACCCGAAACCTATCCCGAACCCAACCCATACTTTTACGGGTTAGGGTCTTGATTATTGACCCATCTATTTTTTGGGTTGTGTTAGAGTAATAAGCTAAATTTGTGGGTTGGGTTAGGATAGAGATCATAACCCATGACCTAACCCGAAACCCGAAAATATATTTGTAAATAATGAAAAATAAAAATTTAATTCACAATTATATATATATTGTAGATGAAACTATACTTTAGCCATAAGCCCAAGTGCAGTTGGACTATCCACCTTTAATAATATCACATAATCTTAACTAAATAAAACGGCCTAACCAACTTCATATCAAACAAAGGGCCCAACTAGACCTTAACATAATGTTGAAAACCCAATACACTCATCTTGTAGACTCACATCCATTTTTCTTCTCTACGTCATTGTTCATGTCTATGTCGCCCTTCATCTCTGCCCAAGGTTTGTTTTTCTTATTCTCACTGTCATTGTTGTTCTTGAGAACATATGTATGTTTAGATTTTTTAGAATGGTGAACAAAAGTAGGTGATATGTATTTTTTGTAAGTAGGATCTTGATTATAGACCTCTTAGTGAATCCTGAAGCCAACAATACGGATAGCGTGTTGCATAAAAGTTCATCAATTGTTGGAAACGATTAAGTGATTGTGATTATATTTTTCTCAGGTATGAGCACTCAATTTAAACAGGTGTAATTATTTTAAAACTATCAGTCATAGTTTGTGAAATACCCCGTAATTAAAAATAGTGATTAATTAGGCTAATGAATAATTTAGAAGCTTAATTAAGTATAAATAATCATGAGGGGACAAATCCCGAAGGAAACGGATCCTTAAAACGGATTAAAATCACTAACGAACCTTAAAGCACGTTTTTCGAGGTAACCGGGAAAACGTGTCTTTAAGCGGGTCAAATAGACTCGTAACAATTTTGGTTAACTAAATAATCATTAATAAATATTAGTGAAGCTTTATAACCAATAAAATCAAGAAAACGAGAAATTAGTAAAAACTGTCAAAAACGGGAAGTTGTGGGGTAGAAACATAAATAACACAAACTTATGTGTCCAATATTGCAAATAAAATTTTAAAACCCCCATGGGTCCTGTGTGCTGTCCGATTTTATCTCTCTCACACACTCTACCAATTCTTTTTACTCACAAAAGACAAAAACAATTAAAAACAATAAAGTAAACTATTCTACTTTACCTCACTCTCACACTCTCTCTCCTACCCTCATTTCTTCACTCACGTAACCCAGCCCCCTCACTCACTCTCTAATTCTCCTTCCTTCTTCAACCGGTTAACAATGGAGTTTTGAACAAAACCCACACAAACTCTACTTCTCTCCTCTTGTTACTCCCTCAAATCTCTTCCAAAAATTATAAAAACTACACCATTGGAATCCTCTCATCAAGAGCTACGATTCTCTCTTTTCAAAATCCGGAAAGGAGCACTTTCGTTTTTATGGGTATGTCCCATTTGGAGCTTCAAGACCACCATTAGAAGGCCCTCCTTCTCCTTGTTCTATTGAGGTAAAAATATCCCTAAAAACTCCATCTTTTTCTAGCCTCAAGGGCAAAACGAAAATGTAAACTAAAACCCTTGCTTGCTTCTTTATGCTAGCTGATTTTGGCCTTGTTGGTGGAGTTGGAATTTAGTTCTTGAGCCACTCCAAGCTTCATTTGCACCCTTGGAAGGTAATGAATTTTCTAAACCCTAAAACCTACACTAAAACTCAATAATGGTTAGGGTTAGCTTTTAGTATTGAAGTGTGTACGTATATGTGGGCTGTAGTGTAGAACTTTGGTTGCTAAACCGGTGGGAAGAGGACGAGGAAGCAAGAAAGAAGGAGAAAGAAAACTAGAAGAGAAACAAGGTAAGGATACTCACCTTTGTGTAGTCTTGTATATGTATGTGTAACAGATTTTAGAAGTTTGAATTTAGTAATGAAAATGGTATTGAGTAGTAGAGTAATGTATAAGAGAATATAAGTGTTTTAAACCCTTCAAACACATTTTAAAAACTGTTACAAACAAATTGGAAATGAGATGTTGAGTGCAGGAATTTTTGGTAGTGTTTAGTGTTGGAAATGGTATATGAGAGTTTGTGTATTGTTGTTGTGTATAAACAGGTGAGATGATGTTAATGTGTGATGAAACATTGTGGTGAGAGTGTCAAAATATAGGGGAGGTTATGTCAAAATTTACATAGGAATAGAACACTTAGTGAATTAGAAACTAGGTGAATGGCATAGGTTGTAACAGATTTTAATAGAGAAAGATAGAGGGTGTATTAGGAGAGATAGTTAATGTAGTTGTAAGGCATTAGAGGTGCTAGAAATGACATTAGAAGAGGGAGCCATTGATGGAGAGTATTAGTATTAAAATCTGTAGCAAATTGCATTATGGGAGAAAGCAATGTGAGTGTTGAGTAGAAACTTAGGAAAATTGGGTGTGTAAGTTAGTATAGAATTGTGTAATGAGTTAGGAAATGAATTAGCATGATTTAGAGTGTTTAAATTGTACAAAAACATGTTAGGATGTATGTAGGAAGATTGGGGAAGCAATGAGTGAAATTGGGAAAGAAAAATAAAATCTATAGCAAGGTTCTGACTTCGTCCGACCCAGACGGTGAGTCGGACGTGGGTCGGACGGGGCTTGAGAAACGAAAATCAATCTTTCTGGAATGGTCCGACCCAGGGCCGTGAGTCGGACGTGGGTCGGACATGGCCTAAATAACAGAACGTAAACATTCTGGAATGGTCCGACCTAGGGCCGTGAGTCGGACATGGGTCGGACAGGCAAAATTTTCCGTCGTCAAAGTTTCTGACTCCGTCCGACCCAGAGGGTGAGTCGGACGTGGGTCGGACAGGACTTGGACGACGGAACCGAAACCTTCTGGAATGGTCCGACCCAGAGGGTATGGGTCGGACGGAATAGTGCTGGGTCGGACAGGGTGAATTTCAGAGGGCGAACTCTACTGGAATGGTCCGACCCAGGGTTTGGGTCGGACGGTGGGTCGGACGGCCCAATACTTACAAAAAAAAAAACAGTAAGCTTATAACTAGTATATATATATATGTATACCCACATATACATATGTATATATATATATGTATGTAAACCATGGACAAGTAATGAGAAGAAAGTAAAATGAAATATAAGTGTAAGGAATGTAAAGACTTAGTAAGTATGGATTAGTAAACACAAAAGTAGTTGAGTTAAGATTAATAATAGTTAGATTAATCATTCAGTTGTATGTATATCATAGGATTTGAATTGTGACACCGGAAGGACGTTCGGAAACACGTACGACGGTGAACGGTATGGATTCCTCATGCCCCGTATGCTATCTTGGTTACTCTGATTTGTGTGTTGTGTGCTAATTGATCACCAAATAAGATAAATGCACGAATCGGAGTTATCATGTTTACTTGTGAATATGTAGTGTTGTATGTTGTGTATATTTTTCTTAAATCTTAGTTTGTATAATTCATGAAATGTATGGATGAATTTGAATGCTTGTATGAATGTTGCAATGTACTGTGACCGATTGTGAATGTGTTTGGGCTTCTAACTTATTCCTAACAAGCTAACCATTCTAACTTAAATTGGAAATTAAATTGGAATGAGTAGAAGTCCGATATAGTTTCGGCCACGCGTGAGGATGCAGACCGTGACTGTAAGTAGTCGGTATATGGTATTTTGGTAAGTAATATAGTAGCTCGGTATACTATGTTCATCAGACCGTGACTGTAAGTAGTAGTAGCCTAGCTAGCCGTATGGGCGGTTGGCGGCGTTGTATCACCCGCCGTAGTAAGTAGTATTTCCGCTGCGAGTAACTCTGGATTATGGGAGGATTGGACGGTGAGTATAGGATTAGCGGTTGGGGTGTTACAGTTTGAGACTTTGAGCTCTCAGTTATAAATTATTTCTAACTTTAGAAGATTTATCTTCAGTATATTTCTCTAATGCATAATGAAGATTTTCATTTTCATTCCCCTTTTTATTAAAGGCACTAAGATCATGTGCATATCTAGATAGGATTCCTCCACAACAGTGGAAGAGCTTTAGGCTCAGATTGATAAATATAAACTTATGGAAAAAGTACGTGTTATTCTATTCATGGGAAATTGGTATAGTACTTTTACATTCTTTGCATAACATAAAATTCGTTTAAAGTTGGTTCGATCAAGTAAGATTATTTCTCTTCCTTTTGTTTCATCCTAATTAGTTAACACTGGATGTTTTTAATTTTTTTATTAATTTATACTCCTAATCCATCTAAATTATTGTATGCTTAGAAAATGGGTTGGGTTAGGGTTGAAGGATTTTAAACGGGTTGGGTTAGGGTCATGATTTTCTGACCCATCCATTTTTGGGTTGGGTTGGGTTGATAAAATTTTAAATGGGTTGGGTTAGGGTTGATATCAACCCGACCCAGCGACCCAAATTGCCAGGTCTAAATTATATATGTGACATTTTTAGTAAAAATGTCAAGCAATCACACCGCCAAATAACAATTTTCAAAAAGAGTCACAGATATGCCAACACAAAATAGTTAATAGTTTATGTTGCAAAGAGAATGAATACCATAATTTTATAAAATTACCGTAATGAAGGAAATGAATACCGTGCATATTTCTGTTTACAAGTTAGGGTTGTAAAATTGTACCGATTGATGTTGAATAAATTAACTAATTGAAAAAAATTCATTTATTATTTGTTTATATAAATTTGTCATTGAGTAGTAGTTTTTTCAAATTATTTATCAATAGTGACGGTAAAAGGATACATTTTATTAAAAATAAGGTGTAAAATATGAATATTTAGTTATATGTACATATAGTAATATATTGGCAATTTTTTTAACATCTAAAGTGTTTATTTTTTTTGTATGATGTAAACATTAATAAAGTTTATGAATTAATTATTATATTTTTTTATTCAAATGTGAAAAAGTAGCCCGGTATGTTAAAATCATGTATAGTTACAATTGTTGATATCCATTAATAGAATTGAGGTAGATAATATTGAAGTTATTTGTAGATCTTAATATAAATGTTAACAAATATTTATTGTAATAAAACTTTGTTGCTTTCATAATTATTAGATTATGTATATATTAATCTATATATTTGTTAGTAGTTTCTTTATTTACATCTTAAAAAAATTAATTGAAAATGTAATATAGATTTTGTAATTGTAGCACATAAATCGGTAAACGCATTGCACGCAACTAATTTATTCAAATACGCTAAACGAAACAACCACACTGTCAAACAACATTTTTTAAAATAGCCATAGATATGCCAGCACAAAACAACCATCAAACCACTGCAAAATAGTCAGCCAAAACAATCAGACCAAAACAACTACAAAACAACCATAAAAGAGTCATACCGAACATAGCCATAGAATTTAATTTGTAGAAATATGTTATGAGAACATGATTAAGGCCTTGAATTAAACTTCAAAAAGGGGGAATTAAAGTTATTTAACAAAGAACAAATTTCGGAACCATATTATATAGGCTTATTGCAAATAGTCAAGGATGTGAATTATGAATGACATAGTTACTTTAACTAACGGTAACACCCCTTCTACTTAATCATGTCTCAATCCGATCATTAACATAACTAACTTATCTAATGCAGTGAAATACAATACACCAACTTGATCTCAGGTGCTACCGCCGTTGCTCACTCATGTGAGTAATAAGGCTTCCAATACATGTACAAATATAACACCGTGATGACCGAGAGATAGTTTAATCCACAATATATAACTCTTAAACAAATTATATGTGAGTAATCTAATTATATCAGAAACATTTAACCAAAGTAGAATCCCAAATATCAAACCAAAAGGTAGAATAAAACTACCTGATCCCACACTCCAATGAAATTTTCCGATGTTTACCTAAAAATGGTTATGCCACAACGGGCTCAGCACAATTTGCTGAGTATGATATCATGCAACCTGCTAGCTACCGAGCTACACACGAGTAATTGGTCAATAAATATGAGGTTGATTTTAATTCAAATATTATAAGAAATTACAATAAACACACAGGTCAACATATAACAATATATACATATTCAACAAGATGATCCTCAGTGGGGTCATTCATCAAGTAGTGAGTTAGTTCCCTTCCAATCCTCAATCTTCATTTACATTTGGGTATTTGTGAACCCTATGAACATGAGTTTTAGAATTCAATCAAGCCTTCATTTTTCAAGTGATGTACTATCAAATCCTCCATTCTCGAGCATATGTCGAGAAAGTTGAGTCGTTTTGTTGACTCAAGGTTATCAAATCCGTAGACAACAATCTATTAGAAGTTGGATCTGATGCAAATACCACCTTCCTATTCAACTCCGTGCGCGGTCAGAACCATCCCGGATTTCTTCTCAACCCCTCAGTAGCCAAGTTGGTTAGCAGTTTCATAGTGTAGATCGAATCATCTCGGTGTTGGATGTCGATCAATTATCCTTGAGTTAGTGAAGGATTCTAGTATGGTTCCCACAGTTAGGCAAAATTGTATTTGTAGTCCTTTCGAAATCTATATCCATTATCATACGTTCCCCGTGTGTATTTTATGACTACTCTATTGTGTAGTTAGTAACACATCATACAAGGTCAAGGATAGATAATACAAAACAAAGAACATAACACGTAATCATATTCCATGCATTTATCTTATGGTCATTTCAAACAATCACTTAGCACACAAGCCGAGATAAACCTCGGTAACACGCAGGTCACAAGAAATTATACCTTGGCCTTAGCCAAAGTCCACCTACTATCGGCTGATGTCTTGACTATCCCAACCCTATAATCCAATTAATTAAATGAGTTAATTTCTTATTTGTGCTCGTATATGACATTTCTCCTTTTTATAAAACTCGTAATTTTTGTTTACCTACTATATATATATGACGTATGTATCCAGTTTAGTGCAATTACATGTGTATATGTATATAGGTCAACATTAACCGAGATTTGTTTCATTTGTCCCCTTTTTTGTTTAATTTGATGTGCGATAATGTTCCAGTGGTTTATCCGACGGGAAATGAATGGTGTGGAGTGACATGGGACAGTGTGCATGTGTGTATATATATATATATATTTCGATTTGTAATATTACCGTGAGGAATAATAAGACTGATAGAGTTTGTTTCAGCTTAGGTTTCAAAACTACCGTGAAAAATTTGTTGTACATATATATATACACACACACATATATACTATTACTAGTTGAATATGTATCGTGAAGAAAATGGAAGGAACATGTATATTCCATCCGGTTTCAATGTTACAGTGAGCAGAAGAAAATTGATTAACTGTAGACAAATATTATTTCATTATTCCCTTTTTCAATTTTGTTCATTAATAATTTTTTTTTGTTAAAACAACAGTTAAGAGATTAAAAATCTTAACTAACTATTTCTTTCTATATTAACAACTCATAAGTTCAATTATAGATTAAGTTAACTCATTACTATCTTTTTCCTTTAAACTCTCAGATTAACATTTATTTATCGACTCACCCTTAATTCACCACACCAAAATTATCAAAATTAATAAAACAACACCAGTACCGCTTAATCATTTAATCCCCACTCTTATCAAATGAATACCAATTTATCCAAAACAAATCAATAAAAAAATCAATAGACCATGATTGTTATTTCTGCTCACAATTAATCACTCACTTACACACCAAAGGCAAGTAAAAACTTAAAAATCTAAACTAACTAGTTCAGGATTTCTTCTCAAAACAATTAGCCATTCTTGTTATCATATTATTTCCTCAACACTTCAATCTAATCGCACTAACTAACTTGACCGCTTGTTAAAATTAGGAGTACATTTAAAACTAATCAAATTACCCACTTATTACTTGATTATTTTTCTAAACCTACTTATTCTCAAATTAGTAATTTGTTGATTTAACACCTCATACATACATAGATACATACATACACCCTTTTTAAGTTTAATAAACAACATGCTTATAATGACACCAATTACCTAAATTATGACAATGTCAAATTAGCATCAATACTAAGCTAACAAATTGCTCATAACCACCGTTTTTTTTTCTTCTACATATCTCCTTCTAACAAAATCTCAGCTTCAGGTATAGCTAGTTACCATGCCAATCATATGGCCAGTAGGTGAGCGCGCATAACAACCAGGCTGACATACCGAGTACAAAGGTTAAAATAAAAACAAAATAGATCAACCAAGTTTAAAGGTAGAAATCGGAAAACCATCGGTTTGTTTGTTGAGAGATAACTAAAAAGAGCCTTCAAAGCTAATGGTTCAGATGCCAGCTATGTTTATGAGACAAAGAATTAAGCAAGATAGTTCTTCAAACCAGACAATTGCGGCAACAGACTCCTTTTTCTTCAAGACAATCCAATTACGGCAGTTATCTTTTCTAAATAAAGTTACTCAGTTACTAGCAAACAAAATTTGTAATGTTGCCAATAGCTTTACCTGCACCATTTGTATTGCTACACCAAACAATGACCAGCTTAGTTTCAACAACTCAGTTCCTCATAAAACTTAAATACCATCAAAGAAGAAGTCAGTAGTTTGCGTGATACTTTATACCTCGGTCTTGTTTTTTGATTCTAAATAGCAGAGACCACATACTGCTTATTGTTTATTTCATAAGGTGCAGCAGAGATAGGTACGTAATTTTATTGTTCTAATCGACAGAAAGAAGAGGATAATTGCTAGAGTATTACTGGTTCTATAATGACTGATTCTAGTCCCTTGTTCAATCTATTATGTGATGTGTAGCAGTTTGCACTGATTGTGATTATTGCTGCTCAAGTGTAGGTACACCAGAAGAGAAATGAAGAGAGTGCAGTGCTTGTACACCTGCTCCAGCCCCTGTTCGATTTTGTGTGTAAGACGCTGCAGTTCCGGTGATTTATCACACTAAAGGCATACACTTCACTGGTATGCTGAGCAGTAGTTTCAGTAATTTAGCACATCAGAGGTGCTGACTCAAGAAGAGAACTAGGGAGTTTAAGAAGTGAGTAAAGAGAGGCGGAACATGTATGTTTATTGTTTGCTATTTAGGGTTGTAGAATTACCGCAAGGGAATGAAACCAGGCGCAAAACATATGCTCTTGTTCATTGTTTAGGGTTGTTTCAAAATACTCTTCAAAGGTCCAGATACAAGAAAGGGTGAAGATGGGCGCCAGTATGGATGTTCCTTGCACGCCGGTTGACCTCAAGGATGAAAGAGGCGGTGCAGAACATGTACGCCAGTTAGGGGTTTGGCTCCGTTCGGTTGCGGTAGTTTAGTGGCATAAATGTGGTAGTTTGGGGGTGGTCCCCGCGTGGGCCCACGTGGTCCTACGTTCTACTCCAATAATATACTGCCACATATAAAACAACCACAAAACAACCAGACCAAAACAACCACAAAAAAGCCATGCCGAACAGAGCCTTGTGAATACAAAGAGTGAGGCGGTAGACTACATTCTGATTTGAAGAATAGAGACGTAGAACATTTGTTGCCAGTTAAGGTTCCGTTAATATGAATGGGTGGAACCAGTTGGGCTCTGTTTTTATTTGATGTTGGTAATGGAGTCCACCCGATATACAATAAAAAGTTAAGTGGCTGGTTTTGACTAACCGAATTATACAAGAACAAAGGCTCAAAAGGGTGTGTTCACTTCGAGGTTAGGAAACAGAATGGAATCAGGAAACAGAATGGAAAAGAAAGGTAAGACATTCCCCAAATCAAGAAGTCTGTTTGATTCTAACACGAAAACGGAATAGAATTCTCAATGATTGTATTTATTGTTGTTTGGTTCCATACGATGAAGTGGTAATATTTAATTACACTATGAATAATATAAATTAATATTTATTTAATTTATATGTAACATATACTAATATTTATATAAATTATATAGCATATATAAATATTTTCTAAATTATGAATAATATATATTAATATTTATATAGATTATATGTACAATATATATTAATATTTATTTATATTATATATAACATTTTTTGAAATTTGTCTATATATAATATTATTATTTTTAAATTTTATAGTATTGAGTTTTAAATAATATTTATTAATATATATATAATGTATAATAATTTGTTATATGTGTCTCTTAGTGTTGGTAGTATTAGGCTTAGATAACAAACTAGTAGATAGCGAATTAACCTTTTTTTTTTAGCTTATATTGTCCTTCATATTACATATTTATTTAATTTATTATTTCATGCAACAATTATATATACATGTTATACCATTCCCTTTTCTTTATTTAACTATCCTATTGCATACTTAATTCAACTTACTTCTTCTATTTTTCACCTTTCCGCTAAATTTATTTTCCTGTGTTTAGGGTTTAATAAACCCTTTTAAATTCTAGAGGTATTTATACAAATCTGATTAAGGTATAATAAGCCTAATAAAATCATATACTTACGACCTAATCCATAATAAGACTTCCTTAATAAGTCTTCTTAAATTAATGATTACCGGTTACATACCATTTTAATAATGCCCTTGTTATTATTTTATGTACCTCATTGTACATTATACATTATGCACATTATATAATATCATGGTTGCTATTTAATTCCTCTCTTTAAGGTGTCTAACAATTCGCTTTTTAACCCGTACATAAGTTTTTACAAATGTACAGTTGTGGTTATATAAACTCTTTTTAACCTCCTTAAGATCATTTATATTCTATTGTCCCTCTTCACATATTTAAGGATATTTAACCTTTTATTAATCACCTTCATTTAATTAACTTATTATAGTTAGAGTAATTAATATTTAGGATATGACAGTGTACTCCCCTTAAAAAGGATTTCGTCCCAAAGTCATATTCCTCAAATCAAATAGTCCTAGGGAATCATGTTGCACTAGGTTTCCTCAAGTCAATTCATTCTTGGAATCAAGTCCCGACAGGTTCTACACCTATCCTGCATATATCTATCAGATATAGCGCCACAATTGATAAGATATTCTAGTGTGCATACTTAGCACATAGGTAACAATCGTGACATCATTATCGCTAACAATATCACATTAGCAATCTAGAAAATAGCGATTTACCTACGAAAAATGTTGTAGTTAATCCGTAGGTAATTAAGTTTATTGACGGATGTAACACCCCAACCGCTAATCCTTCCACTATCCTCTAATCATTCCTATAACTACCTTACTCGCAGCGGAATACTTACCTGCTCCCGGCGGGTGATACAACGCCGTTAGCCATCCAAGGCTAACAAGGCTACTACTACTTACCGTGTCGGTCTGACGATTAGAATAACCGAATACATACTACTTACTTTACAATACCAAATACTTACTTACATTTGATTACCGAGTATCCAAATTATACGAATTACATTCCAATACTACTTCCCAAAAATCAAGAGTTTGTACACCTACTCCTTTCTATCCAATCATGAATTCATTATCCAAAAAGGTGTACCACATGGTACACCGGCTACTCAAAAGGCCTTAGCCGTGTACAACTCGGTACACCATCCAAATCTACTAACTATACCAAAAAGAATCCCATCCGGTCCTTACTCTACCGTCACGCCTCGCGGGTACCTATAGAATAAAAAAATTCCCCCTAGGGGGTCAGCTTACGCTGAATATGATAACCGCATACCCCGCGTACTAGCGAGGGTACGCCAACTATTTGGTCGAGTACATGCGGTTCGTTTCATTCATACATACATACATGCTTCATACAATACAAATTCAACACATTCAATTCACAAGGCACACATACATACATTCAGTACATGCATGGAAGACGTTACAAGTCAACCGTTCACACTCACCGTCTACTCACCGCATTACAGAGATACAATTCTCCATTCCATACAGAAGTCATGTTAGCTTCATTACACACCCGGGTTAATCGGGTGTTCAATACTCTTTTACTCAAGGTCAATGACTTACAATAGTCAAGACCGATACACATACAATACTTACTTCTTACATACTTTACTCAAGTCAAGTCAGTATGACCTCCGGGCAGGGATTACTACATCCCACCACCGGGCTTTAGGGTGGCCCACTAATCCAGGATGCTGCCCATTCAAGGGATTTGGTCCATGGAAAAGATTACAGCCAGGATTCGGATCCAACCTCTTGTGTTTCCTTATCCTCACGCGTGGCCGAAACTATATCGGACTTCTACTCATTCCTTTTACTCATTACTCATGTTAGGAGTTAGATTGTTAGGAGTTAGTAGAAGTCATTACTTCACTTCCATACATCCATACAATACACAAGTACACATTACTTACACATACTCTTCATTTCCATTCATGCATTTCATGAATTATATAAACTAAATGTTCAAGAAGATACACAAGAACAAAGTAGTTCAAACACAGCTAAGTGCAATAAAAGTCCGATTCGTGCATTTATCTTATTGGTGATCACATAAGCACACAAATCGGGGTAACCAAGTTAGGATACAGGGCATGAAGAAATCATACCGTTCACCGTCGTATTCGCACTACCGGTTCCTTTGGAGCTCAACTAATTGATTCCTATACATATATGAAGTTGTATGGTCAATGATCTATTATTGATCCAACTTATCCCTTCATTAATACTCCTAATGTGTAACTACTACTCCTTTACATTCATACTTGATCATTAGACCCATTCTTTTCTCATTATCTCTTATTCTTGCTTTCTTACTCATGTACTTACTTTCTTACCATTACTACTTCATTAATGGTGTATTGCTACATACATATGCATATATGTATATAGGCATATATATATATACATATGACAACTATAATCATATAATAAAACATTTTTTTTGTTTTGACTCGACCGACCTTGCAAGTCCGGTCCCCAAGGTCGGTCCAAGTCAGTAAGTTTCGATACGGCAAAATTCCAGGCTCGACCGACCTTGCAAGTCCGGTCGCAAGTCCGGTCCATTCCAGTAGCCTTCTTTACGGAATTTTTCTGGGCCGACCGAACTTGCAAGTCCGGTCCATTCCAGAAGGTTTCAGACGGGAACATTTTCTGGTCCGACCGAACTTGCAAGTCCGGTCACAAGTCCGGTCCATTCCAGAAGGTTTCAGACGGGAAAATTTTCTGATCCGACCGAACTTGCAAGTCCGGTCGCAAGTCCGGTCCATTCCAGAAGGTTTCAGACGGGAAAATTTTCTGGTTCGACCGAACTTGCAAGTCCGGTCCATTCCAGAAGGCTCCCGTCTTTGTGATTCTGGGCTTGACCGAACTTGCAAGTCCGGTCGCAAGTCCGGTCCGGCCCAGTACTTCAGTTTAAAAATCTGTTTTCAGTTGGTTTCTTTACCCATTGTTTCCCCAATCTTTACCAATACTTCCCCACATGATTTAGCACTAATTAAGCCCTCTAAATCACCCTAGTTCATCCACCAAACTTACTACTCAATTCCTACATTCACTTACACATTTTTCCTCACTTCTTTTCAACACTTATACTAGTTTCCTTTTCACTTATTGCTACAGATTTTTGTTCAACTTCTATCCTCCATTACTCCCTCAACTAATGCTATTCCTATCATCCAAAATACATTACTTTACACCCTATTTCTTCCCATTAACACACTCATTTCCAAATCTGTTTCAAACTACAAAACACTCCCATTACACTCCCCAAATACACCTAGTTATCACCTAGGTTACTTCCTCTTCTTGAACACTTAAGTCCTCTCATTCCTACACAAAATTTGACATAGTCTCCCCTATAATTCTTACTTTGCTCACACACTATTTCAGTTCACATATGCTCATTCACACAACCTGTTTATACAACGCATTTTACTCACATAATAACTCCACCACATCACCATAAAAATTCCTGCAC
This sequence comes from Limonium bicolor, assembly GCA_023374045.1. Taxonomy (NCBI): domain Eukaryota; kingdom Viridiplantae; phylum Streptophyta; class Magnoliopsida; order Caryophyllales; family Plumbaginaceae; genus Limonium; species Limonium bicolor. Next base: position 41,263,234 of record CM041782.1, on the reverse strand, counting down.
ATACACATTCACTACCCAAGGTTTACCCAAGCTTTTAAACATCTCTTAAAAGGCTTCAAAACTGTTTTATTCTCTTCTCCAATACACTACCACATTACTACTACTCATACTACATACACTACTTATTTTACTTCTCAAAATCTGTTACAATACTACATACAAAACTAGTTCAAGGTAAACACAATTACCTTGTTTTCCTAGCTTTCCTTTCTCCTTTCCTTCTCTTCTTTTCTCTTTCTTCCTTGTTCTCGGTTTTTGCTCAAGGAATGGGCAATGCTACAGCACCCCATACCAATAAACACAACTACTTAGTACTCATTTTATACTAACCCTAGAATTTAGATATTTTAGGGTTTAGGAAAGAGTATTACCTTCCAACCAATGAATGGAGTTCTTGACTAGCAAGAGAGCAAGATTCCTAGCCCACAAGAGAAGCCAAAATCGGCTGGAGCATGAAGAACAAGGCATTCAAAAATTGAAAATTCTTTATAATGCTAATGAGAGCTAGAAATGAAGGATTTTCGAAATTCTTTTTACCTCAAAGTAACAAGGAGGTGAAGGTGCTTCTAATGGTGGGCTCAAATCCTCAAATGGAGAATACCCATGGAAATGAAAATGGTCGTTTTCGATTTTTGAAAGGAGGAACGTGTTCTCCTTTGCAAGGGGGTTACAATGGTATACTTTTTGTTGAGTTTGGAGAAGATTTGAGTGCTCAAAGAGATGAGAGAAGGAGAGGGTTGTAGGGGGGCTCACAAAATCGCCATTAGCAAGGTTGAGGAAGAAGAGAGAGTGCAGGCTGGGGGAAAAACGTGAGAGAGGGAGTGTGGTAGGAGAGATAGTCTCTTTTTTCTTTCTTTATTTCTTTGTCCTTTTGTGAGTTACAAATAATAAAGGGAGTGAGTGAGAGGGGAAGGCGTGCCGGCCCCATATGCACACACACACACACACACACATTTTTAATTTTTTTTTATTTGTAAAGTGGACACACTAACTTTGTTTATTTACACTCTCACCCCACAACTTCCCGGTTTTAACAGTTTTACTAACCGGAACCCGTTTTCGGGAATTTTCTCGTTTAATTAATTTTATTTGTTCCCAACCTTTATTAATGTTTATTAATGACTATTTGGTTGACCAAAATCATTACGAGTTTATTTGACCCGCTTAAAGTCGCGTTTTCCCGGTTTCCTCGAAAAACGTGCTCTAAGGTTCGTTTACGCTTTTAACCCATTTTAAAGGTCCGTTTTCTTCGGGATTTGTTCCCTTATATTTATTTAAGTGTAATTAAGCCTTTAAAAATTATAATTAGCCTAATTAACCCACTGTTTCTAATTACGGGGTATTTCAACGGATTACCGACTAAACTGCGCTCAAAATTTTTGTCGGTATTCGGATGGTCGGTAACTAAATTACCAATGGAAAAAGGAGTCCGTCGGTAAATTACCTACAAATTAACTATGGAAATCTCGACAACCGTTACCGACGGATTACTGACGGAACTGTCCGTAGATAAATCGGCAATCAGATGCTAGATCAGCATTTCCCACACATACACATGGCCTTAAGCATTTCGTAGGTAAAAGCTACCTACAGATTCATTATGTGGGTAAAAGTTACCTTCGTATTCAATTTCATGGGTAAAAGTTTACCAACTGATTACCTACAAAATTTTTCATCAACAACTTTTATAAATTTTCATTGAATTTTATTTTTATTTATTTGCTCATATTTAATTAAAATTATGATTCAATTTCAAATTTTTAGAATTTGAAATATTAAAATACAAATTTTCAAATGTTTCATAGACATTAAACTATATTATAAAGCACAACCTCTAAAATATTCAATTTCATAAAATTAAAAGATTTAATATAAACAAATTCATATTATACATCCGAAAACTAAATTCAATATCCAAATACAAAGCGGTATAAATGACTAATAGAATTAAAAATGTCAATATTAGAATATTTATACATATAGTACACTAAATCCGTCATTACTATTAGATGTCTCCTTATCCCCACCCCTATATTGATGTTTCTCTTCCGGTCGAACCTCGGCCAGCATAATGATCCAGTAGTTAAAACCTGCAACACCGAACGAACCAAATTTAATAATACATAGTATATATGATAACTATGATCAATGTTTCAACAACAAATCTAGGACAGTTGAAAAATACCTTGCAACTTTAACTCCTTAATAAGGATCACCCTTGCACTAGAATCCATTGATGTTGAGGTCAATGCTCTATGTTTGCAAGTGGATTAAAAGTCAAGAAGCCAGCGGGATGTCAACTTGACAGTCAGTCAGTGAAGATTTTTGGGGATGGACTCAGCAACCAGCTGCCCAAAGACCAAGATCTGTACAGTACCTGCGGATTCTCATACCACCATGTGCTCTTGACTGGAGGGATTCTTTGCTTCTTCCATGGCATGGTCTTGATGGGTTATGTTATGTCCGCCAATGCCACAACTGCAGAAGGAAAGCTTTTCAAACAGCATCAACAACCAACTGTTTGAATGCTACGAGTCTTTCAAAATTCTTGACCTTTGTAAAGATCCCTAGATCCCAGCACCGCTTGGAGCTTCGTCCTTCACTTAGACTGCTATCGAGAGTGACAAGAATCAAAGAGAAAGGAACAGAGAGTCTGTCTATTACTAAGAGAGGAGAAAGATACAAATAATGTGTTCTGTACACTCTGTCTTTAAATTCTTAAGTACATACTAACCAGCTTACTAATACACCCATATATATATACATATCAGTAAACTGAACTCACACTAACAACGGCTAACTAATACAGACCCATCTTAACAACCCCCTCGAAACAAGCAATCTTATTGCTTGTTTTGACTCTTGAATTGCATATCCTGTTTCAGTCATTACTGTCAGCAACCTTCACTGCCTTAACACCCAACTATTTCAGAATCACAGGATATGCGCGCCCTGGGAGTATCTTAGTGAGTACATCTGCTAATTGTTGCTGTGATGGTATAAACTCTACACTGACCAGACCTTGTTGCAACTTCTGTCTGACAAAGTGGCAATCCACTTCAATATGCTTGGTCATTTCGTGGAAGGATGGATTCCTTGCTATATGGACTACTGCTTGACTTCTGATTTGAGTGGTATGGGCTGAACCTCTTCAATTCCCAACTCATGCAACATCCTTGTCAACTAGCTCACCTCAGCACCTGTTTGTCTTAGCACTCTGTACTCTGCCTCTGTAGAAGAAAGAGCAACATTAGTCTGTCTCTTTGACTTCCAAGACAGAGCACAACCACCAAACTCAACATAAAAACCACTTATGGACCTTCTTGTATTGGGACAACCAGCCCAATCAGCATCACAATATGCAATCAAATTAAAGTTCTTAGAGATATTCAACGTGAGACCATAGCTAGATGTTCCTTTAATATATTTAAGTGTATGAAAGGCTGCTTTCATATGCATGTCAGTTGGGTTATTCAAAAACTGACTTAACAATTGTATACTAAAGCATAAATTTGGTCGCGTATGTGTCAAAAAGTTCATCTTCCCAATTAATCTCCTATATAACATTGGGTCTATTAGAGGTTCACCATCATTTAGCAACAATTTTGTATTCAAGTCTAAGGGTCTTGCTGTTCCTTTCATCTGATCACAACCAAATTCCTTAACAAGTTGCTCTGAGTAATTTTTCTGTAACAGGATCATCCCTTCCTCTGTTCTGAAAAATTCTATTCCAAGAAAGCTTCCTAAACATCTTGTATCCTTTATTCTAAACTTTCTATCTAGATTCTGTTTTACAAATTGAATCATTTCCACTTCATCACCCGTGAGCAGCACATCATCAACATAAACAGCAAGTATAGTAAGTTTCCTTTTGTTTCTTCTAACAAATAATGAATAATCATTTAAGGACTGATGAAAACCTAAAGAAAGGAGAAAACCACTCAGTTTTTCATGCCATTGCCTTGAAGCTTGCTTCAGCCCATAAAGTGATTTCTTTAACTTACAAACTTTTCCTTTGCTGTTCATTTTGTATCCTAATGGCAACTCCATGTAAAGCTCCTCATGAAGGTCACCATGGAGGATTGAATTGTTGATATCTAGCTGACTAATATCCACTTCTTCTTAGCAGCTATGATTATGATGGCCCTAATTGTGGTAAACTTCACAACTGGCGAGAAAGTTTCTAAATAATCTATTCCGTATTTCTGATTGTACCCCTTAGCAACAAGTCTGGCCTTATATCTCTCTAAGGTACCATCAGCCTTATATTTTATCTTGTAGACCCATTTTGAGCCAATTGGTTTCTTCCCCTTTGGGCAATCCACTAAAACCCAAGTCATTTCCTTTATAATGCATTTATTTCTTCTCTCATAGCTTTTGTCCAGTTTTCACTTTCTGCTACTGTTGGGATAAAACCTAACGGCAAGTGTACCGGTCAATTCTAGCAAGTTTTAATAGAGAGAATTCCCTAAGTATCGAACCAGAGGAGGCGATGTGTCTAGTTTAAATCTTTATTAAGCAAATTAAAACAGGAAATTGGGGTTTGATTTGATGATGATTAGAAACTGTAAACAGAATGCAAACAATAACAAGCAGGAAAATAAATGCTGTGAAACTGATTTGGAAAGGAGATCCCGGTTTACTACTGCACCCTAAATCTGTGATTCCTATCCCTAAGTGATTTATAAGACAATTCTGAGTAAAACCCTAGAACAAAGATAATTTACCTCCGGTCTCCCGCTTAGCAAATACTAGTTAGCAAAGACTGAATTTTAACTCTCGTTACAAACCCACTGTTTACTAACCGCCTTAAGAACAATATAGTTTATTGGTCAATTAGCAATTTAGAGGAATTACCATCTCTAAACTAACCGGTTATTTTCCTGTATTCAATTGAAAGCTGCAGTCGTCACATATAAGCTAACAAAATACTAATCCTTATAATTGGCCAAATTATAATGATTAAGGGAATTAAGCAAGGAAAATAACTTTACTCAATCAAATTGCATTAAATCACAAAGGAACAGGAATAGTCAATTTAGGGATACATAGCAAACCGAAATCTAAAGGAACTACTCAGCCATTGACATGTTTACAATAATCAGAACTGTATGAGTAATTATAGAGAACAAGAAGGAACTCTGCTAAGATTTCTGGAGAAGTCTCCGTGGTGAACTTCCTGCTCTGTTCTGCTCCAAACTCCAAACCAGACTCAGACTCCAACTCCAACTGAACTCTCTATATTGTGGGGATTTTGTGCGCTGTCGAAGTATATCCCTCAGGTTGGCCAAGCTCTTCCTTTTATAATAACAGGAATCTATCTTTAATCTATCTCTAATCTCCTCTAATTAAGCATCGGATAAAAGATATAGCAAAGATAAACACCGGTTCCGTTATTTTCGAAACTACTCTCTGGCGCTTCGCTTGTATTGGTCCGGGTTTGCAAAGTAGGGCGCAAACCCGGACCACGTCTAAAAAGAGGCAGAAGAGTCTCGCCTTGGGATGGTCCGGGTTTGCAAAGTATGACACAAACCCGGACCGCATCTGAAATTGGGCAGAAGGTTCTGCGACAAGGTGGTCCGGGTTTATAAACCCAGCTGCAAACCCGGACCCTCTATAAAGCACAGCGGTGGTCAATGGAAATCTGTATTTGACTCTGGTTTGACTTCCCATGTTGCTCTAACCTCTAAAATCTTCATTTAAGCACTTTGTTGAGTATTTTATCCTGAAAACATATGAAATCGATCATTGGAGACAAATATAACAATGAAGAGTAATTAAAGCATTAAAGAGGAAAGTTAATGTCATAATGTAGAAAATTAAGCATGAATTAGTCTAGTAAACTTAGACAAATTCCTGACTTATCAGCTACTTCATAATAATCTTGTGGTTCTCTCTCTTTATCCAGCCTAGCAATGCAACATGTATAATCTGCTTTCCCTTTCATACTACATGCATCAGATCTAACAATGAAAATCTCATTAGGTTGCATTATGGGAATAACACATGCTGAATGATGAATGACAATTTCAGGTCTGTTATGCATTGCTGATAATTTATCATAAAACAAAGCATAAAAGGGATCAAAAGACTTCTTTTGGTCCTGTTTAAGGACATTGCTGAGCACATAATCCTACAAGTAACCAGGTAGCTGCAGTTCCCTTGTCGATCTCCTAAGGTATGTTCCTCCTTGCTCCCTGTGTGCTTCATCTTCTGTTGGTTCTGCTTGATGCTGTGAACCTCCGCTTGTATCTTTTTCCTGTTCTATATTTTCCTCGTGAAAACTATCAGTAACAGGTATGCTATCAAAATCATCATAATCATCTGTCACAAAAATCTGTCTTCTCTTCTCTACATTTTCTTTTGTTAACTTTGATAGAGGACTATCTGTAACAGAATTTATAGACCTTGATAAGGGATTACTTGTAACAGAATCTATCTATTGTTCCCTTTCCATGACTGTCTCATGATTATTTCTGAATGGATAAACGTTTTCATATAATTTCACATCCCTATTAACAATTACCTTGTTGTTGTCTAAATCAAAGAGTTTAAATCCCTTCTTATTTGGTGGATAGCCTAAAAACACACACTTTACTGATTTTGCAGCAAACTTGTCATGTACAGGAGAATTTATGTGAGCAAAGAAGAGAGATCCAAAACACTTCAATATATCATAGTCAGGTTCTTTCTTATATAAAACAACATAAAGACTTTTTCCTTTCAAAACATCAAGTGGCATTCTGTTAATCAAATATACAGATGTTAAAATGCTTTTACCCTAAAATTTCAAAGGCATACCAGAATGTATCATTAAACTCCTTACTGTTTCTGTTATATGTTGGTGTTTCCTCTCTACTATTCCATTCTGTTGGGGGGTATGTGTACGTGATGTTTGATGCTGTATTCCTTTTGACCTTAGGTATTCTATTCCTTCTTTTGAAGTGCCTAACTCATATGCATTGTCACTTCTTATTATCCTAACCTTCATCTTAAATTGGACTTCCACCATTTCTATGAAGTGTGTGATTATCTGAAAACAGAGGGATTTCTGATTGACTAAGTGTTCCCAAGTGGCATGAGATTTATCATCAACAAAAGTCAAGAAATATGCAAAGTTATCATGGGTTTTGGTCCCATATGGACCCCACAGGTTAACGTGTATGATCCCAAAAATTTGATTGGATTGAATAGAACTGATAGGAAAAGGGAGCCTATGGCTCTAAGTTTTACAACATGACTCACATAGAAATTGCTTGTTCCCTAAACTCCTTTCAAATAACCCTATTCTTTTCAGTTTTCCTATAGGTAAATGGCCCATTCTATGGTGCCATAGGCTAACATCATTCCTACAATCATAGGAATCAATGAATCGTGTCACATTACAAGCATTCAAAGGGAAGTTTGCACTATCATCAGAAAAGAAGTTCTCATCCAACAGATATAAACCTTCTAAAAGTCTCCCAACTTCTTGTTCAAGATTTGAATTACATTCCTGAAATAAACTGCAAGCATCATCAAAGAAAAACCTCCCCTTAAGTTGTTTTGCTAGCCTACTTATAGAAATCAGGTTAAATTTGAAATTTGGTACAAAAAGAACATTGTTTAGAGTCAGTTGTTGGTTGATTTTGACATTTCCCACAATCTTTACTTCCTGTGGGTGCCCATCGGGTATCCCCACTGTGTGGGGTATGACTTAGAGGCTTATAGCTTATAAATCTACCAATATCGCAGCACATATGTTCTGTTGCTCCGAGGTCAAGAATCCACTTGTTAAATATGTTCCTTTTCCTATTTCTTAGTGAATGTGCATTTCTATTTGCATTATCTGGTGAATTTAACAGAGAAGAATAAGTGTTAAAGTTAGAAACAGTACCAACGAAGCTGCAAGTTGAATTTCCTTGATCAGTTTCGGTCTGCTGATTCCTTGAATACTGAGCCAGGAGCTAGTTCACCTGCTCGAGAGTGAAAGTCTTGGTGGCTGGTTCTTCTTGATTCACACTGTTCTGTGTAGCGTCCGCGTTCGCGATTGTGGACCTTTTTCCTTTCTTCCAGGAGGAAGGTAGCCGATAATCTGATAGCATTTATTTGATGTGTGCCTGTTTCTCCTGCAGTGACTGCATTGAAGATTAACTCGCTTTCCCTCCTTGTTCTGATAGGGTTTGGAATTTCTTCTGTAGGTCTCAATCGCGAAACTCATTGCACCCGATCCAATACCGTTCTCTCCCCTTCCAGTGGAGCAAACAATTTTTTGTTTCTCTTCTTGAACCAACAGAGAGTACACTTGTTCTATGGAAGGAAGGGGGCTCATCATAAGGACATTTCCTCTTACGATGGCGAATCTCTCATTTACTCCCATCAGAGACTGTATAACTATTTGTCTCCTGAAAATCTCCTTATACCCAGAAGCAGCATCACATACGTAGTTTGGGATCTCCTCTGAGGAATCAATTTCATCCCAGATTTCTTTAATTCACGTGTAGTAAGTGCTAATAGTATCCCCTTCTTGTCGTATTTTGTTGATTTTCTGGTGTAATGAATAAATCTGTGCCGCATTTGCTTCCTCGAACCTCATGGCTAATTCCTTCCATAACTGAGCCGCAGTTGGACAGTAAAGAAGAGTCCTGACAGTCTCCTTGTTGAGCCCGACAAGAATCCACGAAGTCACCATCAAGTTGCAATGTTTCCAAGATTTAAATTTGGGGTCGCTTTCCGGAGGTTTCTTTATCGTTCCTTCAACAAAACCCATTTTATTCTTGGCATCTAACACAATTACCATTCCCTGCTTCCAAGCCCTAAACCCAGTTCCGTCAAATTTCTTAGACATAAGCATCTCTGGGTGATCTGAATTTGACAAGAAGAATGGATCAGAGTTATCCATCATGCTTCCACTGCTTTCCACCTTCTCGACGTCCGCGACTTCTTTCTCCTTCTATTTCTCTTTCTCGCCCAAATCTCCTGACATCGCGCCTGTTGCCGTTCTTCAGTTCAAGATTCAACTTCGCAATCGCCGATTGGATCTACTCCCGTGCTGGCCGCCCTAATACCATGTAAAGATCCCTAGATCCCAACACCGCATGAAGCTTCATCCTTCACTTAGACTGCTATCGAGAGTGACAAGAATCGAAGAGAAAGGAACGGAGAGTCTGTCTATTACTAAGAGAGGAGAAAGATACAAATAATGTGTTCTGTACACTCTGTCTTTAAATTCTTAAGTATATACTAACCAGCTTACTAATACACATATATATATACATATCATTAAACCGGACTCACACTAACAACGGCTAACTAATACTGACCCATCTTAACAACCTTATCAGTCCATCCACATTCTTTTCAATCATAATTATATATATATATATATATATGCAGTTAAATGCTTAATAACCCGATCAGAAACAAAAATAACTAGATCTGGTAAGAAATTGCAAATTTTACATTCATTTCAAAACATGTCATTGTATTTAATACCCCGGATCTAAAAATGGTGATTAAATTACTCTAATATGATTATTAAAGGCCTAATGGTGCCTAAAGAGTATTGGTAAAGAAAATAAAACCAAAAGCAAAGAGAAAACGCTTGAAAAGCGAAAAACGCTAAAAATGCGCATTAAATGAAAATAAGAGATATATGATCTCGTAAGGGTCCGAGATGGATTCCTAAGGCTTAGTTAGGCCTAATTAGTATACGGGAATGATTCCCGAAGAAAACGGATCCAAATAATGGATTAAAACGCTAACGGAGTTTCAAAGCACGTTTTTCGAGAAAACCCGAAAACGTGACTTTAAGTGGTCAAATGGACCCGTAAAAATTATAGTTGATTAAATAACTATAAATAAGTATTAAAGGGAGCTTAATAACCATTAAAATTAATTAAACGAGGAAATTCCGGAAAACGGACCCGGTAAGTGAATAGTGACGAAACCGGGAGACGAAACGCGTTTAATTCGAAAAAAACGAAAAACGACCCGGGCTATTAATTCATGAAGGCCGGTTTTAATTAATATGTATACACTCATTAATAGCTTGTTAGCTAATTAGTAATGAGATGACAAAGAAATAAATAAGTAAAGCAAATAGTGAATAGTAAAAAGCAACTTTACTACTCTCTCTCACCCTCTTCCTTATTTCCTCACGGTTATTTCTTCCCCTCCAAACCGAGCTTCTTCTTCCTCCTCTGTTAATGGGCGATTCCACACAGCACCACCACCTCCATCTTCAATCTCCTCTAACTTGCTCATTTCTCCACCGAATCGCACAAAATTTGTACCGTTAGATTCGTATCGGCGAGGGCTACGTTTTCCACCCCTCAAAATCTTGATTCCTCCACCTTAACTTCCATGGGTGTTGGGCCTTTTGAAGCTTGAAGAGCTTATTTTGACTCTCCTTCACCACCTTAATGTCCTAAGGTAATAATAGGTAAGAGCTTTGGCCATTTCAAGCTTGTTCTTGTAATTTGGAAAAAAATTCCCCACGTTGAAAATTCTTCCCATTTTAGCCGTGAGCTCCTTGCTCTTGTGGAGTGTTGGAAACTCTTCCAATCGATTGCCAAGCTACCCATTTGGCTATTCTAAGGTAAAATCTAAGCTAAACCTAGAATACTAGCTCCTTAAAATGTTAGGTTGTGTGGGAAGGAAATATTGAAATTGACTAGTTGTTATGTGTGTGATGGGATATGGTTGTAGCTAAATCCATAATCCTTGTGTAGCGTGGAAACAAGAAGAGAAAGAGGGAAGAAGAGAAGAAGAAGAAGAGGTGAAAAACCGAAAATAAACAAGGTAAAGAGCTTACCTTGTGTTGGTTTATTTTCCTTGTGAAACTTATGTGGGTGTTGAATAAATAACCTTGAGCTAGTGTAGTCATGGTACTACAATATTGTTAGTTGAAAGAGAATGTTTTAATGAGGTTTATGTGTGCAAATAAACCTAGAAACTAACTAGTGTATATGTGTGAACAAGTGGGAATTTGGTGTATTGTAATTGTTGTTGCTTGATTAAACAGGGGGGAAGATGTTTTGAGTTGATTTAAGTGTGGTGAACATGCTAAAGAAGTAGGCAAGTGCTGTCAAAATTTGCCTAGGAATGGATGGATTTGGGTGTTTTATTATAAGGAAGAAACTAGGAGGTTAAGAGTTTTGAATGGTTGGTTAAGGATTTGGAAACCAAACTAAGGAGAAGTGTGTATGAGAAGTAGAAATAATGTCAACTGAAGTGTTGGAAATGACATTATTTGAATGGTAAAAGAGGGAGCTAAATCTGTTACAAGAAGTGAAGAAAACAAGAAAACTAGTTACGAAAGTGTAAGTGAATTTTAAGTGAAATTAATTAGAGTTGGTGAGTGCACTTGGTGCTTAGTTTAAGGTGATTAAGAAGGGTAAGTAAGTGCTTAAACATGAGGATTTAAGGTGGGGAAGATTGGTTAATCAATGGGCTAAGAGAGGACTTGGAACAGAGTTAGAAAATGTCAAATATGCAAAATCTGTAGCAGGGTCCGAGACCTAGTCCATGGACAAAGTCCCGGACCACCCCCTTAATTTAGGCCGAGAGTGAAGATTGTGTTTGGTCCGGGACTTGGGATAGGGACAAGGTCCCGGACCAGGTGTTGTTTTTCACCCGAGAGTTTGGTAATACTTTGGTCCGGGACTTAAGATAGGGACTAAGTCCCGGACCACCCCCAGAAGCCTACAGAGTATTTTTAAGGTTGTAAATGATGGGGGTTTGAATGTTAATGATGTTATAAGATGTTAAGACCTTGTTTGGTGACATGTAAGGGCCCTAGGTAGTGTAAGAAAGTGTTAGAAGTGATTGAGAAGTGAGAACTCAAATTAACAAGAGTAAAACCGAGTAACGGGATAACGGGGTAAGTACGGGAGTAGCATTTAATGATGTACCGTACGATCTTAGTATTAACCATAGTGTTTGAAACATTATCAGAGAGTCGTGCGTGACCCGAGTATGGTGAGACACCACGGTAAAAGTAAAAAACCCCGGTGAAAGGTATGATTTTCTCATACTCCGCGTGCTAACCGAGTTACGTTGATTTGTGTGTTTGTGTGCCGGCTTAATCAAGATTAAAGCATGAAAATAATCCCTTGTTTGATTATGTATGCCTTGTTGTATGTTGAATGAGCTAACATACTTGTATGCCGGTGTGGTCTAACATAGTGAATGGACCGACTCGTAGTGAGTAACGTTAAGCTAGAGACCCATAGATCGGGTCGATGCTTAAGATAACGAAAACGTGCAAACACACAAACTATCCGTTAAAGTATAACGATAACGCAAACGTTGAACTCCCTAGAAGTGAGGAGAAGTACGGGTTGAGTAAATACCCGATAAATGTTAGAAAACCACATTGAAACAATCCACGAAACAAATGAGAGTGGAAAGATAAGTGAACCTCCTTCAAGAGGATTTAAGATAGTTCGATGATGTGAACTAGTAAAGAAGGTAAAAGAGACCTAAGGGATTAGTAACTCCCTTGTGACATGGTCGACCTCCTATATGAGGATTTTACCCGATATAAGAAATTAACTGAAAGTATGAGTAAGTGAAATGCATGGGTAACTCTTAAAACCTAAGATTAACCGAACTTAAGTAATGTTCCCAAGGTCATTAGAAACATCGAGAGTGATGCTTCTAGACTAATATGCATAATGTTATTATAACTCCGAGAGAGGAGTGTATGGGAATGTAAGTAGTCCGAGAGTAGTCGGACCTAAGTAATGAGATAGGAACTAAGAGAGAGTTCCGTGAGCTAGTTGAACCTTTCCACCATGCTAGACCCAGAGTAGGGTCAAAACTGGGGAAGTAAGACTATGCTAGAGAGCCATGAGTTTTGGCCTAAGTATGTATTAAGAGTAACAAGCGTGACGTAGGAGACCTGTAGCGTCTCGAGAATCTACAAGAGCTTGAGTATAAATAACCCAAGAGTGTGGGTGAGATAATGAGTATAAATAACCCAAGAGTATGGGTGAGATAATGAGTATAAATAACCCAAGAGTATGGGTGAGATAATGAGAATAAGTAACCCGAGAGTGTGGGTGAGTATAGTACGAGTAGCCCAAGAGAATGGGTGTGTATATGAATAAGTAACCCGAGAGAGCGGGTGAGGTATTGAATAAGTAAACAAGGCATAGTGAGGAATAACCCTCAAGGCCTAAGAGTAACCAGATACAACTAACAACCTTGTTATGTTAGTTAGGAATTGTGTTCCCTGATTGGATGTAGATTCCTTGAGCATTAGATGTACTTATTGTATTGCTATGATGCATGTTGTTTGACTAAAATGAACTCCATGTATATCCGACTAAGTGGTCGGCGTACCCCGGTTAGCGCTCGGGGTATGCGAATTTCATATGCAGCGTTAAGCTGAGCCCCTAGGGGCGATGTTTTTATTTTACAGGTACACCGAAGATGTTACCGTTCGAGAGTAGGACGGGGTCGGTGGGTTGCATGGGTAGTTAGATTTAATTACTTATGTATTGAAAGAGGTGTAAGACCGAATATGTTGTCGGCATCCATATATTGTAGACTCGGTAAAGTGACGTAGTGAGTTGAGTATTGTATTTGTATTGTGTACTCGGTTGTTCCAGTCCATCAGACCCTTACTGTATGTGAGATAGGCCTGGTTAGCCATATGGGTGGCTAACGGCGTTGTTTCACCCTCGTTGTATTTAGAGTTCCGCTGCGTGATTAAGAGGTAATGATGAGATTAACGATTGGGGTGTTACAAAAATGGTATCAGAGCGAAGTATCGCTCTGATGACTGGAAATACCGAGCTTAGGAGATACCGAGTTAGGAATTTGAGACTTAGGGCTATGGGTTGAGTGGTAGCGTGAGAGATGCGCTAGTTAGGAACTTCCAGTATGATCTGGATACCTACAATACCAGACCCGCCCTCCACAATCCCCGTATTAAAAGCTTGGGAAAGAACGCCAAAGAGACGGGAAACCCGATCTGACACTTATTTAATATTTCAATATGAACCAGAACCTGTCATGCGGTAGATCCTGAGAACCGGAAACCCCGGTGATGGATCCCGCTGGAGCGACAATAACCGCACTCAATGGCGTGAGGTCGAGAAATCCTATTCCAGGGAGACCATAATCTGTGGCAGCATGGGGCGACATGCTTAGCAGTCGCGAGAACCCAGCTGGTCGAGCAGCAGCAAGAAGGATGCACCAACCGTGCAACAAGGCGGATCCATGAGAACTAACGGGAACCGGGACACATGTCTACGGACCGCCATAGTTAAATAATACCGCCAACGGTATACCCATTTACTAAGAATCTAGTCAAAGGTAGATGCACCCACCCTGCCACACCCAAAGAGATTGCAATACTTAACTGATACAGCTTAGACAGCTACAAGCATAACCACGGGATATACCCGAATAGGACTACAGAAGTAGTACCTAAATAAGTTAAACCTCGGTAATCACAGTAAAGACGTGGGAACGAGCAACGAGGTAAAGCATAGTATTAAAGTAATTAAGGTGAGAGTGGAGGAGCACCTAAATGAATGACAGTCATGTCAAGAGGAATGAGAAGCAGCTCCAAGGAGCAGTTATCCAACTAAAGGATCAAGGAAGAGCCGACAAGGCTACCAAATATAATGCGAACAATACCGTGACCGGTATGAGTTAACCTAAAAACTGCCTGTACCGCGCACTTGCCACGGCAAGTGCAGTAGTAACATGACTGTTAAGAAAAACTTTGACAAGTGACAAGTACTTAGCAAGTACCAAGACGGCAAGAGAAGCCAATATAGCACCACAAACCCTAAGAATTCTGAAACGAAACCTTGGAAAGGCCTAAAGGCCTGACCACTGTATAAAGAACATACCAGTCTGCAAGAAGACAGACTTAGTAAGAAGCAACCGGCATTGAAATGCTGTGGAGATTTTATTTTCAACTCAAATTTTTCTTTCAAACAGAGAATTTTCCAAAAACTCCCAAATTTTTAAAAACCAAACCAGAGAATCACGGTAAGTTATCATAGGACGATATAAGAGGAGTTGGCAACAGAATACTTCACTTAGGCGTGACCGACACTACAAGTGTACACAAATGAGACATGGAACGACCGCACTCCGAAGGAGCTTGCGGGCCTGACAGACCAGTTATGAGTTAGTCGGGTAAGTGGTAACGTATCAATAAGATACTCCATGTATGTATACAAGTAGAGTACGGAACACGGGAAGTAGCCACTCCATACTACGTACGAAAGAGCCAATTCAAACCAAGACAGTTGGACACCTCGAATGATCGAAGAACACAAGGAAGCTTACCAAGATAAGGGAGTCTAGAAACCGGTAAGGTAACGAACCTAAGGACATAGCGTGGAGAAGTGCGAGAAGCACAGAGTATTAGGCATAGACATTAGATATGTCTTAGGAAATACATAATGACTGGAATGAATACTAGTGTAAGCAATATGACGAAAGCTTAAAAAGAACATATTAGTGTTCAATAACGGGATAGAGTTCCCACAGTATACTTCACTGAAGAGAATGACAACCTGACCAAGAAGGTAAAGGAAAAGTACCAAGGATCTACCCAATAATGGGAGACATTACAACCCTAAACGGGATAGTCAAGTATATAACCGCAAGACGGAGTAAGGAACTAAATATACCCATGAATTCAGGCCTGATGAGATGGCAAAACTCAGTAACACCCAGGAGCAATCCGAGAAGGGTGCCAGAGTCAACAGTAGTTGAACGAAACATCGTGTTGAGAACACAAGTGTAAACTGAACACCCGGGTAGAACCCGAAGGGTTTCCATGTAACACGGGATACCCTAAATTGCCAGCGGGCATCGACTAATATCGAGATACTTCAGGCCTTCCATGTACGGAAGCGTGATGAGACAACCATGTCAAAGAGCCCAGCAATATCTCCAAATCATTTAATGGTTTACGGAGAAGTGGAAATTGTATAAACAGCCGCACAGAGCATGACTCGAGGCAAGGTGGCTTGTAAGCCGATAAAACTAACTATAAGCCGTAGATTTAAGCATTGTGAACCTATGCATAAAGGCATAAAGAAGAAACAGTGGAGAATGAACCACTACTTGAGAGTGGGAATACCACTTGTTATTGTGGGGCCTATGGAGCGGCAATTGCGTGAAACCTCCAGAGAAAGGCTACCACATGAGAATGTAATGCGAAACCGCTAGAGCGGCGTGGTGATACTTGAGCATGTGTTTATTGCCAAGGAGTAACTCGAACAGGGATAGTATGTATGAAGGCTTGATAGAAGTGGAAGGAAACCGATAGAAAGTCGGATGAGTAGTGAACACTGTATGTGTGCAGTATGAATTGCAGAGTAAACAATGCGCAAGAAGCGTAGAGAGGTTTAATAGAGTAACGTATTTCATTGAGCTAAGTGAATGGCAAGCCATAGTATAAATGGCGGGAGTACATGAGCGGAAGCTAAAGTAGTAGCGGATGCCATATAAGCGAATGTTGTAATGAGTAGAACATGGTACGCAGCAAGCGACCGTTGAAAGAGTATAACTAGTTAATGATATGAAGCTGATGAGAAAATGTGGTAAAGGAGACATAATCATTCCTATCTCATGAGAGATTTACCGTCAAGGGTTTACGCTTCTGCACTCTGTATGACTGAGTGTTTTGGTATTGCACTTGTGTGGTAATGATCGAGTGGGAGAGCCAGGAATCGAGAAATGTCAACGAAGCCTGTTGAGTGAGAATCTAGAGAAATAACCGTGCGGCCATTGGCCAAAGATGCACGAAGAATGTGGGCAGTAACCCACAGGGCCCAGGATCGATGGACGGTAAATGCAGAGTTGTATGAGTGAAGAACTCTGGTACTGAACCAAGGAACAAACATAATCCAGGAGCCACTATTAAACGAGGAAGCACTACATGCTAAGTAGTAGCTTGACCTCAACCGACAACAAGTCGGGAAAAATAAGTGAATAATCACAAAGGTATACAGTGTTATACAAAATAGATTTCCAGAGAATTGGAGAGAAAATCTATAACTCATCGAATTCGTATACGGTAAGAGATACCTAGCGACGATTGACTAACCTTTATTCCCAAGTAAAAAGGGATAGAAAGGGAGTGGATAATACATTGAGAATACCAAAAGGGCGAGTTAAGCTCTAGTTATTAGGTCACGCAACAGAAGCTTGTGGACCGTAACTCAAAGGTTAAGTATACCTAGCAATTGTGAGTAGTTGGCTAATCCTAAATACTTTGAAGCCTTAGAGGCTAGAACCGAACCTGGTTATGAGTTAATTAACCACATTGAAGTTAAAACACTTCATAATACTCGAATTAGTGAACCAATGTTCATTGATAACATATGGTTAGTTACGCAGGCGTAACCCCTTTTAAGGGGGGTAGGGCGAGAAACCGCTTAGAGTATGTTTTACGTATTGGTGCATAAACTACTATGTGCATAGCACAAAGAAAATTGTTTTGATGTTGGGAACTCATGTTACATAAACATGTGTACCCATTCATTGTGTAATTGTGATTATCGTGCATGAGAGATGCAAGTAACGAGTATATGATAACTATGGAAGGTGGAGTAGAGAAACTCCTGGGGAATGAGAATCCCCATAGTATATGTCTATTGAGAGTAGGCATGAGATATTGTGAGTACGAATTGGTATGAAACCGATGTGTAACCTTGTAGGGAGTGAGTTCCCTAGGTGATTTTATTTGAGAATGATCGATGGAGTGAGTTCCATCCTTTGGAGTTGCATACTGTATGTTTTATATTGAGTACAATTTGAGAAAATGAGCTATGAGTTGCTTAGGTAAGTAAGCAAAGTAGATCAAGAATAATGGATGACCTAAGTTTTAGGAATTAGAGATAAATTTAAAATGGTATGTTTTGTGAATATGACTAGAAAGAGTAAAAGATAGAAAACAAAAATGTTTGACTATCTGATTGCCTGAAACTGACGTGGGAGGTGGAACTTGATCTGCTAACGATCAAGGGAAACCGAACACAAATTGGGGTGGAAGGATAGTTCAACACTGATGCTGATCACATCAGGGTTAGATGATTCTTGAAGCTCCCTATAGTGGTCACAAGTAATCACGCTAAGAAAGATACAGCTACCATAAATCTGATTTGGAATTGTGTGATGTTTTAAAAAGAATTTTCAAACAGATTTTGAAAAAGAATTTTCTTCAAGTATGAAGATGGAAATGAAACTGGTTTTTAAACCGCTATCACCCGCCGATGGCTACGGCCTTAAGTCTTGATGACCGGTAGAACGGTGGGCGTGTACTAGTTTTGAAACCAGTGCACCGTACGTGCGGCGGTCCTAAGTGACCGGTTGGGGCGGTGACAGTGTGTGATTTTTTTCCAAAGGTAGCGGGACGGGGAGAGTACCCTGAGATGTTCCTGTGTTGAGTGAGTCAACCAGAGTGCCTGAGGACATGTATATGTGTAACGTTTTGATCAGAACCGAAGGGACCGTGGGCCAGAGAGAGTAAGGGCCCATTTGTCATGAAACGGCCGTGAACCAGAAAGAGTAAGTGTTCAACGTGACCGGTACCTGAGGGATCAGTAGTATATTACTCAACATGGATGCGAGGACTGTAGTGCCTTCTTGTCTTCGGACCGATTCCATGGAGAGAGAACACAAGTATTTTTGATTGCTATACATGCTGTGGTATGTGTAGTATGAAATGTGACTGACTTGTGGAGTCTGTAAGGTTATACATGTATTATAACCTTGGCATAGTACGCCCTGAGAGTAACCATCTAGATTCACCAACTTTGAGGACAAAGTTCCTAAGGGGGGTAGATTTTAATACCCCGGATCTAAAAATGGTGATTAAATTACTCTAATATGATTATTAAAGGCCTAATGGTGCCTAAAGAGTATTGGTAAAGAAAATAAAACCAAAAGCAAAGAGAAAACGCTTGAAAAGCGAAAAACGCTAAAAATGCGCATTAAATGAAAATAAGAGATATATGATCTCGTAAGGGTCCGAGATGGATTCCTAAGGCTTAGTTAGGCCTAATTAGTATACGGGAATGATTCCCGAAGAAAACGGATCCAAATAATGGATTAAAACGCTAACGGAGTTTCAAAGCACGTTTTTCGAGAAAACCCGAAAACGTGACTTTAAGTGGTCAAATGGACCCGTAAAAATTATAGTTGATTAAATAACTATAAATAAGTATTAAAGGGAGCTTAATAACCATTAAAATTAATTAAACGAGGAAATTCCGGAAAACGGACCCGGTAAGTGAATAGTGACGAAACCGGGAGACGAAACGCGTTTAATTCGAAAAAAACGAAAAACGACCCGGGCTATTAATTCATGAAGGCCGGTTTTAATTAATATGTATACACTCATTAATAGCTTGTTAGCTAATTAGTAATGAGATGACAAAGAAATATAAGTAAAGCAAATAGTGAATAGTAAAAAGCAACTTTACTACTCTCTCTCACCCTCTTCCTTATTTCCTCACGGTTATTTCTTCCCCTCAAACCGAGCTTCTTCTTCCTCCTCTGTTAATGGGCGATTCCACACAGCACCACCACCTCCATCTTCAATCTCCTCTAACTTGCTCATTTCTCCACCGAATCGCACAAAATTTGTACCGTTAGATTCGTATCGGCGAGGGCTACGTTTTCCACCCCTCAAAATCTTGATTCCTCCACCTTAACTTCCATGGGTGTTGGGCCTTTTGAAGCTTGAAGAGCTTATTTTGACTCTCCTTCACCACCTTAATGTCCTAAGGTAATAATAGGTAAGAGCTTTGGCCATTTCAAGCTTGTTCTTGTAATTTGGAAAAAAATTCCCCACGTTGAAAATTCTTCCCATTTCAGCCGTGAGCTCCTTGCTCTTGTGGAGTGTTGGAAACTCTTCCAATCGATTGCCAAGCTACCCATTTGGCTATTCTAAGGTAAAATCTAAGCTAAACCTAGAATACTAGCTCCTTAAAATGTTAGGTTGTGTGGGAAATATTGAAATTGACTAGTTGTTATGTGTGTGATGGGATATGGTTGTAGCTAGCAATCCATAATCCTTGTGTGGCGTGGAAAACAAGAAGAGAAAGAGGGAAGAAGAGAAGGAAGAAGAAGAGGAGTGAAAAACCGAAAATAAACAAGGTAAAGAGCTTACCTTGTGTTGGTTTTATTTTCCTTGTGAAACTTATGTGGGTGTTGAATAAATAACCTTGAGCTAGTGTAGTCATGGTACTACAATATTGTTAGTTGAAAGAGAATGTTTTAATGAGGTTTATGTGTGCAAATAAACCTAGAAACTAACTAGTGTATATGTGTGAACAAGTGGGAATTTGGTGTATTGTAATTGTTGTTGCTTGATTAAACAGGGGGGAAGAGGATGTTTATGAGTTGATTTAAGTGTGGTGAACATGCTAAAGAAGTAGGCAAGTGCTGTCAAAATTTGCCTAGGAATGGATGGATTTGGGTGTTTTATTATAAGGAAGAAACTAGGAGGTTAAGAGTTTTGAATGGTTGGTTAAGGATTTGGAAACCAAACTAAGGAGAAGTGTGTATGAGAAGTAGAAATAATGTCAACTGAAGTGTTGGAAATGACATTATTTGAATGGTAAAAGAGGGAGCTAAATCTGTTACAAGAAGTGAAGAAAACAAGAAACTAGTTACGAAAGTGTAAGTGAATTTTAAGTGAAATTAATTAGAGTTGGTGAGTGCACTTGGTGCTTAGTTTAAGGTGATTAAGAAGGGTAAGTAAGTGCTTAAACATGAGGATTTAAGGTGGGGAAGATTGGTTAATCAATGGGCTAAGAGAGGACTTGGAACAGAGTTAGAAAATGTCAAATATGCAAAATCTGTAGCAGGGTCCGAGACCTAGTCCATGGACAAAGTCCCGGACCACCCCCTTAATTTAGGCCGAGAGTGAAGATTGTGTTTGGTCCGGGACTTGGGATAGGGACAAGGTCCCGGACCAGGTGTTGTTTTTCACCCGAGAGGTTGGTAATACTTTGGTCCGGGACTTAAGATAGGGACTAAGTCCCGGACCACCCCCAGAAGCCTACAGAGAGTATTTTTAAGGTTGTAAATGATGGGGGTTTGAATGTTAATGATGTTATAAGATGTTAAGGCCTTGTTTGGTGACATGTAAGGGCCCTAGGTAGCGTAAGAAAGTGTTAGAAGTGATTGAGAAGTGAGAACTCAAATTAACAGGAGTAAAACCGAGTAACGGGATAACGGGGTAAGTACGGGAGTAGCATTTAATGATGTACCGTACGATCTTAGTATTAACCATAGTGTTTGAAACATTATCAGAGAGTCATGCGTGACCCGAGCATGGTGAGACGCCACGGTAAAAGTAAAAAACCCCGGTGAAAGGTATGATTTTCTCATACTCCGCGTGCTAACCGAGTTACGTTGATTTGTGTGTTTGTGTGCCGGCTTAATCAAGATTAAAGCATGAAAATAATCCCTTGTTTGATTATGTATGCCTTGTTGTATGTTGAATGAGCTAACATACTTGTATGCCGGTGTGGTCTAACATAGTGAATGGACCGACTCGTAGTGAGTAACGTTAAGCTAGAGACCCATAGATCGGGTCGATGCTTAAGATAACGAAAACGTGCAAACACACAAACTATCCGTTAAAGTATAACGATAACGCAAACGTTGAACTCCCTAGAAGTGAGGAGAAGTACGGGTTGAGTAAATACCCGATAAATGTTAGAATACCACATTGAAACAATCCACGAAACAAATGAGAGTGGAAAGATAACTGAACCTCCTTCAAGAGGATTTAAGATAGTTCGAAGATGTGAACTAGTAAAGAAGGTAAAAGAGACCTAAGGGATTAGTAACTCCCTTGTGACATGGTCGACCTCCTATATGAGGATTTTACCCGATATAGAAATTAACCGAAAGTATGAGTAAGTGAAATGCATGGGTAACTCTTAAAACCTAAGATTAACCGAACTTAAGTAATGTTCCCAAGGTCATTAGAAACATCGAGAGTGATGCTTCTAGACTAATATGCATAATGTTATTATAACTCCGAGAGAGGAGTGTATGGGAATGTAAGTAGTCCGAGAGTAGTCGGACCTAAGTAATGAGATAGGAACTAAGAGAGAGTTCCGTGAGCTAGTTGAACCTTTCCACCATGCTAGACCCAGAGTAGGGTCGAAACCGGGGAAGTAAGACTATGCTAGAGAGCCATGAGTTTTGGCCTAAGTATGTATTAAGAGTAACAAGCGTGACGTAGGAGACCTGTAGCGTCTCGAGAATCTACAAGAGCTTGAGTATAAATAACCCAAGAGTGTGGGTGAGATAATGAGTATAAATAACCCAAGAGTATGGGTGAGATAATGAGTATAAATAACCCAAGAGTATGGGTGAGATAATGAGAATAAGTAACCCGAGAGTGTGGGTGAGTATAGTACGAGTAGCCCAAGAGAATGGGTGTGTATATGAATAAGTAACCCGAGAGAGCGGGTGAGGTATTGAATAAGTAAACAAGGCATAGTGAGGAATAACCCTCAAGGCCTAAGAGTAACCAGATACAACTAACAACCTTGTTATGTTAGTTAGGAATTGTGTTCCCTGATTGGATGTAGATTCCTTGAGCATTACATGTACTTATTGTATTGCTATGATGCATGTTGTTTGACTAAAATGAACTCCATGTATATCCGACTAAGTGGTCGGCGTACCCGGTTAGCGCTCGGGGTATGCGAATTTCATATGTAGCGTTAAGCTGAGCCCCTAGGGGCGATGTTTTTATTTCAGGTACACCGAAGATGTTACCGTTCGAGAGTAGGACGGGGTCGGTGGGTTGCATGGGTAGTTAGATTTAATTACTTATGTATTGAAAGAGGTGTAAGACCGAATATGTTGTCGGCATCCATATATTGTAGACTCGGTAAAGTGACGTAGTGAGTTGAGTATTGTATTTGTATTGTGTACTCGGTTGTTCCAGTCCATCAGACCGTTACTGTATGTGAGATAGGCCTGGTTAGCCATATGGGTGGCTAACGGCGTTGTTTCACCCTTGTTGTATTTAGAGTTCCGCTGCGTGATTAAGAGGTAATGATGAGATTAACGATTGGGGTGTTACATTGTATAATCAGAAGCTCATTCTACTACTTATGAGCTTACAAACATATTTTTCTGCAGACCTTTTCACATAAAACTATACTCCAAAATCTATCCTCAACCCCTCAAAAGTGTTGTTAACTATGACCAGTCTACTATTTCTGGTCAGTCTACTACTTCTGATCTTACAAAAACTATTATTAAAGTCATTTTCACATCATACTATACTTTAAAACCTTCCAACCCCTCAAAAGTGACGTCATTTCCCAGCAGCAAAACCTGTTACAAATATAAGTCAAAGAAAAATTAATCATTGATCACATTGGTTTAAAATGAAGAAAAATGACACATTAATGGTAAAATTTACCTGTCATCCTTTTAAACATCTCAGTCATTTGAGCTTAGAGAACTTCCCACATTTTGGCTTCCCTTTCCATAGCTTTTTTTTCCACTTCAGCCCGCAACTCTCTCTCTCTCTCTCTCTCTCTCTCTCTCTCTCTCTCTTTCTCTAACTTCTTTTTCCTTTTTTTCACCTTAGCCCGCAACTCTCTCTAGCTTTTCTCTCTTTTTCTGCCATCTCAACGCGTAATTGTAATTATTTCCTTTCAAAGTCAGCCCTTAACTCTCGCTCTATCTCCCTAGCTTCTTCCTTTCGCTGATGGAATTGTTGAAGCTCATGTTGAAGCTGTAATCTTCCAATATTCTCTTTCTTTGATGGGACTGAGTGCCCTTTTCCCAACCCACGCGCATGGCCTGACTAGTGGCCTAGAACCATTTCGTATGCGTCCTCAATAGTTAGATCATCTATGCCTTTCTCCTCAATCGTTTTTAAATGGAGCTCACGAAACTTTTCAAGAATTGTTTCTACCTCTTCATCCAACTTACCATCCTTATGCCTATAGTATATACCATATAAGTGCATCATAGAAAACACTAAGTTAATTTTGTTATTATATTTAGTTAATTTTATTTTTGTGTTTCTTTTCTATGTTCTATTTTACTTTTTATTTTTGTTTTTATTTTTGTAGGCAAAGATGGAGGGTAACATGGATGAATTGAGGAGAGTGTTGACACAGTTGAGAAAGACGGCTGCAATAATGAACATAGAGCAGAACTTGAATAGGTATAATCAGCCGAGTGTTCAAAGTTACAACCAGAATCGGTGACAGGATTATTACCAACCGCAACAATCGTCTTATTGACAAGCTTATTGGTGGGAAGGTGAGCAGACTAGAATGCAGATGGAGGTCAAGCAGTCCTACGCTTATCAGGAGCCACCTAAGAAGGATACAAGCAAGATAGAGAGCATGCTTGTAGAGATCCTGGAGCAAAAGAAATTCCCCAATGCTAGGTTTTCCAATATATATGCCAAATTTACTGAGCAAGAAGCTATAAACCAGAGTTGGGAAAGGCAACTTAATCAGATCTCGCAGCAGTTCGCACAACAACAATTGGAATTCTCCCATAGCCAAAGTTATTCGGACCTAGTGGATCATTTTCAAGTAGAGACTTTGATGGGTGAAGACTATTCGAAGCCTATAATTTCTGATGCTGAAGAGGAGTCTGATGAAGAGGTTGAGCGACATGACGAAGAGTTCGATTACCCTCCCTCCCAACCTCGACTCAACTCAACTATCCAGGGATTGAACATATTTTGTCTGAGCTGGTTTGCGAGCTAGAAAAGGATTTTCCCATGGAGCCTCACCAACCGGGAGAGAATATTTGTATCCTCAAATCTGAGGAGGGAACACCGCTACCACCAAGTCATCAGCAACTCCACCTTTCCTCCAGAAGCCTCAACAACAGGAGGAGGACATTCATGTCCTCGAATTTGAGGAAGAAAATCCATCATCACCTAGTCTCCAATTAGAAATACGTTACCGGCAGTATCTCCTTAAACATCAGGTTTTATGGAGTATTTACTTTCCTATTTTATTTGCCGAAGTAACGCTTTGTTTTGATCCAGGTGGTTTTTCTTTAATTACTACTTACTTCGTTTTTCTGGCAAGGCTGTTGTCCACTTTTATTTTTGGTCCAGGATAACGATGCAGGAGTCTAGCCAAAGACTATAAATACGGGCAGCTTACTGGGAGGCAACCCAAGGGTTAAATTTTTATTTTATTCTTGCTTTTGTTTTATTTTCATGTTTTCTGGTTTTATTATGTTTCTTCTTCATTTTGCTGAAAAAGGAACAGGGGCAAAATTTTATACCCTGTCCAGACATGCGTCCGGACATGGACGTCCAAACAGGGTACACATACAGACAGAACAGGGCTAGATGGTACGTCCGAACATATAGGTCCTGACACAAGTCCGGATAGGCCCATAAATTTGTAAAAATTTTGCTTTCTCTCCTTTTTCAACATTATTTTGGTATTCGGTATTTTTTATTTTTATTTACTGAATTTGTTTTTCTAGGTTTATTTTATTTTATGCAGAGGTGGCAATGGTGTCTGTGCTTTTAATGCAACACTTTCAGCGTTTTTGTGGTAGTTGTGAGTGTGTGCAGGTGAAATTTTTATCATGGTGTTTGACGTAGCCCAAGGTTGGACACTTGCTTGAACGCAAGTGTGAGGAACGACACACCCCCTTGTTCGAGTTTAAGTGTGAGGAAGGGAACCTTCCTCAATCTACGATGTTAGAGAAGTTTCAGTTTCTCCTTATTTTTAATGTTTATGTTCAGTCTATCATGACTTTTATGCTTAAAGTTTATCTTTATGTCAGTCGTATGGTCTTGAATGAAATTCTTCATGAGTACGGCATATTTTGAAAGGTATTTTCTTGATTTTTATTTTTGAACAATGAGGACATTGCTCCTCTTAAGTGTGAGGAAGTAGAGACCTTTCCCTGAAAATATGCCAGTTATGCTTAGATGCCGTACTTGTTTTTGATTGTCTTCTTGCTTTGAGAGAATCACTTCTCTGAGTGCTTATAAGTATTGAATTCATGGGTGTTGAGAAAAATAGTGGTTAAACTATCTTGCTAACTATGGGCAGTGAACCCAATCATTGTAGTACAACAAGGTCGTATCCACAGGGACTTCGTAACTAGCTAGTTAATTATAAGGTTAGTCAATGTGCATATAACTATATACTACCTCCGTCCCACTTTGACCTTCCTGTTTGTTTTTTGGCACGTTTTTCCACTTCAATATTAAACATATAAGATCAAATAATTTTATAAAACAAATTTCTATAACATATAGTTTTTGATATAAGGATTTCATTGCAAAACTTAGATTTGTAAAATTATGTTATCTTATATGTTAAATGTTGAAGTCAAACGACATGTCCAAATAGAGAATATGAAGGTCAAATGGGGACGGAGGGAGTACAAAAGTGCATAAACGTAAATTGGGGGTTTTTGGGTTTTGGTTTGATTAGGGAAATAAAGAAAAGCAATAAAAACTAAACTAACTAAACTAGGATAGATGTAGCACAGGATGGATCCTTGCACCCATGCCCCATTTACTACCGAATGTCGACTCTTGAACTCATAGTTGAACAACGGGAACTCTTGTTTAACTAGCGATCAAACCTTGATCTACTAGTCCTAACCAAATATGGAAAAAACAGATAATGACCCTCTAAACCCAAGATGAGCCAAATCTTACTTAGTTAATTTTAACCTTCACAACCAGTTAGGGTTAACCTCACTAAATAGCATTAAGCACCAGTTCCCCCTAAGTTGTAATGAAACCTATCTCATAACCACTGATGATAAATTACATTGATTTAGTCCTCACGGTTTAGGGTTCTATCTCAGAAAACTCTCATGTTGATAGAAACCCACAGTAATGTCTGAATGGTCGGTAACCTAGAATCTATCTTAAGGCCTAATATCGACAGATTTAGAGCAACCCACAAATTCCAACACATAGATAACAAATTGGGTAAAACCCTAAACAAATCCCCAAATCATGAGTGACAAGTTTAAGAGTCATGAATACTCAATAGTTATTAATCATTAAGCACAAGGACTAAAATAAAGCATAAACACAAGTTCAAGATTCAACAATGGAGTTTTAGGGATTTTGGGGCAAAATCCCCATCCCAAACTACAAGGGAGGTTAAGCCTACATTAGAGCATAAATGAGAGAGAAAGGAGAAGAAATAGCCATGGGAGGTTGAAGATGAGCTTCAATGGTGAGGGGGTCCTTCTTCTTCTTCTTCTTCTTCTTCTTCTTCTTCTTCTTCTTCTTCTTCTTCTTCTTCTTCTTCTTCTCTTCTTCTTTCTTCTTCTTCTTCTTCTTCTTCTTCTTCTTCTTTTCTTCTTCTTCTTCTTCTTCTTCTTCTTCTTCTTCTTCTTCTTCTTCTCTTCTTCTTCTTCTCTTCTTCTTCTCTTCTTCTCTTCTCTTCTTCTTCTTCTTCTTCTTCTTCTTCTTCTTCTTCTCTTCTTCTCTTCTTCTTCTTCTTCTTCTTCTTCTTCTTCTTCTTCTTCTTCTTCTTCTTCTTCTTCTTCTTCTTCTTCTTCTCTTCTTCTTCTTCTCTTCTTCTTCTTCTTCTTCTTCTTCTTCTTCTTCTTCTTCTTCTTCTTCTCTTCTTCTTCTTCTTCTTCTTCTTCTTCTTCTTCATTCTTCTTCTTCTTCTTCTTCTTTTCTTCTTCTTCTTCTTCTTCTCTTCTTCTTCTTCTTCTTCTTCTTCTTCTTCTTCTCTTCTTCTTCTTCTTCTTCTTCTTCTTCTTCTTCTTCTTCTTCTTCTTCTTCTTCTTCTTTCTTCTTCTTCTTCTTCTTCTTCTTCTTCTTCTTCTTCTTCTTCTTCTTCTTCTTCTTCTTCTCTTCTTCTTCTTCCTCTTCTTCTTCTCTTCTTCTTCCTTCTTTTCCTCTCTTTTTTCTCCCTTTTCGTCATTCTGGTCGTGGCTCTTGATGTCCCCCTCTCTCTTCTCTTTTTCTGCTTTTAAAATCTGAATTCTTGGCAAATTTCCGACTGGACCGCCCATGTGGGGCGGTCCGCCTGGGGAGGTTCGGACCAGAAGCAAAACAAATGCTCTATCTTCTTCGTTATAGCTCCGATTTTGGATCCGTTTGCGCTCACGCGTTCGTCTCTTCGTCTACTTTACTTCTAGCTTTGTTATTTCTCCTTTTTTAGCAATAATTGTGTAAGACATTAATAAAATACAAAACTAAAGGAAAAGTAGCTAGAGTGGAGAAATGAGCATGCAAAGTTTTGATAAAACATACTAAATACACCCCTAAAACATGCTCATTTAGATACTCAACACACCCCCACACTTACCTTTTTGCTTGTCCTCAAGCAAAACCAAGCCCCCAAGCAAGTAAGGAATGCTCAAGACTAACAAATACTAACATGAATTATAGGATAAAAGAAGAAGCAAAAAGTGATTTAAACCTTTAAGGAGTGTGAGCCATCTCTTAGTGGTGGCACGGGTGTGCTTAGGGAAAAACAAAATCTAGAGTTTCGGGGTATGATCCGGAGTTCTTCAAAGTTCTAGAGATTAGGTGACTTGGAGAGCTTTTACCATGGCCAACTTCTCTCAAGAATGGGCATTGAGAAGAAAACAAAAGGAAAAATAGATTTATGCATTTGTTTCGCTTTTGCATAAGAGTTGAGAAGATAAAATTTTGGCATCAAACCTTTGCATTTAAGAACACTCAACTCTCATTGTTGGTTACCAATGGCGTTTCACAAGTCCCTTAAAGGATTTTTACAAAGAAGCACCCCTTAGCAATCCCTAAGAGAGAATACAGAAAGAACCCCTAAGCAATAAAAATCCAACCATTCAAGATCACTTGGTCACACCGCATGGAAAATGCTCCTCAAAAGCAATCAAAAAGAAAAATTTGAGCATTTATGCCACAATTCATAATAGTATTTTTTCTTAATGAGAACAACTCACAACACAAGGGTCCAAGTTTTTGATTTTGGACAACCGCCAGATAAGTAGAGAGATCAAGCATTTAGGCACACAATTCACTGAAAAGGTTACTCCCTCACACTTAATTTGAACAATGTCCTCATTGTTCACCAAACAAACCGGGGAAGGTTTCAGAAGACCTTTTCAGGAAGCAGAAAAAAGAGAAAACACATGGGGTACAAGCAAGCATTATAGCACACAAGCTATCCCTAGCAGAAGAATGCCTTAGAATCAAAATGAATGAGAAGTGTGAGACACAAAATTAAAAGAAACTAGTACTCCCCTGGGATTGGTTTTGCTTGCATTGAAGGAACTCCCCCACACTTGAGCTTTAGACTCAGTTAGCACAGCTTGGTTGCGGTGTGGACTTTAAGTTGCATCTACATAAAACACTAGAAGCAACAAACTACAAACGGGGTTAAAAGTTAGCAAAAACAAAATCAAAGGAGAACTTGACAGATTAAAATAGATGAAATTGAAAGAAAATCATCAGGGTTGCCTCCCGGGAAGTTGCCCTTCTTTAAGGTCTTTTGCTAGACCATCCCACATTGAAGTCATTCAGGATCGAAAATGAACGTTGAAGTCGGCTTCAATGGGTGGGTGGGGCGTGCATCATGAATCATTGAAAAATGACCCGAATTAAAAGGAAATGTTACCTCAACACTTAGAATGTAGAAATGCAAGCTCCACCGATCTTTCTTCTGGTGGAAGTGATGAGGTTGTTGATCCTTGGTGTGAGGATCAAAGTGTGGTGGAGCCTCCTCTTCAAATTTGAGGATGAAGGCATTGTTATCTTCATTGAGCGGTGCAGGGAGAACTCCGGGGTGGACTTTGTCTTCAAACTCTGATCCCTGATCAAATGGGAAGGTGGCCTCCACACTTAACGGTTGAACTTTGAGTTTCCACCCTACTTCATTGGTGCACAGGTGGGGAAGGCCTTGATCCTCTAGGGGAAGATCAAAGTTTGATGACTCATCCTCCTCAAATTTAAGGATGTAAATGCCCTCAACTTCTTGGTGAGTCTCATTGGAAGAGCCTTGATGAAAATCAACTTCAGAGAGAGGTGACTCCTTGAAGTTGATTATAGCACTCTCCTCTGATGGCTTGGAGGGAGGCGGCATCTCCTCCTTCTTAAGGTTGAGAATGTATCCATCCTCATCTTCTGGGTAGAGCACAGAGAAGGAGGGGAAATAATAATAGTTGACTTCAGAGGGAGGAGACTCCATGAAGTCAGTGTAGAAGCCGTCCTCTGATGGCTTGTCTTCAAGCTCAGGCAGATGGTTAAATGACTTTTGCTCATGTTTAAACAGGGGAAGAGATAGAGAGCAACCCAAGTCCTCTGTAGGATGATCTACCCTTGCTGTGATATCAGAATAGTGAGCACTCTCGTGGTCTCCTTCACTCTCTTGGCACCCGATCCATAGGTTGATGTCTTGTTGGGTGGGGTTTGGATCGACAGATAAGAACCGGTCCTCCATGAGAGCCTTTGATCTTGGGATTAGATCCACATAAGGGGGGCACATATGGAAGGTTCCACACCCTTGACAGTCAATGTATTGGTCGTAGGTTGCTCCAGAGGTGTAGCCGTAACAATCCTCTCCTTGATCATCATGACCATCCATCAGAGATAGGCTCCTAAAAAAACAAATTTATACACAAAAGGGCAAATAATGGAAATGAAAATTATGCACAGAAACTAAACAGATAATAAACCAGATAGTTGGACCGATGTCCCCGGCAACGGCGCCAAAAACTTGTTGAGCAAAATAGTGGTTAAACTATCTTGCTAACTATGGGCAGTGAACCCAATCATTGTAGTACAACAAGGTCGTATCCACAGGGACTTCGTAACTAGCTAGTTAATTATAAGGTTAGTCGATGTGCATATAAATATATACAAATGTGCATAAATGTAAATTGGGGGTTTTTGGGTTTTGGTTTGATTAAGGGAAATAAAGAAAAGCAATAAAAACTAAACTAACTAAACTAGGATAGATGTAGCTTAGGATGGATCCTTGCACCCATGCCCCCTTTACTACCGATTGTCGACTCTTGAACTCATATCTAAACAACGGGAACTCTTGTTTAACTAGCGATCAAACCTTGATCTACTAGTCCTAACCAAATATGGAAAAACAGATAATGACCCTCTAAACCCAAGATGAGCCAAATCTTACTTAGTTAATTTTAACCTTCACAACCAGTTAGGGTTAACCTCACTAAATAGCGTTAAGCACAAGTTCCCCTTAAGTTGTAATGAAACCTATCTCAGAACCACTGATGATAAATTACATTGATTTAGTCCTCACGGTTTAGGGTTCTATCTCAGAAAACTCTCATGTTGATAGAAACCCACAGTAATGTCTAAATAGTCGGTAACCTAGAATCTATCTCAAGGCCTAATATCGACAGATTTAGAGCAACCCACAAATTCCAACACATAGATAACAAATTGGGTAAAACCCTAAAAATCCCCAAATCATGAGTGACAAGTTTAAGAGTCATGAATACTCAATAGTTATTATTCATTAAGCACAAGGACTAAAATAAAGCATAAACACAAGTTCAAGATTCAAAAATGGAGTTTTAGGGATTTTGGGGCAAAATCCCCATCCCAAACTACAAGGGAGGTTAAGCCTACATTAGAGCATAAATGAGAGAGACAGAAGAAGAAATAGCCATGGGAGGTTGAAGATGAGCTTCAATGGTGATGGGGTCCTTCCTCTTCTTTCCCTTCTTCTTCTTCCTCTTCTTCTTCCTTCTTTTCCTCTCTTTTTTCTCCCTTTTCGTCGTTCGGGTCGTGGCTCTTGATGTCCCCCTCTCTCTCCTTCTTTTTCTGCTTTTAAAATCTGAAATATGGGCAAATTTCCGACTGGACCGCCCACAAGGTCCGAACCAGAAGCAAAACAAATGTTTTATCTTCTTCGTTATAGCTCCGATTTTGGATCCGTTTGCACCCACGCGTTCGTCTCTTCGTCTACTTTATTTCTAGCTATGTTATTTCTCCTATTTCAGCAATAATTGTGTAAGACACTAATAAAACACAAAACTAGAGGAAAACTAGCTAGAGTGGAGAAATGAGCATGAAAAGTGTTGATAAAACATACTAAATACACCCCTAAAACATGCTCATTTAGACACTCAACAATGGATGAAAATTTTTGCACAAATTTTGAAATCTAGTGTGGTGACCACCTCAAGAATCTTTTTGCTTTAGGTTGTTTGTATATATATTTTTATTCAAATTAATCTATTTTCACTGAAATTTGATGGATTAGTTGATTATGGAAACTGAATTAGTTTAGCTTGGGATTTTGGAAATGATGTGAAAGTTTGGAATGAAAGGATAAGGCAAGGTACTCCACTGATAAAAAAAATTTCCTAACAAAAGCAGGCCTCATCTATACGGTTATTAAGTCCTAGGGTTGCCTTAACACCTATCTACCTAAGGTCTCGGGATCTGGGATAGTTGGCCCAACACCGTTACAGGGAGAGAGAAAAGTCCAAGTTACGGAATAACTCTGTAATTTTCAATAATTCGTTTGTTTTGTATATATCTCTTGATGGAGAATGTTTTTGCATGCGAAAAAGTTAATTGTAGTTTAATTTTTGTTTTTGGTCATGAGTACGTGGTGTTGAAAGGTATCGCGGAATAAGGCGTTACTTTACACCCCTTGTCATCCAAAGGTTAAAGAAAAGAAATGGTGGAAGATCCCAAGTTAATCTGTATTCAGATTTTATAGTCTAACTTCTTCATGCTTTTAAAATCATTCTGTTTCACTGATTACGAAAACCTACAACCGGGAGCAGAACTATTCTTTTGATTGTCACTTTTCTTGCTTTCTGTTTTGCATTTGTTTGATCCCGAGGTTCAGTACTACGGCCTTAGAGATAGTTTAATTCTCTATTTGCTTGAGGACAAGCAAATGCTAAGTGTGAGGAAGTTTGATAAGTATGATATATACTTTTAGGGTTATAATTCTTCCTATTTTGATAACAATTCATGCCATATTTCTCACTTATCATATGTTTTTCTTAGATTAATGTTCTGATGTGAACTGATGTATTTTATGTGTCAAATGTAGGAAAGATACATTGCAAACTTTATAACATGATTAATTAATCATATTCACGTGGTTGTGTCATGCACTCACAAATTGTTGGCTACAGAGGATCGAATTCTTTCAGCGGCAACATGCTACACACCAGAGATATATAATTTACATTATATTTTATTCTTGGATTGCTATTCACGTGGAACTTGAAAACATTCACGCTGAATGTCATCGAATGATAATATACTAATATCATACACATCATATCGGCGACAGCCAATACTACTCTACGAGTATCAAATCCTTTACATGCCACATCCTCATACATTTATAATAGAATATATCATTCTCAAGGTCACTTAGAGGAACACACGTGAGCATGACATTGAAGAAAAAAATATTCTACAATGTTTTTTTTTATATAAGGGGAGATTAGGGTTATCGAGTAACACACCCACGCCACGCCATAGACTGCGCCGCCAACAGAGAGGTAGTAGCCCCTCGGCTATGCATTTCTCCCTCATACCCACACAAGTCCACCATTTCTACACCCCACAGTTCTGGCAGAGGATTAATGTAGAGACACGTGATGATGGAAGCCGGAGCGGAGTTCTTCTAATAGAGTTTCTTCTTCCCTTTTCTTTGATCTGTTCAATATGTTATTCCTTTGTTGTTTTTGTTATTTTTAGCATCATGTTAGCGTAGTTAGTTTAGCTCCCCGGATTAGGGTAGCAAACTAGATCTTTATATTTATTTTGTAATCCTTTTACTAATTCAATAATGCAGTAGTTTAATTCCAATTCTTCATGCGCTTTAATTCTCTATCTAATTATTAAAGCTATATTTGTAGTTTTCTAATCAACTGTAACACCCCAACCGCTATTCCTACGCTTACCGTTCAATCATCCCAATAATCAAAGTTACTCACAGCGGAAATACTACTACTACGGTGGGTGATACAACACCGCTAACCGCCCATACGGCTAGCAAGGCTTACTCTACAATACAGTGACGGTCTGATGATCATAGTATACCGAGCTACTAAAACACTGCTTACTGAATACAAAAGATATCATTCTTACATTACCGGATCACCGAGTATTTAAAGTATTTAATTACATCCCTTTCCAATTGTTCCCAAAAGAATGAGTTTCTACCAACTACTCATCTATACCCAATCTCCATCCTATCAATATCCAAAAAGGTGTACCCCATGGTACACCGGCTATCAAAAGCTATAGCCGTGTACTACTTAGTACACCATTCATAATCCGTTAATTACAATCCAAAAAGAAGACAAAAGAAATCAAGCTACATCACTTCACAGCCTTCATCCTTCTCTAGTACCTGCGTGTAGTAAAAACATCACCCCAAGGGGCTCAGCAAAAGCTGCGCATGAACTCCGCATATACCGCGTGCTAGCTAGGGCACGCCGACTAATTACGGTCAAATAGGCATGCGCTTCATTTTTATCATACATACATGCTTACATACAACATACATTCACATGCAATACTTCATACAATGCAAGATAGCATTACAATAGCACACACACTTACTTACCTTCACCGAGTTAGCCAATTTACGCATCCGGGTTAATCGGAATGCTTGTTACTCCTTTACTCATTACACGATGCTTACACATTCTCTTTCATACTTTACATTCCCATACTCATTTACTTACTCTTACTTTCTTACTCTTACTCATGTTAAGCCGGTATGGCCTCTGGGCAGGGACTACACCGTCCCACCACCAGGCTTTGTGTGACTCACTAATCCAGGATGCTACCCATTTAAGGGGTTTGGGCCGTGGACCAGTTTAAGAGTCAGGAATTGGAGTCAACCTCTTGTGACTCCGCATCCTCACGCGTGGCCGAAACTATATCAGACTTCTACTCATCCAAATTTATTCACCAATTTAAGTTAGATTGGTTAGCTTATTAGAAATCAGTTAGAAGTCCAATCACAACACATTCGGTCACAGGACGAGCATCATACATACACACTCATATTCATCCATACATTTCATGAATTATACAAACTAAGATTTAAAGACAATATAGAACAACATACAACACTACATATCCACAAGTAAACATGATAACTCCGATTCGTGCAATTATCTTATTTGGTGATCATTTAGCACACAACACACAAATCAGAGTAACCAAGATAGCATACGGGGCATGAGGAATTCATACCGTTCACCGTTGTACTTGTATCCAAACATTCCTTCGGTGCTCACAAATCAAGTCCTATAACATACATATGTTCGAGTGATTAATTTAACTATCATTAACTTAATTCGATTACTCTTGTGTTTCCTAAGTCATACTTACTAAGTCCTTTCCATTCTTACACTTACACATTACTTACTTACTCTTCTTTACTTTAAGTTTATTTCCTTAACATTGGTACATTGATATGTACATTTATATATGTGGGTATACTATATATATATATATATATATATATATATATATATATATATATATATATATATATATATATATATATATGTATGTATGTTATTATTATTTAATTAAATTTTTTTTTGTATGACTCGACCTGACTTGCAAGTCCGAACGCAAGTCCGGTCCATTCCAGTAGCTTTCATTACGGGAATTTTTCTGGCCCGACCGAACTTGCAAGTCCGGTCGCAAGTCCGGTCCATTCCAGAAGGTTTCAGACGGGAAAAGTTTCTGGTCCGACCGAACTTGCAAGTCCGGTCGCAAGTCCGGTCCATTCCAGAAGGCTTCCGTCTTTGTGATTCTGGGCTCGACCGAACTTGCAAGTCCGGTCTGGCCCAGTACTTCAGTTTGAAAATCTGTTTTCAATTCTATCTTCCACCCATTACTTCCCCATTGTTCCTACACTTATTCCCACATGTTTTATCACTATTACACACTATAAATAATGTTATTTCACTCCTTAATCCCTTACACAATCCAATACTACTTATATACAAAATTTTCCAAGTTTCAACTCAACACTCACATTAGCTCTTCCTAGTTACATTATGCTATAGATTTTAACACTTACACTCCCCATCTATAGTCCCCTCTTCTAATGTCATTTCTAGAGTTTCTAATACCTCACAGTACATCAAATATCTCTCCCAACTTACCCACCACTTACCTCACTCAAAATCTGTTACAAACACATATAGTCACCTAGTTTCTAGTTCATTAAGTGTCCTAATCCTAGGTAAATTTGACATAACCTCCCCTATATTTCTACACTCTCACCACATTGTTTTCACACACATTATCACTTATCCCACCTGTTTATACACAACAAAAATATACTAAGTTCTTCTACACAAATACTACCCATTTAACACTACAAAATTCCTGCACTTAACATTCAATCCTAATCTAGTTTGTGACAGTTTTTACACTCTTTTAAAGCTTCAACAACAACTCATTATTCCTCTAATACACTATTGTTCATTACCATTTTACAATACAAATTTTACTCTTTTAAAAAAAAAAGTTACACAACACATAAAAGGACTACACAAAGGTAAACACAATTTACCTTGTTTCTCCTCTAGTTTTCTTTCTCCTTCTTTCTTGCTTCTTCCCTTCCTCTTCCTCTTCTCTTCCCACCGGTTTGTAAATCAAATTCTTACACTACAGCCCACATACATACACTCCATTTTAATACACTAAAAACTAACCTTAACCATCCTTCAAGTTTTAATGTAGGTTTTAGGGTTTAGAAATTCCATTACCTTGCAAGGGTATAAGTAGTGCTTGGGATAGCTCAAGGACAATATTTCCACTCTCCAACAATGCCAAAATCGGCTAGAATACAAAGAAGTCAAACAAGGTTTTAGCTAGATTTTCGTTTTGCCCATAAGGCTAGAAAAACATTGAGGTTTCAAGAAGATTTTTACCTCAAAAGAACAAGGAGAAGAAGGTGGTTCTAGTGGTGGTCTTGAAGCTCCAAATGCTCCATACCCATGGAGATGAAAGTTGTCCTTTTCGGATTTTGAAAGGAGGGAAATGTTCCCCTTGATGAGAGGAAGACAATGGTGTAGTTTTTACAATTTTTGGAGAAGGTTCAAGCACTTAACAAGATGAGAGAATATGGAGTTTTGTGAGTTTTCATTTCTCCATTGTTGTCGCTGGGAAGAAGAAGAAATTGAGAGGAGGAGTGTGAGTGTGACGTGAGTGAAGAGAATAGAGATAGGAGAGGAGTGGTGAGTGAGGGTGGGGTTACTTTATTGTTTTTTTTAATTATGTTTGTTTTTGCAATGAAAAGGGAATTAAGAGAGTGTGTGGGAGGGGATAGAAATCGGACACACAACAGCCCCCATGTGGGTTTTGAAATTTTATTTGTAATATTGGACACACTAGTTTTAGTTATTTATGTTTCTACCCCACAAACTTCCCGTTTGACAGTTTTTACTAATTTCTCGTTTTATTGATTTTATTGGTTCTAAAGCTTCACTAATATTTATTAATGATTATTTAGTTGACCATAATTGTTACGAGTCTATTTGACCCGCTTAAAGTCATGTTTTCCCGGTTACCTCGAAAAACGTGCTTTAAGGTTCGTTAGCGATTTTAATCCATTTTAAGGATCCGTTTCCTTCGGGATTTGTTCCCTCATGATTATTTATACTTAATTAAATTCTAAATTACTTATTAGCCTAATTAATCACTATTTTTAATTACGTGGTATTTCAATCTACCCCCCTGAAGAAACTTTGCCCTCAAAGTTGCTCAAGGTTAATAGTTTTATAATTCTACTCATTATGCAAACCAATTGCCATAATGTACCTTACTACACCTATGAGGTGTCTACTTCCTTCCACATTACAAGCATACACAATCCAAGTGCCATACACAATTCACATACACAGTCTTCATCACCCAGTGCAGCCATCACACAATACACAATACTTACTGCAATTCACAAACACATTACAACATCAGCCATCGTACATACATATCCATACACTACTCATTACACATACATACATACACATACCAAATTCACTTGCACTACATGTGCCATACAAAAGTCTATTACAATACCTACACACTATGTAATGCTTACCCCGAAGCAATGCAAAAGCAAAAA
The DNA here is from genome assembly GCA_023374045.1 of Limonium bicolor. Classification (NCBI taxonomy): domain Eukaryota; kingdom Viridiplantae; phylum Streptophyta; class Magnoliopsida; order Caryophyllales; family Plumbaginaceae; genus Limonium; species Limonium bicolor. Next base: position 41,225,153 of record CM041782.1, on the reverse strand, counting down.
GGCTCTACCCCCCTTAAAAGGGGTACGCCCCGTACCCGTATTACTAAATACTAGACTCTCTAGTCTATGAATAACTGTGGGTACTTAGCCTTCAAGGCATCTTCCAACTCCCATGTCGCTTCCTCGACATCATGGTTTGACCATAGGACCTTCACCATTCGTATAGACTTGTGGCGAGTGTCTCTGGTCTTCCTATCAAGGATTCTTACCGGGGTTTCAACATATCGCATAGTCGGCTCGATGGAAAGTCTCTCGGGCTCTAGGACATGAGAAGGATCAGCAATGTCCTTCTTGAGTTGTGACACATGAAATACATCATGGACACGTCCCAAGTCCTCAGGTAATGCTAACCTGTAGGCTACGGATCCAACTCTTTCGGTAATAGTGTACAACCCTACAAATTTTGGGCTTAGCTTGCCCTTCTGACCAAAACAGAATACGCCCTTCATAGGTGAAACTCGCAAGAACACTTGGTCGCCCATGGCGAACTCAAGGTCGCGTCGTCTCACATCCGCATAGGATTTCTATCTATCTTGGGCTGCCTTCATATTGGCTCGAATCTGCTGAACTTCAGCTTGTACTTGCTCAAGGTACTCTGGTCCTATGATGACCGCTTTGCTTGACTGATCCCAACACAAGGGTGTACGGCAAGGTCTACCGTATAGGGCTTGGAAAGGTGACATCTTAATCGAAGCGTGATAGCTATTATTGTAAGAAAATTCGATAAGATGAAGCTTATCTAACCAACTCCCCTGATAGTCTAAGGCACATGCCCGAAGCATGTCCTCCAGTGTCTGGATGGTCCTTTCTGTCTGACCGTCGGTCTGAGGATGGAAGGCGGTACTCAACTTCAATTCTGTACCCAGCGCTTCCCGTGTGGCTCTCCAGTATCTCGAAAGAAATCTGGTGTCGCGATCAGATACTATGGTTTTCGGGACTCCGTGATGTCTGATAATCTCCCTGTCGAATAGCTCTGCGAGCTTCACTACCTTCCAGGTGTCCTTCATCGGTATGAATCTGGCAACCTTGGTAAGGCGATCGACTACAACCCAGATCATGTTGAGTCCTCCCCTAGCAGGCGGGAGTCCTACAACAAAATCCATGGAGATATCATGAAATTTCCACTCCGGAACTGGCATCAATTGTACCATTCCGCCCGGTCTACGATGTTCGAATTTTACCTTCTGACATGTTAAGCATCTCAATACAAATTCTGTCACATCCGATTTCATTCCAGACCACCAGAAGTACCTCTTCATGTCTTTGTACATCTTGGAGGCTCCTGGATGGACTGACAATGTGGAACTGTGTGACTCTCGCAGGATGCGATCCCTTAGCTCAGCATTGCTTCGGGGGACGCATAGCCTGCCATTCAACCGAATCAAACCATCTTCGTGTAGCTTGAAGTCATACTTCTTCTTCTCAAATGTACCATTTTTGATCTTTTGTCTGATTTCGGTTAGGTAAGGGTCGCTCAACTGAGCGTCTCGCACCTCGTCATCCAAGCTAGAAGAAGCGAGTAGCGAATGGAGCGAGTGTGCTCGACGACTCAGGGCGTCGGCTACGATGTTTGCCTTCCCTTCCTTATACTGTAGGTCGATGTCGTAGTCTGAAAGAAACTCCATCCACCTTCTCTGTCTCAAGTTCAAATCTTTCTGTGTGAATACATACTGTAAGCTCTTATGGTCGGAGTAGATGGTGATGCTTACCCCATAGAGATAGTGTCACCATATCTTCAAGGCGAAGACAATGGCTCCTAACTCTAAGTCGTGTGTCGGGTAATTCTCCTCATGCTTTTTCAGCTGGCGGGAGGCATAAGCTACAACCTTGCCATGCTGCATGAGTACGCATCCCATTCCTTTGCCTGATGCATCACAATATACCTCAAATCCCTCTATGCCCTTTGGAAGAGTAAGGATGGGCGCTGAGGTCAATGAGTCTTTAAGGCTCTGAAATGATACTTAGCACTCGTCTGTCCATACAAACGGTGCATCTTTCTTCATCAATGTAGTCATGGGCTTAGCGACTTTCGAGAAGTCCTTTACAAATCTACGGTAGTAACCGGCTAGACCAAGAAAGCTCTGGATGTCGGTAACCGTCTTAGGTCTAGGCCATGATCGTACAACTTCAATCTTAGAAGGGTCAACTGAGATACCTGCGCTCGAGATGACATGACCAAGGAATGATACCTGATCTAGCCAGAACTCGCATTTGGAGAACTTCGCATACAACTGGTTCTCGCGCAGTGTCTCAAGCACTTTCCTCAAATGAATTTCATGCTCCTCTGCTGATTTTGAATATACAAGGATGTCGTCGATGAAGACAACAACCGAAGTGTCCAACTGCTCACTGAATAGGCGATTCATGAGGTCCATAAATTTCGCTGGCGCGTTTGACAAACCGAATGGCATCACTGTGAATTCGTAATGGCCATATCTGGTACGAAATGCCGTTTTCTCGATGTCTTGCTCTTTGATGGCAATCTGATGATACCCAGAACGGAGGTCAATCTTGGAGAAGACTGATGCTCCTTTCAGCTGATCAAATAGGCCGTCGATGCGTGGCAATGGGTATTTATTCTTGACTGTGACCGCATTCAGCTCACGGTAGTCAATGCAAAGTCGGAGGCTACCGTCCTTCTTCTTCACAAAGAGGCCGGTGCTCCCCAGGGTGATACGCTCGGGCGTATGAACCCTTTGTCGAGAAGGTCTCGTAGTTGTTCTTTCAATTCAGTCATTTCAGCAGGTGCCATGCGGTACGGTGCCCTAGCAATGGGACCTGTACCTGGCAAAAGATCAATTTCAAATTCCACTGCTCTCGGTGGTGGCATGCCGGGTAGCTCCTTAGGGAATACATTAGAGAATTCGGATACAATCGGCACATCTTCACCGAACTCTGGATCTCTCTCCAGGTCTTGTACATAACATAGATACACTTCATGGCCCTTTCTGAGCTCCCGGTACATCGCCATAGCAGATATAAGTGTGGTCGAAGGCTCTCTCGGTCTCTGGCGGTAAGATACAGTAACCCCAGAAGGACTCTTGAGCAGCAATCGATGCTCGGCGCAGATAATTCTACCTTTGTGCCGCTCCAACCAATTCATTCCAATGATTAAGTCGAATCCCAATCCATTGAATTCGATGAAGGAAATGGGAAACGTTTCATTTTTGATTTCGATGATGGTTGATTGATAGTACTTGGTGCACTTTACCCGCTCCTTCGATGGGAGAGTAACCACAAAATTCGGTAGCTCATCCGCATGTAGCTTCAACCTCTTCACGAAAGATGGTGATACAAAGGTGTGAGAGGCGCCGGAGTCGAATAATACATTGGCTTCAATGCCATTCACTGGGAATGTTCCCGTTAAGATGGTGCCACTTCTGCCGGCTTGTGCTTCGGTGAGGATACTCAGGTTACCTTCGGTACCGAGTCCATAACCTATTGAAGTCACAATTGGATGAGTATTGATGGTGGACACAAGTGGAATTTTAAATCAACACTGCTCTTTATTGATAAACCAACCATCATACATACCGTGTCTAAAATACACGTTACTAATACATTACATGATACTATGAATTTTATACTTTCTAAAGGTGAGGTCCAGGCGTCCTGGTTTCATGTGTGTGGCATTGATTATTGCCGGTGGTGCCGTATTCAACTTGATCTTGTTGATCCCGTGATACAGCATCCTAGAGTTTCCACCCATGATTAGGACATCTCCTGATCTCAATACCAATTTCTCTGCGAGGTCCACACGCTTCTGCTCGCTATACATAAATACGGCGTCATCACCAATGGACCAAGACACTACGGGCACTCCTTGTTCAAGAGATTCCGCTGTCTCGTCCTTGTCTTGGTGTAACCCAATTCGTCCTTCTTTCTCATAGAAGTTGACGATACAGAGGTCCGCTTCGAGTGCTGGAATCGGATCATGTTCGCATTGTCGTGCAAGTTCAACTGATTTTGTGACAAGTGTCTGAAATCCTGGAGGTATCATCGGTGGCGTTGCTCCGTCTCGTGTTCGTGTCTCTTGGTATGTCTTGGTATAAGGATTCCAGTCCTTTCCCAAGCACATCATTTTCAGCTTCATCTTCGCTCCACCGGGGAATTCGGGTGTATAAAATCCACCTTGACCCGTTCCTAGCTCATTGCATCGTCGGATGATTGCAATTTGTGCTTCGGGTGTCAGGTATTCCTTTAATAGAATCATACCTGGTCGGATGACCTGACACTGTTCGCTGGTGTAGTAGTGGTTGGTGATGTCGGTCTCTTCTTGATTCAGGTTTACCGGTATCGGATAACAGATACTAAAGCTTCCTATGGTTATAAATTTCATCTACGGTGAGTACTAGTTTCAACTACTTCATTTCATGCTCAATACACACTTCAATTCATTTACTCATGCATTCACTCATACGATTACTCTAATACTTAGTCATGCTTCTCAAGGATTAAAGGTTCGGATAATTACCTGGGTCGGACTTAGAACCGAACCCGTCACGGTCTATGACATGCAAGACAGGCTGCCTCTGAGGTGCACCCCTCTGAGGTCCCCGGGATCCCTGTCCCTGTGGTGCCTGCTGGGCTGGTGCATCGCCAGATGCTACCTCCTTGCCTTCCCTCTGCTTGTAGCTTTGGAAGTTCCCTCTTGGTTTGGCATTTTCAGGGTAGAAGTTGGCTCGGTGTCCGGGCTTCCGACAGTTGTAGCACCGGATTTCTCTCCCTTGGCAATCCTTGCCGGGATGGTCTTGGTTGCACCTTCGGCACATGTAGCTGTGGCCGTCAGGGTAGTTCTTGGTGGAACCGGAGCCAGAACCCTTAGGTGGGTATGATCTCAGTGGCTTCGCTGCCACCGGCGCAGAAGAACCTAGTTGAAGAAGTTCAACTGGTTTGCCTTGCTCAGCATGGGCACTGCTCTCACTTGGGAATTTCTTTTGGGATTGCTGAAAGAAATTTCCCATCTTCTTTTTCCAGCTTTTACCGTGGTTCTGCTCCTCACCATTGGTGTTCTTGTTGTTGGCCTTGCGCTTCAGCGCGGTTTCTTCATCCCTTAATTGGCAAGTGATCTCAACTCGAGAAGCCGCGTGATAACACTCCTGGAGTTTTAGGTATTAGCCGGGATTCTCATTTAAGAAAGGTTAAAAAAAGAGATTTAAGGAATTCAAGGAAATGAAATGGCACTAAGGGTTAACCGATTTTTACCTGAAGGGAGGTAAATCGTGTGTAGCCCATACCGTACCGTAGGCGATGGCTCAAACCGCCATAGAAGTGATCGACCAACACCTGGCCGGTGTATCCTAAGTTGGGTACAAGACGGAGGATGGAGGTGAAGGTTCGGTAATATTCATCCACAGACATCTTGTCTATCATTTTCAAGGCGTCCAGCTCTAGCCTTTTCTTTGTTTTCACATGCTCCGGGTAGTATTTGGAACGGAGGAGTGAGGCAAAGGACTCCCAGTCGAAGGTGGGGTCGTTGACATGCTCATGCTTGACCAGCTTCCACCAATCCATGGCCGCATCTTTCAGATAGTAGGAAGCAACTCTAACTCGAACTCCAGCAGGAGCTTCGAGGGTTTCGAACGCCGTCTCCATCTTGGAGATATAGGCTTCTAGCTTAGCCGGATCACTCTCGCCCCTAAAGCAAGGAGGGCGGAGTTCCGCTACAGCTTTTACCCAGATAGCTTCTCTGGGTGGAGGGGGAGGGATTGGTCCCGCTTGTGTTTGTTGGTTTTGCTGATTTTGTTGCATTGCGGTAATTACTTGTGGTAGCATCTGCGCTACCGTGGCGGCGACGATCTCTGCTATCGTCTGCGCGCCGGGCCCGTCAGATGTCTCTCCCCTAGGTCGGCCTAGACCTCGTCCTGACATCTGAACATTTAGCATTTACATTAGGCTTCGCAAGATATGACCTAAAGGTCTTGGAATTTAAACAAGGTATCGTTCCTAAGAACGTCAAGGGTATCCGTTATTAATAACGGTAGTTCCTAGTTAGGTTTCCAAGTATCCGTGTTAAGACGGTTGAAATCCTAACTCAGTAATCCCCTATGCTCGGTAACTAAGGACATCAGAGCGTTAATACGCTCTGATACCACTTTTTGTAACACCCCAACCGCTATTCCTACGCTTACCGTTCAATCATCCCAATAATCAAAGTTACTCGCAGCGGAAATACAACTACTACGACGGGTGATACAACGCCGCTAACCGCCCATACGGCTAGCAAGGCTTACTCTACAATACAGTGACGGTCTGATGATCATAGTATACCGAGCTACTAAAACACTGCTTACTGAATACAAAAGATAGCATTCTTACATTACCGGATCACCGAGTATTTAAAGTATTTAATTACATCCCTTTCCAATTGTTCCCAAAAGAATGAGTTTCTACCAACTACTCATCTATACCCAATCTCCATCCTATCAATATCCAAAAAGGTGTACCCCATGGTACACCGGCTATCAAAAGCTACAGCCGTGTACTACTTAGTACACCATTCATAATCCGTTAATTACAATCCAAAAAGAAGACAAAAGAAATCAAGCTACATCACTTCACAGCCTTCATCCTTCTCTAGTACCTGCGTGTAGTAAAAACATCGCCCCAAGGGGCTTAGCAAAAGCTGCGCATGAACTCCGCATATACCGCGTGCTAGCTAGGGCACGCCGACTAATTACGGTCAAATAGGCATGCGGTTCATTTTTATCATACATACATGCTTACATACAACATACATTCACATGCAATACTTCATACAATGCAAGATAGCAATACAATAGCACACACACTTACTTACCTTCACCGAGTTAGCCAATTTATGCATCCGGGTTAATCGGAATGCTTGTTACTCCTTTACTCATTACACGATGCTCACACATTCTCTTTCATACTTTACTTTCCCATACTCATTTACTTACTCTTACTTTCTTACTCTTACTCATGTTAAGCCGGTATGGCCTCTGGGCAGGGACTACACCGTCCCACCAACAGGCTTTGTGTAACTCACTAATCCAGGATGCTACCCATTTAAGGGGTTTGGGCCGTGGACCAGTTTAAGAGTCAGGAATTGGAGTCAACCTCTTGTGACTCCGCATCCTCACGCGTGGCCAAAACTATATCGGACTTCTACTCATTCCAATTTATTCACCAATTTAAGTTAGATTGGTTAGCTTGTTAGAAATCAGTTAGAAGTCCAATCACAACGCATTCGGTCACAGTACGAGTGTAGACACCAAAAATTCTCACCCCATAAAGCAAATTCCGAAATAATAAGAGGGGTCGTCGCCTTTCTTTTTTCAAAACATATTAACGTGCGTGCTAAGACGAAACCATCATTTATAATCTTTTCAAAACATTTCAGAAAAAACACAATTCTTCGAAAATGAATTTCCATCGACAGTCCAGTTTCAAGGTCGTCCCTTTTGTTTATCACTTATTTTACTATTTTATTTTATTTTATTTTATTCATCTATCCACTTTTTCTTATATTTTATTTATTCTACTATTAGCATTAGTATTTTTATTTTTATTTCTATTTATACACACTTTATTTTCTCTTACAAACCCAACCCACATTTAGTTGAACCTGGCCCAGCTCAGGCCCTTAAACCCATTCCAACCCCTAGTATTGGACCTACCAAGCCCAACAACAAAAAGCCCACCCAAGAAAAAACCCTAAACCTTCCCTCTCCATCAGCCGACCCCTTGACTCCTTCCTCGGTCGATCCCATCTATACTTCACCCACCTCCCCTCTACAACAAACCCAGCGGAGAGACCCCTTTCTGCTTCGTCCTGGCGTCTTCGTCTTCGTCTTCGGCCGCCATCACTTTCTTCTCTTCAATGAGACACAAGGATCGCCCCTGTCGATTCCCATTCTCCCATATCTCCTTCCATCTTCGATCTCTAACTGCGGTAATTTTGTGACCCACTGACGAACAAGAAACATACATCCATTCCCTCTTAAGAACTCAGATTTCTCTCAACATATCCAAAAATTCAACAAATTGCCACCGTTGTGTAGTTCATTCGAAAGCTTTCCATCCCGCTCTTCCTTTGCACTTCGTTTCCTTCGTTCTTCTTCTTGTCTCCCATTGCGGTCTCCTCGTATGTTTTCTCCAGTCGATATTCACCACCAATGTCGAGGTTTCACAAACCCAAAAACCGAGCCATTTGCTCATTGGCCCACCTATCAAATCCATTTCTCTCTAACTTTGAAGAGGAGGGAGTTATTTCTCCATCTTTCGCTCTTTCTGATTCAGTTGTCGTCGGTGTGAAAAGCCCTTTCCGGCCTTTGGGTATCTTCACCGACTTCTTGTGGTCATCACTTTCCTCCGACCGGAGAGAGAGATCGACGCCGCCTTCAATGTGAATCGACAACGTTGTGTCTGGCTTTTCAAGTTCGTCGCGATTTCATCACACCCCTCCTACTGGCGATTTCCGGCTTCGTCACTGGTTATTGTGCTCGCGGTAGGCGTGAGTAAGTGCAGGGCGTTACTTCTCTATTTCCCTCCAGATTGGGATTTAATCTTGACATTACTCTTATTTCTTTTACTGCCACGTCGAATCTGATTTTGAAGCTACTGTCGAAAGTAAGCTTGAACCTATCATGGAAACTGTGCTCGAATCGGTCTTATTGGTAGATCTGGTTATTATCTGGTTTGTGTTGCGGAATCCTTGTGGAACCTTGCAATAATTTTTTCAGTCGTTTTGACTGTACTGGACCTCGTATTTCATCTGGTTTAAAGCTCGTTCATGAGTTCTGCCGTTTGATGTGTTTAAGACGTATTTTGTTTGGTCCAGTTAATCATGGATTATGGATGGTTAATCTGGCATTGATTGTGTACTGTAAGGTTGGCCTCTGATTGTGCTCTGTTCATCTCGGGAGATTGAGTTTAATCTGTGACTCAATTATAGTCAGACTATACCCTAACCTCCTTAACTCGTTGGTGTCCAAATCACAATTTGTGATATCTGAATTATAATCCTTTGCCAATTTATTTGATCATCGCCTGCCATTCAGGTCTGTTTTTTTAGCCGGTCATTGTTGGGAATACAGAAGTGATTACCATTTTCTGGGCTCCACCCCTTTCCGGCCTTTTGGGATTTTACAGCCCAACGCGTAATTCTGGCTTGAATGATTGTTTTGCACTTGAGAAATTTGGGCTCACGTTCTTCTGGTTGATGGTTGCGTGCTTGCGCCTATTGCTATTGGTTAAGAATTTCGGTTGTCAGCCTTACTTAACGTTTACTTGATAATTGGATATTCGGTTGCTCCTTGCACCTCTAACTTCATGTTTTGATCGAGGTACATTTCTTCGAGACTCGGGATTTAGGACTTGTTGGCTCGGAATTGACTTTGGACTCTACAATTTGACAGCAGTTGGGCTTTGGGCTTGATGTGCATTTGCGGGTTTGAAAACCTATTCGGTCAGCTTTCTATCACAAGCATTCTTGTTAATGACTCTTGTTGCGCCTTGAACTCGGTTTGGAAATTAATTGCTTCAACCTTAAACTTGTCCCTTGCGCATTGATTTTGTTTTGGGAATTAAGTTGAAACTAGCATGACTTGTCCCTTGCGCTTAGATAAGAACATGAATTGAGTGATAGTTGCCCGAATGTTATGACTGTTAAAATAAATCACACGTTGGTTGGTTGGTCCTTATTAACTCTTCATCTTAGAGGGAAATGATATAAACCCTTCTAGGTATGATCCCACATGACTCACAACTTCACCTCTTCGATACTACACTTCGGTTTGAGTCTCAATCTAAGATGACGAATTAATTTGAGTAGCAACCCCAATGCTTGATTTATCTTACAATCTTTAGTATTTGTTGGCAGCTTGAAACTCTTTCCTTTGTTCTCGGTTGGGGTGTGGGAGATGATTAGATTGCCCCCTTTCCTCCCATTGAGAGGGGCCGTATGATCCCATTGCACACATCCCAACCCTCTTCTGTTCTTTGACTAATGCATTTGCCTCTCTTGGTTATGTTTTTGACATGTACATAACGCTCGTGGAACGAGAAACTACTCTAAGACTAAGGAACGGGACCTTGGCTAGGACTACCGGGGTCTCCGCTTCAAACACATGTAACGGTTGGTGCACTTCTTGCTGATCCTATCAGCTCAAGTGAGGCGGCGTCGATGTGACCCCCCATAGCAGCTCTGTATTTAAGATTGTTATCTATGTTTATATTAATCTGTAATTTGTTTATTGTTCTTACTTTCGGTTGTAGTCTTAGAACTTATTCATTTTGTAATTCATTCTTTGCATGTGAACAATTTTGGTATGTTATCTCTAGCTAGTTTTGGGTTATGTTGTTCTAGCGCTTATTTTACCCCTTTATACATTCCTTTGAGCTTGGAGATTAATTTGAAATCTTGTAGGTTTTTCGCTAGTGTTCAATCATCAAATTTTTGTACATAATGTTTACACTTCATTTTGCTTCTCCAATGTTTGTACTCTATGTGAGATATTTGCTTTGCCGTTTTGTGATTTATGCCCCTTGCTTGTTGCTTATTAATGTCCTAAGCCCTAGTTATGCCCTTAGGTCCAAGCCATTAGGTGAAATACCCCAAACCTAGTTATGTTGTTTAAACACCTAAATAGGGTGTAATAAGACTAAAAAGAGTCTTAGAAACCTTAGTAAACAAATTTAAACTAAAGAAAACACAAAATGTGCTTTAAAGTCAATAAGAGCCAAAATGTGCTCTAAGCTTGGGATAAACTTGGTTAAGACCTAATGAACTTAAAAAGACCTCATTTATATACTAATGAACTTATTAAACCAATTACCAAAGAAAACCAAGCTCAAAAACAAGTTAAAACACAAAATGTGCTTTAAGAAGTCTTAAAGCACATTTTTGAAAAATTGTCTTGTAAATGAGTTTTGAATGGCTAAATGTCCATCATTACTCTTAAATATATATGTGTACTATATAGTATCACAATTGGGTGGCTATATTAATGGGAAATCAAAAATTTCACTTCTAAGTGCCTTGTTTTGGTGAATAGTGCTTTTATAAGCTAGTTATAACATATGTTGTATTAAGTAATTAAATTGACAAACAAAGACTAAAATACCCTCATTATAATATAGGGGGCGGTTTTTTTTTTAAGTGTGGTGACTCACCACTCTCTAGTTGATATAAAAGTAAGTAAAGAAAACTAATTAAACTTACTTTTTACTTTATAAGCATAAATATCTCTTAAAAGCAAATTCTATCTCATTCTCTCATTTCCTCCCTTGTTCACACGGCTCCACACCTCTCGTCTTCCTTCTCTTCCACGGTAATACCACACCACCTCCATTAAACCTCTTCTTTAATCTCTTGTAAAATCTTGCTCACTTGTTCAAATCAAAAACAAACACCACCAATCTCTTTCCTCTCATCAAGCTCTTCATTCCTATCTTCTCAAAACTCCAAGAGCCCCATTTCGGTGCCAAGGTGTTCCACCATTGAAGGAGCTTGAGCTTGTATTTTGACATATTGTTGATCTCCTTTGCTTCTAGGTAAGGAATCTCAAAGAAAAATCATGTTTCCTCCATGTTTTTACCTTGACCGAAAATACACATTGATATAGCTCATTATGTGACTTTGTTCTAGCTTCATTTCAACTCTTCATGGACTAGGTGGAGTCCTCTCTTGTTATATATTCAAACTCTCTTCAAAGATCAAGGTAAAACAACTACATTAATGTTTTTGAAACAATGTAAAATTAGGGTTTACAATGAGATGAAGCTTATAGCTTGAATACTCATTATAATGCTTGTATATTGTTTAGAACTTGACAAGGAATCAAATACCCTACCGGTCTTGTAGTGAAACAAGAAAGGAATTGTTTAGAAAAGAGGTAAATCTACTAACCTAATGTTGTTTAATGCCTTAGGAGAAATGAGCTTTAAATGCTTATTAAAACTACCTAAAGAGCAAATGGTGAATGACTTAGTAAAGTGTTCTCAAGGAGACTAGTAAAATAACATATGTCTTGTTGTATGTAATCGCAGGTTAAAGGCATATATATTGTGGAAATTCAGTGTTTAAGGATTATGCACTTTAAGGGCCTAAGAGCCATGCGTTTTAAGGGCCTAAGTGCCATGTAATTTAAATTATGCACTATATTGTGATGTAGTGTGAATTTGGTGAAGTTGTGTAAGAAAGTGTTCTTGGTGTTCTTAGTGTTCTTGGATGTTTAATGATGAAAACAGTGTGCTATGGTGTAACAAAATACTAGGAGAACTTATGTCGAAATTTAGGAAATGTATAAGGAGTTCATGATGTTTTAAAGGAATTGTGAGGAACTAGGAAGTGCTCTAGAGTGTAACAAGGACTTAGGCATGATCTTGAGGTTTTAGCAAGTACCAAAGCCACCTTGGGACTTAGGTAAATACTTAGGCAAACTTTGGTAATAAGGAGAAAGTGTAAACTTGGAAAAGAATTGTCAAGATGGATATAAGGAGTTAGTTGTGAGAGATGTTAAATTAAGGAGAAAGCATTTTGGGATAGTAGTTATCATAGGTATGAAACACCACTTGAAAAACTAGGAGAAAACATTGTAAGTGTTAGGAATTTTGTGAAGAAATGGGTAAAGGTTTAAGGAATTAGATAATGAGTTTTATGAGTGTTTAAGGATGTCTTAAAGTGTGTTTAAAGTGCCCAAATGAGGTTAAGGAGTACTAGGTTATATGGGGTGAAGTTTGGAGTTGAATGTAAAAAGGAAAATAAAGGTCTGGGGCAGACTGGACTTGCAAGTTCGGTCGAGCCCAGTTTACCCTGCGAGAATTGGCTTCTGGAATGGACCGACCTTGGGGACCGGACTTGCAAGGTCGGTCGGGCTTGTATTTTGTGTACGGATTGAGTTACTGGAATCGACCGGACATAGGACCGGACTTGGCAAGTCCGGTCGGGCTAAATTTTCAAAGGGAAGAAACTCTCGGGAAAAGAGCCGAACATGAGACCGGACTTACAAGGTCGGTCGGAGTAGAAAATTTTAACGGAAATGTGTTCTGGAATCGACCGGACTTGGGTAAGTCCGGTCGGCAAGGTCGGTCGGACCTAAACTTGTAAAAAAAAAAACAGAAAAGAATGTGACTTATGTAGTTAACCCTAGGGTGTATGATGAAGATAACCTAGGGTAGAATAGACACTAAAACATGTCATACAATCATGTTAAATACTTAGTAAGTTTGAAGTTAAATAAATAATTAACCGACGTTACTAATGTGTTTAGGATTCTCGCAAGGTGGAAATCAGTCGAGGCAAGGACCAAGGTATGGTTTTCTTGCAGTCTGTTGCCTACCGGTTTACACCGGCTTGTGTGTTGTTGTTTGTTTTTCTGTGTGTTTATGACTTTGTAAGATTAAACCATGTAAAGAGTTTACAGTTGTTAAATATTATTATGTTGTTAAGTATGACTCTCTCTTCCCTTGTGTGTGTCTAACATGACTTGACCTATGATTGTGGATTGTTTGTTGAGTTCAATGATGAACTACTAACAAGGGCTAACGGGGGAAGTGAGGAGTCCGGTCTGTTCCGGCCACGCATGTGAGTATGGGAGTCGATGTCATAACCGGTTCGATTCTCTCTGTATGTTATGGTTGAGTTTCCAATTTGGTTTCCAACCTTCCCTTTAGCTTAACCAAGGCTATTTTACTGACTCACGTCGGGCCACAGGGGCATACTATGTGTTATTTCGGGGTGCTTGGATCACTATATCCGAGGCACCTTGTGTTAAGTTAACCGTTCAATCTAACCGGACGGTAACGAGTTATGTAACGAGCTAAGTATGAGCATGGCAACATTCTCTAGGCTCTCAATGGGGACTAACTGTGTTGGTTCTCTTCCTAAAAGGAATTGTATGTGTGTGATGTGTGTTATGATGTGTACAATACCCATGTTATGTTATATATGTATGAATTGTGTGTTTTAAAATAAATACCATGTCATCATGACAAATAGTTTGCGCGCATTCCGGTAGTCGATGGGCTGCGCGTTAACCATGCCAGCCAAGGGTTGCTGACCCCCTCGGGGGATCCATATTTCTTTTACTGCAGGATGAGGATCGAAGAAGCGGAGTGGCTCTAGATCCTAGGGTGTAGTTTACTTTTGGAGTACTTTTGGATGTTTGCCCGGGATGCGCCTGTGCTCCCGTGGCGTGTTATTGTTATACCCAAAATTTTGACCCCCTGGTTAAGGTCTACGAGGTTGTGAGAGCCATCTCCATCAAACAATAAGAGACTCCGGCCCGATCGGCGTGTTCCAGGGCCTGAGGAGCAGTTTCGTCATTGTCAGGGGCGTTTTCGTAATTTTTAAGGCTTCTGAGTTCTCCTATAGGCTTTCTCTCTCCTCCAAAGGGTGCCCAAATCAGCTCGAAATGCTTTGATATTTTAACCCATGATAGAGGATGACATTTTAAGCATAATGGCGTTGGAATTTTGATTTTTCGAATTTCCAATAATTTTCTAGCAATTTCTGACTGAATCTGACGAGAAATTCAATTTAAAAATGCTCCAGCATTTAAAAAATTCGTTTCCACCTCAGAAAATTCATAATATCCATTCTTGACATGTGGTTAAAATTTCATAGCAAAATTCCTTTGGGAAGTTACTTAGTTAAAATATCGAAAAATCTTACTTTTACTAGATTCTCTTTATCTTTAAGAAGTCTATATAAGGGGATAGGTTTTTGGATAAAATCAGAACCTCACACTCAAGAACCCTAGAGAGTCAGAAAAACGGCCTCCTCTCTCTCTCTCACGTTTTCCAACACCCGGCCACCCAAATCATACAAAATCCCCCGAAATCACCATCTAAACACGTTTTCCAATCCCCAAAGCACCAATAATCATCAAAACCTCAAAAAACACCTCTAAAACGTGAAGAACAGCAAGAACAACCAACAACCAGAAGCTTGGGTCGAAATCCTCTCGGGTCTGCCATCAACGGAGCACTCGACGAGTCCCGGTGTGAAGAAACGTTGTGAATCCGAAGGTAAAACAGGTAGAAACTCCACTTCCCTGATTCACCACGGTATTATCTGTCTTGCCTCAAAATTTGGGCTCAAACTAACCTTCGTAGGCTTCTGTATTGCTGTTTATTTAAGCCTCTGTCAGATAACTTGTTTGCTAAGTTTCGTGCTTAATTCGAATTCAAATTGAAAACTTTCAATCACTAACGTCTTGTACATCTTTCAGGCTACACACCCATAAAATTTGAGCTCAAAACACCCTCGGGAACCTTCTGAAAACCCCTGTCCGTGGGTGGTCCGTGACCTCGGACCTATGGTCCGGGACCTCGGACGCGTTGTCCGAGACCACGGACACCCACGGACGGCGGCGGGATTTTAAAAATTCAAAATTTAGGTTTTTCTAATAATGTCCGGGCCCACGGACAGCCTGTCCGTGGCCCCGGACTTTGCAAATTTTTGTTTTCCTTTAATTTCGACTTTTCTGTATATTTAGGTTAACTGGGGTCCGTGGTCTCGGACGTTTGGTCCGTGGCTACGGACGTAAGCAAAATTTGACCTAATTCTGCCTCCGAAACCCTAGTTTAGGTAGCTTTTAATTTCACTTTAATTTTCTGTCAAAAAATGCTAAAAACACAAAAAAACAGAAGCTGCGCACTTAGGTTAAAACGACTCGTAATAAGCCGTAAATAAACTAAGTAGAGGAAAAACGACCTAGGAGGGTAATGAAAGTAATTGAACCCTAATTAAGTCGAATATCAAGCCCCCGAACCCGAACTCTCCTTTCCTAATTTGATCTAGGTTAAAATTAGGTGGCGACTCATAATAGGTTCCAGTGAGCTAGCTTAGGTTTTAATAATTATTGTTTATGACATAGTTATTAATCTTAGGTTATAAGTGGACCTAAAACCCGATAGATCCTAATCAACTTTAATCAACATAGGATAGGGTTTAAAATCGAGGCTCACAGACTGGCGACTCTGCTGGGGACAAACTTCTTAATTTAACTTGTTTGATTTTAAGAAAGAGGGCTTAACTGAAATGTTTATTTATGGCTTTATTACTCTGTTTGTTTACTTCTGTGCGCACTTTAATTTTTGCACCCTTGCATCATATGAGAGCGAGGGTCCACGCAAACCAATTCCACTCTGGGACCCGTTTGAGGGTCCCCTGTCAGGGACTCACACCTTTTAGGTGATGTGAATAAATAGGGGAAAAGAGGAGGGTGTCGTCTAACCACACCCCCTTAATACCTGGGCTTTAGCCCCAAGCATTTTCCTGGCAGTACCCTTACCAAGCCCATTGTTTGGTCAGTCAAAGACCCGACCGTAGACGCACACCTTTTAGGTGATGTGAAAAAAGTGAGGAAGCCCAAAGAGAATAGCGTGCAAGCCCTATTCCTTGTGGTGACCTGGGCCTGCACCCCCAAGCACTTCTCCGGATCGATCCATACCCAAGTTGGTTAGAACGTCAAGCGAGGACATGTTGAACTTGTATGATCCGTAAGGCCATTATCAAACCTAGAATATTGATGGACACCGACCCTTGCGCAAACCTTTGCTAACCAGAGGAAAATTAAAATAGGTAACCAGGGGCAAACCCGGGGACTTCGATATGTCTAATTCAGCAAATTCCAGTAGCGACCTCATAAGGCTTGAGGCAAAACATGCTTTTGCGGTGGAAGGTTTGGAAGCCCAGGTCAATTCACCAGAAGCCCCTCCAGTGGTCAACCCCCTTGAAGAATTCAACCATGCCAGTAGTGAATCTCCGGAAGCTCCCATAGATCTTGATGATGAGGGAATTTTGAGTGAACTAGAAACAAAGGTCCCTAAGGCACAGCCCATAGAAGACACCACCGAAGTTAATCTGGGGACATCTGATAGCCCCAGGATGGTTAAATTGGGTGTGTCTTTGAGCAAAGATGAAAAAGATGAGCTGATAGGTCTGCTTAGGGAATTTGAAGATGTCTTCGCTTGGAGTTACGCCGATATGCCAGGGATAGACCCAGAAATAGCAGAACACCATATCCCGACATATCCTGATGTGGCACCTAAAATTCAAAAGTTGCGACGTTTGAAGCCAGAGCTGCAGGTTAAGGTAAAAGAGGAGATAGAAAAGCTGCTCCGGGTCGGTTTCATTAAAGTTGTCAAGTATCCCCTCTGGCTCGCCAATATTGTTGTGGTAATGAAGAAAAATGGGAAAATTAGGGTCTGCATTGATTATAGAGACCTTAATAAGGCCAGCCCAAAAGACAGCTTCCCATTACCACACATTGACGTCATGGTCGACGGAGCTTCGGGACATCAGCTTTTCTCATTCATGGATGGATTCTCCGGGTACAATCAGGTAAGAATGGCGAGGGAGGATCAGGACAAAACATCTTTCACCACACAGTGGGGAACTTATTGTTGGAATGTAATGCCTTTTGGTCTGAAGAATGCGGGTGCCACTTATCAAAGAGCTGCAACCACAATCCTTCATGATATGATGCATAAAGAAGTTGAGGTCTATGTGGACGACATGATTGTGAAAGCTAAACGAGAGAGAAGCGATCATTTAGTTAACCTCAGGAAGTTCTTTGAACGCATCCGACAGTACAAGATGCGCCTGAATCCGGAAAAGTGTAGCTTTGGGGTAACTGGTGGGAAGTTGCTTGGTTTCATGATAACGCCAAAGGGCATTGAGGTTGACCCGGACAAACTCGCAGCAATCAGGGACATGCAGCCACCAAAAACTGAAAAAGAGGTTAGAAGCTTTCTGGGACGGGTGCAGTACATTAGTCGTTTCATCCGAAACCTGACTGAGATATGCGAGCCGATCTTCAAACTCTTGAAGAAAGATGCTCCGAAAAGATGGAATGAACAAAGCCAACAGGCATTCGAGAGGGTTAAAGAATATTTACAGGAGCCACCTGTTTTGGTGCCGCCGATCGAAGGGAAGCCTTTGATCCTCTACTTGGCAGCTCATGAGTTCTCCATGGGGCTTATGTTGGCTCAAAACCAGGGTGACCCGCCTCGTGAATACGCCATCTATTACCTTAGCAAGAAATGGGTGGATGCAGAGACTCGGTACTCCTCCATCGACAAAACCTGTGCAGCACTCGTGTGGGCAGTAAAGAAACTTCGACATTACTTGTTAGGGGTTGAAATTCACTTGATCTCTCGAATGGATCCAATCAAGTACATGATAGAAAAACCGGTTCTAACCGGCCGGTTGTCACGGTGGTCCCTTTTGCTGTCAGAGTTCGACATCAAATTTTGCGTGCAAAAAGCTATTAAGGGGTCGGTAATAGCGGAGCATTTGGCTGATAATCCAATTGCTGAAGAGTCGCTTTGCAACGATGATTTTCCTGATGAACACGTGATGACAATAAAAAAGGGATGTGGAAGTTATATTTTGATGGATCTGCCAATAAGAATGGTTATGGGTGGGTATTCTGCTCATCTCACCGGAGGGTTTGCAATTGCCAACCTCTATCAAGTTAGGCTACAAAGTAACTAACAATATGGCTGAGTATGAAGCCTGCATCCTGGGCCTCGAGACGGCACTGGGTTTGGGGGTAGTGGATATGAAGTCTTTGGTGATTCTTTCTTGGTTGTGTGTCACATCAACAACGAGTGGGAAGTTAGGGATGAGAAGCTAGTGCCGTATCACCGCCATCTAGTACAGCTCGAAAAGGCCTTCAGAAACATCAGCTTCACCCATGTTCCCAGATCACGAAATGCCTTTGCGGATTCCCTGGCGTCCCTCGCCTCTTCTCTTGAAATGCCAGAAGATGCGCAGCATATCCTTTTCCAAGTAACCCTTCGGCATGAACCTTCTTTTCAAATAAGTGCGTATCGGTGGACGAAGAGCCATGGTTTCAGGACATCAAGAAATTCGTAGAAAAGGGGGTATACCCAGAGGATGCCAGCAAGCAGGATCGTTTGGCAATTCGAAAACTGGCTCTCGGTTACGCGATAGTGGCAGGGCGGCTATTCAAAAGGATGCCGTCTGGGGCCCTTCACAGGTGCCTTTCGCAAATTGAGGCAAGAATGGCAATGGACGAAGTCCATGCTGGAGTATGTGGGACTCATATGAGTGGACACACCTTGGCACGCAAGATTCTGAGACACGGATATTATTGGACGACCATGGAAAACGACTGTCAACAATACGTCAAAAGATGCCAGAAGTGTCAAATCCATGCAGATTTAAAACACCTCCCAGCTCTCCCCTTGCACCATATGGCATCGCCCTGGCCCTTTGCTTCATGGGGAGTCGATATTATCGGGGAAATACATCCCAAGGCATCGAATGGCCATCGTTACATCCTAGTGGCGATTGATTATTTCAGCAAGTGGGTAGAGGCTAAATCTTTTGCCCAATTGGGAGCCAAGCAAACAGCACGGTTTATTGAAAGTGAGATTATCTGCAGATATGGTGTACCTTTCGAAATTGTTACAGACAATGGCGTTCAGTTCAAGGCGAAACCGAGCAACTCATGAGGAAATATGGAATTCGACATCATTCCTCACCCTACCGCCCACAGGCAAACGGAGCCGTTGAGGCGGCAAATAAGACCATCAAGAGGATTCTAGCCAAGATGGTCGACACCTACCGGGATTGGTCATTCAAATTACCAATGGCTCTTTGGGGTTACAGGACATCAGTAAAGACAGCCACTGGGGTTACTCCCTATTCCCTGGTTTACGGGACTGAGGCAGTACTGCCCATTGAGATAAAGATAAAGGCCCTACGGGTCATGAGCGAGCTGCAAATACCCGAGTCTGAGTGGGAGGAGAAAAGGCTCGACAGTTTGGCTTTCTTGGATGAGAAAAGATTACGAGCCCTTGAATGTATCCAGGTCTACCAGAAGCAAATGGCCCGAGTTTTCAACAGACGAGTCAAACAGCGGGGAATTCAAGAGGGTGATCTTGTGCTAAAGCAACTTAGGGCTGATCTACCAGATCCGAGGGGGAAATTCAGACCCAAATGGTCGGGGCCATACTTGGTGAGACAACTGTTCTCATATGGTGCAGCAAGTTTAGTTCTAGCAAGTACCGGAGAAGAACTCCCGGGATTAGTCAACTTGGATAAGCTCAAGAAGTTCTATGCATAAGCATATTTTCATTGCTAGGTTTGTCCTCATGACAATCATTGTCTCATTTTGTAACACTCTAGGAAACATTAATAAAAAAGAGGTTCTTGTTCTTTGCTGTGCTTTCTTCTTTAGGCTGAGTGAATTAAACCATCGTCCGAACACCTAGCGCGAAATTCCTTTATGGGGTGTACCTTAGGCGTTAGAAACAGAGCTTTTGCTCTCATGTGCCTTGTACAGAACCACTTTCCCGTCCAGACATTCATCACCTCCATTGCAGCCACCACGTATATCACATCACTTTATTTTTGCTATTCCACCTGATACATAAAAACAAAACTGCTGCCACCAGGAAAACACAAAATATAAATCACTCAGCCCATCACCACTCACCACCATCCTCACATGCAATCACCCCCCAAAAAACTTGGGCATTCTAAGGTTGTCGAAACCCCCACAGATACTGGGGGCAATCTGAGTTAAGGAACGATAATGTTTATTTCTTTTGTTTAAATGCGCAAACAAGTCTCTGAGTGAACGTTTCGCGAGAGTGCCTTGAGCGGTAAAACCAAGAGCGAAAGAGCGTGTCATTTTTACACGGCTCCAGAGAGGTCACATCAAAGGTGAGGTAAACGGCATGACTCCGACCGAAGGAGATAATTTGTAAATTTACGCTTAAACCTGTGAAAAGTAACAAAGAAAGGATACACAACTATTAGGGATGACGAAGCACCTAGGTACAGCACCACACAGCCAAAAGCCTGTGAACCCAGACATTAAACCCTAGGCACCCCCGCTGAGCTTTTCATATATCCTTTTACAACACTACGAACTCCACAAACAACCAGCCAATGATGAATAACCGACCCGGTGACCAAAGGAAGCAAGGAGCCCGACTTCCGAACAACAACTTCACAAGTCCAAAGAAGCAAAACCGCTACCAGCATGACAAAGCGATCCGCAAATGGTCCCAAAGTGACACAGGATCCAAATGAGCTAGCATCAAAACAGCTCTCAAAGTTCAAAACCGGGAAACACAAGAACCCCGAGGAAAGAAAATCAAAGAAAGGCAAACCTGAAAAGCCTTGAAGAAACCCAATTGGAAAAGAGAAAGAAGGTGCAAGGAACAACAAATTCCAAGTCCAGGTTCCAAGCGAAGTCATCACGAAGTAGCCAAACGACTTCAGGCAAAGAAGCAAGTCCGAGACGGTGCAAGTTGCAGCTTTGGTCACCCTTATAGCTCCACATATCCTAAACATTCCTCCATGTCCTGTTGTCATTCATCACCCCATAGCCATGTTATAAGCTCAAAAGACTTCCGACTAGTAGTTGTGTATCCAATCACGTGAAAGTAACAGGTTGAACGCGTAAATCTAACAAATGTCAAATTCAATGGTTGAGATGTTTGACCCAAAAGGAGACATGAGCGCAAGCATAAACACTTTGAGTGTAGATAGAAAGCACCACACAAGATAAACCCTGACCTTGTGAGAGTGAGACTTGTTTGTGCATTAATCAAAGAAAATACTGGGGGCAATCGATCGTTCCGATCGATTGCCATAAAATCCAAAAACTCAGATTGCCTTAAGGAAAAATACTGGGGGCAATTGTTGGTCCCAACAATTGCAACAATGACACGATTGAGTCCCAAAAATCCAAAATCCAAAGGATCAAACCCTCTCATATCACTCAGGCCCGTCCTAAGCCCTACCTCCACAAAAAAAATTCCCTCAGGCCCGTCCTAAGCCCTACTTCCACAAAAAAATTCCCTCAGGCCCGTCCTAAGCCCTACCTCCACAAAAAAAATTCCCTTAGGCTCGTCATAAGACCTAGAACCATCCTTTAGGCTCGTCATAAGACCTAGTTGCATTCCTTTAGGCTCGTCATAAGACCTAGAACTACCCTTTAGGCTCGTCATAAGACCTAGATCCAACCTTTAGGCTCGTCATAAGACCTAGAACTACCCTTTAGGCTCGTCATAAGACCTAGAACCTCCCTTTAGGCTCGTCATAAGACCTAGTTGCAGTCCCTAGGCTCGTAGTAAGACCTAGCATTACCTTTTAGATTACCCACTCTCATCAAATACATTGCATTCATCTCATTCATATAGGCTCGTCATAAGACCTAGTTGCATTATCCAGGCGCGTCACAAGACCTGGCGACAGAAAAGTTGGCGAGGTGATGGCAATAAATCCTCCTTTTGCGATGTCAACTTATTTTTGGGATCAACGAATGGTGGGCAAAGGCAATAAGTCCCCAGGGTTTTTACCAGGAGTTATCCCTGCACACCGGCTTGGGGGGCGATGGCAATAAGTCCACATTGGGTCCAGCCAGGAGCATCGGCACGGGTTTCGGTCCCCCAGAAGCATCCGAGCATCATCAGCATCATCAGCATCATCAGCATCCGAACATCATCAACATCATCGGCGTTATCATCAGCATCAGCATCATTTACATCATTAGCATTCCAGCATTCTTGCATTTGCATCCAGTTTTCACACCCTAGGCAGTCAACGCCCTTAGAATAGCTTGACATCATTTTCATCACTTTAGGTAGTCAGCGCCTTAGAATAGCTCGACATCATTTTCATCATTTCAGGTAGTCAACGCCTTAGAATAGCTTGACATCATTTTCATCATTTAGGTATCAATCTTAGTATAGCGTAAATCTTTTCATCATTTCAGGTAGTCAACGCCTTAGAATAGCTTGACATCATTTTCATCACTTTAGGTATCAGCGCCTTAGAATAGCTCGACATCATTTTCATCGTTTCAGGTAGTCAACGCCTTAGAATAGCTTGACATCATTTTCATCACTTTAGTAGTCAGCGCCTTAGAAGATAGCTCGACATCATTTTCATCATTTCAGGTATGTCAACGCCTTAGAATAGCTTGACAAATCATTTTCATCACTTTAGGTAGTCAGCGCTTAGAATAGCTCGACATTCCATCATTCATCGTTTCAGGTAGTCAACGCCTTAGAATAGCTTGACATCATTTCATCACTTTGGTAGTCAGCGCCTTAGAATAGCTCGACAATCATTTTCATCATTTTAGGTAGTCAGCACCTTAGAATGGCTCGACATCATTTTCATTTCAGGTAGTCAACGCCTTAGAATAGCTTGACATCATTTTCATCACTATTAGGTGGTCAGCGCCTTAGAATAGCTCGACAATGCTTTGTAGCTTAGGTAGTCAGCGCCTTAGATAGCTAGCTCGACAATGTTTTTAGCTTAGGTAGTCACGCCTCGAGTAGCTGGGTATCGTTAACCCGGTTTCATACAACGTGGAGGATTCTATGGGGTCCAAAATTTTGGGGCACCACTCAAGCATCAACCAGACTTTTCACATTCGTACAAAGTCAGTTGACGGGGGGCAATCTGTTATACCCAAAATTTTGACCCCCTGGTTAAGGTCTACGAGGTTGTGAGAGCCATCTCCATCAACAATAAGAGACCTCCGGCCCGATCGGCGTGTTCCAGGCCCTGAGGAGCAGTTTCGTCATTGTCAGGGGTGTTTTTCGTAATTTTTAAGGCTTCTGAGTTCTCCTATAGGCTTTCTCTCTCTCTCCTCCAAAGGGTGCCCAACAGCTCGAAATGCTTTGATATTTTAACCCATGATAGAGGATGACATTTTAAGCATAATGGCGTTGGAATTTTGATTTTTTTCGAATTTCCAATAATTTTCTAGCACTTTCTGACTGAATCTGACGAGAAATTCAATTTAAAATGCTCCAGCATTTAAAAAATTCGTTTCCACCTCAGAAAATTCATAATATCCATCCTTGACATGTGGTTAAAATTCATGGCAAAATTCCTTTGGGAAGTCACTTAACTAAAATATCGAAAAATCTTACTTTTACTAGATTCTCTTTATCTTTAAGGAAGTCTATATAAGGGGATTGGTTTTGGATAAATCAGAACCTCACACGCTCAAGAACCCTAGAGAGTCAGAAAAGGCGGCCTCCTCTCTCTCTCTCACGTTTTCCAACACCCGGCCACCCAAATCATACCAAAAATCCTCCGAAATCACCATCTAAACACGTTTTCCAATCCCCAAAGCACCAATAATCATCAAAACCTCATAAAAACACCTCTAAAACGTGAAGAACAGCAAGAACAACCAACAACCAGAAGCTTGGGTCGAAATCCTCTCGGGTCTGCCATCAACGGCACTCGACGAGTCCCGGTGTGAAGAAACGTTGTGAATCCGAAGGTAAAACAGGTAGAACTCCACTTCCCTGATTCACCACGGTATTATCTGTCTTGCCTCAAAATTTGGGCTCAAACTAACCTTCGTAGGTTTCTGTATTGCTGTTTATTTAAGCCTCTGTCAGATAACTTGTTTGCTAAGTTTCGTGCTTAATTCGAATTCAAATTGAAAACTTTCAATCACTAACGTCTTGTACATCTTTCAGGCTACACACCCATAAATTTGAGCTCAAAACACCCTCGGGAACCTTCTGAAACCCCTGTCCGTGGGTGGTCCGTGACCTCGGACCTATGGTCCGGGACCTCGGACGCGTTGTCCGAGACCACGGACACCCACGGACGGCGGCGGGATTTTAAAAATTCAAAATTTAGGTTTTTTCCAATGATGTCCGGGCCCACGGACAGCCTGTCCGTGGCCCGGACTTTGCAAATTTTTGTTTTCCTTCAATTTCGACTTTTCTGTGTAATTAGGTTAACTGGGGTCCGTGGGTTCGGACATTAGGTCCGTGGCCACGGACGGAATCAAAATTCGACCTATTTCTGCCTCCGAAACCCTAATTTAGGTAGCTTTTAATTTCACTTTTATTTTCTGTCAAAAAATGCTAAAAACACAAAAAAACAGAAGCTTGCGCACTTAGGTTAAAACAACTCGTAATAAGCCGTAAATAAACTGAGTAGAGGAAAAACGACCTAGGAAGGGTAATGAAAGTAATTGAACCCTAATTAAGTCGAATATCAAGCCCCCGAACCCGAACTCTCCTTTCCTAATTTGATCTAGGTTAAAATTAGGTGGCGACTCATAATAGGTTCCAGTGAGCTAGCTTAGGTTTTAATAATTATTGTTTTATGACATAGTTGTTAATCTTAGGTTATAAGTGGACCTAAAACCCGACTAGATCCTAATCAGCTTTAATCCACATAGGATAGGGTTTAAAATCGAGGCTCACAGTTATATACTTGATTATGATGGTTTACAGTGACGGTATACAATGAAGGATTTATGTAAACACTCGGTATTTTGTTGATGTATATATATGGTTATTAGTTCTATGCTCGGGAGTCTGATCATCAGACCGGTACACTTGTATTTATTCAGCCTTGTTAACCACGTGGGTGGTTGACGGCGTTGTAGCACCAATCGTTTAGTTACTGTTTAGTCGTTTATATTCCGCTGCGATTCCAAGTAATGTGATGTGCGTAGTAGGGGTGTTAGGAAACCTAGCTACATATACCTAAGTGAACAGATTTGGAAAGGTTAACCACTAACTAAGTGTGGGATTACCTGGTTGTCGGGAAGATGTTATAACCATTGGACCGATAAGTGTGCAAGCATAATGCTAATGAGATGTTCATATGAATTCAGATGGCAGGTAGACCACGAGGTAGAGGCCGCGGGCGCGGTACTGGAGGTATGGGTGACCAGGGCGATGATACTACGACACAGACCATGGCTGAGGCAGTTGCATCCGCCGTAGCCCAGCTGGTACCCGATTTGGTTGCTACTATACAGCAAGGGCAACAGCCCGGAGTTAAGCCACCACCACCACCGCCACGAGAGACCAATTGGGTCAAGGCGTTGGCTGATCTGAGGCCGCCCTCATTCAGTGGGAAGACCGATCCCCGTAAGCTCGAGGCGTACATCTCCGAAATGGAGACCGCCTTCGAAACCCTAGCACCACCTGAGCAGGTCAAGGTACGACTTGCTGCTTACTACTTGAAGGGCTCGGCACAAACTGGTGGAAGCTTGTGCGAGAGGGCAGAGTTGCTGACCCGACTTTTCAGTGGAGGGAGTACACGGCTCTGCTGCGAGCCAAATACTACCCTATACATGTGCAAGAGGCCAAGCGCCTGGAGTTGGACAATCTGAGGCAAGGGGATAAGATGACGGTAGATGAGTACTACTCAGCCTTCATCGGACTTATCCACCTGCTACCGGATCTGGGTTACTCAGACCGGATCCTTGTGAACCGTTTCTACAACGGACTGAACTATCGCCTACGCTACGGCATGGGGCCTACTGGATATACCACTTTGCAGGTAAAGGAACTACAGTGTAATGTGAATAAGTGTGTACGATGTGTTAATGTGTTGTGAATTTATTTGGCGGGGCATAACTGACACCCTAAATATAGGAGTGCTATCATGCCGCTGCAATTGTGGAGATCACCGTCCGTCTGAGGGACGAGGAGAGTGCGCTCAAGCGCAAGGCTCAGAACGAGGGCCAAGGCACGCAAGGGCAGTGGGGAGGGAAGAAGAAGAAATCATACCGCCAGTCCCAGAAAGGACAGCAACAGGGTGGCAAGGGCCAGACCCAGACCACCACTGCTGAGGAGCCTCTGCAGCTCACCTATGCGTATGCGGCCAAGCCCCTACGTTCTTACCCACCTAAGGGTAATTGTCTAATCCTGTGTGATAAGTTAGAGTATATGTTGATAAGTTGTGGAACAAGTATTGATTGTGTATTGTGATAGCAGCTAGCACGGGCTCTGGACCGGAGCGCCACTATTACTGCAAGTGGTGCAACGGAGACCACCCCGGCAAGGACTGCAAGGGTAACGATGTTCAGTGCCGATACTGTAAGAAGATGGGTCACCGCGATCATGAATGCTGGCAGAACCCAAACAGTAGGAACTCAGGCCCAAGGGGCAATGGAAGGGTAAGGCCACTGCGACCACCGATGGCCAGAAGACGGCAAACCAGCCACCCCCAGATCAGAGGTACACGGAGTCCCAGAAGGGGAAGGGGTCGGGTCCAACAAGGCCACCCTGAATGTGGTGGACCGGTCTGAGGCGCCAGGGCCCTCTTCTAGACCAGGTACCGCCTAAACGTTGAATGCAATAAGTGTCTGCATACCGCATTTCATGCATGTGTGTGAGTGAGTTTAAATAAACAACCATGTGAGTAAATAAAAAGTATAGTGTGAGATTTACCTAATTAGAGTACTCTAAACTTAAAGGAACCTTCAATATATGTTATCCAATCCCACCCACACCAAACCCTGAAGAAACCACCATCAACATCACCGACTTTCTATTGGAGCAATGTCAGGTTATCCAGCCAGGTATGATACTCTTAAATGGATACCTGACACCGGAAGCACAAATCCATATCATCAGACGATGCGACGAACTTGGAGCAAAACCAGGAGGGTTCCACACACCCGAATACCCGAACGGAGCAAGGATGCAATTGAAGATGATGTGCATGGGTAAGGACTGGAACCCTTACACCAAGACATATCAAGAAGTACGAGATGAAGATGGAGCAACGGTACCAAGTATACCTGAGGAGTTCCTTGCGGTCGTTAACCACGCCGTGGGAATTGCTCAACAAGTTGGAACGGAATCAATTCCAAGTGTGAAAGCAGATCTATGCATTGTGAACTTCTACCAGAAAGGTGGACGGTTAGGTATACACCAAGACAAGGACGAGTCACCCGAGTCTCTGAGTAAGGGAGTACCCGTGGTGTCTTGGTCCATTGGTGATACCGCAGTGTTTGTGTATGGCGAGCAGAAGCGTGCTGACCTCGCAAAGAAGTTACTGTTGAAATCGGGAGATGTATTAATCATGGGTGGGCAATCAAGGATGCTATACCATGGCATCAGAAAGATCAAACTGAATACCGCACCGTCGGCAGTGATCAATGCCACACACATGAAACCCGGACGTTTGAATTTGACCTTCAGACAGTTTTAAGCCTTGTATAATTATGTGATAGACCAGTGTGTATTAAGGATGTTGTAAGTGTGAATCATGGCGACAGTATAAGCCAATGAATGTTGTAAAAAGAGTGTGTTAATGAATAAAGTGGAGTTGTTTGAAGCATATAAATCGTGTTGTTACCCAATACTTATTAGTTTGCCAATGAATTAGGCTGTGCACTCGGAACGGGAGGTATACTGAGTGTCTGCAGTAAGGCAGAAGCCGGCAAGAGCGGCACAATCCTCACCGGTACCTTTCCAGTGAATGGCGTGGATGCATCGATCTTGTTCGACTCTGGAGCCTCACACACATTCATTTCGCTATCATTTGCGAAGAGGCTGGGGTTAGACGGTGAAGAGATGCCAGACTTCGTGGTCACTCTCCCGTCGAAAGAGCGGATCAGATGTACCCGCTACTACCGAGATGCTATTGTTCGAATTAGGGGTGAAGAGTTTCCGATCGACTTGATAGAGTTCGACGGGCTAGGCTTTGATGTGATTGTCGGGATGAACTGGTTGGAGCGGTACAAGGGCAGAATCCTGTGTGCCGAGCATCGACTGCTTCTTCGGAGTCCATCTGGGGTTACCATATCTTACCGCCAGAGGCCCAGGGAGCCTTCGACTCAGATCATCACCGCCATGGCTATGTATCACGAGTTACGACGAGGGAGTGATGTATACCTCTGCTATGTCCAGGACATAGAGAGAGACCCTGAGTTTAGCCCAGATGTGCCGGTAGTGTCGGAGTTTCCTGATGTATTTCCTAAGGAACTGCCGGGCATGCCGCCAGCACGAGAGGTTGAGTTTGAGATTGATCTAGTTCCGGGCACCGGACCCATTGCGAAAGCGCCTTATCGTATGGCTCCAGCAGAGATGACAGAGCTCAAGGAGCAGCTGAGAGACCTACTTGACAAGGGCTTTATCCGCCCTAGTGTTTCACCATGGGGAGCGCCGGTCCTCTTCGTGAAGAAGAAGGACGGTAGCCTCCGCCTGTGTATTGATTACCGGGAGCTGAATGCTGTTACGGTGAAGAACCGTTACCCCTTACCACGCATCGACGATCTATTTGATCAGCTGAGGGGAGCATCAGTATTCTCCAAGATAGACCTACGTTCCGGATACCACCAGATTGCCATCCGTGACAGTGATATCGAAAAGACAGCTTTCAGAACTAGGTATGGGCATTATGAGTTCACAGTTATGCCGTTTGGCTTGTCAAATGCACCAGCAAAGTTCATGGATTTAATGAACCGTTTGTTCCAAGATCAGTTGGACAAATCAGTGGTAGTCTTCATCGATGACATACTTGTGTATTCGAAATCGAGAGGTGAGCATGAAAGCCACCTGAGAGATGTATTGCAAACGTTGAGGAAAAATCAGCTGTATGCTAAATTTTCTAAGTGTGAATTTTGGTTGAACCAAGTGTCCTTCCTTGGGCATGTGATTTCTGAGGCCGGGATCGCTGTTGATCCGGCAAAGATAGATGCAGTGCGCACCTGGCCTAGGCCGAAGACAGTTACCGACATCAGGAGCTTCCTCGGTCTGGCAGGTTACTATAGGAGATTTGTGAAGAACTTCTCCAGTGTCTCGAAGCCGATGACTTCCTTGATGAAGAAGGATGCACCATTCGAGTGGACAGTCGACTGTGAGAGTTCTTTCGCGAGTCTCAAGGATGCTCTGACATCTGCACCGGTTCTGACATTACCAGACGGTCCAGATGGTTTTGAGGTTTATTGCGACGCATCAGGCAGGGGTATGGGTTGTGTATTGATGCAGCACGGGAAGGTCGTAGCTTACGCCTCCCGACAGCTGAAGAAGCATGAGGAGAACTACCCTACCCACGACTTAGAATTGGGGGCCATTGTCTTCGCACTGAAGATATGGCGACATCACTTGTATGGGGTAAGTGTGACGATTTATTCTGACCACAAGAGTTTAAAGTACTTGTTCACTCAGAAGGAGTTGAACATGAGGCAAACAAGGTGGGTTGAATTTCTGAATGATTATGACATCAATTTACAGTACAAGGAGGGTAAGGCAAATGTGGTAGCTGACGCATTGAGTCGCCGAGCACACTCTCTCCATTCGCTAGTCTCTCATACTGGCTTGGTTGAAGAGGTGCGGAGTGCTCAGATGACGGATCAGTACATGATGGAGATTAGACAGAAGCTTATTGATGGCACATTCGAGGGTTAGAAGTACGACTTCAGACTCCACGATGATGACCTGATTAGGCTTAATGGCCGGTTGTGTATACCCGGGAGTAGCGCTGAGTTGAAGGAGCGCATATTGAGTGAATCCCATTGTTCTACTACTTCGATTCACCCCGGAGCTTCAAAGATGTATAAAGGTATGAAAAGATATTTCTGGTGGGCTGGAATGAAAAAGGATGTGAATGACTATGTGTTGAGGTGTCTCACTTGTCAGAAGGTCAAGTTTGAGCACCGACGGCCTGGTGGTATGGTGCAGCCAATGCCAGTGCCGGAATGGAAGTTCCATGACATATCTATGGACTTTGTGGTAGGGCTTCCGCCTACAAGGGGAGGTCTGAATATGATTTGGGTTGTGGTAGACCGACTGACCAAGGTGGCTCGATTCATACCAATGAAGGACACCTGGAAAGTGGCTAAGCTTGCAGAGCTCTTCGACAAAGAAATTGTAAGACATCATGGTGTACCAAAGACGATTGTATCTGACAGAGATACAAGATTCCTATCCAGATATTGGAAGTCTACGTGAGAAGCGCTGGGTACTGAACTGAAATTGAGTACAGCGTTTCACCCACAGACCGATGGTCAGAGTGAGCGCACTATTCAGACACTTGAGGATATGCTACGTGCATGTGCACTTGACTTTCAGACCAGCTGGATTGATAAGTTACATCTGATCGAGTTTAGTTACAACAACAGTTATCATGCATTGATCAAGATGTCTCCCTTCCAGGCATTGTACGGTAGACCATGCCGCACGCCATTATGCTGGGATGAGTCGAGTGAGACGGTCATTATAGGACCAGAGTATCTTGAGCAAGTTCAGGCAGAAGTTCGCCAGATCCGGGCTAATATGAAAGCAGCTCAGGATAGACAGAAGTCGTACGCAGATGTCCGCCGACGTGACCTGGAGTTCGCCGTGGGCGATCAGGTATTTTTGAGAGTATCCCCCATGAAGGGAGTGTTTCGTTTTGGCCAGAAAGGCAAGTTGAGCCCAAAATATGTGGGGCCTTATGTTGTGACGGAGCGGATCGGCCCGGTAGCTTATAGACTTGACTTACCCGCCGAGCTGGGCAAGGTACATGATGTATTTCATGTGTCCCAGTTGAAGAAGTATATGTCTCATCCGTCTCATGTGCTTCAGCCTGAAAGGCTAACTTTAGAGCCGACCATGCGATCAGTGGAGACTCCGGTACGGATTCTGGACACTAAGACTCGAGACACTCGCCATAAGTCTGTGAGACTGGTGAAGGTTCTCTGGTCTAACCAGGACGTTGAGGAGGCCACTTGGGAGCTGGAAGATAAGATGAAGGCGAAGTACCCGTCGTTGTTTACTTCTTAGTGTTTGTATGTATAGGGTACGGGGCGTACCCCTATTTAAGGGGGGTAGAGCCGTTTCGGTTATGTGTATGACATGTATTTGAATACATTGTCTGTGTTGTGTTGTCATGTTGTTAATGTTACAGACCGCTGAGTCTGAATGATGTTGTGATGTTTTGTTGTTTGGACCATGTGTCCGATATGATGTAAAGATGTTGTTAATGGATATAGAAGTGTTGTTGATATGTGTTCTCATGTTCTAATGTTTAGGTTATGTGGAAGTATGAACTTTGGGGACAAAGTTCTTTTAAGGGGGGTAGATTGAAATACCCCAAACCTAGTTATGTTGTTTAAACACCTAAATAGGGTGTAATAAGACTAAAAAGAGTCTTAGAAACCTTAGTAAACAAATTTAAACTAAAGAAAACACAAAATGTGCTTTAAAGTCAATAAGAGCCAAAATGTGCTCTAAGCTTGGGATAAACTTGGTTAAGACCTAATGAACTTACCAAGACCTCATTTATATACTAATGAACTTATTAAACCAATTACCAAAGAAAACCAAGCTCGAAAACAAGTTAAAACACAAAATGTGCTTTAAGAAGTCTTAAAGCACATTTTTGAAAAATTGTCTTGTAAATGAGTTTTGAATGGCTAAATGTCCATCATTACTCTTAAATATATATGTGTACTATATAGTATCACAATTGGGTGGCTATATTAATGGGAAATCAAAAATTTCACTTCTAAGTGCCTTGTTTTGGTGAATAGTGCTTTTATAAGCTAGTTTATAACATATGTTGTATTAAGTAATTAAATTGACAAACAAAGACTAAAATACCCTCATTATAATATAGGGGGCCGGTTTTTTTTTTAAGTGTGGTGACTCACCACTCTCTAGTTGATATAATAAGTAAGTAAAGAAAACTAATTAAACTTACTTTTTACTTTATAAGCATAAATATCTCTTAAAAGCAAATTCTATCTCATTCTCTCATTTCCTCCCTTGTTCACACGGCTCCACACCTCTCTTCTTCCTTCTCTTCCACGGTAATACCACACCACCTCCATTAAACCTCTTCTTTAATCTCTTGTAAAATCTTGCTCACTTGTTCAAATCAAAAACAAACACCACCAATCTCTTCCTCTCATCAAGCTCTTCATTCCAATCTTCTCAAACCTCCAAGAGCCCCATCTCGGTGCCAAGGTGTTCCACCATTGAAGGAGCATGAGCTTGTATTTTGACATATTGTTGATCTCCTTTGCTTCTAGGTAAGGAATCTCAAAGAAAAATCATGTTTCCTCCATGTTTTTACCTTGACCGAAAATACACATTGATATAGCTCTTTGTGTGACTTTGTTCTAGCTTCATTTCAACTCTTCATGGACTAGGTGGAGTCCTCTCTTGTTATATATTCAAACTCTCTTCAAAGATCAAGGTAAAACAACTACATTAATGTTTTTGAAACAATGTAAAATTAGGGTTTACAATGAGATGAAGCTTATAGCTTGAATACTCATTATAATGTTTGTATATTGTTTAGAACTTGACAAGGAATCAAATACCCTACCGGTCTTGTAGTGAAACAAGAAAGGAATTGTTTGGAAAAGAGGTAAATCTACTAACCTAATGTTGTTTAATGCCTTAGGAGAAATGAGCTTATAAATGCTTATTAAAACTACCTAAAGAGCAAATGGTGAATGACTTAGTAAAATGTTCTCAAGGAGACTAGTAAAATAACATATGTCTTGTTGTATGTAATCGCAGGTTAAAGGCATATATATTGTGGAAATTCAGTGTTTAAGGATTATGCACTTTAAGGGCCTAAGAGCCATGCATTTTAAGGGCCTAAGTGCCATGCAATTTAAATTATGCACTATATTGTGATGTAGTGTGAATTTGGTGAAGTTGTGTAAGAAAGTGTTCTTGGTGTTCTTAGTGTTCTTGGATGTTTAATGATGAAAACAGTGTGCTATGGTGTAACAAAATACTAGGAGAACTTATGTCGAAATTTAGGAAATGTATAAGGAGTTCATGATGTTTTAAAGGAATTGTGAGGAACTAGGAAGTGCTCTAGAGTGTAACAAGGACTTAGGCATGATCTTGAGGTTTTAGCAAGTACCAAAGCCACCTTGGGACTTAGGTAAATACTTAGGCAAACTTTGGTAATAAGGAGAAAGTGTAAACTTGGAAAAGAATTGTCAAGATGGATATAAGGAGTTAGTTGTGAGAGATGTTAAATTAAGGAGAAAGCATTTTGGGATAGTAGTTATCATAGGTATGAAACACCACTTGAAAAACTAGGAGAAAACATTGTAAGTGTTAGGAATTTTGTGAAGAAATGGGTAAAGGTTTAAGGAATTAGATAATGAGTTTTATGAGTGTTTAAGGATGTCTTAAAGTGTGTTTAAAGTGCCCAAATGAGGTTAAGGAGTACTAGGTTATATAGGGTGAAGTTTGGAGTTGAATGTAAAAAGGAAAATAAAGGTCTGGGGCAGACCGGACTTGCGACCGGACTTGCAAGTTCGGTCGAGCCCAGTTTACCCTGCGAGAATTGGCTTCTGGAATGGACCGACCTTGGGGACCGGACTTGCAAGGTCGGTCGGGCTTGTATTTTGTGTACGGATTGAGTTACTGGAATCGACCGGACATAGGACCGGACTTGGCAAGTCCGGTCGGGCTAAATTTTCAAAGGGAAGAAACTCTCGGGAAAAGACCGAACATGAGACCGGACTTACAAGGTCGATCGGAGTAGAAAATTTTAACGGAAATGTGTTCTGGAATCGACCGGACTTGGGTAAGTCCGGTCGGCAAGGTCGGTCGGACCTAAACTTGTAAAAAAAAAAACAGAAAAGAATGTGACTTATGTAGTTAACCCTAGGGTGTATGATGAAGATAACCTAGGGTAGAATAGACACTAAAACATGTCATACAATCATGTTAAATACTTAGTAAGTTTGAAGTTAAATAAATAATTAACCGACGTTACTAATGTGTTTAGGATTCTCGCAAGGTGGAAATCAGTCGAGGCAAGGACCAAGGTATGGTTTTCTTGCAGTCTGTTGCCTACCGGTTTACACCGGCTTGTGTGTTGTTTGTTTTTCTGTGTGTTTATGACTTTGTAAGATTAAACCATGTAAAGAGTTTACAGTTGTTAAATATTATTATGTTGTTAAGTATGACTCTCTCTTCCCTTGTGTGTGTCTAACAAGACTTGACCTATGATTGTGGATTGTTTGTTGAGTTCAATGATGAACTACTAACAAGGGCTAACGGGGGAAGTGAGGAGTCCGGTCTGTTCCGGCCACGCGTGTGAGTATGGGAGTCGATGTCATAACCGGTTCGATTCTCTCTGTATGTTATGGTTGAGTTTCCAATTTGGTTTCCAACCTTCCCTTTAGCTTAACCAAGGCTATTTTACTAACTCACGTCGGGCCATAGGGGCATACTATGTGTTATTTCGGTGTGCTTGGATCACTATATCCGAGGCACCTTGTGTTAAGTTAACCGTTCAATCTAACCGGATGGTAACGAGTTATGTAACGAGCTAAGTATGAGCATGGCAACATTCTCTAGGCTCTCAATGGGGACTAACTGTGTTGGTTCTCTTCCTAAAAGGAATTGTATGTGTGTGATGTGTGTTATGATGTGTACAATACCCATGTTATGTTATATATGTATGAATTGTGTGTTTTAAAATAAATACCATGTCATCATGACAAATAGTTTGGCGCATTCCGGTAGTCGATGGGCTGCGCGTTAACCATGCCAGCCAAGGGTTGCTGACCCCCTCGGGGGATCCATATTTCTTTTACTGCAGGATGAGGATCGAAGAAGCGGAGTGGCTCTAGATCCTAGGGTGTAGTTTACTTTTGGAGTACTTTTGGATGTTTGCCCGGGATGCGCCTGTGCTCCCGTGGCGTGTTATATACTTGATTATGATGGTTTACAGTGACGGTATACAGTGAAGGATTTATGTAAACACTCGGTATTTTGTTGATGTATATATATGGTTATTAGTTCTATGCTCGGGAGTCTGATCATCAGACCGGTACACTTGTATTTATTCAGCCTTGTTAACCACGTGGGTGGTTGACGGCGTTGTAGCACCAATCGTTTAGTTACTGTTTAGTCGTTTATATTCCGCTGTGATTCCAAGTAATGTGATGTGCGTAGTAGGGGTGTTACATTAGGATAGTGGGAGTCTCTTGGCACTTAGTGGGTCATATGTCCTTCTTGGTCAAGGTGACACCCTAAACCTTAAAACACACATCTAAAATTATGTATACAAAAAAAAGTGAAGAGAAATTCATTTCCAAAGTCTCAAGTCCGAAAATAGCCCATTCTATAAAACTTGGCCCAATACCCTTCCTTGGCCCAATGATAATTGTCGACCCGGCCCAAAAGCCCAATCGCCCCAAATTCAAATCTGGCCCAAAACTTAATCCAAACTCAATTCATCTCAATTCAATTCAAGCCCAATTCAATTCAATTCAAGCCTATTTCAAATTCAATTAAATTCACTCCAATTCAATTCGGTTTCGGCCCAATTCGACTCATCTGAATTCAATTTCAGCCCATCTCAATTCTAATTCAATTCATTCTAATTCAATTCAAACCATTCCAATTCAATTTAACCCAACCCAACCCATTTCAATTCAAACCCGATTCAAATCGAATTCAATCCAATTCATTTCAATTCAAACCTGATTCAATTCAATTCGAACCCGATGCGATTCATTTCAATTCAAGCCCAATTCAATTCAATCCAATTCATTTCAATTCAAACCCGATTCAATTCAATTCGAACCCGATGCAATTCAATTCAATTCAACCCATTTCATTTCAATTCTAACCCGATTCACTTCAATTCAAGCCCTATTCAATTCAATTCAATTCTTAATTCAATTAGATTCAATCTCAATTTCAATCCAATTCATTTCAAAATTCTTTTCATTCCCAATTCAATTCAACTTCATTTCAATCCCAAACAATTCCAAACATCATAAATCTCAAACTCCTTAGAACTCAAGCATCTCGAACCTCCGAACGTCTCAGCAGCTCAACAGACTCGAACGTCTCAGCAGCTCAACAGACTTGACCGTCTCAGCAGCTCAACAGACTCGAACGTCTCAGCAGCTCAACAGACTCGACCATCTCAACAGCTCAACAGACTCGAATGTCTCCGCAGTTCAACAGATTCGAACATCTCAATAGACTCATCAAATTCAACACACTTAAAAAATCCTCAGCTCCTTAAAAAGCCGAACCTCTTGAAATTTGATAACTCTTTCAAGCCTCAAACATCTCACAGACCCGAGCGTCTCACAGAATTCATCATTTCAAGAATCTAAATGTCTCACAGAGTTGAGCATCTCACAGACTCTCACACCTCAAACTCCAAAATGAACCAGGCAATCTGTCAAGCCTCACAAAAATGACCACAAACCTCTTTGACCCTTCAAAGACCCAAAAGGTCAAAATCCCAATTCCTTCAAAACCCTAAAACTCCCAAATCTCCAAAAAACAGTGAACTACGTAAGGTCTGATCTCAACAGGGAGTTGAGTACGTAGGCAACCCACACAGGGTGCGACCCCACATCAATCAAAATACCCTTTTGCACTCGACTATCTCCCCTCCAAACAACCACTTCCAACCCTCAATTACCTCAAAAAACTCAACCATCCTAAAGGTCTGAACTACGTAAGGTCTGATCTCAACAGGGAGTTGAGTACGTAGGCAACCCACACAGGGTGCGACCCCACATCAATCAAAATACCCTTTTGCACTCGACTATCTCCCCTCCAAACAACCACTTCCAACCCTCAATTACCTCAAAAAACTCAACCATCCTAAAGGTCTGAACTACGTAAGGTCTGATCTCAACAGGGAGTTGAGTACGTAGGCAACCCACACAGGGTGCGACCCCATATCAATCAAAATACCCTTTTGCACTCAGCCATCTCACCTTCAAATAACCCCATGCACTTCCAACCCTCGATTACCTCAAAAGCCCTGAACTACGTAAGGTCTGATCTCAACAGGGAGTTGAGTACGTAGGCAGCCCATCTAGGGTGTGACCCCATTCCAAACAAAAAACTTTTTTCCCTTTTGAGGTGACTCTTATATCTCTCAAAACACTCGAACCTTCTTCGGCTCCCACAAACTCAAACCATCAGGCTTCAAGTCTTCTCTATTCACTTAACCTCAGACTTCTCCCAATTCTCATTCTATACTCATCCGAATTCACCCATTCTTCTTCTTGGCGCTAGCTTGGCAGAAAAGCTCTCCTCATCCACTCTCTTCCTCAGCCCCCACTCAATCATATCCTTTGACTTTAATTGAATCTCTCTAAATAAGGTTTTGAAAGAAGGCAATCCCGACAATTGGAGACCGAGGTTTCCTCGGGCACCAATCCGAAGTCGTGGTCGTTACCACTTCTAAGGGGTGTAACCCAGTGCGAACCCATACAGAATCTCTAGTATGATCAGATAAGTCCTCTCCATAGGCAACAAATCATCAGAGTCAATTAACGGTTCTTAGAACCCTTCTCCTCCCTTCCTAGTTCCATAGGTCAAACTAGGTGGCGACTCTAGTCAATTTCCGCCCTTAGGGCATAAGTCCGCGTGGAGCCCATCGAGAGCGGGTGTAGTGCACACTTGCACTCCCTTTTATGCTTTCTGGGAAAGACGGACGATGTAGTAGGTATTTGAGGGATGCCAGAATAACGGGTTTTCACCCTCCACAGAATGGCATTTTTTTTAAGGATCTAGGCTTCTTAGTCAGGACCCGAATTAGATAGACCCCCCTCATACCGAAAAATCACCCTCCACAACGAGCATCATACATACACACTCATATTCATCCATACATTTCATGAATTATACAAACTAAGATTTAAAGACAATATACAACAACATACAACACTACATATCCACAAGTAAACATGATAACTCCGATTCGTGCAATTATCTTATTTGGTGATCATTTAGCACACAACACACAAATCAGAGTAACCAAGATAGCATACGGGGCATGAGGAATTCATACCGTTCACCATTGTACTTGTATCCCAACGTTCCTTCGGTGCTCACAAATCAAGTCCTATAACATACATATGTTCGAGTGATTAATTTAACTATCATTAACTTAATTCGATTACTCTTGCGTTTCCTAAGTCATACTTACTAAGTCCTTTCCATTCTTACACTTACACATTACTTACTTACTCTTCTTTACTTTAAGTTTATTTCCTTAACATTGGTACATTGATATATGTACATTAATATATGTGGGTATATATATATATATGTATGTTATTATTATTTAATTAAATTTTTTTTTGTATGACTCGACCGGACTTGCAAGTCCGGACGCAAGTCCGGTCCATTCCAGTAGCTTTCATTACGGGAATATTTCTGGCCCGACCGAACTTGCAAGTCCGGTCGCAAGTCCGGTCCATTCCAGAAGGTTTCAGACGGGAATAGTTTCTGGTCCGACCGAACTTGTAAGTCCGGTCCCAAGTCCGGTCCATTCCAGAAGGCTCCCGTCTTTGTGATTCTAGGCTCGACCGAACTTGCAAGTCCGGTCCGGCCCAATACTTCAGTTTGAAAATCTGTTTTCAGTTCTATCTTTCACCCATTACTTCCCCATTGTTCCTACACTTATTCCCACATGTTTTATCACTAATTACACACTCTAAATCATGTTATTTCACTCCTTAATCCCTTACACAATCCTATACTACTTTATATACAAAATTTTCCAAGTTTCAACTCAACACTCACATTAGCTCTTCCTAGTTGCATTATGCTACAGATTTTAACACTTACACTCCCCATCTATAGTCCCCTCTTCTAATGTCATTTCTAGAGTTTCTAATACCTCACAGTACATCAACTATCTCTCCCAACTTACCCACCACTTACCTCACTCAAAATCTGTTACAAACACATATTAGTCACCTAGTTTCTAGTTCATTAAGTGTCCTAATCCTAGGTAAATTTGACATAACCTCCCCTATATTTCTACACTCTCACCACATTGTTTTCACACACATTATCACTTATCACACCTGTTTATACACAACAACAATATACCAAGTTCTTCTACACAAATACTACCCATTTAACACTACAAAATTCCTGCACTTAACATCTCAATCCCAATCTAGTTTGTGACAGTTTTTACACTCTTTTAAAGCTTCAACACAACTCAATTCTTCCTATACACTACACTATTGTTCATTACCATTTTACAATACAAATTTTACTCTTTTAAAAAAAACTGTTACACAAGCACATAAAAGACTACACAAAGGTAAGCACAATTTACCTTGTTTCTCCTCTAGTTTTCTTTCTCCTTCTTTCTTGCTTCCTCCCTTCCTCTTCCTCTTCTCTTCCCACCGGTTTGTAAATCAAATTCTTACACTACAGCCCACATACATACACACCATTTTAATACACTAAAAACTAACCTTAACCATCCTTTAAGTTTTAATGTAGGTTTTAGGGTTTAGAAATTCCATTACCTTGCAAGGGTATAAGTAGTGCTTGGGATAGCTCAAGGACAATATTTCCACTCTCTAACAATGCCAAAATCGGCTAGAATACAAAGAAGTCAAACAAGGTTTTAGCTAGATTTTCGTTTTGCCCATAAAGCTAGAAAAACAGTGAGGTTTCAAGAAGATTTTTACCTCAAAAGAACAAGGAGAAAAAGGTTGTTCTAGTGGTGGTCTTGAAGCTCCAAATGCTCCATACCCATGGAGATGAGTTGTCCTTTTCGGATTTTGAAAGGAGGGAAATGTTCCCCTTGATGAGAGGAAGACAATGGTGTAATTTTTACAATTTTTGGAGAAGGTTCAAGCACTTAACAAGATGAGAGAAGATGGAGTTTTGTGAGTGTTTTCATTTCTCCATTGTTGTCGCTGGGAAGAAGAAAAAATTGAGAGGAGGAGGTGAGTGTGTACGTGAGTGAAGAGAATAGAGATAGGAGAGAGAGTGGTGAGTGAGGGTGGGGTTACTTTATGCTTTTTTTTTAATTATGTTTGTCTTTTTGCAAATGAAAAGGGAATTAAGAGAGTGTGTGGGAGGGGATAGAACTCGGACACACACACAGCCCCCATGTGGGTTTTGAAATTTTATTTGTAATATTGGACACACTAGTTTTAGTTATTTATGTTTCTACCCCACAACTTCCCGTTTTTGTCAGTTTTTACTAATTTCTCGTTTTATTGATTTTATTGGTTCTAAAGCTTCACTAATATTTATTAATGATTATTTAGTTGACCATAATTGTTACGAGTCTATTTGACCCGCTTAAAGTCACGTTTTCCCGGTTACCTCGAAAAACGTGCTTTAAGGTTCGTTAGCGATTTTAATCCATTTTAAGGATCTGTTTCCTTCGGGATTTGTTCCCTCATGATTATTTATACTTAATTAATCTTCTAAATTACTTATTAGCCTAATTAATCACTATTTTTAATTACGGGGTATTTCATCAACACGCGAGAGATGAGATAGATAACAAGACATAGGAATTAAATCTGATTAACGACTAGAAGCGTGATCCCGCCTATAGATTAATCGGTCTCAAATAGAAACTGTTCTTTATGCGATTAGTTGTGTCCGGATTAGAGCATTAGTCTGCTGCTAGTTCTAGTAACTCGTTAGGATTCGTTAGACTTAGCCGTTAATGAATTAATTATAGTTTATGAGTTTATTGTAGAATTAGGGAAGAGTTTTTTTAATAAATTAGAAGTGAAGGTTTGCAGAGCAATCTGGGGCGCTTCCTTTTATTTAGAGTTTTACTCTTTATTAATTTACTCAATTTATTTTAATTGTTTTATTATTTTATGTTAGTTTGTTGAGTCATATTTTTATTAAATCAAGCATACCTGAAAAAAAGCGACATTTCCTGTATTCTTAGTTTAGTTTCTCAGTTAGTAAATAAATTGTCAATTAATTGAACGAGGTCCCTGAGATCGACAACCCCCACTTAATTCACTTCCGCAAAACGATAGGTACATTGCCTAGGTAGAGAGAGTAACATATTTCTACAACACATGTCACTGTACATATTGTTCTCACTCTCGCAGTTACTAACGGGTGGCCTCTTCGTCAGCTTGATATTAACAATGCCTTTCTCTAAGGCTCCCTTCATGAGGAAGTCTATGTTCGCCAGCCCCCGGCTTTCTTGACGTTGTTCATCCCAACTATGTCTATCGTCTTAACAAAGCTTTGTATGGTTTGCGCCAGGCCCCCCGTGTCTAGTACACTGAACTCAAAACATTCCTCTTTCATCAAGGCTTTCGACCATCTCAATCTGATGCGTCTTTATTTATCTCCCATCATGGTGGTACCACTCTCCTGGTCCTCGTCTACGTCGATGATATCATCGTTACTAGCAATACTTCCACCTTTGTCAACCACCTCCACCACCAACTAGCCACTCGCGTCTCACTGAAAGATGTTGGCCCCCTCTCCTACTTCCTTAGCGTTGAAGTTCTTCCACGTTCTGGTGGTCTCTTTCTTTCCCAGCGCAAATACATCACCGATATTCTCCAAAAGGCTGGTATGGCAGACTGTAGCTCCGCCCCCACCCCTCTTTCACCGACCACCCCACTCCTCAAAACCTCTAGCGAACCCCTCGACACCCCAACCATATACCGGGGCCTTGTCGGCAGCCTTCAATATCTAGGCCTTACTCGTCCTGACATTGCTTTTACCGTCAATCGGCTGTCCCAGTTTATGCAAGCCCCAACGACTCAACACTGAACTGCCCTCAAACGTCTACTGTGCTATCTTGCCAGGACCATTCACCTGGATCTTACCATTCGCTCATCCCCTACTACCACTATCCATGCCTTCTCCGACACTGATTGAGTCGGTGATCACGATGATTACGTCTCTACCACTGGCTACATTGTCTATCTTGGCTCCATTCCCGTCTCATGGAGCTTTCGCAAACAACGTGTTATTGCTCATTCCTCTACTGAAGCTGAGTTTCGCGCTCTTGCTGACACCGCCTCCGAACTTCTCTAGGTTCTCTCTCTACTCACGGAACTTCATCATCGCGTCACCCAGCCCGTCATTTGCTGTGACAACATGAGTGCCACATTCCTTTCGTCCAATCCGGTTTTTCACTCTCGCATGAAGCACGTCGACATGGCCTATCACTTTGTTCGACAAAAGGTCCAAGACGGGGTCTTTCCTGTGCATCATATCTCGACCCCGGATCAACTTGCCAATGTGCTTACCAAAGCCCTAACCCGTACTCAGTTCGATCACAACGTCTCAAAGCTAGGACTTTCATCGTCGCTGTCTAGCTTGCGGGGGCTTATTACTGAAATAAGGAAATAGATATTTTTATTTATACTTCTATTTAGTTAGTTGTAGTATTTTATGCTAACAACCCTCAACCATCTCCTTACACTTCTCCACTCTCCTAGTATTTAGGATCTACCAACTTATCTGAACGTTACATATGTTGTATAAATAGGAGCTCACTAATCAGAAATTATACACAAACAACAATTACATTTTCATATGAACAACGAGATGAATCGAGCAAAATGAATGAAAAGTCAGGCAAATCCTTTCGTGGATTGGCAGGGGCTGAAAATTACTAGGGAAGAAACTTTGGATGATGATTTCGAGTTTACTTTGAATGTGAGTTTTGTGTTTTTAGTTGTGGAGCAAAGGTGAATAGAACCCCTGGGGTTTTGGTTTCAGTTGGAGAAATTAAGGGAGGAAGAAGAGAATGGCGGTAAGACCAGAAATGAGGGAATGAGGTTTTTGATTTTTTGATGAGTGAAAACGGTTGGAAGGGATGAGTTATGCTTAAAGAGAAAGAAGGGGGTTTTGTCTCCTTTTTTACTAGGAAGATCGAAGAAGATGATTGAAAAAAAATGACAGAGAAGAATGTGGTGATGGCGGCTACAGTAACCTCCAGGTTTTTCTGATCGCTATTGTTTATAGACAAGAAACTAGGGTTTTTTTTGTTGTCGACATGGGCCTTATTCTGATATGAACTAATGAAGTGGATTCGAATTTGATCCAAATCAGGCATGGTGGACCGAAAAGAACAGAGAGAAATAAGGAGGAAAAATAAGAAAGGGGTTGCTCTAACCAATTGTCAAACTCAAGACCTACAACTTCCTCGTCACACTATAATCGATTGCACTATGACAACATATAGTACTTTTACGAGGGAATTAAAAATTAAGCTTTAAAACGAGCTGAATGAAAATAATCAAACACTCCCATGTTCTAGTCATGGTTCTAACCCAGGACCTGTTAGTTCCTCAATGAACATACTAACCAGATATGTTACGACAGAATTCGGTGTGTACACACAAGAAATAAAACTAAAGTTCAAACTTGAACTAGAAGATGACTCTAAAAAATGCTATTGTTCTAAATGGAAATATACAGTAAAATGAAAGAGTTTAATCCAATAAATGGATTGTTTTCTTCCTATGAGTCATGAAATTATGGAATGTAAATAATAAAATACAAAACATAATAAAATAAAGGAAAAATTACATCCCCCACCCATGACGTTTGTTGAAATTACACACCCCACCCACGAGGTTTCAAAAATTACTTTGCCCACCCATGTGGTTTCCTCTATTTTACATCCGACTTATTTGATCAACTTAAAAGATGCTTAAGTCCAAAATTGATAAAATTTCACATGAATGATGCTAAGGTGTTATATTTTGGTCTAGCGTGAAATCCAAAGTTTTTTAAGCTCATATGTGATCCATGGGACTCGATTAAACATGTGACATGTCAACGTGTTTTCATTGGGTCCCACAGGTCATATATGAGCTTTAACAACTTTGGATTTGGTGTTGGATACAGAGCAACGGCCCGATTTAAGCCGCTCTTGTAACACCCCAACTAACAACAACACACTTAACAACTAACTGCAACGGAAAACATACTTCATCACATTACTTAACTCGTTGGTGTTACACGCCGTTAACCACCCACGTGGCTAACAAGGCTACTACATATACATTGTATCGGTCTGATGGACTAGATTCCCGAGCGACTGCACATCCCTTTCCATTTACAACAACAACATACATATACCTTCCAACTGTACCGAGTATTTACAAACTAATGCCGACAACAATTTCGGTCTTACTACACCTACAGTACATACACAATTTAAATGGCTACCCATGTACATCCACTACCCCGTCCTACTCTCGAACAGCTTCCAGCTCCTTGTACCTGAAATAGGAAAAGAAGAAAGGGTGCCCCCCCAGGGGCTCAGCACCTTTGCTGGTATGGTAATCCCGCAGCCCGCATGCTACCGGGCCACGCACAACTATTTGTCGTCTTAGCATGCGGTTG
The DNA here is from genome assembly GCA_023374045.1 of Limonium bicolor. Lineage (NCBI taxonomy): Eukaryota > Viridiplantae > Streptophyta > Magnoliopsida > Caryophyllales > Plumbaginaceae > Limonium > Limonium bicolor. Next base: position 41,180,294 of record CM041782.1, on the reverse strand, counting down.
ATTACATTTAAATCATGCATGTACACCATAAACACACAACACATTACAATCCACAACAATGGTCACAACAAATACATACAACACATCTACACTTAATAAATCACTCTTTGTGTTCTTTGACCCTAGAGTGTTTCTCCTCTAATGGAGCTATTTCCTCAATAGACGACACTTACCCACTAGTCGGGTTATCCATAAACGTCTCTTTTATAAACTGGGATTCATATCCATGATCCACATACTTCACATTTTAACAACATATAACATCACATCGCAATAAGAATTGCAGCACAACAATAATACATAACATAACGGGAATGGTTCCCTTTACGAACCGGCCCAAACATAGTTAATTCACTTGTAGAGCCTAGAGAATGTTGCCAAACTCATGATAAGCTCGTTACATAACTCGTTACCGTCTCGTTAAATGAACGGATAACTTAACACCAAGGTGCGTCGGATATAGTAATCCAAGCACACCGAACAAACATAGTATGCCCCTGAGGCCCGACGTGAGTCAGTCTAATAGCTTTGGTTAAGCTAAAGGGAAGATTGGAACCCAAATGGGAAAACAACCATAACATACAGAGAGGATCGAACCTGATATGATAACGACCCCTATACTACTCACGCGTGGCCGGTACAACCGGACTCCTCACTCCCCGGTTAGCACTTGTTAGAAGTCTCATTATCGGACTTAGTACATTAATTCACAAATGGGTGGTTAGGTCTGGTTAGACACACACAAGGGAGGTTCATACATTCACACACAAACATCACATAACTAACTCACACATAGCCGTGGTTAGAACGTTCCTTAGGTTGGAAACGTTATTACCGGATACCGTTCTCTTATGTTTACCTAGTAATGGTAACTAGCCCTTCATGCGCATTCGAGGTTACCGGTATCGGTACGTAAACACACAACAACAATAACGACTGTAATCTCGTTTCATGATTTATCTTATAACGTGGCAAACATACAGAAAAACACATTGGCATACAAGCCGGTGTAATCCGGTAGGACACAAGTTGCAAGAAAACCATACCTGTCACCGGGGTTTCACTCTAACGTGCCATCACATGTCCCTCGTAACATCTTTGAACAACTGGTAACATTACATTTACTTTCATTAACACCGGGGTAACTTGTTTGTTTATAGTCTAATGCTCATGACTTACTCCCGTTAATCAGTTAGACAACTTCACATTTTTAACTCGTTTTACTTTTTCATTTTAATACAACTTTTCACCCACTCAATTATCATTATAACTCACTTAACATGTCCTTAACAATCTCATAACATCATTACTTATCAATCCCCATCATTAGATATCATTTTCTAACCTCAAACAAAGTTTTTGGTCAAAACAGTACCATGTCCGAACTTGTGTCTGAGTTTCCAAAGTTCGGACATTGGTCGAGACTCAAATGGGTGAAACCAGACGTATGTCCGAACATGTGTCCGAGCTTTCAAAGTTCGGACATAGGTCGAAGAAAAATCAAAGGAAAAATTTCGAGTGTCCGAACATGTGTCCGAGCTTCCCAAAGTTCGGACACAGGTCGAGGAAAAACCAGAGAAAAGAGACGGGTGTGTCCGAACATCAAAGGCCGGACAGAAGTTCAGACACTGGTCGAAACTCAGAAAATTTAGACGCAACAGGGCATGTCCGAGCTTCCAAATTCAGACGGAAGTTCGGACGTGCCAGAAAACTCATCTTCTATATCTTTAAACACTTACTCATTTCTTGCCAAAATGCTCAACACTTATAATGTTTCCTCCCTTAGGTTTATAACATGTTTCTACACATTATTTAGCCCACCAAAACACTTTATGTCCTTCATAGAATTTTCTTCACAAGTTCAAACATCTTCCTTATAACACCTTACTTCCTCATTCTTACCAACCTTTGTATAAATCCTTAACACAATCTCACCCTGGCTTGAAGTATCCTTAACTCTCATTTGCATTCTAAATCCTCCAAGATAATGACCAAGACACTTTAACACTTAAGAACACCTTAATTCACCTTCTTTCACCAATTTAAACCTTAATCATTCCTAGTTCAACCTAGGTCACCTAACATCATTTTAAACACCTAGAACTCCTTGTTCATTAACCAAATTTCGCCATAGCTTCTCTTGTATATTCTTACACCAAAACACATAGTTTTCACCATTAAACATCCAAGAACACTTAAATCCATCGAGAACATTCTCATACACAGAACTTCTCCCAATTACACTACATCAAAATATAGTGCATAATTTAACTTGCTTGGCACTTAGGCCCTTAAATAACATGGCTCTTAGGCCCTTAAATTGCTTAAACCTTAAACACTGAATTTCCCACATATATATTGCCTTTGACCTGCAAATACACTCAACATCACATATGCCTTTTTAATAATTCTCTTGAGAATAATTCACTAGCTCATTTTGTCATTGGCTCCTAAGGTATTTTATCAAGCAACTCAAAGCTCAATTTCCTAAGACACATAATTACATCAAGATAGGTTAGTTACCTCTTCTCTTCAAGATTTTTACTTGAACACCCTTGCTCTTCCTTGTTTGGAAATCGGCAAGAGGACTTGGTTACTTATCAATGTTCTAACCAATACACAAGTAAAACCAATGAGCATTCAAGCTTCATGCTTAAACTCATTTACAAACCCTAGGTTATATATATTGCCTTAACACATTAGGATAGTTGTTTTACCTTGGAATAAAAAGAGAGCTTGAATAAGCATCAAGAGAGGACTCCTTCTTGTCCTTTGAAGATTGAAATGGAGCTATGGAAGAACAAGAGAAGACACCATCAATGGTGGATTTTCGGACATATACAAAAACAAGGGGAAGTGTTGTTTTTCTTTGGTTTTCCTTACCTTGAAACAAAGGAGAATGACAAGGCATGGAAAGATGAGTGTGAGCCTCGATTTTAAACCCTATCCTATGTGGATTAAGTTGATTGGGATCTAGTCGGGTTTTAGGTCCACTTATAACCTAAGGTTAACAACTATGTCATATAACAATAATTATTAAATCCTATGCTAGCTCACTGGAACCTATTGCGAGTCGCCACCTAATTTTTACCTAGAGTAAATTAGGAAAGGTAGAGTTCGGGTTCGGGGGCTTGATATTCGACTTAGTTAGGGTTCAATTACTTTCATTACCCCTAGAAGTCGTTTTTCCTCTACTTAGTTTAATTACGGCTTATTACGAGTCGTTTTAAGCTAAGTGCGTGAGCTTCTGTTTTTTTTGTTTTTTTAGCATTTTTTGACTGAAAATAAAAGTGAAAGTTGAAATTACCTAAACTAGGGTTTCGGAGGCAGAATTAGGTCAAATTTTGTTTCCGTCCGTAGCCACGGACCTAATGTCCGTAACCACGGACCCTAGTTAATCTATGTGAAATAAAAGTCGAATTAAACAGAAAACAAAAATTTGAAACGTCCGGGGCCACGGACAGGATGTCCGTAGGCCCGGACATAGTTTAACAAAACCTAAATTTTTAAAATTTTTAAATCCCGCCGCCGTCCGTGGTCCCGGACCACAGGTCCGGGATCCCGGACCTCCCACGGACAGGGGTTTTATGGTGGTTCCCGAAGGTGTTTTCGGCTCAAAATTTATGCACGCGTAGCCTGAAAGGTGTACAATTCGTTAGTAATTGAAAAGGAGGAGAAGGAAAAGGAAAGGGAAAAAGGAACAAGGGCGAATAAGTACAAGGGCAGAAAGTAATTAGCAATACATAAGCGTAAAAAGGTTAGTTTTAACCCAAAATTTGACGGAGAGTTAATAAGCGTGGAAGTTAGAAAAGTAGAATTGCAACCTGTTTTACCTTCGAATTAGGAGGATTCTTCACGTCGGGAGTCTTCGGAGGCCTCGTTGATGGCGGATCCAGAAGAACTTCGAACCCAGCTTCTGACTCCTTGTTGTTCTTGATGTTCTTCACGTTTTGGTGCTGTTTTGGTGGGGGTTTGATGATGGATGATGTTGTGGGAGTTGAAAAATATGTTTTGGTGTTGATTTTGGTGAGATTTCGGTGTTTGATCGTGGCTCTGGGGTTCAAAACGTGGAGAGAGAGAGACGGCTGCTTTCTTTGAGAGTCTAGGGTTCTTCAGGTTCTCATTTGATCATGGGATAAGGTTCCTTATATAGACTTCCTTAAAGATAGAAAAATCCGGTAAAAACCGAGATTTACCGACGTTTTAGCTCAAGGGCTTCCAAAAGGAATTTGATTATGAAATTTTACACGCGGGTAAAGGATGATATTTCTGAATTTTCTAAAGTGGAATCGATTTTTTTGGATATTGGAATATTTTTAAATTCAATTTCTCGTCAGTTTCAGTCAGAAATTGCTAGAAAATTATTGGAAACTCGAAAAATCGAAATTCCAACGCCATTATGCCCAAAATGTCATCCTCTATCATGGGTTAAAATTTCAAAGAATTTTGAACTGATTTGACCCTTATTTGGAGGAGAGAGAAAGCCTATAGGGGGCTTAGGAACCTTGAAAAATTACTAAAGTGCCCCTGGAGATGACTAAGCTGCCCCTGGTACTCTGAAATGTTCCGATCGAACTGGGAACCCTCGCTACTTGACCAAACTAGCCTATTAGTAGAGACTCTCTTCCGGGGGGTTGAAATTTTGGGTATAACAGATTGCCCCCCGTCAACTAGACTTTGTAATGGAAATGAGAAGGCTAGTTGATGCTTGAGTGATACCCCCAAAATTTTGGATCTTAAAAAACCCCACATGCAATTGAAGTCCGACAAGTTGTGTCGAGCTGTTCTAAGGCGCTGACTACCTATGAGTAAAGTGGAAGGGATGTCAAGCGATTCTAAGGCGTTGACTACCTATGAGGATGATACGATGTCAAGCTATTCTAAGGCGTTGACTACCTATAATGACTGAAATGATGTCAAGCCATTCCAAGGCGTTGACTGCCTAAAATGTGAAAATAAGATAATGTCAAGTGATTCTAAGGCGTTGACAACCTAACGAGTGAAAATTGGGTGGTATGCAAATACGAGAATGCTGAAATGCTAGTGATGCTGATGATGCTGACGATGCTGATGATGCTGATGATGCTGACGATGCTGATGATGCTGATGATGCTGATGATGCTGATGATGCTGATGATGCTCGGATGCTTCTAGGGACCGAAACCCGTTCCAATGCTCCTGGTTGGTATACTATGGGGACTTATTGCCTCTGCCCACCAACTGGGGTGCTGGGAACTTCTAGATTACCAAGGGGACTTATTGCCACTGCCCACTAGTTGTTTCTCCCAAGAAGTTGACATGAAGATGGGGACTTATTGCCTCTGCCCCGCCAACTTAGATCACGCTCTGTCTCGTACTTGTCTCGCACTAACGATGATACTAGGTCTCGTACTGGTCTCGCACTGGATGATGACGATAGGTCTCGCACTGATGAAGATGATAGGTCTCGCACTGATGAAGATGATGGGTCTCGCACTGATGAAGATGATAGGTCTCGCACTGATGAAGATGATGGGTCTCGCACTGACGAAATTGATGGTCTCGCACTGATGAAGATGTTTGGTCTTGCACTGAAGTCTCGTACTAAATGGATGAAGAAAAAGCTGGATTCCGCACTGATTCTGGGTCGCGCACTGAATGAAGATGTCTTGTACTAAAGTCTTGAAAATGATGGGTCTCGTACTGATGAAGATGGTAGGTCTCGCACTGAAGGAAAAGATGGGTCTCGCACTGAATGAAGATGCTAGGTCTCGTACTGAATGAGGAAACTGCGGGGCCTCGCACTGTTTTGGGTCTCGAACTAAAAATAAATTAGGAGGATAATGGTCTCGTGTAAATGATGAGAACTGATTACTGGAGTGCCAATCATGGCAATGATGATAAGATGTATGCAATCAAGATATATGAAAGATGCTCGTTCAAAACAGGAAACTGTTGGAAAAGGTGCCGAACTTGGCAATGCTTGAGAAAAACCCTGCTGAAAAAGGAAAGTGAAATGATCATAACCTGACTAAAAATTTCAAATCTGCAATTTGCTTCTTGAAAAATGAACATGTCATTGGTGGAAGTGTGTGGTGTTTGTTGTGGTGCTGAAGGCTTTTGCCGGTGTTCAGGATTTGTGACAGACCTGGGATTGGGTTGTGATTTTGGATGGAGGTCAGGGTTATGACGGGCCTGATGTTTTTGTGGAGGTAAGGCCAATGACGGGTTTGAGAGTGTGTGTGTGGTGGTAAGGGCTTATGTGTGCCTGTGGTGGGATGGTGGTGCTCGAGCTTTGGGTTTTAATTGGTGCTGACATGGCAATTGTTGGAACCAACAATTGCCCCCAGTATTTTTTCCTTAGGACAATCTGAGCTAGAGTTCATGGCAATCGATCGGGACGATCGATTGCCCCCAGTATTTTCTTTTATTAAACGTGCGAACGAGTCTCGTCCTCACAGGGTCACGGCTTATGTTTCGATGTGGTGCTTCCTAATCTACACTCAGCGTGTTTGATGCTTGTACTTGTTTTCTGCTCACGGTCACAACTTCTAGACCATTGAATTCGATATTTGATGGATTTACGCATTTAATCTGTTACTTTCACGTGATTAGACACACAACTATCAAGTCGGAAGTCTTTAAAGCTTATAACGTGGCCATGGGGTGTGATGAAGGACAACGGGACCATGGAGGGATATTTGAGGTATGTGGAGCTTAAGTGGGTGACCAAAGCTGCAACTTGTGTCTTCTCTCGGATTCATCTTCCTTGTCTTGAAGTCGTCTAGCCGCCTTGTGCTGACGTTGTTTTCGAGTCTTCTGGACTTGGACTTTTGAAGTTGTCCTTTACACCATTTCTCTTTTTGCCATTTAGATTTCTTCGAGGCACTTCGGGTTTGCCTTTTGTTTTATCCTTTCTTGACTTTGCCTTCAGGGTTCTTGTGTTTCCCGGCTTTGGGCTTCGAGAGCTATTTTGATGTGAGCTCTTTAGATCCTGTGTCACTCTGGGACCATTTGCGGATCACTTCGTCATGCTGATAGCGGCGTTGCTTCTTTGGATTAATGAGAATGTTATCTGAGAGTCAGGCTCCTCGCTTCCTTTGGTCACCGGGTCGAACATTCATCGTCGGCTAGGTTATTTTGTGGAGCTCATAATATCGAAAAAGGATATATGAAAGGCTCAGTGGGGGTGCCTAGGGTTTAATGACAGGGTTTACAAGCTTTTGGCTATGTGGTGCTGTACCTAGGTGCTTCGTCATTCCTGATAGTTGTGTATCCATTCTTTGTTACTTTTCGTAGATCTAAGAGTAAATTTACAAATTATCTCCTTCGGTCGAAGTTATGCCGTTCACCTCACCTTTGAATGTGGTCTCACCGGAGTCGTGTAAAAATGACACGCTCATTCACTCATGGTTTTTCCGCTCAAGACACTCTCGTGAATTTCACTTAGAGACTAGTTCACATGCTTAAACGAAAGATGAAAGATGACGTACCTAAACTCAGATTGCCCCCAGTATTGATTTGGGGTTAATGACAACAATTTAAAAGATATGGATTTGGATGTCTTTGGGGGTTGGATGTCTTGGGATGAGCTGTGGGGTTTGGTAAGACATGTTCAAAATTTCGGAAACAAAATACAAGTCTTTGCATGCCATTGTTGGGAAATAATTGTTTCATGAACCATTTTCTCAAAAGAAACTTGTGTGAAATAAAATCTTTTTTTGTTACCCTTTAGACTCGAAAAAGTCATCCATTTGTGAACATGAGGAAGAAAACGAAAAATCGATGCTTCTTATCGGTGGTTTGAAAACGATCATTCTTTGAAAACTTTGAGCGATGCATTTGAAAGATGAATGTTTTAGCAAGTTATGCAGTAGAATGTATGGGATCCCTAAACTTTCCCTTGAATTTGAACTCTGCTGAACCGTCTGATGTCGGCATGCTGAAGACTCGAGCTCTTGACTGCTAGGATGTCGTTAAGATGACCGTGACCGTCTTCTTCTTGGACTCTGTGTGGGCCTGAAGGCCCTTAATCTGGAGGTGATATGTACAGGCTGAAGGAAGCCATATGAACTATGAATGGGCCACTGGGCCGAGAGAGAAACTTTGAAGTCTAAGATTTGTTTGATGTTCCTGTTGGGCCTTGAGGCCAGAAACTACAATGAATGAAAAATTATCTTGAATTCGAATGAGTTGAAACCTAAACAAGTAGTTTTGAGTGGGCCTAAAAGGTATGACACCTAGATCTAGGACTTTGGGCCAGGGCCCGAACAAAAGGTTCACCTAGACTAGAATGGGCCTTAGGCCGAAATGGAAAAGCCTGATTGATAGATTTGTTTTTCATGGGCCTAGAACTAAATTGATAATTCAAATTAGGCTGAAAGAGAAATCACCAAAGTCTAAACTTTTGGGCCGAAGCCCAAATGACACACATATCAAACCAAACAGGGCCTCTGGGCCGTAAACAATAAAGCTGCCAATTCGGGTTGGGCTGAGTTGATGTAGGAGAGGTTCCTATCAATTTCTAGGCTGCGTAGTGGGCCAATCATAGAAGCAAACAAGGCCCACACAAGTTCAACATGTCCTCACTAGACGCTTTGATCAAACCGGGTATGGATCGATCCGGAGAGGTGCTTGGGGCATGGGCCCAGGTTACCACAAAGGAATAGGGCTTGCACACTATTCTCTTTGGGCTTCCCCACTTTTTCACATCACCTGAAGGTGTGCGTCTACGGTCGGGTCTTTGACTGACCAAACATTGGGCTTGGTAAGGACACTGCCAGGAAAACGCTTAGGGCTAAGGCCCAGGTATTAAGGGGATGTGGTTAGATGACATCCTCCTCTTTTCCCCCGCTTATTCACATCACCTAAAAGGTGTGAGTCCCTGACAGGGGACCCTAGATGGGTCCCGGGGTGGAACTGGTTTGTGTGGACCCTCGCTCTCATATGATGCAAGGGTGCAAAAATTTAGAGTGCGCACGAAAGTAAACAAACAAAGTAATAAAGCCATAAATAAACAATTTTTCGAGTTAAGCCCTCTTTCTTAAAATTAAACAAGTTAAAATTAAGAATTTGTCCCCAGCAGAGTCGCCAGTCTGTGAGCCTCGATTTTAAACCCTATCCTATGTGGATTAAGTTGATTGGGATCTAGTCGGGTTTTAGATCCACTTATAACCTAAGGTTAATAACTATGTCATATAACAATAATTATTAAATCCTATGCTAGCTCACTGGAACCTATTGCGAGTCGCCACCTAATTTTTACCTAGAGTAAATTAGGAAAGGTAGAGTTCGGGTTCGGGGGCTTGATATTCGACTTAGTTAGGGTTCAATTACTTTCATTACCCCTAGAAGTTGTTTTTCCTCTACTTAGTTTAATTACGGCTTATTACGAGTCGTTTTAAGCTAAGTGCGTGAGCTTCTGTTTTTTTTGTTTTTTTAGCATTTTTTGACTGAAAATAAAAGTGAAAGTTGAAATTACCTAAACTAGGGTTTCGGAGGCAGAATTAGGTCAAATTTTGTTTCCGTCCGTAGCCACGGACCTAATGTCCGTAACCACGGACCCTAGTTAATCTATGTGAAAATAAAAGTCGAATTAAACAGAAAACAAAAATTTGAAAAGTCCGGGGCCACGGACAGGATGTCCGTAGGCCCGGACATAGTTTAACAAAACCTAAATTTTTAAATCCCGCCGCCGTCCGTGGTCCCGGACCACAGGTCCGGGATCCCGGACCTCCCACGGACAGGGGTTTTATGGTGGTTCCCGAAGGTGTTTTCGGCTCAAAATTTATGCACGCGTAGCCTGAAAGGTGTACAATTCGTTAGTAATTGAAAGATTGCAGTTTGAAGTCAAATTATGTACGAAACTTGGCGAACAAGTAACAAGGCAGAAACAAAAGTAATTAGCAATACAGAAGCGTAAAAAGGTTAGTTTGAACCCAAAATTTGACGGAGAGTTAATAAGGTCATGGAGAGTTAGAAAAGTAGAATTGCAACCTGTTTTACCTTCGAATTTAGGAGGATTCTTCACGTCGGGAGTCTTCGGAGGCCTCGTTGATGGCGGATCCAGAAGAACTTCGAACCCAGCTTCTGACTCCTTGTTGTTCTTGATGTTCTTCACGTTTTGGTGCTGTTTTGGTGGGGGTTTGATGATGGATGATGTTGTGGGAGTTGAAAAATATGTTTTGGTGTTGATTTTGGTGAGATTTCGGTGTTTGATCGTGGCTCTGGGGTTCAAAACGTGGAGAGAGAGAGACGGCTACTTTCTTTGAGAGTCTAGGGTTCTTCAGGTTCTCATTTGATCATGGGATAAGGTTCCTTATATAGGCTTCCTTAAAGATAGAAAAATCCGGTAAAAACCGAGATTTACCGACGTTTTAGCTCAAGGGCTTCCAAAAGGAATTTGATTATGAAATTTTACACGCGGGTAAAGGATGATATTTCTGAATTTTCTAAAGTGGAATCAAATTTTTTGGATATTGGAATATTTTTAAATTCAATTTCTCGTCAGTTTCAGTCAGAAATTGCTAGAAAATTATTGGAAACTCGAACAATCGAAATTCCAACGCCATTATGCCCAAAATGTCATCCTCTATCATGGGTTAAAATTTCAAAGAATTTTGAACTGATTTGACCCTTATTTGGAGGAGAGAGAAAGCCTATAGGGGGCTTAGGAACCTTGAAAAATTACTAAAGTGCCCCTGGAGATGACTAAGCTGCCCCTGGTACTCTGAAATGTTCCGATCGAACTGGGAACCCTCGCTACTTGACCAAACTAGCCTATTAGTAGAGACTCTCTTCCGGGGGGGTTGAAATTTTGGGTATAACAATGAGCTCAAGCTCCTTCAATGGTGAATCTCCATGGCACCAAAATGAAGCTTTTGAAGATTTGAAAAGATAGGAGTGTAGAGCTTGGTCTAACTAGAAGAATGGTGGTCCTGAAATTGAATTTGGATCATGGAGCTAGAAGTTACAAGCATTCAAAGATGGAGATGGTATGGTTTGCTGTAGCAAAACCGATGGGGGCTTGGGAGAAGATGAAGGAATCGGTGATGATGGAAGAAAATAAGATAATGAGGTGAGAGAGTACTCTTGTTAAGATATTTATGTAATAAAGTAGAATAATACTTTTACTTTATGTCTTCCTCTCTTTAATTGAATTGTAAATGGTGGTGACTCATCATGTTGGAAACCGGCCCCCTATAGCCAAATGGGGTATTTTGGTCTTTGTTGACCAATTAAATCACTTATATTGACTTATGTTATAAACTAGCTTATTTTAGTTACTATTCACAAAACAAGGCACATAACTGTGAAAATTTTGATTTCCCATTGATTTAGACTTCTTAATGTGATACTAAGTAGTACACATATTAATTAAAGAGTAATGATGGACATTTAGCCACTCAAAACCCATTTACAAGATAATTTTTCAAAAATGTGCTTTAAGACTCCTTAAAGCACATTTTGTGTTTTAACTTGTTTTCAAGCTTGGTTTTCTTTGGTAATTGATTTAATATGTTAATTAACATGTAAATAAGGTATAGGTATGACCTTTAGGTCTTATACAAACTTATCCCAAGCTTAGAGCACATTTTTGCCCATATTGACTTTAAGGTATTTATTTGTGTTTTGTTTGGTTTAATTGTATACCAAGGTTTCCTAAGGACTTAATTAGCCTTATTAAATCATAATTGAATGTTATAAAGTCTTGGTAGGCTCTTTGGGTCCTAACCAAGTTCACTCCAAGCTTAGAGCATGTTTTTGCTCAAACTGTGTCTTAGTGCTTTATTGTGTTTTACTATGTTTTAAATTGTTCACTGATGTTCCTAAGGCACTTTTTAGCCTTAACATACCATATTTTAGTATTTAAACAATATATCAAGGTTTGGGGTATTTCAATCTACCCCCCTTAAAAGAACTTCGTCCTCGAAGTTCACACTTCCCACGCATCATTTGGATTAGAACACAGGGATTACTTGCAAATAAAACTTCCATAACCAAACATACTTTACATCACACCCTCGGACTTAACGGTCCGGGCAACATATTCACATCCATACATAACATGACATAACATACTTACATGATAACCTCGGACTCAACGGTCCGGGTATCTTAACAACATTGTACTTACATAAAAACCCTTAGACTCTCAGGTCTGGGTAACATAACAACATTTAGACACATAGGCCTAGGTAACATAACAACATTTAGACAAATAGGTCTAGGTAACATCACAACTTTTAGACACATAGGTCTAGGTAACATCACAACTTTCGGAACTCAACCACATTAGGACTCAAGGTCAAAATAATATTTATTACACATACCACACAACATGTCTTAGCATGTACATCAACCAAAAATACCTTTTTATATACATTGTGATCCCACAAAACCCGGTCGTGATGGACACCTTCTGTCCCCGTTCCTTCGGGAGGTCAAAACAATCACTTAAGTATAAGAAATTTCTTTATTTAAAGTATCTATCGAAGGTTTTGAAAATACCAATTGAAAATCCTTTTGAAAACACATACAACTCCAAGTCCAACTTATGCACTTTGCTTCTTTTCCTAGCATGGTTATTTGTGACCACTTTTTGTAACACCCCAACTAACAACAACCCACTTAACAACTAACTGCAGCGGAAAACATACTTCATCACATTACTTAACTCGTTAGTGTTACACACCGTTAACCACCCACGTGGCTAACAAGGCTATTACATATACATTGTATCGGTCTGATGGACTAGATTCCCGAGCGACTACATATTCTATCCCTTTCCATTTACAACAACAACATACATATACCTTCCAACTGTACCGAGTATTTACAAACTAATGCCGATAACAATTTCGGTCTTACTACACCTACAGTACATACACAATTTAAATGGCTACCCATGTACATCCACTACCCCGTTCTATTCTCGAACGGCTTCCAGCTCCTTGTACCTGAAATAGGAAAAAAAGAAAGGGTCGCCCCCCAGGGGCTCAGCACCTTTGCTGGTATGGTAATCCCGCAGCCCGCATGCTACCGGGCCACGCACAACTATTTGTCGTCTTAGCATGCGGTTGATTACATTTAAATCATGCATGTACACCATAAACACACAACACATTACAATCCACAACAATGGTCACAACAAATACAGACAACACATCTACACTTAATAAATCACTCTTTGTGTTCTTTGACCCCAGAGTGTTTCTCCACTAATGGAGCTATTTCCTCAATAGACGACACTTACCCACTAGTCGGGTTATCCATAAATGTCTCTTTTATAAACTGGGATTCATATCCATGATCCACATACTTCACATTTTAACAACATATAACATCACATCGCAATAAGAATTGCAGCACAACAATAATACATAACATAACGGGAACGGTTCCCTTTACGAACCGGCCCAAACATAGTTAATTCACTTGTAGAGCCTAGAGAATGTTGCCAAACTCATGATAAGTGATAAGTGTCTAAATGAGCATGTTTTATGGGTGTAATTCATATATTATATTAGCACTTTTCTTGCTCATTTCTCACTTATCGTATGTTTTTCCTCTAGTTTATGTTTTATTGTTTATCTCACAAATTTATTGGTTAAACATGAGGAAAACCAAGCTAGAAGCAAAGTAGACAAAGAGATGAAGGCATAGGCGCAAATGGATCTCAAAACGGAGCTGAAACAAGTATTTTTAGAAGCAAACCAATTTTCGTCCCGAACCACACTTGCGTCCGTGGTGTGTCCGCTCATCCAGGGCCGGACGTGAGAGCCGCGTCCGTGTGTTGTCCGCGGAAGAAAGGGCGGACAAGGAGAAGAAGAGACCGTGTCACGTCCGCCCCGCGTCCGTGGAGAAAGAGGCGGACAAGGGACAACACGTCCGACTAAAGATGGCCGGACAAGACACGGACAAGAGGAAGAGAACTCAGAGACGTCCGCCCATATTTGGCCGGACACAGAGGCGGACGCATGTAAATTCCCAGATCCGGATTTTAACGCGACAGAATTGGGTGCTGTTTATCTTCTTCTTTGCGGCGCCTACAGACAGCAATATCAGCCGCGACCGACACTCATGAAAATCCTCACGCGTTCTGCAACTTATCCATCTACTCCATCAACTAGCACCTCCCTTATCTTGTTCACCCACTAGCACGCGTGATCCAGCCTGTCTCTTCCTTCTCCTTCCTTCCTCTTCTTCTCCTTCTTCTATAAAACCCACGAGCCTTCTGCTCAAATAAATTACTCACTCCCTTCCTCAAAATCCAAAACCACGACAGACCACAATTCACCACAATCGTTCATCCAAAGTTCATTAACCTTACGCTGTTACTTTCCAGACAACCAACGAAGAAGGCGATCTGCACAAAACCAGTCCATATCCTGATCTGTGTCCGCGTACCATCGTTCTTCTTCGTTCTGTCTGACTATCTTATTTATTATGTTTGTTTTTACAATTATGTGTGATTAATAAAACCTAGTTCCCGGTTAGGAAGCAAGCTATTTTATATAACTGTGTTATGTAAGCTTTCCATTATAATTTATCCAAGCAGTATTTTGATTCTTGTCCTTAATGCGCTTTAATTCTCTTGTACAATTATTAAAGTGATATTTGTAGTTCTTTGTTAAAATGCAGTGCTGAGACAAGGTTCTAGACATAGGAAGTCAAATGGGTTAACGACTAGAAGCGATTTTTCTCGCCGTATAGGTTAATCTATCTCCAATAGGGATTATTAATAATGCGATTAATTTATTAATAACTTGAACAAGGAATTGCGCTTGTTGTTTGAATTAATCAGGGTTTATTAGACAGGGAACGGTCAATAAACTAATTAAGATTCTTGAGTTTATTGCTAAAGTGGGAAAGTTATATTAATATGATTAAATAAAATAGGTAAGCAGAGTAACCCGGGATGCTTCTTTAAAACACAAAAAGATTTATAATTTCTATTTCTTTCCTGTTTTGATTAGTTGTTTTTATTATTGTTTTATGAGTTAGCTGATAATCATATTCTCCCTAAAAAAGATGAAATCTGTTTAATAGAATTCTCAGTCAATTTACTACACTATCAGTTATCCACAGCGAGGTCCCCAAGAGTACGACAACCCACATATCCACTATTCAGTAAAACGATTAGGTACACTACCTAAGTGGTAGAAGTGGTAACACACTTTTACTCCAACAAGTTTTTGGCGCACTTCTCTATCGCTCGTCTTAAGTCTCTCTTAAATTGACACAATGCTTAAAAATGCTTAATCTCTCTGCTTATCTTGCGTTTTCCCAAATTCAATATCGTGGACCCTTTATATGTGGGTTGTTCTCTTTAAAAACAAATACTGTTATGAATTATGGGATAAATGGTACAAATTTAAAAAATTTTGATTACTTTTGAGGAGCATTATTTTTATGCGGTGTGACCAAATGATCTGAAATGGTTGGATTTTTATCGCTTAGGGGTTCCTTCTATCTTCTTTCTTAGGGATTGCTAAGGGGTGCTTCTCTGTCAAAAGAAAAAAAATAATAATAAACAAGGGACTTGCGAGACACCATTGGTAACCAACAAAGAGAGTTGAGTGTTCTTAAATACAAAAGCTTGATGCTTACATTTTACCTTCTCATCTCTTATACAAAAGTGAAACAAATGCAAAATTCTATTTTTCCTTTTGTTTTCTCCTCAATGCCCATTCTTGAGAGAAGTTGGCCGTGGTAAAAGTTCTCAAAGTCACCTTAACTAAGAAACATTGAAGTACTCCGGATCATACCCCGAAACTCTAATTTTTATTTTTTACCCTAAGCACACCTATGCCACCAGTAGGTAATGGATCACACTCCTCTAAAAAGTTTAAGATCATGTTTATCCTACCCTTCATAATAATATTTGTTAGTATTGAGCATTTCCTACTTACTTGGGTACATGGTTTTGCTTGAGGACTAGCAAAAGGTAAGTGTGGGGGTGTGATAAGTGTCTAAATGAGCATGTTTTATGGGTATAATTAATATATTATATTAGCACTTTTCTTGCTCATTTCTCACTTATCGTATGTTTTTCCTCTAGTTTATGTTTTATTGTTTATCTCACAAATTTATTAGTTAAACATGAGGAAAACCAAGCTAGAAGCAAAGTAGACAAAGAGATGAAGGCATAGGCGCAAACGGATCTCAAAACGGAGCTGAAACGAGTATTTTAGAAGCAAACCAATTTTTGTCCCGAACCACACTTGCGTCCGTGGTGTGTCCGCTCATCCAGGGCCGGACGTGAGGGCCGCGTCCGTGTGTTGTCCGTGGAAGAAAGGGCGGACAAGGAGAAGAAGAGACCGTGTCACGTCCGCCCCGCGTCCGTGGAGAAAGAGGCGGACAAGGGACAACACGTCCGCCTAAAGATGGCCGGACAAGACACGGACAAGAGGAAGAGAACTCAGAGACGTCTGCCCATATTTGGCCGGACACAGAGGCGGACGCATGTAAATTCCCAGATCCAGATTTTAACGCGACAGAATTGGGTGCTGTTTATCTTCTTCTTTGCGGCACCTACAGACAGCAATATCAGCCGCGTCCGACACTCCTGAAAATCCTCACGCGTTCTGCAACTTATCCATCTACACCATCAACTGGACCTCCCTTATCTTGTTCACCCACTAGCACGCGTGATCCAACCTGTCTCTTCCTTCTCCTTCCTTCCTCTTCTTCTCCTTCTTCTATAAAACCCACGAGCCTTCTGCTCAAATAAATTACTCACTCCCTTCCTCAAAATCCAAAAACCACGACAGACCACAGTTCACCACAATCGTTCATCCAAAGTTCATTAACCTTACGCTGTTACTTTCCAGACAACCAACGAAGAAGGCGATCTGCACAAAACCAGTCCATATCCTGATCTGTGTCCGCGTACCATCGTTCTTCTTCGTTCTGTCTGACTATCTTATTTATTATGTTTGTTTTTATAATTATGTGTTATTAATAAACCTAGCTTCCCAGGTTAGGAAGCAAGCCTATTTTATATAACTGTGTTATGTAAGCTTTCCATTATAATTTATCCAAGCAGTATTTTGATTCTTGGCCTTAATGCGCTTTAATTCTCTTGTACAATTATTAAAGTGATATTTGTAGTTCTTTGTTAAAATGCAGTGCTGAGACAAGGTTCTAGACATAGGAAGTCAAATGGGTTAACGACTAGAAGCGATTTTTCTCGCCGTATAGATTAATCTATCTCCAATAAGGATTATTAATAATGCGATTAATTTATTAATAACTTGAACAAGGAATTGCGCTTGTTGTTTAAATTAATCAGGGTTTATTAGACAGTGAATAGTCAATAAACTAATTAAGATTCTTGAGTTTATTGCTAAAGTGGGAAAGTTATATTAATATGATTAAATAAAATAGGTAAGCAGAGTAACCCGGGATGCTTCTTTAAAACACAAAAAGATTTATAATTTCTATTTATTTTCTGTTTTAATTAATTGTTTTATTATTGTCTTATGAGTTAGCTGATAATCATTTCCCTCAAAAAGATAAAATCTGTTTAATAGAATTCTCAGTCAATTTACTACACTATCAGTTATCCACAGCGAGGTCCCCAAGAGTACGACAACCCACATATCCACTATTCCGCAAAACGATTAGGTACACTGCCTAAGTGGTAGAAGTGGTAACACACTTTTACTCCAACAAGTTTTTGGCGCCGTTGCCGGGGACCTCCGGCACGGTTAATTGATCGTTTTTAATTTTATTGAGATTTCTGTTTAATTTTGTTTATATCTGTTTTATTTTATTTTGTTTTCACTTTATTTAATTTTATTTCATTTTACTTACTTTTTATTTTAGCAAGTTTATTTTTTCTCTGTTTTGTTTCATATTTGTTTTTCTATTTAGTTAAATTCTGTTTTTATGCTTGTTTTCTATTTTTAGTTCTATTCTACTTGGTATTTTTATTTTTGTTTTTTGTAGGATAGTTACTGATTATGGAGAGCGGCGACGATGAGGTGAAGAGATTGTTGATCAATTTGGAATGGACGCACATGCAAGAGGAGATGTCCTCATATCAAACGTTGGTCAAGGATTATCAACCACCTCAACAATCAAATCGAGAGCCGTATTGGTGGGAAGTCGACCAGGCTAATACAGAGTACAAAGAAGCACAGTTGGGATACTGCTACTTCAATCAGAATGAACAGCAATCTACACAAGGGCCAGACGAATTTCTCCCGAGTCAAACCAAACCGCTAGAAGAGATTCTGGTGGTGACTCCAAGGAGTGATGATCGATTCGAGCCGGATATTATTGAAGCTACAAGTTCTGATGAGGAGATAAAGAAACTAATCAGGACATTTTTCTCCGATGCCGAGTTGGAGCAAATGTCTGAGAGTTACAATTCTCCTCCATCTCCATCCCCAGCACAAGAGGAGCAATCAAAATTTAAAGATATTTTGTCTGAGATGGTCTGCGAGCTAGAAGAGGATTATCCTATTGAGCCTTATAAACCAGGAGAGGAAATTTACATCCTCGAATCTGAGGAAGGAACACCGCTACCATCAGTCTCTCATCAACTCTCACCCTGCCTCCATAAGCCTCAACAACAAGAGGTGGATGTTTACATCCTCCAATTTGAGGAAGAAAAGTCATCACCACCTGGTCTCCTGTTAGAACTACGTTACCGGCAGTACCTCCTCAAACACCAGGTTTTGTGGAGTATACATTTTCCTATTTTATTTGCCGAGTTAACGTTCTGTTTTGATCCAGGTGGTTTGCTCTTAATTACTGCTAACTTCGTTTTCCTGGCGAAGCTGTTGTCTACTTTTATTTTTGATCCAGGATAACGAAGCGGGAGTCTAGCCAAAGACTATAAATACGGGCAGCTTACTGGGAGGCAACCCAGTGGTTAAATATTATTTCCCTACTATTTTTGTTTTATGTTTTGTCTTTCATATTATTCCTATATATGTTTTTATAAATAAAAAAAAGGGAGAGGAAAGAGAACGAGGAGATTTAACTTGATTTCTTCTGGCTGTTTAGGATATTTATTACAGGAACATCTTGCACATTCTACAGCTGAACTCAAGTGTGGAGGAGCTCTGCCTAAACACTCTATGAACTCTGGGGAGTACATTCTCTTTACTTTGCACTTCAAATTTTTATATACCCCCTTCTGCTTTGAATTGTGTGAGATAGTAGATTGCATGACCTCGTTAATTTAATTCTTCCCATGCAATGAGGACATTGCTCCAGTCTAAGTGTGGGGGAGGACTCACTTCTCTATCGCTCGTCTTAAGTCTCTCTTAAATTGACACAATGCTTAAAAATGCTTAATCTCTCTGCTTATCTTGCGTTTTCCCAAATTCAATATCGTGGACCCTTTATATGTGGGTTGTTCTCTTTAAAAACAAATACTGTTATGAATTATGGGATAAATGGTACAAATTTTAAAAAAATTGATTACTTTTGAGGAGCATTATTTTTATGCGGTGTGACCAAATGATCTGAAATGGTTGGATTTTTATCGCTTAGGGATTCCTTCTGTCTTCTTTCTTAGAGATTGCTAAGGGGTGCTTCTCTGCCAAAAGAAAAAAAAATAATAATAAACAAGGGACTTGCGAGACACCATTGGTAACCAACAAAGAGAGTTGAGTGTTCCTAAATACAAAAGCTTGATGCTTACATTTTACCTTCTCCTCTCTTATGCAAAAGTGAAACAAATGCAAAATTCTATTTTTCCTTTTGTTTTCTCCTCAATGCCCATTCTTGAGAGAAGTTGGCCGTGGTAAAAGTTCTCAAAGTCACCTTAACTGAGAAACATTGAAGTACTCCGGATCATACCCCGAAACTCTAATTTTTATTTTTTACCCTAAGCACACCTATGCCACCAGTAGGTAATGGATCAAACTCCTCTAAAAAGTTTAAGATCATGTTTATCCTACCCTTCATAATAATATTTGTTAGTATTGAGCATTTCCTACTTACTTGGGTACATGGTTTTGCTTGAGGACAAGCAAAAGGTAAGTGTGGGTGAAATACCCCAAATCTAATTAACATTATAAAACCATTATTTAATGGAAGATGATCCAAATATAAATCATTTCACGTACGCATGAGAACGTTACGTAAAAATAGTCGTTTCTCCATAAACGCTAAAACGCCTTAGAAACATATGGTCAAGCATGACCTTGTATGACCTTCTAAAACTCAAACCAAATGGTCCTACACTCATTATAGGAATATATAAACATATTCCCTAAGCTATATTTAGTCAAAAACGCAAAACGCTCGGGAGTGCGCACGCGCGCCCCTTAAAGCACGAAAAAACCCGGAGGAGTGCCAAGGTGGCACGAACTCCTATAAAATTAATTATTAGAGTTCCTAACATCATTATTAAACATCCTAAAGAGAACCCACGAAGTGGTTTCTCAAAATTCAACAAAAACCTCAGGAGGATTTCTTAACGATCCTTTTTGCCCGGGAGTGTCCCGATGGCCCGAAATGTTATGTCATGGGTCGATGTAACCCCATATAACTCAATGTAACATATTAATATATCATTATTTACTATATTTATAAACACTTGTAACTCAAAAAGACAAGTTATTTCCCAAAATTTCCTTAGAGCACAAAAACGCACCTTCGGGTGTCACTAAAACGCGTTTTACGCAATTACCTTGTAGTTTTTGACATGCCACGAATTATGAATCTTAAATAGGGTTAAATTGACTCTCTAAATCAAATAAAGGCAGTGTCAAACAAGGTGCTCTATAGGGGCCGATTTTCAGTCCAAAAACTAGTATAAAACTTACATTAAAAACTTATAAAAGGCATAAGACAGATGACTCACCTTCCCATGTGCTATAATACTTAATGAAAAAGGAATGTAGGTCTCATTTGACCTCCATGATGTCGAAATCCTGCCAGAAAACAAGCCATGTTAGCTTGACAAAAGTAAAGATAATTAAAGCCAAAAAGTAGATCTAGCTTTTACCTTTTGATTTGTTAATTGCGTGTGACCACCCCATGCTTGTCTAAGGCTCCAAGCTGCCGATTGAGAGGCTCCAAGCAGACCTAAAAACCGGCCACCTACAAGGGAAGAAGAGGACAAGCTTTAACATTGAAAAATCAAAGAATAAGAACCTTACCTAACTTACCTTGTCATTTAGCATCCATAATTGTTCCCACCTTGCCTTGTCTTGTATCATGGCCGATTATGAGCATAGAACATGGGCATTTATTGAGCCAATAACCTATGGAATAAAAAAATGGAAAGGTTAGTCAAATTAACATTAGAATAAACAAAACAAAAATCCTTACCAAGCTTGCCTTAAGCCTACGGTTGCAATTCCCATCTCATTTCCTTCTTGCAACCGGCTGGTAAGTGTCTCTCTTCTTCCTTTGAAGCTCTTAAGTCCATTAATGGAGTTTTAACTTCTATCTTCCTCTTTAAGGTAATTTCCTAGCATTTCTTGTCAAGCCTTGAAGCATAACTCTTCCTAGCATATCAACAAGCATTCGGCATCAACATATGCTCCAAGGAGGTTGTCTAAATCAACATTAATCCAAGGAGCATCTCAAGGTTATCTTAAGGTAGTTTTAATGCTTGAAAATCCTTAAAGCACATTTCTATGTGTAACCGAATTCTACTTCTTCTAAGGTTCTTTTCTTCTTCATTTTCATGAAGGAAAGCTTGTTCTTCATCCACCTTAAGTGAGCCGAATTTATAAGGAGAAAAGCTTAAGGTAAATCCTTGAAAAACTACTTACAAATCTACTTAAGATCTTTGTTAAAGATCTAACTCCTAAACACCTTCACCTCTTGCATAAAACCGTAGTGGAGCATCAAAAATTCCTTGGAGGAAGCTTGGAGATTCAAGAAGAGTTCAAGCACTGAACCACCTTTATTAAGAAGTAAGTTTACTAAGCTAATCTTTATGCTTTAAGCTTGGTTAAGCTTCTAAAAATTATACAAAAATTATGTACATCTCCTAGGGTATCTAAAACCCAAACTATATGGTATGATATACCAAAAATATAATCTATAACATATATGGAAAATATTTACCTTAAGACACATTTTTGTGTCACAAAATTTAGCTAAGTTAAATACAAGTGCAAGCCGAATTGTAAAGGGAAAACATACTTTATTTTGAGCTAAAAATCAATATAAGACATTACAATAATTTTTACATGAGTTATATGACCCATATGAATTTATGTATAATTATTTTGACATATAAATCCACTTTTATATACTATATGGTAACTATTTAATTATGGCCGAATGGTCTAAGTGATAAATAGGTTTTAATGAGCTACTTATGTATATAAATTTATATTATAAAGTTTGGAGAGTTAAAAATATTTATTTAGTGCTTAAATGGCTAATTAATTAAGTTATGTGGCTAAAATGTAATTTTTACAAAGTTTGGTGCATATACCATAAAAACCAAGAGTTAAGGGTGTCCTTGGGATGAATATGATATAATATAAGGTTAGGAATTAAGTTTACGAATTTTAGATAATTTAAACAAGTGTTAAAATAACATTTTATAAAGTTTTGGGCTAATATGTAATTTATAAAACTTATTATGAAAGTTTGGAGTTGAATATGGGCGAATTCATAATTAAGAGAATTATTAGGTTCACCTTCGAAATTTTTAGGAATTAAATATTTAAACTATAGTTTATAAATTATTAAGTAACTATTATAAAGTTTTGGGGTGAAAATGTAATTAATGGAAAGTATATGACAAAGCCAAATTACTTTGGGTTAGATTTGTAATTTAAGAGTTTATATATATATATTCGGCAATTATGGAGAATTAAAATTAAAACTATAGTTTATAAGGCATTATGTAAAGATTATATGATTTTGTGGTTAAATTGTAATTATAGAAAATATATAAATATAGGCCGAGAATTTGAGGGGCTATGTTGTAATTTTTGAAAGTTATAATTTTCAAAAGCTATATACCAAAATATTAGTGGTGGCTTTGTAATATAATTAAATAAGGGATTAAAACTATATAATATAATGAGATTAGAATTTAAACATAAAGTTTATGAATTAATGTGGTTGTTTTGTAAATAACCGAAATATAAAGATAAAAATTTAGATTTAAATAAATATAGGTCCTATATGGATATTTGGAGGAATTAGAAGAAAGAATTTTGATTAAAGGAATTATGGAATTAAAACTATGGCTTATATAGTTATAAGGAATTTGAAGGTAACCAACAAATATTATTTGTGGTTAAAAGGAGAATAATAAAACTATAAGAATATTATGTCCATGTATGGCATATAAATATAGTTGAGAAATTATAAAGTTACTATGTCATCTAGACAAAAAGGAAATAAACCTCACATGAAATAACAACTAAGCAATTGTTGAACAATCCAATAAAGTTATTATACAAGGGTAATATAAATTAACCCTCTCAGTTAATCCTATTCTAGGACTATACTTGACCAGACGTTGACCAGGGTATAATCAACTGCAATCTACGGTGAACGGTATGGGATTCTTGCAACCTGTTTTCTACCGGATTACACCGGCTTGTGTGCTATCTGTTGTTTGAATTAACGACCAAGATAATTAATGTAAAATGTTGTTTTACTCTTGTGCACGGTTGTGTTGTTTTACATGCGTGAATGATGCTAACTACGACGTGTATGTCCCACGCATACAACACTACAATACCAGTGGATTAAATACCTGCGCTTTATTGTACCGAGGACTTGTACACAAGTCTCTCACTAACTTCACTTTATAACAAACGTCGTTATCCTAAACGTGATAATCGACAAAACACATTGTGTTCTTGTTTAACGTCCTTGTATGACACCTAACAATTCTATACTACGAGAACGAGGAGCCCAGTTGGATCTGGCCATGCATGCTACAGGAGTTGTACCTGTCTCAGGTCATCTCCTATACAATTTACGTCGCGATGGAACAGTACAAGTGGGGAGGAAGACTTTATTCCTCTCGAGGGTTCGACTCCCAACAGTTCAAGTGGGGAGGAAGACTTCATTCCTCTCGAGGGTTCAATTCCCAACAGTACAAGTGGGGAGGAAGACTTTATTCCTCTCGAGGGTTCGATTCCCACCATTCTAAAGTACAGGAGTTAACTACGTTATCTTCTGAGGGACTAATTACCGAACCTTTCTCTTTAACGAGGTCACTATACCTCCACTATATTGACATACTCATAAATACCTGTCAGTCCCACTGTGTGGACCCGACTATTATCAAATGATTACAGTTCACCTAACTTGACCTTCTGAAGTCTTGTTTTATGTGACATGGTTATCCTTGTATGGACACTTGTTATTATCATACTATATGCTTATAGCTTTACAAAATGAACTGTGTATTCAACAAGTAGTTGGTGTGGCCCGGTAGCCGATGGGCTGCACGTTTTCCATACCAGCATTGTTTGCTGAGCCCTTTGGGGCACCCCCATTTTTCAGGTACCTGAAGTTGAGAAGATTACCACACCGAGTGTGGGTGGGGTAGATTCAAGCTATGAGAGTCTTCTACTGTTATTTGTTTTATTAATTATGTACCTTGAGTTTGATTCCTAGTATCTCGGATTGTATTCGTATTCGGACCGTAACTTTTGGAGATTTGTTTTTTGGAGTTAGCCTTGTTGGTCACAAGGGTGGCCAACGGCATTGTAATACAACCCGGTTATTGTATTTTATTCCGCTGCAGTTTATGTTTTATTGGGAGTGATCATCGCACAGGTTATTGGATTTCGGGTTGGGGTGTTACAGTGGGGGTGTGATAAGTGTCTAAATGAGCATGTTTTATGGGTGTAATTCATATATTATATTAGCACTTTTCTTGCTCATTTCTCACTTATCGTATGTTTTTCCTCTAGTTTATGTTTTATTGTTTATCTCACAAATTTATTGGTTAAACATGAGGAAACCCAAGCTAGAAGCAAAGTAGACAAAGAGATGAAGGCATAGGCGCAAACGGATCTCAAAACGGAGCTGAAACGAGTATTTTAGAAGCAAACCAATTTTCGTCCCGAACCACACTTGCGTCCGTGGTCTGTCCGCTCATCCAGGGCCGGACGTGAGAGCCGCGTCCGTGTGTTGTCCGCGGAAGAAAGGGCGGACAAGGAGAAGAAGAGACCGTGTCACGTCCGCCCCGCGTCCGTGGAGAAAGGCGGACAAGGGACACACGTCCGCCTAAAGATGGCCGGACAAGACATGGACAAGAGGAAGAGAACTCAGAGACGTCCGCCCATATTTGGCCGGACACAGAGGCGGACGCATGTAAATTCCCAGATCCGGATTTTAACGCGACAAAATTGGGTGTTGTTTATCTTCTTCTTTGCGGCACCTACAGACAGCAATATCAGCCGCGGCCGACACTCCTGAAAATCCTCACGCGTTCTGCAACTTATCCATCTACTCCATCAACTGGCACCTCCCTTATCTTGTTCACCCACTAGCACGTGTGATCCAGCCTGTCTCTTCCTTCTCCTTCCTTCCTCTTCTTCTCCTTCTTCTATAAAACCCACGAGCCTTCTGCTCAAATAAATTACTCACTCCCTTCCTAAAAATCCAAAAACCACGACAGACCACAGTTCACCACAATCGTTCATCCAAAGTTCATTAACCTTACGCTGTTACTTTCCAGACAACCAACGAAGAAGGCGATCTGCACAAAACCAGTCCATATCCTGATCTGTGTCCGTGTACCATCATTCTTCTTCGTTCTGTCTGACTATCTTATTTATTATGTTTGTTTTTATAATTATGTGTGATTAATAAACCTAGCTTCCCAGGTTAGGAAGTGTAACACCCCTACCGCTAATCCTGTGCTTACCGTCCGATCATCCCTTAGTTCTATCAGTTCGCAGCGGAATACTACTACTTACTACGGCGGGTGGTACAACGCCGCTAACCGCCCATACGGCTAGCTAGGCTTACCTTACTTACAGTAACGGTCTGATGATCAAAGTATACCGAGCTACTAAAACTTTGCCTACTGAATACAAAAGATAACCTTCTTACATTCCTGGATCACCGAGTATTTAAAATATTTTCAACTACATTCCCCTTCCAATCTACCAAAAATAATGAGTTTCTACCGGCTACTCATCTATCCCAATTCACCATTCTTCCTTTACCCAAAAAGGTGTACCCCATGGTACACCGGCTAATCAAAAAGCTACAGCCTTGTACTACTTAGTACACCAATCATCATTCATTGTTTACAATCCAAAAAGAAATCAAAGAAACAAGCTACATCATCTTCCTCATCTTCAACCTTCGCGAGTACCTGCGTGTAGTAAAAACATCGCCCCAAGGGGCTCAACAAAAGCTACGTATAAACTCCGCATATACCGCGTGCTAGCTAGGGCATGCCGACTATTTGACGTCCACTAAACATGCGGTTCATTAATTTCATACATACATGCTTTACATACAACATACATGCATATACAATACATTATTCAATTCAAGGCAACCATACAAATAGTGCACCCAATGCTTACCTTTGCAGTGTTAGCCAAGTTACGCATCCGGGTTAATCGGAATGCTTGTTACTCTTTTACTCATTATATATTGCTTACTCTTACTATGCTTACTTACTTTCGTTTACTTACTTACTCATTCTTACTTACTTACTTTTACTCACGTTAAGTCGGTATGACCTCCGGCCCTGGGGACTACTCCGTCCCACCTCCGAGATTTACTTGACTCACCAATCCGGGATGCTACCCACTTAAGGGATTTGGGCCGCGGACCAGTTTAAGAGTCAGGAATCGGATCCAACCTCTTGTGTCTCCTCATCCTCACGCGTGGCCGAAGCTATATCGGACTTCTACTCATTCCAATTTAATTACCAATTTAAGTTAGATTGGTTAGCTTGTTAGGAATCAGTTAGAAGTCCAATCACAAACATGTTCGGTCACAGTACAGTATATCATTCATACATACATTCATATTCATCCATACATTTCATGAATTATACAAACTGAGATTTAAAGAAAATAACACAACATACCACACTACATATTCACAAATAAGCATGATAACTCCGATTCGTGCATTTATCTTATTTGGTGATCAATTAGCACACAACACACAAATCAGAGTAACCAAGATAGCATACGGGGCATGAGGAATTCATACCGTTCACCGTTGTACGTGTTTCCGAACGTCCTCCAGTGTCACAAATCAAATCCTATGATACATACAATCGAATGATTAATCTAACTATCATTAACTTAATTCGATTACTCTTACGTTTCCTAGCTCATACTTACTAAGTCTTTACATTCCTATACTTACATTTCATTTTCTTACTTCTAGTTACTTAACAATGGTTTACTTACATGTACATGTACATATGTATAGGTGGGTATACATATATACATATACATATATATACTAGTTAAAAGCTTACAGTTTTTTTTTTGTAAGTTATGGGTCGTCCGACCCAGCGTCCGACCCAAGCCCTGGGTCGGACCATTCCAGTAGATTCCCATTCTCTGAAATTCTTCCCGTCCAACCTAGCACTATTTCCGTCCGACCCATACCCTCTGGGTCGGACCGTTCCAGAAGGTTTCAGTCCCGTGTCCAAGCTCCGTCCGACCCACTGTCCGACCCAGACTCTGGGTCGGACGAAGTCAGAAACTTCGACCACTATTTTTTTTGCCTGTCCGACCCACGTCCGATCCACGGTCCTGGATCGGACCATTCCAGAAAGGTTGATTATCGTTTCTTAAGCCCTGTCCGACCCTCCGTCCGATCCAGACTCTGGGTCGGACGGTAGCAGAACCTTGCTACAGACCTTATTTTCTTTCCCCAATTTCACCCATTGCTTCCCCAATCTTCCTACATTCATCCTAACATGTTTTAGTACTATTTACACACTCTAAATCTTGCTAATTCATCTCTTAATTCATTACAAAATCCTATACTAATTTATATACACAATTCTCTAAGTTTCCATTCAACACTTTCATTGTTTTCCTCCTTAATGTATTTTGCTACAGATTTTTGCTCTATCACTCTCCATCAATGGCTCCCTCTTCTAATGTCATTTCTAGCACCTCTAATGCCTTACAACTACATTAACTATCTCTCCTAATACACCCTCTATCTTTCTCTATTAAAATTTGTTACAACCTATGCCATTCACCTAGTTCTAATCTCTTAAGTCCACTAGTTTCTAAGTAAATTTTGCCATAGTCTCCCCTATAATTTTACACTCTCACCACATTGTTTTACTCACATAAATGATCCACACCACCTGTTTATAATCAATATCAATATACCCATCTCTCATACACAAAGTGCCATACTAACCACATTAAATTCCTGCACTCAAACATTAATTCCCATCCATGTTTCAACAAGTTTTAAATGTCTTTTAAAGGTTCAAAATACTTATATTCTCCTACACATTACACTACTACTACACTCCCATTTACAATACATATTTTCATTCCCAAAAATCTGTTACATCATACATATATAGAAGGCTACACAAATCAGTTTAATTACCTTGTTTCTCCTTCTAGTTTTCTTTCTTCCTCTTGCTTCTTCCTTCTCTCTCTACTGGTTATAGTACTTCACCCAATCTATCATTATAACCCATACATACACACCATTTCAATACTAAAACTAACCCTAAACATTATTTAAGCTTTAATGTAGGTTTTAGGGTTTAGAATTTTCATTACCTTGCAAGGGCACAAGTGCTGTTTGGGATAGCTCAAGAACAAGACTTCTCACTCTTCAACAAAGCCAAAATCGGCTAGGATACAAAGGAGCAAGCAAGAGTTTAGTTTAAATTTCGTTTTGCCCACAAGGCTAGAAAAAGATAGAGTTTCAAGAAGGTTTTTACCTCAAAAGAACAAGGAGAAGGAGGTGGTGCTAATGGTAGTCTTGAAGCTCCAAATGGGGCATACCCATAAAAACGAAAGTTCTCCTTTTTGATTTTTGGAAAGATAGAAGTGTAGCTCTTGATGAGAGGATTCCAATGGTGTAGTTTTTATAATTTTTGGAGAAGGTTTGATGGAGTAACAAGAGGAGAG
Source organism: Limonium bicolor (assembly GCA_023374045.1). Taxonomy (NCBI): domain Eukaryota; kingdom Viridiplantae; phylum Streptophyta; class Magnoliopsida; order Caryophyllales; family Plumbaginaceae; genus Limonium; species Limonium bicolor. Next base: position 41,151,258 of record CM041782.1, on the reverse strand, counting down.
AAGAGAGGTTTTGTGTAGGTTCTCTTATTTCACCATGGAAATCGCATGGGAAGAAGAAAGGAAGAAAAGAGAGAGTGAGGGAGAGGGGTATTACGTGAGTGAAGAGAATGAAATGGGAGAGAGAGAATAAAGGTGAGTGTGGGGTTGTTTATTATTTTGTTGTTTTGTAAATAAGGGAGTGAGTGTGTGAGAGAGTGTGAGAGAGGGGGAGTCCCAATCGGACACACACAGCACACACCTACCACTTTTACTTTTTATTTTCAAAGTGGACACATAAGTTTTGGTTATTTATGTTTCTACCCCACAACTTCCCGTTTTTGACAGATTTGACTGGTTTCTCGTTTTATTGATTTTATTGGTTCTAAAGCTTCACTAATATTTATTAATGACTATTTAGTTGACCAAGATTGTTACGAGTCTATTTGACCCGCTTAAAGGCACATTTTCCCGGTTACCTCGAAAAACGTGCTTTAAGGTTTGGTAATGTTTTTAAACCGTTTTAAGGGTCCGTTTTCTTCGGGATTTGTTCCCTTATGATTATTTATGCATAATTAAGCTTCTAAATTACTTATTAGCCTAATTAATCACTATTTTTAATTACGGGGTATTTCAATCTACCCCCCTTAAGAAACTTTGCCCTCAAAGTTGCTCAAGGTTAATAGTTTAATTAGTTCTACTCATTAGGCAACCAATTGCCATAATGCATCTTACTACCACCTATGATGTGTTTACTTCATTCCACATTGCAAGCATACACTCTTCAAGCATCATACTCAATTCGCATGCACAATCCAACATTTCCAATTCATACCATTCCACAATACACAATACACCATTACAATTCACAATACATATTACACATCCATCACACATCGTACAAGCACATCCATACACTCTCATTACACATACATACACATACCCAATTCGCTTGCACTACATGTGCCATACAAAAGTCTATTACAATACCTACACACTATGCGATGCTTACCCCGAAGCAATGCAAAAGCAAAAAGGCTCTACCCCCCTTAAAAGGGGTACGCCCCGTACCCGTATTACTAAGTACTAGACTCTCTAGTCTATGAACAACTGTGGGTACTTAGCCTTCATGGCATCTTCCAACTCCCATGTCGTTTCTTCGACATCATGGTTTGACCATAGGACCTTCACCATCCGTATAGACTTATGGCGAGTGTCTCTGGTCTTCCTATCAAGGATTCTCACTAGGGTTTCAACATATCTCATTGTCGGCTCAATGGATAATCTCTCGGGCTCTAAGACGTGAGAAGGATCAGCGATATACTTCTTGAGTTGTGACACATGAAATACATCATGGACACGCCCCAAGTCCTCAGGTAATGCTAACCTGTAGGCTACGGATCCAACTCTTTCGGTAATGGTGTACGGCCCTACAAATTTTGGGCTTAGCTTGCCCTTCTGACCAAAACGGAATACGCCCTTCATAGGTGAAACGCGCAAGAACACTTGGTCGCCCACGGCGAACTCAAGGTCGCGTTGTCTCACATCCGCATAGGATTTCTGTCTATCTTGGGCTGCCTTCATATTGGCTCGGATTTGTTGCACTTCCGCTTAGACTTGTTCTAGGTACTCCGGTCCTATGATGACCGCTTCGCTTGACTCATCCCAACACAAGGGTGTACGGCAGGGTCTACCGTATAGAGCTTGGAAAGGCGACATCTTAATCGAGGCATGATAGCTATTATTGTAAGAAAATTCGATAAGATGAAGCTTATCTAACCAACTCCCCTGAAAGTCCAAGGCACATGCCCGAAGCATGTCCTCTAGTGTCTGGATGGTCCTTTCTATCTGACCGTCGGTCTGAGGATGGAAGGCGGTTCTCAACTTCAATTCTGTACCCAACGCTTCCCTTGTAGCTCTCCAGTATCTCGAAAGAAATCTGGTGTCGCGGTCAGATACTATTGTTTTCGGGACTCCGCGATGTCTGATAATCTCCTTGTCGAATAGCTCAGCTAGCTTTACTACCTTCTAGGTGTCCTTCATCGGTATGAATCTGGCAACCTTGGTAAGGCGATCGACTACAACCCAGATCATGTTGAGTCCTCCCCTAGCAGGTGGGAGTCCAACAACAAAATCCATGGAGATATCATGAAATTTCCACTCCGGAACTGGCATCGATTGTACCATTCCACCCGGTCTACGATGTTCAAACTTTACTTTCTGGCATGTTAAGCATCTCAATACAAATTCTGTTACATCTGATTTCATTCCAAACCACCAGAAGTACCTCTTCATGTCTTGTACATCTTGGAGGCGCCTAAGATGGACTGACAATGTGGAACTGTGTGACTCTCGCAGGATGCGATCCCTTAGCTCAGCATTGCTTCGGGGGACGCATAGCCTGCCATTCAACCGAATCAACCCATCTTCATGTAGCTTGAAGTCATACTTTTTCTTCTCAAATGTACCATTTTTGATCTTTTGTCTGATTTTGGTTAGGTAAGGGTCGCTCAACTGAGCGTCTCGCACCTCGTCAACCAAGCTAGAAGAAGCGAGTAGCGAATGGAGCGAGTGTGCTCGATGGCTTAGGGCGTCGGCTACAATGTTTGCCTTTCCTTCCTTATACTGTAGGTCGATGTCGTAGTCAGAGAGAAACTCCATCCACCTTCTCTGTCTCAGATTCAGTTCTTTCTGAGTGAATACATACTGTAAGCTCTTGTGGTCGGAGTAGATGGTGATGCTTACCCCATAGAGATAGTGTCGCCATATCTTCAAGGCGAAGACAATGGCTCCTAACTCTAAGTCGTGAGTCGGGTAATTCTCCTCATGCTTTTTCAGCTGGCGGGAGGCATAAGCTACAACCTTGCCATGCTGCATGAGTACGCATCCCATACCTTTGCCTGATGCATCACAATATACCTCAAATCCCTCTGTGCCCTCTGGGAGAGTAAGGATGGGCGTGGAGGTCAATGAGTCTTTTAGTTTCTGAAATGATAACTCGCACTCGTCTGTCCATACAAACGGTGCATCTTTCTTCATCAGTGTAGTCATGGGCTTAGCGACTTTCGAGAAGTCCTTTACAAATCTCCAGTAGTAACCGGCTAGACCAAGAAAGCTCCTAATGTCGGTAACAGTCTTGGGTCTAGGCCATGATCGTACAACTTCTATCTTAGAAGGGTCAACTAAGATACCTGCGCTCGAGATGACATGACCAAGGAATGATACCTGATCTAGCCAGAATTCGCATTTAGAGAACTTCGCATACAGCTGGTTCTCGCGCAGTGTCTCAAGCACTTTCCTGAAATGAGTTTCATGTTCCTCTGCTGATTTGGAGTATACAAGTATGTCGTCGATGAAGACAACCACTGAAGTGTCCAACTGCTCACTGAATAGACGATTCATGAGGTCCATGAATTTAGCTGGTGCATTTGACAAACCGAATGGCATCACTGTGAATTCGTAGTGGCCATATCTGGTACGGAATGCCGTTTTCTCGATGTCTTGTTCCTTAATTGCAATTTGATGATACCCAGAACGGAGGTCAATCTTGGAGAAGACTGATGCTCCTTTCAGCTGATCAAATAGGTCGTCGATGCGTGACAATGGGTATTTATTTTTGACTGTGACCGCATTCAGCTCGCGGTAGTCAATGCAAAGTCGGAGGCTACCGTCCTTCTTCTTCACAAAGAGGACCGGTGCTCCCCAGGGTGATACGCTCGGGCGTATAAATCCTTTATCTAGTAGGTCTCGTAACTGCTCCTTGAGCTCTGTCATTTCAGCAGGTGCCATGCGGTACGGTGCCCTAGCAATGGGACCGGTATCTGGCAAAAGGTCAATTTCAAATTCCACTGCTCTCGGTGGTGGCATGCCGGGTAGCTCCCTAGGGAATACATCAGGGAATTTGGATACAATCGGTACATCTTCACTGAACTCTGGATCTCTCTCCAGGTCTTGTACATAACATAGATATACTTTGTGGCCCTTTCTGAGCTCCCGGTACATAGCCATAGCAGATATGAGTGTGGTCGAAGGCTCTCTCAATCTCTGGCGGTAAGATACTGTAACCCCAGAAGGACTCTTGAGCAGCAACCGATGCTCGGCGCTGAGGATTCAACCCTTGTGACGCTCCAACCAATTCATTCCGATTATCAAGTCGAATCCCAATCCATTGAATTCGATGAAGGAAATGGGAAATGTTTCATTTTTGATTTCGATGGTGGCTGATTGATAATATTTGGTGCACTTTACTCGCTCCCTTGACGGGAGAGTAACCACAAAATTCGGTACCTCATCCGCATCTAGCTTCAACCTCTTCACAAAGGATGGTGATACGAAGGTGTGAGAGGCGCCGGAGTCGAATAACACATTGGCATCAATGTCGTTCACTGGGAAGGTTCCCGTTAGAATGGTGCCGCTTCTGCCGGCTTGCGCTTCGGTGAGGATGCTCAGGATACCTTCCGTTCCGAGTCCACAACCTATTGGATTCACAATTGGATAAGTATTGATGGTGGACACAAGTGGAATTAAATAAACACTGCTCTTTATTGATAAACCAACCATCATACATACCGTGTCTCTAATACACGTTACTAATAGATTACATGATACTATGAATTTAATACTTTCTAAAGGTGAGGTTCAGGCGTCCTGGTTTCATGTGTGTGGCATTGATTATTGCCGGTGGTGCCGTATTAAATTTGATCTTGTTGATCCCGTGATACAGCATCCTAGAGTTTCCACCCATGATTAGGACATCTTTTGATCTCAATACCAATTTCTGTGCGAGGTCCACACGCTTCTGCTCGCTATACATAAATACGGCGTCATCACCAATGGACCAAGACACTACGGGCACTCCTTGTTCAAGAGATTCCGCTGTCTTGTCCTTGTCTTGGTGTAACCCAAGTCGTCCTTCTTTCTCATAGAAGTTGACGATACAGAGGTCCGCTTCAAGTGCGGGGATCGGTTCATGTTCACATTGTTGTGCAAGTTCTACTGCTTATGTGACTAGTGTCTGAAACTCTGGAGGTATTGTCGGTGGCGTTGCTCCATCTTGTGTTCGTGTCTCCTGGAATGTCTTGGTATAAGGATTCCAATCCTTTCCCAAGCACATCATCTTCAGTTTCATCTTCGCTCCACCGGGGAATTCGGGTGTATAAAATCCACCTTGACCCGTTCCTAGTTCGTTGCATCGTCGGACGATTGAGATTTGCGCTTCGGGTGTCAGGTATCCCCTTAATAAGATCATACCTGGTCGGATGACCTGACACTGTTCGTTGGTGTAGTAGTGGTTGGTGATGTCGATCTCTTCTTGATTCAGGTTTACCGGTATCGGATAACAGATACTAAAGCTTCCTATGGTTACAAATTTCATCTACGGTGAGTGCTAGTTTCAACTACTTCTTTTCATGCTTAATACACACTTCATTTTATTTACTCATGCATTCATTCAAACAGTTACTCTACTACTTGGTCATGCTACTCCAAGGATTAAAGGTTTAGATAATTACCTGGGCCGGACTTAGAACCGGACCCATCACGGTCTATGACATGAAGGACAGGCTGCCTCTGAGGTGCACTCCTCTGCGGTCCTCGGGATCCCTGTCCCTGTGGTGCCTGCTGGGTCGGTGCATCGCCAGACGCAACCTCCTTGCCTTCCCTCTGCTTGTAGCTTTGGAAGTCCCCTTTTTGCTTGGCATTCTCTGGGCATCTGTTGGCCGTGTGTCCTGGCTTCTGGCAGTTGTAGCATTTGATTTCTCTCCCATAGCAGTCCTTGCCGGGATGGTCCTGGTTGCACTTTCTGCACACATAGGTGCGGCCATCTGAGAAGGTTTTGGTGAAATTTGAGCCAAAACCTGAGGTTTAGAGGGTTAGCACATGTGTGCGTGGATATACTAATTATGGTACTTGTAAGAATACGATTTAGGAGTAGAAGTTTACCCTTAGGTGGGTGTGATCTCAGTGGCTTTGCAGCCACCGGTGCAGATGAACCAAGCTGAAGAAGCTCAACTGGTTTGCCCTGCTCAGCATGGGCACTGCTCTCACTTGGGAAGTTCTTTTGAGTTTGATGAAAGAACTTCCCTTTCTTCTTTTTCCAGCTTTTACCCTGGTTCTGCTCCTCGGAACTTGTGTTCTTGCTATTAGCCTTGCGCTTCAGCGCGGTTTCTTCATCCCTTAGCTGGCAAGTGATCTCAACGCGAGAAGCCGCGTGATAACACTCCTGAAGTTTCAGGTATTAGCCGGGATTCTCATTTAAGAAAGGATAAGGAAGAGATTCAATGAATTCAAGGAATTTAAAGAATTGATATGGTACTAAGGGTTAACCGATATTTACCTGAAGGGAGGTAAATCTCGTGTAGCCCATACCGTACCGAAGGCGATGGCTCAGACCGCCATAAAAGCGATCGACCAACACCTGGCCGGTGTACCCAAGGTCGGGTAGGAGACGGAGAATAGAAGTGAAGGTTCTATAGTACTCATCCACAGACATCTTGTCTGTCATCTTCAAGGCATCCAGCTCTAGCCTTTTCTTAGTCTTTACATGTTCCGGATAGTACTTGGATCGGAGGAGTGATGCAAAGGACTCCCAGTCGAATGTGGGGTCATTGACATGCTCATGCTTGACTAGCTTCCACCAATCAATGGCTGCATCTTTCAGATAATAAGCTGCTAATCTTACTCGAACTCCAGTAGGAGCTTCGAGGGTCTCGAATGCAGTCTCCATTTCTGAGATGTAAGCTTCCAATTTGGCAGGATCGCTCTCGCTTCTAAAACATGGAGGACGGAGATCTGCGATGGCCTTTACCCAGTTCACTTCTCTGGGTGGAGGGGGAGGGATTGGTCCCGCTTGAGTTTGCTGATTTTGTTGAGTTTGTTGCATAGCTTGGATTACTTGTGGTAGCATCTGTGCTACCGTGGCAGCGACGATTTCAGCTATCGTCTGCGTGTCGGGTCCGTCATTGCCCCCTCCTCTAGGGCGACCTGGACCTCTTCCTGACATCTGAACATTTAGCAGTTACATTAGGCTCCGCAAGATATGACTCAAAGGTCTTGGAATTTAAACAAGGTATCGTTCCTAAGAACGTCAAGGGTATCCGTTATTAATAACGGTAGTTCCTAGTTAGGTTTCTAAGTATTCATCTTAAGACGGTTGAAATCCTAACTCGGTAATCCCCTATGCTCGGTAACTAAGGACATCAGAGCGTTACTACGCTCTGATACCACTTTTTGTAACACCCCTACCGCTAATCCTGTGCTTACCGTCCGATCATCCCTTAGTTCTATCAGTTCGCAGCGGAATACTACTACTTACTACGGCGGGTGGTACAACGCTGCTAACCGCCCATACGGCTAGCTAGGCTTACCTTACTTACAGTAACGGTCTGATGATCAAAGTATACCGAGCTACTAAAACTTTGCTTACTGAATACAAAAGATAACCTTCTTACATTCCTGGATCACCGAATATTTAAAATATTTTCAATTACATTCCCCTTCCAATCTACCAAAAATAATGAGTTTCTACCGGCTACTCATCTATCCCAATTCACCATTCTTCCTATACCCAAAAAGGTGTACCCCATGGTACACCGGCTAATCAAAAAGCTACAGCCGTGTACTACTTAGTACACCAATCATCATTCATTGTTTACAATCCAAAAAGAAATCAAAGAAACAAGCTACGTCCTCTTCCTCATCTTCAACCTTCGCGAGTACCTGCGTGTAGTAAAAACATCACCCCAAGGGGCTCAGCAAAAGCTGCGTATAAACTCCGCATATACCGCGTGCTAGCTAGGGCACGCCGACTATTTGACGTCCACTAAACATGCGGTTCATTAATTTCATACATACATGCTTTACATACAACATACATGCATATACAATACATTATTCAATTCAAGGCAACCATACAAATAGTGCACCCAATGCTTACCTTTGCAATGTTAGCCAAGTTACGCATCCGGGTTAATCGGAATGCTTGTTACTCTTTTACTCATTATATATTGATTACTCTTACTATTATTACTTACTTTCGTTTACTTACTTACTCATTCTTACTTACTTACTTTTACTCATGTTAAGTCGGTATGACCTCCGGCCCTGGGGACTACTCCGTTCCACCTCCGGGATTTACTTGACTCACCAATCCGAGATGCTACCCACTTAAGGGATTTGGGCCGCGGACCAGTTTAAGAGTCAGGAATCGGATCCAACCTCTTGTGTCTCCTCATCCTCACGCGTGGCCGAAGCTATATCGGACTTCTACTCATTCCAATTTAATTACCAATTTAAGTTAGATTGGTTAGCTTGTTAGGAATCAGTTAGAAGTCCAATCACAAACATGTTCGGTCACAGTACAGTATATCATTCATACATACATTCATATTCATCCATACATTTCATGAACTATACAAACTGAGATTTAAAGAAAATATACACAACATACCACACTACATATTCACAAGTAAGCATGATAACTCCGATTCGTGCATTTATCTTATTTGGTGATAAATTAGCACACAACACACAAATCAGAGTAACCAAGATAGCATACGGGGCATGAGGAATTCATACCGTTCACCGTTGTACGTGTTTCCGAACGTCCTCCGGTGTCACAAATCAAATCCTATGATATACATACAATCGAATGATTAATCTAACTATCATTAACTTAATTCGATTACTGTTACGTTTCCTAACTCATACTTACTAAGTCTTTACATTCCTATACTTACATTTCATTTTTTACTTCTAGTTACTTAACAATGGTTTACTTACATGTACATGTACATAGGTATAGGTGGGTATACATATATACATATACATATATATACTAGTTAAAAGCTTACAGTTTTTTTTTGTAAGTTATGGGTCGTCCGACCCAGCGTCCGACCCAAGCCCTGGGTCGGACCATTCCAGTAGATTCCCATTCTCTGAAATTCTTCCCGTCCGACCCAGCACTATTTCCGTCTGACCCATACCCTCTGGGTCGGACCGTTCCAGAAGGTTTTGGTCCCGTGTCCAAGCTCCGTCCGACCCACTGTCCGACCCAGACTCTGGGTTGGACGAAGTCAGAAACTTCGACCACTATTTTTTTTGCCTGTCCGACCTACGTCCGATCCACGGTCCTGGGTCGGACCATTCCAGAAAGGTTGATTATTGTTTCTTAAGCCCCGTCCGACCCTCCGTCCGATCCAGACTCTGGGTCGGACGGTAGCAGAACCTTGCTACAGACCTTATTTTCTTTCCCCAATTTCACCCATTGCTTCCCCAATCTTCCTACATTCATCCTAACATGTTTTAGTACTATTTACACACTCTAAATCTTGCTAATTCATCTGTTAATTCATTACACAATCCTATACTAATTTATATACACAATTCTCTAAGTTTCCATTCAACACTTTCATTGTTTTCCTCCTTAATATATTTTGCTACAGATTTTTGCTCTATCACTCTCCAATGGCTCCCTCTTCTAATGTCATTTCTAGCACCTCTAATGCCTTACAACTACATTAACTATCTCTCCTAATACACCCTCTATCTTTCTCTATTAAAATCTGTTACAACCTATGCCATTCACCTAGTTCTAATCTCTTAAGTCCACTAGTTTCTAAGTAAATTTTGCCATAGTCTCCCCTATAATTTTACACTCTCACCACATTGTTTTACTCACATAAATGATCCACACCACCTGTTTATAATCAATATCAATATACCCATCTCTCATACACAAAGTGCCATACTAACCACATTAAATTCCTGCACTCAAACATTAATTCCCATCCATGTTTCAACAAGTTTTAAATGACTTTTAAAGGTTCAAAATACTTATATTCTCCTACACATTACACTACTACTACACTCCCATTTACAATACATATTTTCATTCCCAAAAATCTGTTACACATACATATATACAAGGCTACACAAATGAGTTTAATTACCTTGTTTCTCCTTCTAGTTTTCTTTCTTCCTCTTGCTTCTTCCTTCTCTCTCTACCGGTTATAGTACTTCACCCAATCTATCATTATAACCCATACATACACACCATTTCAATACTAAAACTAACCCTAAACATTATTTAAGCTTTAATGTAGGTTTTAGGGTTTAGAATTTTCATTACCTTGCAAGGGCACAAGTGCTGTTTGGGATAGCTCAAGAACAAGACTTCTCACTCTTCAACAAAGCCAAAATCGCCTAGGATACAAAGGAGCAAGCAAGAGTTTACTTTAAATTTCGTTTTGCCCACAAGGCTAGAAAAAGATGGAGTTTCAAGAAGGTTTTTACCTCAAAAGAACAAGGAGAAGGAGGTGGTGCTAATGGTAGTCTTGAAGCTCCAAATGGGGCATACCCATAAAAACGAAAGTTCTCCATTTCGATTTTTGGAAAGATAGAAGTGTAGCTCTTGATGAGAGGATTCCAATGGTGTAGTTTTTATAATTTTTGGAGAAGGTTTGATGGAGTAACAAGAGGAGAGAAGAGAGGTTTTGTGTGGGTTCTCTTATTTCACCATGGAAATCGCATGGGAAGAAGAAAGGAAGAAAAGAGAGAGTGAGAGAGAGGGGTATTACGTGAGTGAAGAGAATGAAATGGGAGAGAGAGAATAAGGTGAGTGTGGGTTGTTTATTATTTTGTTGTTTTGTAAATAAGGGAGTGAGTGTGTGAGAGAGTGTGAGAGAGGGGGAGTCCCAATCGGACACACACACACACCCTACCACATTTACTTTTTATTTTCAAAGTGGACACATAAGTTTTGGTTATTTATGTTTCTACCCCACAACTTCCCGTTTTTGACAATTTTTATTGGTTTCTCGTTTTATTGATTTTATTGGTTCTAAAGCTTCACTAATATTTATTAATGACTATTTAGTTGACCAAGATTGTTACGAGTCTATTTGACCCGCTTAAAGGCACGTTTTCCCGGTTACCTCGAAAAACGTGTTTTAAGGTTCGGTAATGTTTTTAAACCGTTTTAAGGGTCCGTTTTCTTCGGGATTTGTTCCCTTATGATTATTTATGCATAATTAAGCTTCTAAATTACTTATTAGACTAATTAATCACTATTTTTAATTACGGGGTATTTCAGGAAGCAAGCCTATTTTATATAACTGTGTTATGTAAGCTTTCTATTATAATTTATACAAGCAGTATTTTGATTCTTGTCCTTAATGCGCTTTATTTCTCTTGTACAATTATTAAAGTGATATTTGTAGTTCTTTGTTAAAATGCAGTGCTGAGACAAGGTTCTAGACATAGGAAGTCAAATGGGTTAACGACTAGAAGCGATTTTTCTCGCCGTATAGGTTAATCTATCTCCAATAGGGATTATTAATAATGCAATTAATTTATTAATAACTTGAACAAGGAATTGCGCTTGTTGTTTAAATTAATCAGGGTTTATTAGACAGGGAACGGTCAATAAACTAATTAAGATTCTTGAGTTTATTGCTAAAGTGGGAAAGTTATATTAATATGATTAAATAAAATAGGTAAGCAGAGTAACCCGGGATGCTTCTTTAAAACACAAAAAGATTTATAATTTCTATTTATTTTCTGTTTTAATTAATTGTTTTATTATTGTCTTATGAGTTAGCTGATAATCATTTCCCTCAAAAAGATAAAATCTGTTTAATAGAATTCTCAGTCAATTTACTACACTATCAGTTATCCACAGCGAGGTCCCCAAGAGTACGACAACCCACATCCACTATTCCGAAAACGATTAGGTAACACTGCCTAAGTGGTAGAAGTGGTAACACACTTTTACTCCAACAATAAGCTCGTTGCATACCTCGTTACGTCTCGTTAAATGAACGGATTAACTTAACCCAAGGTCGTGCGTGATATAGTAATCCAAGCACACCGAACAAACATAGTATGCCCCTGAGCCCGACGTGAGTCAGTAAAATAGCTTTGGTTAAGCTAAAGGGAAGATTGGAACCCAAATGGGAAATAACCTAACATACAGAGAGGATCGAACCTGATGATAACGACCCCCATACTACTCACGCGTGGCCGGTACAACCGGACTCCTCACTCCCCGGTTAGCACTTGTTAGAAGTCTCATTATTGGACTTTGTACATTAATTCACAAATGGGTGGTTAGGTCTGGTTAGACACACACAAGGGAGGTTCATACATTCACACACAAACATCACACACAAACATCACATAACTAACTCACACATAGCCGTGGTTAGAAGGTTCCTTAGGTTGGAAACGTTATTACCGGATACCGTTCTCTTATGTTTACCTAGTAATGGTAACTAGCCCTTCATGCGCATTCGAGGTTACCGATATCGGTACGTAAATACACAACAACAATAACGACTGTAATCTCGTTTCTATCTTATCTTATAACGTGGCAAACATACAGAAAAACACATTGGCATACAAGCCGGTGTAATCTGGTAGGACATAGGTTGCAAGAAAACCATACCTGTCACCGGGGTTTCACTCTAACGTGCCATCACATGTCCCTCGTAACATCTTTGAACAACTGGTAACATTACATTTACTTTCATTAACACCGGGGTAACTTGTTTGTTTATAGTCTAATGCTCATGACTTACTCCCGTTAATCAGTTAGACAACTTCACATTTTTAACTCGTTTTACTTTTTCATTTTAATACAACTTTTCACCCACTCAATTATCATTATAACTCACTTAACATGTCCTTAACAATCTCATAACATCATTACTTATCAATCCCCATCATTAGATATCATTTTCTAACCTCAAACAAAGTTTTTGGTCAAAACAGTACCATGTCCGAACTTGTGTCCGAGTTTCCAAAGTTCAGACATTGGTCGAGACTCAAATGGGTGAAACCAGACGTATGTCTGAACATGTGTCCGAGCTTTCAAAGTTCGGACATAGGTCGAAGAAAAATCAAAGGAAAAATTTCGAGTGTCCGAACATGTGTCCGAGCTTCCCAAAGTTCGGACACAGGTCGAGGAAAAACCAGAGAAAAGAGACGGGTGTGTCCGAACATCAAAGGCCGGACAGAAGTTCAGACACTAGTCGAAACTCAGAAAATTTAGACGCAACAGGGCATGTCCGAGCTTCCAAATTCGGGCAGAAGTTCGGACGTGCCAGAAAACTCATCTTCTATATCTTTAAACACTTACTCATTTCTTACTAAAATGCTCAACACTTATAATGTTTCCTCCCGTAGGTTTATAACATGTTTCTACACATTATTTAGCCCACCAAAACACTTTATGTCCTTCATAGAATTTTCTTCACAAGTTCAAACATCTTCCTTATAACACCTTACTTCCTCATTGTTACCAACCTTTGTATAAATCCTTAACACAATCTCACCATGGCTTGAAGTATCCTTAACTCTCATTTGCATTCTAAATCCTCCAAGATAATGACCAAGACACTTTAACACTTAAGAACACCTTAATTCACCTTCTTTCACCAATTTAAACCTTAATCATTCCTAGTTCAACCTAGGTCACCTAACATCATTTTAAACACCTAATACTCCTTGTTCATTAACCAAATTTTGCCATAGCTTCTCTTGCATATTCTTACACCAAAACACATAGTTTTCACCATTAAACATCCAAGAACACTTAAATCCATCGAGAACATTCTCATACACAGAACTTCTCCCAATTACACTACATCAAAATATAGTGCATAATTTAACTTGCTTGGCACTTAGGCCCTTAAATAACATGGCTCTTAGGCCCTTAAATTGCTTAAACCTTAAACACTGAATTTCCCACATATATATTGCCTTTGACCTGCAAATACACTCAACATCACATATGCCTTTTTAATAATTCTCTTGAGAATAATTCACTAGCTCATTTTGTCATTGGCTCCTTAGGTATTTTATCAAGCAACTCAAAGCTCAATTTCCTAAGACACATAATTACATCAAGATAGGTTAGTTACCTCTTCTCTTCAAGATTTTTACTTGAACACCCTTGCTCTTCCTTGTTTGGAAATCGGCAAGAGGACTTGGTTACTTGTCAATGTTCTAACCAATACACAAGTAAAACCAATGAGCATTCAAGCTTCATGCTTAAACTCATTTACAAACCCTAGGTTATATATATTGTCTTAACACATTAGGATAGTTGTTTTACCTTGGAATAAAAAGAGAGCTTGAATAAGCATCAAGAGAGGACTCCTCCTTGTCCTTTGAAGATTGAAATGGAGCTATGGAAGAACAAGAGAAGACACCATCAATGGTGGATTTTCGGACATATACAAAAACAAGGGGAAGTGTTGTTTTCTTTGGTTTTCCTTACCTTGAAACAAAGGAGAATGACAAGGCATGGAAAGATGAGCTCAAGCTCCTTTAATGGTGAATCTCCATGGCACCGAAATGAAGCTTTTGAAGATTTGAAAAGATAGGAGTGTAGAGCTTGGTCTAACTACAAGAATGGTGGTCTTGAAATTGAATTTGGATCATGGAGCTAGAAGTTACAAGCATTCAAAGATGGAGATGGTATGGTTTGCTGTAGCAAAACCGATGGGGGCTTGGGAGAAGATGAAGGAATCGGTGATGATGGAAGAAAATAAGAGAATGAGGTGAGAGAGTACTCTTGTTATGATATTTATGTAATAAAGTAGAATAGTACTTTTACTTTATGTCTTCCTCTCTTTAATTGAATTGTAAATGGTGGTGACTCATCATGTTGGAAACCGGCCCCCTATAGCCAAATGGGGTATTTTGGTCTTTGTTGACCAATTAAATCACTTATATTGACTTATGTTATAAACTAGCTTATTTTAGTTACTATTCACAAAACAAGGCACATAATTCTGAAATTTTTTATTTCCCATTGATTTAGACTTCTTAATGTGATACTAAGTAGTACACATATTAATTAAAGAGTAATGATGGACATTTAGCCACTCAAAACCTATTTACAAGACAATTTTTCAAAAATGTGCTTTAAGACTCCTTAAAGCACATTTTGTGTTTTAACTTGTGTTTAAGCTTGGTTTTCTTTGGTAATTGATGTAATATGTTCATTAACATGTAAATAAGGTATAGGTATGACCTTTAGGTCTTATACAAACTTATCCCAAGCTTAGAGCACATTTTTGCCCATATTGACTTTAAGGTATTTATTTGTGTTTTGTTTGGTTTAATTGTCTACCAAGGTTTCCTAAGGTCTTAATTAGCCTTATTAAATCATAATTGAATGTTATAAAGTCTTAGTAGGCTCTTTGGGTCCTAACCAAGTTCACTCCAAGCTTAGAGCATGTTTTTGCTCAAATTGTGTCTTAGTGCTTTATTGTGTTTTACTATGTTTTAAATTTTTCACTGATGTTCCTAAGGCACTTTTTAGCCTTAACATACCATAGTTTAGTATTTAAACAATATATCAAGGTTTGGGTTATTTCAGCTCTTGTTATTGTTGCATTCGAATGGTATAAATTACCTAGAGACCTTAGGTATATGACCTTGATGGCACACATTTAAAATATTACACTGATACCTAAGTTGCACTTAAGGATATAGATTAAGTGAACTTAATCATTCAGTGACTAATATATGGAGGTAGTGTAAGTAGAAATCCCAGGGGGTGTGGCTCTTGGTGCGTGTTGTGGTCACAAACATGATGCGAGGATGTCCGCGTACGGGTTCTCTGCTCAAATAAATTCCAACCAACTAAGATGGTTCGTCGGTCGGATACTCTGTCGTTGGAGTTGGCTACATGCCATTGGTGAGCCGAATATCGGGGTATAAGGTAGAGACATGTTGTCCTTTAATACAACATTGTCATTAGGCTTGAGATGATTCTCAACTAAAACATAATACGAACAACTAGATAGCTTGTATAATTGGCAGACATTATTTAGTGGCTTAAAAGCCAAGAACGAGAATAAATCATATACGTATTTATATCTCTCGTATTGTTTGCCTTGAATGTTTATTGATATGAATGCATTGTGATATTCTTTGTGGTGAAATATATGGTATATGTGTGGATTGAATCAGATGAGTTGTTATACTCGTAAATACATTGATATGTATTTGATTGTTGTATTGTTGGTGCGATAAGTGAAGCCGGGGGCTATGAATGTTTGTGTGAGTTATCCCAATCCGTATTATTTCTTTACATTATTTATTGTTAAAATGGAACTGCATGTAAATTGAACCGCATCCCACTCGACCAATTAATCTGAGGGTCTGAGGGCGCATGACGTTCACATAGTAGCATACTCAGCAGGGGCTGATTCCATTATTGATGCTAATCTTTTTTATTGTTCAAATCATGTATGTGTCACTATCACAGATGATTGAGTACCAAGATGGGCGGAGCACAGAGACACTGGGTTGTTAAGATTTTCACCGGAGTAAAATCTTAACAAATCCCTGTTCTTAAGGACATAATGTTTTAGATAGATTTTTGGGCTTTAGGATATTTATCTTAATTAGCAGTTTTTATCTATGCAACTGAATATTAGAATGAGATCGTGGGTTTAATAAACGCTGTAGAACAGACTAGGTTTTTTGCTTTTTGACTGGTTTTTGTTAAGCGGCATTAACGAGAGAGAGAGAGAGAGAGAGGAAACACTAGATTGTACAAGTGAGTGTAATTCATCTATGAACTGCGAGTGAAGGAAGGTGAATTACGTGTTCTTCTCTTTGAGAAATCATTTCTCATAGAGGTGTTAGTTGTACTGGGACGTGGTACGTGTTTATAAAAGTGAATATTACGTGTAAATTGTCTCTAGTATTATCTGTTCCTTTGCCGTCATACCTGAGTTCATCGTGAGTTTGTTACGCAGTTCGTCGTGAGCTATTGCTCACCAAGAACATGGTTCTAAGAACTTTCAATTGGTATCAGAGCTTGGTTCCCCACAATTTACTTTTCAGAAGAGAAATCTTCAGGGGCAACCAAAATGAGTTCTTATAACTTGAAGGCACCGAAGCTAACGAAGTTCAATTATGCCTGCTGGTGCGAGCATATGGGTGATCAACTGATGTTGATTGACTATGATCTGTGGACTGTAGTCACAGAGGGCGATTTCGTTGTAGAAATAATGGAAGGAGGCGTAACCAAGCCATAGGAAAAGAAAGACTGGAATGAGAATGACAAGAAGTTGCTGAGCAAGAATAAACAAGCTCTAAGGGTCATAGAATCCTCTCTCTCTAAAGGTGATCAACAAAAGGTCTTAGGGATACGCACTACAAAGGAGGTCTGGAGTTTCCTGAAGACATCATATGAAGGTACAGACTCTATCAGAAAGGCAAAAGGAAAGTAGTATAGAAAAAATTTGACAATTTCAAGATACTGGACGGTGAGTCAGTTACACATACTCTCGAGAAATTTGACAAAATTATCAGGGATATGAAGACAGTGGGTGTTACTCTTGACAAACAAACTATCAACGAAAGATGTCTCGACTGCTTAGGAAAGGAATGGTTGCACTACACAACACTTCTAGAAACCACCAAAGATCTATCAAAATTATCACTTGAGGAACTAGGATCAGAACTGATGGTGTATGAAGGAAAGATGAAGGGAGAAATCTCTTCTACAGCTGTCAAAGACTTAGCTTTGAAGGCACGCAAGGTGTCCTCAGAAACAGAGGATGATGATCCATATGAAGAGGAAGATATTACCATGATAGCCAATGGTATTAGAAAGATCTTTGGAGGAAGGAGAGGTAATGGACAGAAGTTTAACCGATTCAAGTCAAAGAAAGGTCCTATCATCTGTTTCAGATGTAACAAACCAGGACATGAAGTTAAGAATTGCCCCTTGCCATAAATAACCGATGCAACTGCAGCTTGGGGAGATGATGTTTCAGACACAGACTCAGAACCAGAAGAGGAGGTACAAGCTTGTATGACAGCAATAGTCCATGATGAGAAGATGAGCCCAGACACAGAGTTTTGCCTCATGGCCATGAAAGCTAGAAACAAACTCTTGCTGGCGAAGAGGTAAGTATCAGTCATATTGAAGAAGCTTTTAATTCCTTGTCGAAAACACAGCTGTTTGACTTACTAACTGTTGCTTTCTTGAAACTAAAAAACCAGAAATCTGAATATGAGGAAAAGATTAGGTTGTTAGAAGAAAAGATTATGGGCTTTGATACTTTAGCTTGTATTGAACCTGTAGAAAGAGAGAAAGACAAAACTATTAAGTTTGTTGGACCGCTAGAATGAAAAGTTTTGTCACTTCCTAAGTGGGCACAGGATGAGTTTGACACATTGCTTAACTGTAATAAAAATCTGCAAAAGGAAATTGAGGCACTCACTGGTGATATTGCTAAGAAGAATCGTGAATTTGAACTTCAGTTACAGAGCAATCCTACTTGGTATACAGGTAAAGTTAATCTGTGTAAGTTACTGAACAAAAGCAACTGTGACAGGAACGGAATAGGTCTTCAACAAAATAGTATAGCAATTTCACGCAGTGCTAAAAAGGAAACTTTCAGGAATCAAAAGAAGCTTTGTTGTAGATGCTGTCATTGTTATGGTCATGGCATTAAACAGTGTTACAAACTCAGGAACAAACAGTCGAAATCCACGAAATTAAAATACAACAAAGTTTGATCTTTGCACAAAAATCATCTATCAACACCTGGGCCCAAGCAAGTCAGGGTACCCAAAACTAGCCCTTGTATTTGACTTCATTTAAGGAAAAGAATGGGTCACATACAGAGAACTGGTGGCTCATGGACAGTGGTTGCTCAAGACACATGAGTAAGGACAAAACTAAATTTAGCTCTATTTTTATGCAAAGAGGAGGAAAGGTGACTTTTGGAAACAATGGGAAAGGAAAAATAATTGGGGTTGACACTGTTGGTACCGATTGCTACATTGATCAAGTGTGTTTAGTGGAAGGATTAGAACATGATCTACTGAGTGTGTCACAAGTCTGTGATAAGGGTCCTTCTCAGGTCATCTTTGATTTTGAAGGATTCCAAGTTCAAAATAAACTGACCCAAGAATTATTGCTACAAGGGGTTAAAGGGAATCTGTATATGATAGATGTCAACTCATCTATTCATGATATTTCTTGTCTCACAACACATACTGAGGACGTACATTTGTGGCATCTCAGATTGGGTCATGCTCATCATCGACTCATAAATCGTCTATGACAAAAAGATCTTGTTGCTGGATTACCATAAAAAAACCTTGACACATCTTTTGTGTGTAGAGACTGTGCACTCAGTAAACAGGTGAGAGTGAGTCACTCCTTGAAAAATACAGTAAGTTTAAATGGCATACTGGAGCTGTTACACCTGGACTTAATGGGACCTATGCGAATTGAGAGCAGATCTGGGAAGAAATACGTCATGGTTATTGTCGATGATTATTCACGATTTACATGGGTGAAGATGCTTGTCTCTAAAGATCAGACCTTCGAGTTGTTCAAAGCATTGGTCACTCAACTTCAAGTTCAAACTGACAAGAAAGTAAAGTGGATCCGATCAAATCAAGGAACTGAATTCATTAATCAGCACTTTTCTGAGTTTTGTACAGAACAAGGTATAACACATACTCATTCTGCTGCAAGCACACCTCAACAGAATGGAGTCGTGGAAAGGAAAAGCAAAACCTTCAAGAGATGGCACAGACTATGCTATGCAGTAGTGGGTTATCCCAAAGTTTTTGGGGCGAAGCCATTAATACAGCTTGTTATATCTTAAGCAGGGCACTGATTAGACCAATCCTTGGTAAGACACCTTATGAGTTGTTCAAGGGTCCGAAGCCGTCTATCTCACATTTTCGGGTTTTCGGGTGTCGATGCTATATTCTCAACCAGAAGCGCAATTCGCTTGGTAAGTTCGATGCTCGTAGTGATGAAGGTGTGTTTCTGGGTTATGCACACAGCAGCAAGGCATATAGAGTCTTCAACAAACACACCCTGGTTGTGGAGGAATCAGCCAATGTGAAATTTGATGAAGCAAGTTTTGGAGGCAGAGATACTCATCCTGAACATGAATTGTCCTTTATACCGGAAAACTCCATAGATCATGAAACTGGCTCAGATGAAGAAGGAACAGTTCCGCTTGTTACCCAGCCGGATGCGATACAACCTGCAGCCTGTCCACCACTTCCAGACGAAGCTGAGTTACTAATCCAGAATGCTCCTCAACCTCAAGCACTCGTTTTACGGGTACCCTCCGCTAGACAAGCACCAGGTTTTAATGTTGATAACATTATCTCAGACTTTAACACAGGAGTTCGCACTCGTTCTTCAGCATAGAGTTTTTGCGCTCATTATGGGTTTCTTTCTATGCTTGAACCAAAGTCTATGAAGGAGGCGCCTTCAGATCCGGACTGGATAAATGCCATGCATGACGAGCTCAATGAGTTCAAAAGGAATGATGTTTGGGAGTTAGTTTCTCGACCTGAAGGACATAATATCATTGGAACCAAATGGGTGTTTAGAAACAACTTGATGAAAACGGTTTTGTTTCTCGTAACAAAGCAAGGTTAGTTGCTAAAGGGTACAACCTACAGGAAGGCTTTGATTTCGATGAAACCTTTGCTCCTGTCGCACATTTAGAAGCAATCTGTTTGCTCATTGCCTTTGCTGCGGCCAACAAGATCCACTTATATCAAATGGATGTGAAATGTGCTTTTTTCAATGGCTATTTGAAGGAAGAAGTGTATGTTACTCAACCACCTGGTTTTGAAAGTCTAGATCGACCACATGATCGATGTCTTTCGGCTTAAAAAGACTCTTTATGGACTAAAGCAAGCCCCTCAAGCATGGTATGAACGTCTGACAATGTTTCTTCTACAGCAGGGTTTCATTAGGGGGACAATCGACCGAACTCTATTTTTGAGGCATCATGACTCTGAGATGCTTCTCATACAGATTTACGTCGACGATATTATTTTTGGATCCACCAACTCCTCCTTGGCCAAGGAATTTGAAATTCTCATGTCCAAAAAATTCCAAATGAGTAACATGGGAGAACTTACCTACTTTCTTGGTCTCCAAATTCGTTAACCACCTGAAGGCACTTACATCAGTCAACACAAGTACACGTCTCAACTGTTTACTAAATATTAGTTCAAGGATGCGAAACCCTTGCCCACTCCCATGTCAACAACTTGCAACTTGGGACAGAGTCCACAGCTGAAGATGCAGATGAAAAGTTTATCGTGGAATGATTGGGTCCTTACTCTATTTAACTGCTAGCCATCCTGATATTATGCATAGTGTATGTTACTGTGCCCGGTTTCAGGCTGCCCCGAAAATTCCCCATGTGAAGGCTGTCAAGAGAATTTTTTGTTATCTTTGCGGTACTCTAACCTTGGGTTTATTTTATCCTATAGGTACTTTACAATGCTAACGGCCTATACTGATGCTGACTTTGGCGGCTCACTCACTGATAGAAAAAGTACATCTGGTACTGCTCAATTTCTGGGTAATAGTCTCATCTTATGGTCCTCACGTAAACAAGATGATGTTGCTCTGTCGACAACTGAGGCGGAATATGTCGCGGCTGCTTCATGCTGTGCTCAAACACTTTGGCTACGCCATCAGCTATTAGACTATGGTCTCACTTTCAATGCTGTTCCAATCTACTGCGACAACACCAGTACAATCGAACTGGCCAAAAATCCTGTTCATCACTCCCGGTCCAAGCACATAGAGATACGGCATCATTTTCTGCGTGATCAGGTTGAAAAAGGAACTGTTCAACTACTTCACTGCCTTACGAACACACAATTGACAGACATTTTTACCAAGCCCCTTTGCAGAGATCAATTTTCCAATCTCCGGTTCGAAATTGGTATGGTCAACACATCATAGAGGTATGGTTCTTGACTATTCAGTTCTTTCTCTTAATTGCCATTTCGGAAGTGTGAATTTCATGTCTGGTGTCCCTAGTCATGCACTCAGTAAATTGTGTCTGTTACACAACTATCCTATCTACCTCCGTTGTTATTTTCACCTTATCAATCCTTCCTTTTGTCCTTCATATTTAGCTTTCCCATTTGCTTCCTAGTTTGTTTCCTCTTTACAAAAAAAAAAAACGAATTCACTCGGTCTTTCAAGGTCTCATTCTTC
The DNA here is from genome assembly GCA_023374045.1 of Limonium bicolor. Classification (NCBI taxonomy): domain Eukaryota; kingdom Viridiplantae; phylum Streptophyta; class Magnoliopsida; order Caryophyllales; family Plumbaginaceae; genus Limonium; species Limonium bicolor. The sequence goes on along the minus strand of CM041782.1, from coordinate 41,129,249 downwards.
TTGTATCTCTACATCTTCTTGCTCCTGTTGGTTTCACATGGCTTCCCCAACTGCTTCTGCTTCTGCTTTGCTCACCATGGTGTCCAACCCCAACAACCTTGCCTACAACCCTGCTCAACTCTCTTATGTCCTTCCTGTGTCACCGACTCACGTTTTGTTAAGACAAGATCCTTTAGTTTTGATGATAGCAAACCTTGTATTGTCTATCTAATGCGTTTGTCAAGTTTCATGTTTCAGATAGACAGGTGAATAAGTGGCTTAGCACGTAAGGTTGCAAGCACACTTAAGTCTTGAGTGGCTTAGCACGCAAGGTTGTAAGCGCGCTCAATCCATGACATATGTCCTACCAGTCGGGCACCTGTCGACGAGAGCTCCGTAGAACTTCTAGCATAGACAACCGGTTAGACACCGCACGAAGATATCTCTTATGCTAAAAGATGAAGATCAAAGATAGAAGACTGCAAAGGATCGACACATTCAGTTAAGACACATACATCCACATGAGCAACTTGTTCAAGACAAGCTCGCGATAAAAGAAGAAGTTCATTAATGCATAAGATAACATAGCTATAAAAGAACATCATTGAATAGCCGTAATGAATTCAGAAGAGGGCATTAATGAGCATTTAATGAGCCAGAGAGTATCAAGCAAGTGGGGCACACAAGTAGTGTTTGACCTATCAAGAGGGCTGCCGTCAACTTGACCAACCATGAGGCGACACGTAGCTCAAGCCTCCATATCAAGTTAAAGACTCTCTACAAGTCTAGTGTGGTTGTTATGTGAATAATTGAAATAGTAGTCGACTCTTAGAAGTCTAGGGATCAATAGGACGGAAGTTACATCCTAACAAACCGTGTATATATACTTGCCTTTATTCCATATGTAAGTAAGCCCTGGACGAGAGAAAAAGATAGAGATAATTTAGGCAAGTGTGGATCAGACTTAGGAATGTGTGTAAGTGCTAGAGAGTTGGTGAGATAGAGAGGACTAGGTTGGAGTATCAATACGGTGGGTATTTGATAGAACGACAGGTCAGGGAACGGTCAGTGAACCGTAGGCCGATAGTCAGGAGAGGGTTAACAACTTTAGGGGTAAAGCAGAAATTGTCCCCTGAGTCCTTGTGTGGGGCAAGGGAGGTTAAGTGAATTTCGTGTGTGTAAATTCTCAATCGAAATGTGTTTTCCAGTTTAAGTTTATCTCGTGTCCATTCATAAACTAACAAGTTAAAATCGAGTCATAGATACGTCCACGACCGGTCGGGGACGCATCGGGTGCACTAATTAGTTTCAATTGGTATCAGAGCGGGTCTCTTCTAGAAAGCTAATGATAAGTCAGGAATTTGTCTAAGTTTACTAGACTAATTCATGCTTAATTCTCTACATTACATTAACTTTCCTCTTTAATGCTTTAATTACTCTTCATTATTAATTTGTCTCCAATGATCGATTTCATATGTTTTCAGGATAAATTACCCAACAAAGTGCTTAAATGAAGATTTCAGAGGTTAGAGCAACATGGGAAGTCAAACCAGAGTCAAACGCAGAACATTCTGCCTAATTTCAGGCTTGTTCCGGGTTTGAGGTTTGGTTTGAAACCCGGAACATACCAGGGCGAGACTCTCTGCCTAACTTCAGACTTGTTCCGGGTTTGCACATAGGTTTGAAACCCGGAACATTCCAATCGGAGAAGTTTCTGCCTAAATTTGCATGTGTTCCGGGTTTGTATATAGGTTTGAAACCCGGAACATTCCAATCGGAGAAGTTTCTGCCTAAATTTGCATATGTTCCGGGTTTGCATATGGGTTTGAAACCCGGAACATTACCAGCGGAGCGCGAAGATTCTGTTTCGAGTTTGACGGAATTAATTCTATCTTTTAACATCCGTGGCCGTCGTTTTTACTAGAGATAGATTAGAGATAAAATCCTGTTTTGCTATAAAAGGAAGAGTCTGGCAATCGTGAGGGACACATCGGAGAGCGCACAGAATAATCACAACACAGAGAGAATTAGTTTGAGAGCTTGGAGTCTGGTTTGGAGTTTGGAGCAGAGCACAGAAAGGGGTTCACCACGGAGACTTCACCAGAAGTCTCAGAACAGAGTTTCTTCTTGTTCTCTATTATTACTAAGCTTATTGTAAACATGTCAATGGCTGAGTAGTTCCCTTAGATTTCGGTTTGCTATGTATCCCTAAATTGACTATTCCTGTTCCTTTGTGATTTAATGCAATTTAATTGAGTAAAGTTATTTTCCTTGCTTAATTTCTTTAATCGTTATAATTTGGCCAATTATAAGGATTAGTATTTTGTTAGCTTATATGTGACGACTGTGGCTTTCAATTGAATTCAGGAAAATAACCGGTTAGTTTAGAGACGGTAATTCCTCTAAATAGCTAATTGACTAATAAACTAGATTGTTCTTAAGGCGGTTAGTAAACAGTGGGTTCGTAACGAGAGTTAGAATTCGGTCTTTATTAACTAGTATCTGCTAAGCGGGAGACCGGAGGTAAATTATCTTAGTTCTAGGGTTTTACTCAGAATTATCTTTTAAATCACTTAGGGATAGGAATCACGGATTTAGGGTGCAGTAGTAAACCGGGATCTTCTTCTCCAAATCAGTTTCACAACATTTATTTTTCCTGCTTATTATTGTTCGCATACCGTTTACAGTTTTAATTGTCATCAAATCAAACCCCAATTTCCTGTTTTATTTTAATTCGGTAGTAAAGATTAAACTAGACACATCGCCTCCTCTGGTTCGATACTTAGGGATTACTCTCTATTAAAACTTGCTAGAATTGACCGGTACACTTGCCGTTAGGTTTTACCCCAACAAGTTTTTGGCGCCGTTGCCGGGGAGGCACGGTTATTTAGTTTAATCTTTGTTTATTTTGTTCTTTTATTTTTTTCTGTTTAGATTTACTTTGTTTTTATTTGGTTATTGTTCACGGTTTCGTGTTTTAATGTTCTTTTATATGTTTGGTTAGTCGTAGTTTGTGAATCAACGTATTCTGTTTAGCTTTATTATTGAGTTTTTCTGTGTTTAATTTTCTTTTATTGCCGTTACTTTTGTTCCTGGTTCGGTAGGGTAGTCATTAGGTTGGTTGTTTAATATTTAATTGTTAGCAGCATACATGTAGGATAGTTGATAGTATTATGTTCGTTTTTCTTTCAGGGTTTACTTTTTTTTCTTTAATACTTTATTATCTGCTTGTTAGTCGCTGGTCAGTTAGGTTAGATTGCAGATTTTATTCTTTGTTTTTATCGCTGAGATTCTGTTAGTTTAAGTTAATTTACTGTGTTTTTATTTCTAGTTTGATTTTGTTCCAGATTTTGTTTTATCTTCCAGTTTTTATTCCAGATTTTATTTTCTGTTTCTGAATATTCTGTGCGTAGTAGTTAGGAAATTTTATCTGCATAATTTTGTGGGTTAGGTTCTTTTTATCTTTTTCTGATTTTCTGTTATTTTTTCTGATTACTCTGCTTCTTCCTTTTAATCTGCGCTATTATAGTTTCAGTTTACTAACTCTCGGTTTATGGTCAAAACCCGTTCTGCAGGAGAACCAGAGTTCGAGCTCAATCTTGAGATCGAGAGATTCGCAAGACAACTTCGAAGAGACTTGAACCTGGATCCACCAGTTGAGGAGAAGGTGCTCGAACCACCTGTTGGTGAAGAGGTTCCGGAAGTTCAACCACCAGTGAATATGGCGAACAACGAGAGACAGATGAGGGACTACACCCGTCCAAGTGTTGAAGGGTTGGTGTCGCCAATTGTGATTCCAGCATTGCCAGCAGGAGTGCAGTGGCAGTTCAAGACTCACTATGTGACCATGGTGATGAACGCGCCTCAGTTCAGTGGGACGGTTACTGAAGATCCGAATGCTCATCTCACTACATTCCTGAGATTGGTAGGAGCGTGCTCGACACCAGCTTCGCAGGAGGTGGCCCGGCTCACCCTGTTTCCATTCTCTCTGAGGGATAGAGCCGCTGAGTGGTTGAACTCGTTGACGCCTGACAGTATCACCAGTTGGACCGAGCTGGCTAATGCATTCTTAGCAAAGTACTTCCCACCCTCTCGGATGCTGACCATGAGAGGAGAGATTACAAATTTCAAACAGTTTGCTGGTGAGTCCTTGTCTGAAGCTTGGGAGCGTTTTAAGGGAATAGTGAGGAAGGTACCACATCACGGTCTAGGTGAAGAGGTTATACTGCAGTCCTTTTACAAGGATTTGGATCCGTCTAGCCGGTTGTTGGTTGATACTTGTGCTGGAGGAAGTTTGATGGAGCTGCCTATTACACGAATTAAGGAGTTGTTAGATACCATCACTACAGCAGCGAATCAGTGGGGAGGTACAAGAGCAGGAGAAGCTGCACCAAAGAGACCAGCTGGGGTTTATGAAGTAGATTCAAACACTTTCTTGGCTGCCAAGATAGAAGCAATGTCGAAGCAGTTTGAGCGTATGTGTGCAGTTATGAATCCACAGTCCAGTGCAGCAGCTCCTGAGGTTTATCCACCATGCGAGTACTGCGGTAGAGCTTCTAACATGTGCCAGTGTTCTCCACCACAGGAAGAGGCAGCGAACTATGTTGGTAACAGGCCGGGTAATTACTTTGGGAATCAAGGAAATCCGGGTTATCAAGCTCAGCAGCAAAACCGTTACCAAGCTGGTGGTAACAACAATTACAATCAGAGGCCTCAGCAGCAGTACAATCCTTCCTATCAGAAGCAACCACTGCAGAATCAGCAAGCACAAAATTCAGGTGCTGGAGCGTCTTCTAGTATGGATGCAGTTCTGGCCAGGATGAATGATTTCATCTCAGTGAATACGAAGAAGTTTAATGAGCTGGAAGCTTTCAATCAAGAGCAAAGAACCTTCAACAATGATCAGAGGACCTTCAATAGGAATATCGAGACTCAGCTGTCTCAGATATCTCAGCAGTTAGCTCAGCGTCCTTTGGGTTCCTTGCCTAGTCAGTCGGAGCAGAATCCGAGAGAGCATGCCAAGGCTATCACGTTGAGGAGTGGTACACGGCTTGACCCGGTGGTCCCTGAAGTTGAGGTCCCTCTCCCCAATGTTGAGCAGGATAAAGAAACTGCACCAGCAGGTTTCCAGGAGGAGCCACCAGCTGAAGAGGAGGTGGCAATTAGCAAGACTACTAAGACTTCCACACCTCCACGACGCGCAGTTGCTGAAGCGCCAGTTCCTTTTCCAAACCGGCTGAAGAAGAGGGACTTGGATGAGCAGTTTGGTAAGTTTTTGACTATTTTTAAGAAACTGACCATTAACATTCCTTTTTCTGAAGCTTTGAAGCAGATGCCAATATATGCGAAGTTTATGAAGGACATCCTGTCCAAGACGGTCCTTAGTGGAGAAGGACACTGTGCAGCTTACTGAGAGCGTTTCAGCTGTGCTTTCGAAGAAGCTTCCACCGAAGCTTGATGATCCAGGTACTCCGGTCATACCTTGCGCGATAGGTAATGTGAATTGTGGTAAGGGTTTATGTGACTTGGGTGCAAGTATTAATCTGATGCCATTATCTATGTATTTGAAGCTTGGTCTAGGAGAATGTGAGCCTACTCGAATTACTTTGCAATTAGCTGATAGGTCGATTATCCTACCTAGAGGTGTGGTTAGAGATTTAATTGTTTCAGTTGGTACCTTTGCTTTTCCTGCTGACTTTGTTATTTTGGACATGGAGGAAGATAAGGTAGTACCACTTATTCTAGGTCGACCGTTCATGCGAACAGCAAGGACCCTTATTGATGTTGAAGGAGGGAAGATTATATTGCGTTTACATGATGAGCAGCTTGTTTTTGATATGACCAAGGCTGCCACTCACCCTTCTGATGTTCATGCCTGCTTTAGTTTGGATTGTATTGACACTTTGATGCAGGATTATTCTTATAGCCCCACGGAGCTGGATGCGTTGGAGAAGTGTTTGGTGGATTCTATAGAGACCACTTGTGATGACTCTGAGGTTTCTACTGCAGCGTTTCAGCTCTCTGCTGGGAGGCCATATAGGAAGAACCATAGAATCGAGGAGGAACCGCTGGACCGAGTTCCAAAGACACTAGCTCCTTCTGTGGAATCACCACCCTCTCTTGAGCTGAAACCGCTTCCTAGTCATCTTAAATACGCTTTCCTTGTTCCTCCTACTGATTTACCTGTTATTATATCTAATGCTTTAACTGATGAACAGGAAGAAGCATTGTTGCAGATTTTGAGGAGAAACAAAGAGGCACTAGGATGGTCCATTGCTGATATCAAAGGCATTGCTCCGACATTCTGCACTCACCGCATTTATCTTGAGGAGGATTACAAGCCATTGAGACAGCCCCAGCGGCGACTGAACCCGCACATGAAAGAGGTAGTCAAGAAGGAGGTTATCAAGCTACTGGATGCAGGTATAATCTATCCAATCTCTGACAGCGAATGGGTAAGTCCCACTCAGGTAGTACCCAAGAAAGGGGGTTTAACTGTTGTTCCTAATGATAAAGGTGAATTAATCCCTCAGCGTACTATTACTGGGCATAGAGTTTGCATTGATTATAGGAAGTTAAATGCCGCCACTAGGAAAGATCACTTTCCCCTTCCATTTATTGATCAGATGCTAGAGAGGCTTGCAGGACAAGAATATTACTGTTTCTTGGATGGTTACTCTGGTTATTTTCAAATTCCAATTGCTAAGGAGGACCAGGAGAAAACTACTTTTACATGTCCATATGGTACTTATGCTTATCGTCGCATGCCTTTTGGTTTATGTAATGCACCTGGTACTTTTCAACGTTGCATGACTGCTATCTTTGCTGATTTTATTGAGAAGTGCATCGAAGTTTTTATGGATGATTTTTCTGTTTTTGGACCAACTTTTGATGCGTGTTTGAAAGACTTAGATTTGATCTTAGCTAGATGCAGGGAGACTAACTTGGTGCTCAATTGGGAGAAGTGCCACTTCATGTGCAGGAGGCATCGTGCTCGGTCACAAGATTTCCAAGAAGGGGATTGAGGTGGACAAGGCTAAGGTTGAAGTCATAGAGCAGTTGCCACCACCATCTTCGGTAAAGATGTCCGTAGTTTCCTCGGTCACGCAGGTTTTTATAGGCGTTTGTCAAGGATTTTTCTAAGATCTCTAAGCCTCTTTGTGATTTATTACTTAAGGATGCTAAATTTGAGTTTACAAAGGAGTGCTTAGATGCGTTTAATTTGCTCAAAGCTAAATTGATTTCTGCACCTATTATTGTTGCTCCTGATTGGTCGTTGCCTTTTGAGATTATGTGTGATGCTAGTGACTACGCGTTAGGAGCAGCTTTGGGTCAGAGGCATGACAAGGTATTGAGGATAGTCTACTACGCGAGTAAGACTATGAATGAGGCGCAGAAGAACTACGCCACGACAGAGGAGCTGTTGGCGATCGTCTTTGCTTGTGACAAGTTTCGACCGTACATCATTGGCAGCAAAGTCATCGTGCATACCGACCATCTCCTCTCAGGTATCTCTTTGGAAAGATTGATGCTAAACCGTTTGATCCGTTGGATTTTGCTTTTGCAGGAATTTGACATTGAGATTCGAGATAAACCAGGAGCGCAGAATGGAGTGGCGGATCACTTATCCCGTATGGAAGTTCCTGACGATGGCAGGCCAATCAATGAGTATTTCCTGATGAGTATGTTTCATGATCGGCCATTCCACGGACCCTTGGTACGCTGACATTGCAAATTACCTAGCCAAGGGTATTATTCCTCCAGAGCTATCGTATCAGCAGAAGAAGAAGTTCTTCTCCACAGTCAAGCACTACCTTGGGACGACCCGTTTCTGTTCAAGGTCTGCGCAGATGGTATGATACGTCGTTGTGTATCTGAGAATGAAGCTAGAGACATCCTGGCACACTGCCATTCTAGAGAAGCAGGAGGTCATTTTGGACCGGCTAGGACAGCCGCAAAAGTTTTGGAGGCTGGCTTCTTTTGGAAGAACTTGAACAAGGACTGTTATCAATTTGTTTCTACTTGTGACCAGTGTCAGAGGCAGGGGAATTTATCCAGACGTCATGAGTGCCATTGAATTCGATCCTGGAGGTTGAGCCGTTCGATCTGTGGGGTATTGATTTCATGGGACCGTTCCCGTCCTCCCAAGGTAACCTTTACATCCTAGTAGCTGTGGATTACGTTACCAAGTGGGCTGAAGCGATAGCAGCGCCGACTAATGCAAGAGTGGTACTCAAGTTTCTAAAGAGGAATATCTTTACCCGTTTCGGTGTTCCACGAGCGATCATCAGTGACGGGGGTACACATTTTGCAACAAGCAGTTTGAGGCTCTCCTACAGAAATACGGTGTGCGACATAAGGTTTCTTTACCGTATCATCCACAGACGAACGGGCAAGCCGAGATCACCAACAGAGAAATTAAGTGGATACTGCAGAAATCTGTTACATCTTCGAGGCGAGATTGGTCCCTTAAGTTGGATGACGCCTTGTGGGCATACCGCACTGCATTTAAAACACCCTTAGGTATGTCCCCGTACAAGTTGGTTTTTGGCAAGGCGTGCCACTTACCTGTGGAGCTGGAGCACAAGTCTTTTTGGGCACTCAAGGCACTGAATTTTGATCTGAAAAAGGCCGGTGAGAGCGTAAGTGCAGCTGTGTGATCTCGAGGAGTTTAGAGAGGAAGCTTATGAGAATGCCAAGATTTATAAGGAGAAAACGAAGAGGTGGCATGATAAGCTATTGGTCAAGCGTGAGTTTCACGTTGGAGATAAGGTTCTTCTTTCAACTCCCGACTGAAGTTATTTCCCGGAAAGCTAAAGTCTCGTTGGTCTGGACCGTTTACAGTGACAAATGTCTCGCCCTATGGAGCTATCGATTTAATCAATACAGAAGGGGAAACATTCAAAGTCAACGGGTCTCAGCTGAAGCATTATCTCAGTGGTGACATTGCTGAAGTCCATTCGGTGATCACGGTCTTTGATCCTCCATACTGATTTCCAATGCATGGTCTAGCCAAAGACCGAAAAGACGGGCGCTGGCTGGGAGACAACCCAGTTTTGTGAGTTTTATTATTTTCGTTTTTGTTTATTTCTCGTAGGTTTTAATGTTTTTCATTCTTTATTTTTGGGCTAACGTGCTTATTAGACATGTTTTGTTTAGTTTTACATGATTTTTAAGGTTAATTCAGGAGTTTGGAGGAACATCTGTCATCTATATGAGTTTCTGGCCACTTTTAAGGGCTGTCCTGGTTTGAAGCTGGGTTTACAACCCGGACCGATAGCAGGCGGAGCTTCTGGGATGATTTAGGCTTGTTCCGGGTTTGGCTATGGGTTTGAAACCCGGATCGAGATGCGAAGAACTTTCTGTCGATTTTTAGTGGCCATCCGGGTTTGCAGCCAGGTTTGCAACCCGGAACACAAGAGCGGAGGAGCCACTGCCTAAATTTGCGTCGCATCCGGTTTGCGGAGGGGTTTGAAAACCGGAACACACTGTCTGCAGAGAAAAAAAGAGCCGCGATTCTAATCCCTAATCTGCTACCTTCACCCTTGCGCCCCGACCTTCTTCCTTCTTCTACCTCGCGCTCCACTCCAGACCTAGCCACACCACTGTCGCGACCCAGCCCAATCTCCATGCTCCATTGAATCCCGCCTACCCCATTGCCCCACCCTTGCTCCGTCTCGCTCTTCCACCTGCCTGTCACAATCGCCGTTCCACCACTTCATCACCACTTCCCTCGCCAGTCCCGAATCGCCGTCTCAATTCACCACCACCACACTCCGCTTACTTCTTCGCTCCACCACCACCCATACTTCACTTCCAAACTAGCCCCAACCCACACTACCACTCTCCCGACTTTGCTCCACACCCACTACCACTCACCGCCGTCAACTTGTTCGCACTGGTCCAGTTCACCACCTGATTGCCATGCCTCCGAAGCGTTCACGACGGTCTACTGCGGGTGCTTCATCGTCGGCTGCGCCACCTGCACCACCACAACCATCCAATACCGAGAATCAGTGCGTGCCGATTTCATTAGTGACGCGTTGATTGGCGTGGATTGGGGGGGGTACAACGTCAAGGACCGGAAAATTATTCCGGAGAGGTTAGTGTCTGAGGAGTTAATTAATGAATTTGATTTACAAACTATGTTTGCTGCTAAGGGTTGGGGCGGCCTGTTGCGTCTTGGTGGGGGGTGTTACTACCCAAGATTGGTTAAGTTGTTTTATGCTAATGCTGAGAAGGAGGATGAGCGTGATGTCATTAGCGCGTGGATCAAAGGGAGATACATCGAAATTACTCATAGGGTGGTTGATGAGTACTTTGGAGTGCAAGATGTTTTTGATAACAATGTGCTTAGGGAACGGAGGAAAAATTATGAAAATGATAAGAGACGGGCGAAGGAGCATTATCTGAGGTTGGTGGTGAATAACCCTGAGGTTCCGAACCGTCAACAACGGTCTTCAAGGGATAAGCAGGTCGTGACAGGGGACAGATTGCAGACTCCGATTGAGAGGTTGCTTCTAGCCGTTATTATGCATAATGTTCGCCCGAGAGAGTGTGCTGACTTGAACGCTGTGGATTGTTTCTTTATGCGCCATCTGCTGGATGATGAGTTCTCTCGCGGCGCCTGTCCTATTGTTTTTTCTGCTGCTGTTATTGACCATATTTTACGTATCATGGATGTGGATAGCACCTCTTCTCTTGCTTTTCCACATTTTCTGCAGTATCTTTTTGAGAAAGAGAGAGTTGACTTCAGTGATGAGCGGCCTCAGCATTCCGCTCCTCCTCTGGATATGACAGCGATGCATCGCTTTCAGTGGGAGAAGATAGGAGATGGTTGGATTAAGCGTCGCCGTTGCCCGACCGGGTGAGAGAGCTGCCCGAGCTGCTGGTGCTGATGGGGCCGGGCCTTCACAGATTCAGGGAGATGGTGGACCTGCCGTAGCGCCGACGCAAGATTTTGAGGAGCTCATGACAGAATTTCGAGATTGGCAGGGGGTGTGTACTGCCCGCTTTGATCAGTTCGGCTCGCGCCTTGACGATCTGTCCACACAGGTTCAGAACTATGGAGTTCGCCTGTCATCTTTGGAGACGCGTCGCCACGCTGCTGAGGTTCGCCAGGATGCGCGGATGGCTGAGTACGATACACGCTTTGCCCGTATGGAGGCATGGCATCTTTAGCATGGGTCACAGCTTCCACCACCTTCCTAGAATTTTGGAGTTTGGGTTGTTTCGTTCTCTCTCTTTTCAGATCTTTTGATGTGTTTGCTTTTGAGATATTTTTCTTTTGGGTTGTATTTGTATCTTACTTTGGATTCGGCTACTACTTGTTTCATTACGACCATCGCTGCACTATGATGTATCACTTATACACTTACTGTTTATCTGCACGTTCGTGTTGGCTTTGGTTATATTTCTTGAGCTACAGGGCTGCTTTTTGATGCGTGTGAGGTATTGAGGAAATTCAAAGGAAGCTCTGTCGAAATTTCTGCCGAATTCAACACCCCGCTGTTTTACATAAGTGTGAGGACGTTGTCCTCACCATACCCCAGGGGCGTGATTTTCTAACTTCTTTTATTTTTCAAACGTTGTTTTCTGGAGATTGTTGTTTTCCTTCCATCCTAATCATTTTCATGAAGCAATAGGCCATTGCTAAGTTTAAGTGTGAGGAAGGGAAATTGCACATACTCATATTCATGTTCAATTTCATTCGAATGTGCTAATTTTGAACAATTTTCTTTCAAGACAATCATTCCATTTGCACAATATTTTTGTTGGCCCTCAAAAATTTTGGTTGCATAACATACCTGAGTCTTATTCAGTGGTTGGTTAAGTTGGTTTGGAACACTGCATGAGTAGCACTAGTTCTTTGAGATCGAAACTGGAAAACAGTTGTAGGAATTCTGGTTGCACTGCTTGTATGTACAGTTTTGTCAATGCTTGTCTATTTCTTCTTTAAAAAGTTAAGCCTATTAGTGCAACTATTTGACTTTGATTTCACTTGGGGACTTTGGGAATGATTATTGAATGAAAGTAAGGAAGGACAAAGGCAAGGTACTCCTCTAATCGAACTTTTAACCCAGAAAACAGGCCTCGCCATTTGGTAATTAAGTCCTTGGGGTGCCTCATCACCCATCTACCTAAGGTCATCTGATCTGGGATAGAAGACCCAACACCGCTACATGAATGGAGAGAAAGTCTGAGGGATACAAAAGAGAAAGTTAATGCTTGTTTAGAAAGTTGAAGAAATTTGCTAATTTCAAATGCAAAGTGCAAAGTCTTTCTTGATTATGAGTACGTGGTGATGAAAGGTAATATGGAATAAGATATTACTTCTCACCCCTTGTCGTCCATGGATTGTGAAAAGTTAATTGGAAAGTAGTCCCTGAGTGAAATTGGAGTCAGTGGTTTTACTATGTGCCTTAAGCTCTTGCAAAATACTTCTCAATTCACTGTTTATGAAAACCTGCAAGTGTGGATCATTGTTCTATATGACTGCCTTTCATTATTAGATCTCCTTGTGCACAGTTCTTAACTGACGACTCCCTTCTGTAAGATTTTTAGTATGTTTTATTTGCTTGAGGGCAAGCAAAGATTAGTGTGAGGAAGTTGATAAGTCAGGAATTTGTCTAAGTTTACTAGACTAATTCATGCTTAATTCTCTACATTATGACATTAACTTTCCTCTTTAATGCTTTAATTACTCTTCATTGTTATATTTGTCTCCAATGATCGATTTCATATGTTTTCAGGATAAATTACCCACAAAGTGCTTAAATGAAGATTTCAGAGGTTAGAGCAACATGGGAAGTCAAACCAGAGTCAAACGCAGAACATTCTGCCTAATTTCAGGCTTGTTCCGGGTTTGAGGTTTGGTTTGAAACCCGGAACATACCAGGGCGAGACTCTCTGCCTAACTTCAGACTTGTTCCGGGTTTGCACATAGTTTGAAACCCGGAACATTCCAATCGGAGAAGTTTCTGCCTAAATTTGCATGTGTTCCGGGTTTGTATATAGGTTTGAAACCCGGAACATTCCAATCGGAGAAGTTTCTGCCTAAATTTGCATATGTTCCGGGTTTGCATATGGGTTTGAAACCCGGAACATTACCAGCGGAGCGCGAAGATTCTGTTTCGAGTTTGACGGAATTAATTCTATCTTTTAACATCCGTGGCCGTCGTTTTTACTAGAGATAGATTAGAGATAAAATCCTGTTTTGCTATAAAAGGAAGAGTCTGGCAATCGTGAGGGACACATCGGAGAGCGCACAGAATAATCACAACACAGAGAGAATTAGTTTGAGAGCTTGGAGTCTGGTTTGGAGTTTGGAGCAGAGCACAGAAAGGGGTTCACCACGGAGACTTCACCAGAAGTCTCAGAACAGAGTTTCTTCTGTTCTCTATTATTACTAAGCTTATTGTAAACATGTCAATGGCTGAGTAGTTCCCTTAGATTTCGGTTTGCTATGTATCCCTAAATTGACTATTCCTGTTCCTTTGTGATTTAATGCAATTTAATTGAGTAAAGTTATTTTCCTTGCTTAATTTCTTTAATCGTTATAATTTGGCCAATTATAAGGATTAGTATTTTGTTAGCTTATATGTGACGATTCGGCTTTCAATTGAATTCAGGAAAATAACCGGTTAGTTTAGAGACGGTAATTCCTCTAAATAGCTAATTGACTAATAAACTAGATTGTTCTTAAGGCGGTTAGTAAACAGTGGGTTCGTAACGAGAGTTAGAATTCGGTCTTTATTAACTAGTATCTGCTAAGCGGAGACCGGAGGTAAATTATCTTAGTTCTAGGGTTTTACTCAGAATTATCTTTTAAATCACTTAGGGATAGGAATCACGGATTTAGGGTGCAGTAGTAAACCGGGATCTTCTTCTCCAAATCAGTTTCACAACATTTATTTTTCCTGCTTATTATTGTTCGCATACCGTTTACAGTTTTAATTGTCATCAAATCAAACCCCAATTTCCTGTTTTATTTTAATTCGGTAGTAAAGATTAAACTAGACACATCGCCTCCTCTGGTTCGATACTTAGGGATTACTCTCTATTAAAACTTGCTAGAATTGACCGGTACACTTGCCGTTAGGTTTTACCCCAACAAGTTTTTGGCGCCGTTGCCGGGGAGGCACGGTTATTTAGTTTAATCTTTGTTTATTTTGTTCTTTTATTATTTTTCTGTTTAGATTTACTTTGTTTTTATTTGGTTATTGTTCACGGTTTCGTGTTTTTAATGTTCTTTTATATGTTTGGTTAGTCGTAGTTTGTGAATCAACATATTCTGTTTAGCTTTATTATTGAGTTTTTCTGTGTTTAATTTTCTTTTATTGCCGTTACTTTTGTTCCTGGTTCGGTAGGGTAGTCATTAGGTTGGTTGTTTAATATTTAATTGTTAGCAGCATACATGTAGGATAGTTGATAGTATTATGTTCGTTTTTCTTTCAGGGTTTACTTTTCTTTTCTTTAATACTTTATTATCTGCTTGTTAGTCGCTGGTCAGTTAGGTTAGATTGCAGATTTTATTCTTTGTTTTTATCGCTGAGATTCTGTTAGTTTAAGTTAATTTACTGTGTTTTTATTTCTAGTTTGATTTTGTTCCAGATTTTGTTTTATCTTCCAGTTTTTATTCCAGATTTTATTTTCTGTTTCTGAATATTCTGTGCGTAGTAGTTAGGAAATTTTATCTGCATAATTTTGTGGGTTAGGTTCTTTTTATCTTTTTCTGATTTTCTGTTATTTTATTCTGATTACTGCTTCCCTTTTAATCTGCGCTATTATAGTTTCAGTTTACTAACTCTCGGTTTATGGTCAAAACCCGTTCTGCAGGAGAACCAGAGTTCGAGCTCAATCTTGAGATCGAGAGATTCGCAAGACAACTTCGAAGAGACTTGAACCTGGATCCACCAGTTGAGGAGAAGGTGCTCGAACCACCTGTTGGTGAAGAGGTTCCGGAAGTTCAACCACCAGTGAATATGGCGAACAACGAGAGACAGATGAGGGACTACACCCGTCCAAGTGTTGAAGGGTTGGTGTCGCCAATTGTGATTCCAGCATTGCCAGCAGGAGTGCAGTGGCAGTTCAAGACTCACTATGTGACCATGGTGATGAACGCGCCTCAGTTCAGTGGGACGGTTACTGAAGATCCGAATGCTCATCTCACTACATTCCTGAGATTGGTAGGAGCGTGCTCGACACCAGCTTCGCAGGAGGTGGCCCGGCTCACCCTGTTTCCATTCTCTCTGAGGGATAGAGCCGCTGAGTGGTTGAACTCGTTGACGCCTGACAGTATCACCAGTTGGACCGAGCTGGCTAATGCATTCTTAGCAAAGTACTTCCCACCCTCTCGGATGCTGACCATGAGAGAGAGATTACAAATTTCAAACAGTTTGCTGGTGAGTCCTTGTCTGAAGCTTGGGAGCGTTTTAAGGGAATAGTGAGGAAGGTACCACATCACGGTCTAGGTGAAGAGGTTATACTGCAGTCCTTTTACAAGGATTTGGATCCGTCTAGCCGGTTGTTGGTTGATACTTGTGCTGGAGGAAGTTTGATGGAGCTGCCTATTACACGAATTAAGGAGTTGTTAGATACCATCACTACAGCAGCGAATCAGTGGGGAGGTACAAGAGCAGGAGAAGCTGCACCAAAAGACCAGCTGGGGTTTATGAAGTAGATTCAAACACTTTCTTGGCTGCCAAGATAGAAGCAATGTCGAAGCAGTTTGAGCGTATGTGTGCAGTTATGAATCCACAGTCCAGTGCAGCAGCTCCTGAGGTTTATCCACCATGCGAGTACTGCGGTAGAGCTTCTAACATGTGCCAGTGTTCTCCACCACAGGAAGAGGCAGCGAACTATGTTGGTAACAGGCCGGGTAATTACTTTGGGAATCAAGGAAATCCGGGTTATCAAGCTCAGCAGCAAAACCGTTACCAAGCTGGTGGTAACAACAATTACAATCAGAGGCCTCAGCAGTACAATCCTTCCTATCAGAAGCAACCACTGCAGAATCAGCAAGCACAAAATTCAGGTGCTGGAGCGTCTTCTAGTATGGATGCAGTTCTGGCCAGGATGAATGATTTCATCTCAGTGAATACGAAGAAGTTTAATGAGCTGGAAGCTTTCAATCAAGAGCAAAGAACCTTCAACAATGATCAGAGGACCTTCAATAGGAATATCGAGACTCAGCTGTCTCAGATATCTCAGCAGTTAGCTCAGCGTCCTTTGGGTTCCTTGCCTAGTCAGTCGGAGCAGAATCCGAGAGAGCATGCCAAGGCTATCACGTTGAGGAGTGGTACACGGCTTGACCCGGTGGTCCCTGAAGTTGAGGTCCCTCTCCCCAATGTTGAGCAGGATAAAGAAACTGCACCAGCAGGTTTCCAGGAGGAGCCACCAGCTGAAGAGGAGGTGGCAATTAGCAAGACTACTAAGACTTCCACACCTCCACGACGCGCAGTTGCTGAAGCGCCAGTTCCTTTTCCAAACCGGCTGAAGAAGAGGGACTTGGATGAGCAGTTTGGTAAGTTTTTGACTATTTTTAAGAAACTGACCATTAACATTCCTTTTTCTGAAGCTTTGAAGCAGATGCCAATATATGCGAAGTTTATGAAGGACATCCTGTCCAACAGACGGTCCTTAGTGGAGAAGGACACTGTGCAGCTTACTGAGAGCGTTTCAGCTGTGCTTTCGAAGAAGCTTCCACCGAAGCTTGATGATCCAGGTACTCCGGTCATACCTTGCGCGATAGGTAATGTGAATTGTGGTAAGGGTTTATGTGACTTGGGTGCAAGTATTAATCTGATGCCATTATCTATGTATTTGAAGCTTGGTCTAGGAGAATGTGAGCCTACTCGAATTACTTTGCAATTAGCTGATAGGTCGATTATCCTACCTAGAGGTGTGGTTAGAGATTTAATTGTTTCAGTTGGTACCTTTGCTTTTCCTGCTGACTTTGTTATTTTGGACATGGAGGAATAAGGTAGTACCACTTATTCTAGGTCGACCGTTCATGCGAACAGCAAGGACCCTTATTGATGTTGAAGGAGGGAAGATTATATTGCGTTTACATGATGAGCAGCTTGTTTTTGATATGACCAAGGCTGCCACTCACCCTTCTGATGTTCATGCCTGCTTTAGTTTGGATTGTATTGACACTTTGATGCAGGATTATTCTTATAGCCCCACGGAGCTGGATGCGTTGGAGAAGTGTTTGGTGGATTCTATAGAGACCACTTGTGATGACTCTGAGGTTTCTACTGCAGCGTTTCAGCTCTCTGCTGGGAGGCCATATAGGAAGAACCATAGAATCGAGGAGGAACCGCTGGACCGAGTTCCAAAGACACTAGCTCCTTCTGTGGAATCACCACCCTCTCTTGAGCTGAAACCGCTTCCTAGTCATCTTAAATACGCTTTCCTTGTTCCTCCTACTGATTTACCTGTTATTATATCTAATGCTTTAACTGATGAACAGGAAGAAGCATTGTTGCAGATTTTGAGGAGAAACAAAGAGGCACTAGGATGGTCCATTGCTGATATCAAAGGCATTGCTCCGACATTCTGCACTCACCGCATTTATCTTGAGGAGGATTACAAGCCATTGAGACAGCCCCAGCGGCGACTGAACCCGCACATGAAAGAGGTAGTCAAGAAGGAGGTTATCAAGCTACTGGATGCAGGTATAATCTATCCAATCTCTGACAGCGAATGGGTAAGTCCCACTCAGGTAGTACCCAAGAAAGGGGGTTTAACTGTTGTTCCTAATGATAAAGGTGAATTAATCCCTCAGCGTACTATTACTGGGCATAGAGTTTGCATTGATTATAGGAAGTTAAATGCCGCCACTAGGAAAGATCACTTTCCCCTTCCATTTATTGATCAGATGCTAGAGAGGCTTGCAGGACAAGAATATTACTGTTTCTTGGATGGTTACTCTGGTTATTTTCAAATTCCAATTGCTAAGGAGGACCAGGAGAAAACTACTTTTACATGTCCATATGGTACTTATGCTTATCGTCGCATGCCTTTTGGTTTATGTAATGCACCTGGTACTTTTCAACGTTGCATGACTGCTATCTTTGCTGATTTTATTGAGAAGTGCATCGAAGTTTTATGGATGATTTTTCTGTTTTTGGACCAACTTTTGATGCGTGTTTGAAAGACTTAGATTTGATCTTAGCTAGATGCAGGGAGACTAACTTGGTGCTCAATTGGGAGAAGTGCCACTTCATGGTGCAGGAGGGCATCGTGCTCGGTCACAAGATTTCCAAGAAGGGGATTGAGGTGGACAAGGCTAAGGTTGAAGTCATAGAGCAGTTGCCACCACCATCTTCGGTAAAAGATGTCCGTAGTTTCCTCGGTCATGCAGGTTTTTATAGGCGTTTTGTCAAGGATTTTTCTAAGATCTCTAAGCCTCTTTGTGATTTATTACTTAAGGATGCTAAATTTGATTTACAAAGGAGTGCTTAGATGCGTTTAATTTGCTCAAAGCTAAATTGATTTCTGCACCTATTATTGTTGCTCCTGATTGGTCGTTGCCTTTTGAGATTATGTGTGATGCTAGTGACTACGCGTTAGGAGCAGCTTTGGGTCAGAGGCATGACAAGGTATTGAGGATAGTCTACTACGCGAGTAAGACTATGAATGAGGCGCAGAAGAACTACGCCACGACAGAGAAGGAGCTGTTGGCGATCGTCTTTGCTTGTGACAAGTTTCGACCGTACATCATTGGCAGCAAAGTCATCGTGCATACCGACCATTCCGCTCTCAGGTATCTCTTTGGAAAGATTGATGCTAAACCTCGTTTGATCCGTTGGATTTTGCTTTTGCAGGAATTTGATATTGAGATTCGAGATAAACCAGGAGCGCAGAATGGAGTGGCGGATCACTTATCCCGTATGGAAGTTCCTGACGATGGCAGGCCAATCAATGAGTATTTCCCTGATGAGTATGTTTTCATGATCGGCCATTCCACGGACCCTTGGTACGCTGACATTGCAAATTACCTAGCCAAGGGTATTATTCCTCCAGAGCTATCGTATCAGCAGAAGAAGAAGTTCTTCTCCACAGTCAAGCACTACCTATGGGACGATCCGTTTCTGTTCAAGGTCTGCGCAGATGGTATGATACGTCGTTGTGTCTGAGAATGAAGCTAGAGACATCCTGGCACACTGCCATTCTAGAGAAGCAGGAGGTCATTTTGGACCGGCTAGGACCGCCGCAAAAGTTTTGGAGGCTGGCTTCTTTTGGAAGAACTTGAACAAGGACTGTTATCAATTTGTTTCTACTTGTGACCAGTGTCAGAGGCAGGGGAATTTATCCAGACGTCATGAGTTGCCATTGAATTCGATCCTGGAGGTTGAGCCATTCGATCTGTGGGGTATTGATTTCATGGGACCGTTCCCGTCCTCCCAAGGTAACCTTTACATCCTAGTAGCTGTGGATTACGTTACCAAGTGGGCTGAAGCGATAGCAGCGCCGACTAATGATGCAAGAGTGGTACTCAAGTTTCTAAAGAGGAATATCTTTACCCGCTTCGGTGTTCCACGTGCGATCATCAGTGACGGGGGTACACATTTTTGCAACAAGCAGTTTGAGGCTCTCCTACAGAAATACGGTGTGCGACATAAGGTTTCTTTACCGTATCATCCACAGACGAACGGGAAGCCGAGATCACCAACAGAGAAATTAAGTGGATACTGCAGAAATCTGTACATCTTCGAGGCGGGATTGGTCCCTTAAGTTGGATGACGCCTTGTGGGCATACCGCACTGCATTTAAAACACCCTTAGGTATGTCCCCGTACAAGTTGGTTTTTGGCAAGGCGTGCCACTTACCTGTGGAGCTGGAGCACAAGTCTTTTTGGGCACTCAAGGCACTGAATTTTGATCTGAAAAAGGCCGGTGAGAGGCGTAAGCTGCAGCTGTGTGATCTCGAGGAGTTTAGAGAGGAAGCTTATGAGAATGCCAAGATTTATAAGGAGAAAACGAAGAGGTGGCATGATAAGCTATTGGTCAAGCGTGAGTTTCACGTTGGAGATAAGGTTCTTCTCTTCAACTCCCGACTGAAGTTATTTCCCGGAAAGCTAAAGTCTCGTTGGTCTGGACCGTTTACAGTGACAAATGTCTCGCCCTATGGAGCTATCGATTTAATCAATACAGAAGGGGAAACATTCAAAGTCAACGGGTCTCAGCTGAAACATTATCTCAGTGGTGACATTGCCGAAGTCCATTCGGTGATCACGGTCTTTGATCCTCCATACTGATTATCCAATGCATGGTCTAGCCAAAGACCGAAAAGACGGGTGGCTGGCTGGGAGACAACCCAGTTTTGTGAGTTTTATTATTTTCGTTTTGTTTTTTTTCTCGTAGGTTTTACTGTTTTTCATTCTTTATTTTTGGGCTAACGTGCTTATTAGACATGTTTTGTTTAGTTTTACATGATTTTTAAGGTTAATTCAGGAGTTTGGAGGAACATCTGTCATCTATATGAGTTTCTGGCCACTTTTAAGGGCTGTCCTGGTTTGAAGCTGGGTTTACAACCCGGACCGATAGCAGGGCGGAGCTTCTGGGATGATTTAGGCTTGTTCCGGGTTTGGCTATGGGTTTGAAACCCGGATCGAGATGCGAAGAACTTTCTGTCGATTTTTAGTGGCCATCCGGGTTTGCAGCCAGGTTTGCAACCCGGAACACAAGAGCGGAGGAGCCACTGCCTAAATTTGCGTCGCATCCGGGTTTGCGGAGGGGTTTGAAAACCGGAACACACTGTCTGCAGAGAAAAAAAGAGCCGCGATTCTAATCCCTAATCTGCTACCTTCACCCTTGCGCCCCGACCTTCTTCCTTCTTCTACCTCGCGCTCCACTCCAGACCTAGCCACACCACTGTCGCGACCCAGCCCAATCTCCATGCTCCATTGAATCCCGCCTACCCCATTGCCCCACCCTTGCTCCGTCTCGCCTTCCACCTGCCTGTCACAATCGCCGTTCCACCACTTCATCACCACTTCCCTCGCCAGTCCCGAATCGCCGTCTCAATTCACCACCACCACAACTCCGCTTACTTCTTCGCTCCACCACCACCCATACTTCACTTCCAAACTAGCCCCAACCCACACTACCACTCTCCCGACTTTGCTCCACACCCACTACCACTCACCGCCGTCAACTTGTTCGCACTGGTCCAGTTCACCACCTGATTGCCATGCCTCCGAAGCGTTCACGAACGACGGTCTACTGCGGGTGCTTCATCGTCGGCTGCGCCACCTGCACAGACCACCAAACCAATCCAATACCGAGAATCAGTGCGTGCCGATTTCATTAGTGACGCGGCGTTTGATTGGTACAACGTCAAGGACCGGAAAATTATTCCGGAGGTCAGTGTCTGAGGAGTTAATTAATGAATTTGATTTACAAACTATGTTTGCTGCTAAGGGTTGGGGCGGCCTGTTGCGTCTTGGTGGGGGGTGTTACTACCCAAGATTGGTTAAGTTGTTTTATGCTAATGCTGAGAAGGAGGATGAGTGATGTCATTAGCGCGTGGATCAAAGGGAGATACATCGAAATTACTCATAGGGTGGTTGATGAGTACTTTGGAGTGCAAGATGTTTTTGATAACAATGTGCTTAGGGAACGGAGGAAAAATTATGAAAATGATAAGAGACGGGCGAAGGAGCATTATCTGAGGTTGGTGGTGAATAACCCTGAGGTTCCGAACCGTCAACAACGGTTCTTCAAGGGATAAGCAGGTCGTGACAGGGGACAGATTGCAGACTCCGATTGAGAGGTTGCTTCTAGCCGTTATTATGCATAATGTCGCCCGAGAGAGTGTGCTGACTTGAACGCTGTGGATTGTTTCTTTATGCGCCATCTGCTGGATGATGAGTTCTCTCGCGGCGCCTGTCCTATTGTTTTTTCTGCTGCTGTTATTGACCATATTTTACGTATCATGGATGTGGATAGCACCTCTTCTCTTGCTTTTCCACATTTTCTGCAGTATCTTTTTGAGAAAGAGAGAGTTGACTTCAGTGATGAGCGGCCTCAGCATTCCGCTCCTCCTCTGGATATGACAGCGATGCATCGCTTTCAGTGGGAGAAGATAGGAGATGGTTGGATTAAGCGTCGCCGTTGCCCGACCGGGTGAGAGAGCTGCCCGAGCTGCTGGTGCTGATGGGGCCGGGCCTTCACAGATTCAGGGAGATGGTGGACCTGCCGTAGCGCCGACGCAAGATTTTGAGGAGCTCATGACAGAATTTCGAGATTGGCAGGGGGTGTGTACTGCCCGCTTTGATCAGTTCGGCTCGCGCCTTGACGATCTGTCCACACAGGTTCAGAACTATGGAGTTCGCCTGTCATCTTTGGAGACGCGTCGCCACGCTGCTGAGGTTCGCCAGGATGCGCGGATGGCTGAGTACGATACACGCTTTGCCCGTATGGAGGCATGGCATCTTTAGCATGGGTCACAGCTTCCACCACCTTCCTAGAATTTTGGAGTTTGGGTTGTTTCGTTCTCTCTCTTTTCAGATCTTTTGATGTGTTTGCTTTTGAGATATTTTTCTTTTGGGTTGTATTTGTATCTTACTTTGGATTCGGCTACTACTTGTTTCATTACGACCATCGCTGCACTATGATGTATCACTTATACACTTACTGTTATCTGCACGTTCGTGTTGGCTTTGGTTATATTTCTTGAGCTACAGGGCTGCTTTTTGATGCGTGTGAGGTATTGAGGAAATTCAAAGGAAGCTCTGTCGAAATTTCTGCCGAATTCAACACCCCGCTGTTTTACATAAGTGTGAGGACGTTGTCCTCACCATACCCCAGGGGCGTGATTTTCTAACTTCTTTTATTTTTCAAACGTTGTTTTCTGGAGATTGTTGTTTTCCTTCCATCCTAATCATTTTCATGAAGCAATGAGGCCATTGCTAAGTTTTAAGTGTGAGGAAGGGAAATTGCACATACTCATATTCATGTTCAATTTCATTCGAATGTGCTAATTTTGAACAATTTTCTTTCAAGACAATCATTCCATTTGCACAATATTTTTGTTGGCCCTCAAAAAAATATTTTGGTTGCATAACATACCTGAGTCTTATTCAGTGGTTGGTTAAGTTGGTTTGGAACACTGCATGAGTAGCACTAGTTCTTGTGAGATCGAAACTGGAAAACAGTTGTAGGAATTCTGGTTGCACTGCTTGTATGTACAGTTTTGTTCAATGCTTGTCTATTTCTTCTTTAAAAAGTTAAGCCTATTAGTGCAACTATTTGACTTTGATTTCACTTGGGGACTTTGGGAATGATTATTGAATGAAAGTAAGGAAGGACAAAGGCAAGGTACTCCTCTAATCGAACTTTTAACCCAGAAAACAGGCCTCGCCCATTTGGTAATTAAGTCCTTGGGGTGCCTCATCACCCATCTACCTAAGGTCATCTGATCTGGGATAGAAGACCCAACACCGCTACATGAATGGAGAGAAAAGTCTGAGGGATACAAAAGAGAAAGTTAATGCTTGTTTAGAAAGTTGAAGAAATTTGCTAATTTCAAATGCAAAGTGCAAAGTCTTTCTTGATTATGAGTACGTGGTGATGAAAGGTAATATGGAATAAGATATTACTTCTCACCCCTTGTCGTCCATGGATTGTGAAAAGTTAATTGGAAAGTAGTCCCTGAGTGAAATTGGAGTCAGTGGTTTTACTATGTGCCTTAAGCTCTTGCAAAATACTTCTCAATTCACTGTTTATGAAAACCTGCAAGTGTGGATCATTGTTCTATATGACTGCCCTTCATTATTAGATCTCCTTGTGCACAGTTCTTAACTGACGACTCCCTTCTGTAAGATTTTTAGTATGTTTCTATTTGCTTGAGGGCAAGCAAAGATTAAGTGTGAGGAAGTTGATAAGTCAGGAATTTGTCTAAGTTTACTAGACTAATTCATGCTTAATTCTCTACATTATGACATTAACTTTCCTCTTTAATGCTTTAATTACTCTTCATTGTTATATTTGTCTCCAATGATCGATTTCATATGTTTTCAGGATAAATTACCCAACAAAGTGCTTAAATGAAGATTTCAGAGGTTAGAGCAACATGGGAAGTCAAACCAGAGTCAAACGCAGAACATTCTGCCTAATTTCAGGCTTGTTCCGGGTTTGAGGTTTGGTTTGAAACCCGGAACATACCAGGGCGAGACTCTCTGCCTAACTTCAGACTTGTTCCGGGTTTGCACATAGGTTTGAAACCCGGAACATTCCAATCGGAGAAGTTTCTGCCTAAATTTGCATGTGTTCCGGGTTTGTATATAGGTTTGAAACCCGGAACATTCCAATCGGAGAAGTTTCTGCCTAAATTTGCATATGTTCCGGGTTTGCATATGGGTTTGAAACCCGGAACATTACCAGCGGAGCGCGAAGATTCTGTTTCGAGTTTGACGGAATTAATTCTATCTTTTAACATCCGTGGCCGTCGTTTTTACTAGAGATAGATTAGAGATAAAATCCTGTTTTGCTATAAAAGGAAGAGTCTGGCAATCGTGAGGGACACATCGGAGAGCGCACAGAATAATCACAACACAGAGAGAATTAGTTTGAGAGCTTGGAGTCTGGTTTGGAGTTTGGAGCAGAGCACAGAAAGGGGTTCACCACGGAGACTTCACCAGAAGTCTCAGAACAGAGTTTCTTCTTGTTCTCTATTATTACTAAGCTTATTGTAAACATGTCAATGGCTGAGTAGTTCCCTTAGATTTCGGTTTGCTATGTATCCCTAAATTGACTATTCCTGTTCCTTTGTGATTTAATGCAATTTAATTGAGTAAAGTTATTTTCCTTGCTTAATTTCTTTAATCGTTATAATTTGGCCAATTATAAGGATTAGTATTTTGTTAGCTTATATGTGACGATTGCGGCTTTCAATTGAATTCAGGAAAATAACCGGTTAGTTTAGAGACGGTAATTCCTCTAAATAGCTAATTGACTAATAAACTAGATTGTTCTTAAGGCGGTTAGTAAACAGTGGGTTCGTAACGAGAGTTAGAATTCGGTCTTTATTAACTAGTATCTGCTAAGCGGGAGACCGGAGGTAAATTATCTTAGTTCTAGGGTTTTACTCAGAATTATCTTTTAAATCACTTAGGGATAGGAATCACGGATTTAGGGTGCAGTAGTAAACCGGGATCTTCTTCTCCAAATCAGTTTCACAACATTTATTTTTCCTGCTTATTATTGTTCGCATACCGTTTACAGTTTTAATTGTCATCAAATCAAACCCCAATTTCCTGTTTTATTTTAATTCGGTAGTAAAGATTAAACTAGACACATCGCCTCCTCTGGTTCGATACTTAGGGATTACTCTCTATTAAAACTTGCTAGAATTGACCGGTACACTTGCCGTTAGGTTTTACCCCAACAAGTTTTTGGCGCCGTTGCCGGGGAGGCACGGTTATTTAGTTTAATCTTTGTTTATTTTGTTCTTTTATTTTTTGTTTAGATTTACTTTGTTTTTATTTGGTTATTGTTCACGGTTTCGTGTTTTTAATGTTCTTTTATATGTTTGGTTAGTCGTAGTTTGTGAATCAACATATTCTGTTTAGCTTTTTATTGAGTTTTTCTGTGTTTAATTTTCTTTTATTGCCGTTACTTTTGTTCCTGGTTCGGTAGGGTAGTCATTAGGTTGGTTGTTTAATATTTAATTGTTAGCAGCATACATGTAGGATAGTTGATAGTATTATGTTCGTTTTTCTTTCAGGGTTTACTTTTCTTTTCTTTAATACTTTATTATCTGCTTGTTAGTCGCTGGTCAGTTAGGTTAGATTGCAGATTTTATTCTTTGTTTTTATCGCTGAGATTCTGTTAGTTTAAGTTAATTTACTGTGTTTTTATTTCTAGTTTGATTTTGTTCCAGATTTTGTTTTATCTTCCAGTTTTTATTCCAGATTTTATTTCTGTTTCTGAATATTCTGTGCGTAGTAGTTAGGAAATTTTATCTGCATAATTTTGTGGGTTAGGTTTTTATCTTTTTCTGATTTTCTGTTATTTTATTCTGATTACTGCTTTTTTAATCTGCGCTATTATAGTTTCAGTTTACTAACTCTCGGTTTATGGTCAAAACCCGTTCTGCAGGAGAACCAGAGTTCGAGCTCAATCTTGAGATCGAGAGATTCGCAAGACAACTTCGAAGAGACTTGAACCTGGATCCACCAGTTGAGGAGAAGGTGCTCGAACCACCTGTTGGTGAAGAGGTTCCGGAAGTTCAACCACCAGTGAATATGGCGAACAACGAGAGACAGATGAGGGACTACACCCGTCCAAGTGTTGAAGGGTTGGTGTCGCCAATTGTGATTCCAGCATTGCCAGCAGGAGTGCAGTGGCAGTTCAAGACTCACTATGTGACCATGGTGATGAACGCGCCTCAGTTCAGTGGGACGGTTACTGAAGATCCGAATGCTCATCTCACTACATTCCTGAGATTGGTAGGAGCGTGCTCGACACCAGCTTCGCAGGAGGTGGCCCGGCTCACCCTGTTTCCATTCTCTCTGAGGGATAGAGCCGCTGAGTGGTTGAACTCGTTGACGCCTGACAGTATCACCAGTTGGACCGAGCTGGCTAATGCATTCTTAGCAAAGTACTTCCCACCCTCTCGGATGCTGACCATGAGAGGAGAGATTACAAATTTCAAACAGTTTGCTGGTGAGTCCTTGTCTGAAGCTTGGGAGCGTTTTAAGGGAATAGTGAGGAAGGTACCACATCACGGTCTAGGTGAAGAGGTTATACTGCAGTCCTTTTACAAGGATTTGGATCCGTCTAGCCGGTTGTTGGTTGATACTTGTGCTGGAGGAAGTTTGATGGAGCTGCCTATTACACGAATTAAGGAGTTGTTAGATACCATCACTACAGCAGCGAATCAGTGGGGAGGTACAAGAGCAGGAGAAGCTGCACCAAAGAGACCAGCTGGGGTTTATGAAGTAGATTCAAACACTTTCTTGGCTGCCAAGATAGAAGCAATGTCGAAGCAGTTTGAGCGTATGTGTGCAGTTATGAATCCACAGTCCAGTGCAGCAGCTCCTGAGGTTTATCCACCATGCGAGTACTGCGGTAGAGCTTCTAACATGTGCCAGTGTTCTCCACCACAGGAAGAGGCAGCGAACTATGTTGGTAACAGGCCGGGTAATTACTTTGGGAATCAAGGAAATCCGGGTTATCAAGCTCAGCAGCAAAACCGTTACCAAGCTGGTGGTAACAACAATTACAATCAGAGGCCTCAGCAGCAGTACAATCCTTCCTATCAGAAGCAACCACTGCAGAATCAGCAAGCACAAAATTCAGGTGCTGGAGCGTCTTCTAGTATGGATGCAGTTCTGGCCAGGATGAATGATTTCATCTCAGTGAATACGAAGAAGTTTAATGAGCTGGAAGCTTTCAATCAAGAGCAAAGAACCTTCAACAATGATCAGAGGACCTTCAATAGGAATATCGAGACTCAGCTGTCTCAGATATCTCAGCAGTTAGCTCAGCGTCCTTTGGGTTCCTTGCCTAGTCAGTCGGAGCAGAATCCGAGAGAGCATGCCAAGGCTATCACGTTGAGGAGTGGTACACGGCTTGACCCGGTGGTCCCTGAAGTTGAGGTCCCTCTCCCCAATGTTGAGCAGGATAAAGAAACTGCACCAGCAGGTTTCCAGGAGGAGCCACCAGCTGAAGAGGAGGTGGCAATTAGCAAGACTACTAAGACTTCCACACCTCCACGACGCGCAGTTGCTGAAGCGCCAGTTCCTTTTCCAAACCGGCTGAAGAAGAGGGACTTGGATGAGCAGTTTGGTAAGTTTTTGACTATTTTTAAGAAACTGACCATTAACATTCCTTTTTCTGAAGCTTTGAAGCAGATGCCAATATATGCGAAGTTTATGAAGGACATCCTGTCCAACAGACGGTCCTTAGTGGAGAAGGACACTGTGCAGCTTACTGAGAGCGTTTCAGCTGTGCTTTCGAAGAAGCTTCCACCGAAGCTTGATGATCCAGGTACTCCGGTCATACCTTGCGCGATAGGTAATGTGAATTGTGGTAAGGGTTTATGTGACTTGGGTGCAAGTATTAATCTGATGCCATTATCTATGTATTTGAAGCTTGGTCTAGGAGAATGTGAGCCTACTCGAATTACTTTGCAATTAGCTGATAGGTCGATTATCCTACCTAGAGGTGTGGTTAGAGATTTAATTGTTTCAGTTGGTACCTTTGCTTTTCCTGCTGACTTTGTTATTTTGGACATGGAGGAAGATAAGGTAGTACCACTTATTCTAGGTCGACCGTTCATGCGAACAGCAAGGACCCTTATTGATGTTGAAGGAGGGAAGATTATATTGCGTTTACATGATGAGCAGCTTGTTTTTGATATGACCAAGGCTGCCACTCACCCTTCTGATGTTCATGCCTGCTTTAGTTTGGATTGTATTGACACTTTGATGCAGGATTATTCTTATAGCCCCACGGAGCTGGATGCGTTGGAGAAGTGTTTGGTGGATTCTATAGAGACCACTTGTGATGACTCTGAGGTTTCTACTGCAGCGTTTCAGCTCTCTGCTGGGAGGCCATATAGGAAGAACCATAGAATCGAGGAGGAACCGCTGGACCGAGTTCCAAAGACACTAGCTCCTTCTGTGGAATCACCACCCTCTCTTGAGCTGAAACCGCTTCCTAGTCATCTTAAATACGCTTTCCTTGTTCCTCCTACTGATTTACCTGTTATTATATCTAATGCTTTAACTGATGAACAGGAAGAAGCATTGTTGCAGATTTTGAGGAGAAACAAAGAGGCACTAGGATGGTCCATTGCTGATATCAAAGGCATTGCTCCGACATTCTGCACTCACCGCATTTATCTTGAGGAGGATTACAAGCCATTGAGACAGCCCCAGCGGCGACTGAACCCGCACATGAAAGAGGTAGTCAAGAAGGAGGTTATCAAGCTACTGGATGCAGGTATAATCTATCCAATCTCTGACAGCGAATGGGTAAGTCCCACTCAGGTAGTACCCAAGAAAGGGGGTTTAACTGTTGTTCCTAATGATAAAGGTGAATTAATCCCTCAGCGTACTATTACTGGGCATAGAGTTTGCATTGATTATAGGAAGTTAAATGCCGCCACTAGGAAAGATCACTTTCCCCTTCCATTTATTGATCAGATGCTAGAGAGGCTTGCAGGACAAGAATATTACTGTTTCTTGGATGGTTACTCTGGTTATTTTCAAATTCCAATTGCTAAGGAGGACCAGGAGAAAACTACTTTTACATGTCCATATGGTACTTATGCTTATCGTCGCATGCCTTTTGGTTTATGTAATGCACCTGGTACTTTTCAACGTTGCATGACTGCTATCTTTGCTGATTTTATTGAGAAGTGCATCGAAGTTTTTATGGATGATTTTTCTGTTTTTGGACCAACTTTTGATGCGTGTTTGAAAGACTTAGATTTGATCTTAGCTAGATGCAGGGAGACTAACTTGGTGCTCAATTGGGAGAAGTGCCACTTCATGGTGCAGGAGGGCATCGTGCTCGGTCACAAGATTTCCAAGAAGGGGATTGAGGTGGACAAGGCTAAGGTTGAAGTCATAGAGCAGTTGCCACCACCATCTTCGGTAAAAGATGTCCGTAGTTTCCTCGGTCATGCAGGTTTTTATAGGCGTTTTGTCAAGGATTTTTCTAAGATCTCTAAGCCTCTTTGTGATTTATTACTTAAGGATGCTAAATTTGATTTTACAAAGGAGTGCTTAGATGCGTTTAATTTGCTCAAAGCTAAATTGATTTCTGCACCTATTATGTTGCTCCTGATTGGTCGTTGCCTTTTGAGATTATGTGTGATGCTAGTGACTACGCGTTAGGAGCAGCTTTGGGTCAGAGGCATGACAAGGTATTGAGGATAGTCTACTACGCGAGTAAGACTATGAATGAGGCGCAGAAGAACTACGCCACGACAGAGAAGGAGCTGTTGGCGATCGTCTTTGCTTGTGACAAGTTTCGACCGTACATCATTGGCAGCAAAGTCATCGTGCATACCGACCATTCCGCTCTCAGGTATCTCTTTGGAAAGATTGATGCTAAACCTCGTTTGATCCGTTGGATTTTGCTTTTGCAGGAATTTGATATTGAGATTCGAGATAAACCAGGAGCGCAGAATGGAGTGGCGGATCACTTATCCCGTATGGAAGTTCCTGACGATGGCAGGCCAATCAATGAGTATTTCCCTGATGAGTATGTTTTCATGATCGGCCATTCCACGGACCCTTGGTACGCTGACATTGCAAATTACCTAGCCAAGGGTATTATTCCTCCAGAGCTATCGTATCAGCAGAAGAAGAAGTTCTTCTCCACAGTCAAGCACTACCTATGGGACGATCCGTTTCTGTTCAAGGTCTGCGCAGATGGTATGATACGTCGTTGTGTATCTGAGAATGAAGCTAGAGACATCCTGGCACACTGCCATTCTAGAGAAGCAGGAGGTCATTTTGGACCGGCTAGGACCGCCGCAAAAGTTTTGGAGGCTGGCTTCTTTTGGAAGAACTTGAACAAGGACTGTTATCAATTTGTTTCTACTTGTGACCAGTGTCAGAGGCAGGGGAATTTATCCAGACGTCATGAGTTGCCATTGAATTCGATCCTGGAGGTTGAGCCATTCGATCTGTGGGGTATTGATTTCATGGGACCGTTCCCGTCCTCCCAAGGTAACCTTTACATCCTAGTAGCTGTGGATTACGTTACCAAGTGGGCTGAAGCGATAGCAGCGCCGACTAATGATGCAAGAGTGGTACTCAAGTTTCTAAAGAGGAATATCTTTACCCGCTTCGGTGTTCCACGTGCGATCATCAGTGACGGGGGTACACATTTTTGCAACAAGCAGTTTGAGGCTCTCCTACAGAAATACGGTGTGCGACATAAGGTTTCTTTACCGTATCATCCACAGACGAACGGGCAAGCCGAGATCACCAACAGAGAAATTAAGTGGATACTGCAGAAATCTGTTACATCTTCGAGGCGGGATTGGTCCCTTAAGTTGGATGACGCCTTGTGGGCATACCGCACTGCATTTAAAACACCCTTAGGTATGTCCCCGTACAAGTTGGTTTTTGGCAAGGCGTGCCACTTACCTGTGGAGCTGGAGCACAAGTCTTTTTGGGCACTCAAGGCACTGAATTTTGATCTGAAAAAGGCCGGTGAGAGGCGTAAGCTGCAGCTGTGTGATCTCGAGGAGTTTAGAGAGGAAGCTTATGAGAATGCCAAGATTTATAAGGAGAAAACGAAGAGGTGGCATGATAAGCTATTGGTCAAGCGTGAGTTTCACGTTGGAGATAAGGTTCTTCTCTTCAACTCCCGACTGAAGTTATTTCCCGGAAAGCTAAAGTCTCGTTGGTCTGGACCGTTTACAGTGACAAATGTCTCGCCCTATGGAGCTATCGATTTAATCAATACAGAAGGGGAAACATTCAAAGTCAACGGGTCTCAGCTGAAACATTATCTCAGTGGTGACATTGCCGAAGTCCATTCGGTGATCACGGTCTTTGATCCTCCATACTGATTATCCAATGCATGGTCTAGCCAAAGACCGAAAAGACGGGTGGCTGGCCGGGAGACAACCCAGTTTTGTGAGTTTTATTATTTTCATTTTTGTTTTTTTTCTCGTAGGTTTTACTGTTTTTCATTCTTTATTTTTGGGCTAACGTGCTTATTAGACATGTTTTGTTTAGTTTTACATGATTTTTAAGGTTAATTCAGGAGTTTGGAGGAACATCTGTCATCTATATGAGTTTCTGGCCACTTTTAAGGGCTGTCCTGGTTTGAAGCTGGGTTTACAACCCGGACCGATAGCAGGGCGGAGCTTCTGGGATGATTTAGGCTTGTTCCGGGTTTGGCTATGGGTTTGAAACCCGGATCGAGATGCGAAGAACTTTCTGTCGATTTTTAGTGGCCATCCGGGTTTGCAGCCAGGTTTGCAACCCGGAACACAAGAGCGGAGGAGCCACTGCCTAAATTTGCGTCGCATCCGGGTTTGCGGAGGGGTTTGAAAACCGGAACACACTGTCTGCAGAGAAAAAAAGAGCCGCGATTCTAATCCCTAATCTGCTACCTTCACCCTTGCGCCCCGACCTTCTTCCTTCTTCTACCTCGCGCTCCACTCCAGACCTAGCCACACCACTGTCGCGACCCAGCCCAATCTCCATGCTCCATTGAATCCCGCCTACCCCATTGCCCCACCCTTGCTCCGTCTCGCCTTCCACCTGCCTGTCACAATCGCCGTTCCACCACTTCATCACCACTTCCCTCGCCAGTCCCGAATCGCCGTCTCAATTCACCACCACCACAACTCCGCTTACTTCTTCGCTCCACCACCACCCATACTTCACTTCCAAACTAGCCCCAACCCACACTACCACTCTCCCGACTTTGCTCCACACCCACTACCACTCACCGCCGTCAACTTGTTCGCACTGGTCCAGTTCACCACCTGATTGCCATGCCTCCGAAGCGTTCACGACGGTCTACTGCGGGTGCTTCATCGTCGGCTGCGCCACCTGCACCACCACAACCAATCCAATACCGAGAATCAGTGCGTGCCGATTTCATTAGTGACGCGGCGTTTGATTGGTACAACGTCAAGGACCGGAAAATTATTCCGGAGAGGTCAGTGTCTGAGGAGTTAATTAATGAATTTGATTTACAAACTATGTTTGCTGCTAAGGGTTGGGGCGGCCTGTTGCGTCTTGGTGGGGGGTGTTACTACCCAAGATTGGTTAAGTTGTTTTATGCTAATGCTGAGAAGGAGGATGAGCGTGATGTCATTAGCGCGTGGATCAAAGGGAGATACATCGAAATTACTCATAGGGTGGTTGATGAGTACTTTGGAGTGCAAGATGTTTTTGATAACAATGTGCTTAGGGAACGGAGGAAAAATTATGAAAATGATAAGAGACGGGCAAAGGAGCATTATCTGAGGTTGGTGGTGAATAACCCTGAGGTTCCGAACCGTCAACAACGGTCTTCAAGGGATAAGCAGGTCGTGACAGGGGACAGATTGCAGACTCCGATTGAGAGGTTGCTTCTAGCCGTTATTATGCATAATGTCCGCCCGAGAGAGTGTGCTGACTTGAACGCTGTGGATTGTTTCTTTATGCGCCATCTGCTGGATGATGAGTTCTCTCGCGGCGCCTGTCCTATTGTTTTTTCTGCTGCTGTTATTGACCATATTTTACGTATCATGGATGTGGATAGCACCTCTTCTCTTGCTTTTCCACATTTTCTGCAGTATCTTTTTGAGAAAGAGAGAGTTGACTTCAGTGATGAGCGGCCTCAGCATTCCGCTCCTCCTCTGGATATGACAGCGATGCATCGCTTTCAGTGGGAGAAGATAGGAGATGGTTGGATTAAGCGTCGCCGTTGCCCGACCGGGTGAGAGAGCTGCCCGAGCTGCTGGTGCTGATGGGGCCGGGCCTTCACAGATTCAGGGAGATGGTGGACCTGCCGTAGCGCCGACGCAAGATTTTGAGGAGCTCATGACAGAATTTCGAGATTGGCAGGGGGTGTGTACTGCCCGCTTTGATCAGTTCGGCTCGCGCCTTGACGATCTGTCCACACAGGTTCAGAACTATGGAGTTCGCCTGTCATCTTTGGAGACGCGTCGCCACGCTGCTGAGGTTCGCCAGGATGCGCGGATGGCTGAGTACGATACACGCTTTGCCCGTATGGAGGCATGGCATCTTTAGCATGGGTCACAGCTTCCACCACCTTCCTAGAATTTTGGAGTTTGGGTTGTTTCGTTCTCTCTCTTTTCAGATCTTTTGATGTGTTTGCTTTTGAGATATTTTTCTTTTGGGTTGTATTTGTATCTTACTTTGGATTCGGCTACTACTTGTTTCATTACGACCATCGCTGCACTATGATGTATCACTTATACACTTACTGTTTATCTGCACGTTCGTGTTGGCTTTGGTTATATTTCTTGAGCTACAGGGCTGCTTTTTGATGCGTGTGAGGTATTGAGGAAATTCAAAGGAAGCTCTGTCGAAATTTCTGCCGAATTCAACACCCCGCTGTTTTACATAAGTGTGAGGACGTTGTCCTCACCATACCCCAGGGGCGTGATTTTCTAACTTCTTTTATTTTTCAAACGTTGTTTTCTGGAGATTGTTGTTTTCCTTCCATCCTAATCATTTTCATGAAGCAATGAGGCCATTGCTAAGTTTTAAGTGTGAGGAAGGGAAATTGCACATACTCATATTCATGTTCAATTTCATTCGAATGTGCTAATTTTGAACAATTTTCTTTCAAGACAATCATTCCATTTGCACAATATTTTTGTTGGCCCTCAAAAAAATATTTTGGTTGCATAACATACCTGAGTCTTATTCAGTGGTTGGTTAAGTTGGTTTGGAACACTGCATGAGTAGCACTAGTTCTTGTGAGATCGAAACTGGAAAACAGTTGTAGGAATTCTGGTTGCACTGCTTGTATGTACAGTTTTGTTCAATGCTTGTCTATTTCTTCTTTAAAAAGTTAAGCCTATTAGTGCAACTATTTGACTTTGATTTCACTTGGGGACTTTGGGAATGATTATTGAATGAAAGTAAGGAAGGACAAAGGCAAGGTACTCCTCTAATCGAACTTTTAACCCAGAAAACAGGCCTCGCCCATTTGGTAATTAAGTCCTTGGGGTGCCTCATCACCCATCTACCTAAGGTCATCTGATCTGGGATAGAAGACCCAACACCGCTACATGAATGGAGAGAAAAGTCTGAGGGATACAAAAGAGAAAGTTAATGCTTGTTTAGAAAGTTGAAGAAATTTGCTAATTTCAAATGCAAAGTGCAAAGTCTTTCTTGATTATGAGTACGTGGTGATGAAAGGTAATATGGAATAAGATATTACTTCTCACCCCTTGTCGTCCATGGATTGTGAAAAGTTAATTGGAAAGTAGTCCCTGAGTGAAATTGGAGTCAGTGGTTTTACTATGTGCCTTAAGCTCTTGCAAAATACTTCTCAATTCACTGTTTATGAAAACCTGCAAGTGTGGATCATTGTTCTATATGACTGCCTTTCATTATTAGATCTCCTTGTGCACAGTTCTTAACTGACGACTCCCTTCTGTAAGATTTTTAGTATGTTTCTATTTGCTTGAGGGCAAGCAAAGATTAAGTGTGAGGAAGTTGATAAGTCAGGAATTTGTCTAAGTTTACTAGACTAATTCATGCTTAATTCTCTACATTATGACATTAACTTTCCTCTTTAATGCTTTAATTACTCTTCATTGTTATATTTGTCTCCAATGATCGATTTCATATGTTTTCAGGATAAATTACCCAACAAAGTGCTTAAATGAAGATTTCAGAGGTTAGAGCAACATGGGAAGTCAAACCAGAGTCAAACGCAGAACATTCTGCCTAATTTCAGGCTTGTTCCGGGTTTGAGGTTTGGTTTGAAACCCGGAACATACCAGGGCGAGACTCTCTGCCTAACTTCAGACTTGTTCCGGGTTTGCACATAGGTTTGAAACCCGGAACATTCCAATCGGAGAAGTTTCTGCCTAAATTTGCATGTGTTCCGGGTTTGTATATAGGTTTGAAACCCGGAACATTCCAATCGGAGAAGTTTCTGCCTAAATTTGCATATGTTCCGGGTTTGCATATGGGTTTGAAACCCGGAACATTACCAGCGGAGCGCGAAGATTCTGTTTCGAGTTTGACGGAATTAATTCTATCTTTTAACATCCGTGGCCGTCGTTTTTACTAGAGATAGATTAGAGATAAAATCCTGTTTTGCTATAAAAGGAAGAGTCTGGCAATCGTGAGGGACACATCTGAGAGCGCACAGAATAATCACAACACAGAGAGAATTAGTTTGAGAGCTTGGAGTCTGGTTTGGAGTTTGGAGCAGAGCACAGAAAGGGGTTCACCACGGAGACTTCACCAGAAGTCTCAGAACAGAGTTTCTTCTTGTTCTCTATTATTACTAAGCTTATTGTAAACATGTCAATGGCTGAGTAGTTCCCTTAGATTTCGGTTTGCTATGTATCCCTAAATTGACTATTCCTGTTCCTTTGTGATTTAATGCAATTTAATTGAGTAAAGTTATTTTCCTTGCTTAATTTCTTTAATCGTTATAATTTGGCCAATTATAAGGATTAGTATTTTGTTAGCTTATATGTGACGACTGCGGCTTTCAATTGAATTCAGGAAAATAACCGGTTAGTTTAGAGACGGTAATTCCTCTAAATAGCTAATTGACTAATAAACTAGATTGTTCTTAAGGCGGTTAGTAAACAGTGGGTTCGTAACGAGAGTTAGAATTCGGTCTTTATTAACTAGTATCTGCTAAGCGGGAGACCGGAGGTAAATTATCTTAGTTCTAGGGTTTTACTCAGAATTATCTTTTAAATCACTTAGGGATAGGAATCACGGATTTAGGGTGCAGTAGTAAACCGGGATCTTCTTCTCCAAATCAGTTTCACAACATTTATTTTTCCTGCTTATTATTGTTCGCATACCGTTTACAGTTTTAATTGTCATCAAATCAAACCCCAATTTCCTGTTTTTTTTTTAATTCGGTAGTAAAGATTAAACTAGACACATCGCCTCCTCTGGTTCGATACTTAGGGATTACTCTCTATTAAAACTTGCTAGAATTGACCGGTACACTTGCCGTTAGGTTTTACCCCAACAAGTTTTTGGGAGAGGATCAAGATGACACATGCAAACCTACTAGCAGCAGAAGAAGGTTCTGCACCAAATTGACCACCACTCTTCAATGGAGACAACTACACTCACTGGAAGAATAAAATGGAATTTCATATCAAGTCTGATGATCCCAGGATGTGGAGGGTTATATCACGCGGAGAATATACCTTCCAAGATCCTCATGGACAAGACATATCAGTAGACAACGTGACGGATGATCAAATCAAGAAGTTGATCTTCAGTGCTCGAGCGGTAAGGATTCTACACTACGCACTACTACCTAAACAATATTCCAAGGTAGCTTCAGCTAAAACGGCACAAGAGATTTGGAAAACTCTTGAAGTGACGTATGAAGGAAATGATGAGATCAAAGAGACACGCATTAAGCTACTATTGACTCATTGGGAGCTATTCAAAAAGAAAGAAAAGGAGAGCATCTCCGAAATGCACACAAGGTTCACCAAGCTTATCAACGAAATGTTGGTACTTGGAAGAACAATCTCAAATGAGGATCAAATCCGAAAGTTTCTCAAATCTCTTCCTACCTCCTTTGACAGCAAAGTCAATGCCATGCAAGAAGTGCATGATCTCTCTAAGATGTCTCTGGCAGACATGCTAGGATCTCTAATGGCTTTTGAGTTAAAACTACAACACAGGAATTTAGAAAGCTCATCAAGAGAGAGAGAGAGGGAAAGGCATAGCCCTTCACGTAGCTGAAAATGAAAGATCCGAGTCAGGAGATGACAATGATGAAATAGTCCTCTATGCTAAAAGGTACTTTCAAAATTTCATAAGAAATAAGTTGAGGAAAGGCAAGGAGCCCAAAGAGTCGGATGATCAGAAAAACACAAATGATCAGTGTTTTAGGTGTTCGAAGCGTGGGCACCATATCAAAGACTGTCCTCGGCGATCCCGAGAGGACAACGACATTACCAAGAAGCCTAACCGACAATCGTTCAACAAAGGGCCAAGGAAAGAAGCCTTTGTTGCTGCATGGGGAGACTCAGCACTAAGTGACGACAATCAAACCTCAGAAAGCGACATCTCAGAAGATAAGAAGGCTCTCCTATGCCTTGAAGAAGTGTGCTTGATGGAACAAGACAATGATGTCTCAGAATCAGAAGAAGAAGAAGAAGAAAAAGAACAACAAAAGGTAAACTATTCTAAACTTAGAAGGAAAATTCAAAGGGCTGAACTTCTAGGACTTAAAAAGTTTTCTCTTACATTAGTTGACCACCTAGAGGCACTAGAAACTGAAAACGATGAACTTTTGGAAGAAAATAAAAGAATTGAGAAAAACCTCGGATAAAGGCAAGGTAAATGATCTCATGAGGGCACTCATGAAAGATTATAGTGAAATTCTCTCCGTTCATGAAAAATTGAAGTATGAAAAACAACCTGAAATTGGTGAACTAATTGTTGAGCTTAATGCCAATGAAAAGGAACTAGCTATCATCAAAGAAAATTATTCTAAGATAAATGTTGTTTCTGAGACACCCATGAGAAGAAGTAAACGACAGGTCGAATACCGGTCAGAGACCAGTCGTAGAAGTGTCTATTATATATGCAGACAACCTGGTCATCATGAAGACATATGCTATAAAACATAGTTCATGAGGCATTGGCAGCTTAAGAAAATAGGTCTGAAATGGATAGTCAAGAATGATTGCAGGAGCATGTGCATTGAAAGAGATGGGTCCAAACCTCTTGGGGACCCTAATCCCACATCACTAACATGTTAAGTGCAGGATCGAGTGGAAATGGAACCCTGCTGGTACATCAACAGCAGGTGCCCTAAACACATGATAAGATAAAAATAGAAGTTCTTCTTACTCGAACCAAAAAGCCAAGGAACAGTCTCCTTTGACAATAATAAAATGGAAAATCATCAGTGTAAATAAGGTTGTGAAATACCCCAAACCTTGATATGTTATTTAAATATTAAACTATGGTAATTAAGGCTAAAACTATTTTCTCGCGATAAGACATCACAAGACAAACATTCCACTGATCACACAAACACGCAAGCACACAGACAAGCATTCACAAGAACACAAGCAAGCAAGCATGCAAGTTGACAAGGTTAACATCACCGGCGTCGGGCACAAGGCCCGACCAGCCTTATCAATGCCTATCCAGGGCAGGGCAAGGCCCGTGCCTCAAGACAGCCACCACCATAGCCAGACAGGGACTAGGAGTGGACTTTAACCACCCAACGACGAGCTCTCAACACCGACTCACTTATCCCGACACTAGACTTCGGGACTAGTGGGGCTGGGTCCCGATTGTTTGATCAACACCGTCCCTAGGACCCAGGCCCAGGTCTAGAGCAATCAACTCCCAAGTAGCCATTCAACAGTAGAATCCAACACCAAGCTAGATCCATGGTAACTCAAACTCCTAGGAGTGAGCTGACCCAAAGCCTGCCACAATGGGGGAACCCCGGACCATTAGTGGAGCATTCCAACGTGGGCAACGTTGAACACTCGTCTCCTCCCTAATCCAAACCGTCCCTGTCTTAACCCTATATCGGGTCTCTTAGGCGCGTCGCCCATCGTGCCATAAGTGCCTTAGAAACATTAGTGAACAATTTAAACCATAGAAAACACAATAAAGTACCATAAAGGCAATTAGAGCAAAAGCATGCTCTAAGCTTGGGATAACCTTGGTTAAGACTCAAAGGGCTTACTAAGACTTTATTAACATGCTAATAGACAAGTTAAACCAATTACTAAAGAAAACCTAGCTTGAAAACAAGTTAAAACACAAAATGTGCTTTAAGGAGTCTTAAAGCACATTTTTGAAAAATTGTCTTGGAAATGGATTTTGAGTGGCTAAATGCCCATCATTACTCTTTAATCAACATGTGTACAACTTAGTATAACATTAGGAAGTCTAAATCAATGGGAAATCAAAATTTTCACAATTATGTGCACTAATTTGTGAATAGTGCTCAAATAGTGCTAGTTTAAGACATAAGTCAACATAAGTGATTAAATGGTCAAAAAAGCCATACATTACCCAATATACTAAAGGGGTCCGGTTTTGATAAGTTGTGAGTCATCACACTTAGCTAGTTTTATTAAGGAAAGAAAGATTACTAAGAAAGAACTATTTGCTTTAAAAGAAAGAACTGTGTCAAAATTTAGTGAGCAATAAGGAGTTCTAGATGTTTAAATGAGGTTTGTTGACCTAGGTTGTACTAGGAATTAATAGGTGTTAAAAAGGTGGAGAAAATGACTTAAGGTGTTCTTGAGTGTTTAAGGTGACTTAGGCATTGTTTTGGAGTTTTAGTGTGCAAATGAGTGATTTGGATACACCAAAGTCATGGTGGAAGTGTGGTTAAGTCTTGTGCAAATTTTGGTAAAACAAAGAAGTTATAATGCCTTGTGAATGAGTGAATATGAATTTGTGGAAAAGACCTTAAGGAGCTTGAGTAAGGTAGGGCATGATAATGCAGAAGGATGTTCTAGAGTGATTAAAATGATTGTGGGGAACACTTTGGTTAGTTGATATTGTAGGCATAAACAACCACTTAGAAACTTTGGGAAAATGTTATAAGTGCTAGGAAATTTCGCAAGAAAATGAGTAAGTGTTTGAGGAGTTTAGAAGTGAGTTAGAAAAAGATATGGTGGCTGATTTATGTGGGTTTTAGTGTGCCAAATGATGTTAGAACACATTAGAAGACTTGAGGAAAAGTTTGGAGAAAGTTTGACAAATTTTGGGTAACTTCTGCAGTTGACCGACCTAGGGGACCGACCCTGGATGGTTGGTCGGACTGTAATACACTGGGAAGAAATGTTTCTGGAATCGACCGACCCAGGGGGTTGGGTCGGTCGGTGGGTCGGTCGGGCTAACAACAAAGAACCAAAATGTTTCTGGAATGGACCGACCTTGAGACCGACCC
Organism: Limonium bicolor; assembly: GCA_023374045.1. Taxonomy (NCBI): domain Eukaryota; kingdom Viridiplantae; phylum Streptophyta; class Magnoliopsida; order Caryophyllales; family Plumbaginaceae; genus Limonium; species Limonium bicolor. The sequence continues at coordinate 41,088,663 of CM041782.1, read as the reverse complement.
TGTCAAGGACGGTCGGAGCAGAATTTTTAAACCTGGAATTGTTACTGGAGCGGATCGACCCAGGGGTTGGGTCGGTCGGAAGGTCAGTCGGCCCATACTTATATAAAAAAGAAAAACATTGTGGCTTATGTAGTAAAGCCTAGTGGGTATAATGAGGATAATCAAGTGTAAGTTTAATTGTAAAACATGTCATGTAAGTATGTAAAACACTTAGTAAAAATTGAAAGTTAAATAAGGTAATTAACCAACGTTATTAATTATGTATAGGGGTTGCATTCGGTGGAACTCGAACGCCGCAGGGTCCAAGGTATGGTTTTCTTGCAGTTTGATTGCTACCGGTTTACACCGGCTTGTGTGGTGTTTGTTTTCTAAATGTTTACGACTTTGTAAGACTTAAATCATGAAATAAGTTTACAGTCGTTGTTATTATTGTGGCGAGAGTGTACTGGTACCGTTAGCCTCGAATACGTGCTAACCCGTTAGTTAACCAAACTAGGATACATACGAGAGCGGTATTCGGTTTAACATTTCGACTTAAGGAACGTTCTAACTACGACTATGTATGAGTTGGTTGTGGTTTGTGTTATTAAGTGTATCCCATCTCCCATGTATGCCTAACTGGGCCTAAACACTTACTTGTGATTTATTGTGCTAAGTTCCATCAATGGGACTACTAACAAGTGAATACCCAGGGGGAAAATATGTACGGTGTGCTCGGATCACTATATCCGACACATCTAGGGGTTAAGTTATTCGTTCGACAAACAGAACGGTAACGAGTTATGTAACAAGCTCAAATGAGAGTGAGACCACTCTCTAGGCTTACCAAGTTTGACTAACTAATGTTTGGTTTGTTTCCTAAAGAGAAACATTCCTGTTATGTTATATGTTGTTGTTGATATGCAATGTTTATTGATGTGCCTTTATGTTGTATGTTAAAATGAATGCCATGTTATCATGACAATTGGTTGCGTGTATCCCGGTAGCCGACGGGCTGCACGTTAATCATACCAGCCATGGGTTGCTGAGCCCCTTTGGGGAACCATATTTCATTTTTTAGGATGAGGATCGAGGAAGCGGAGTGGCTTTAGATCCTAGGTGTTATGAAATACTTTTTGTAGTTTTGGATGTTGGACCCGGGGGCGCCTGTGCTCCCGTGGTGTTATATTTTGATAGTAATGGATTACAGTGATGGTTTGTAAATATTTATACTCGGTATAGTTGGTTGTAATTTTGGATGTTAGTAACTATGCTCGGGAGTCTGTGCTTCAGACCGATACCAATGTATGTATTCTGCCTTGTTAGCCACGTGGGTGGCTAACGGCATGTAACACCGACTCGTTTTAGTTAATGGTTAAGTTATAATTTCCGCTGTAGTTTCTGCTTATTGTTAGGTTTACAGTTGGCGTGTTACAAAAAGTGGTATCAGAGTGAAGTATCACTCTGATGACCGGAATACCGAGCTTAGGAACATACCGAGTTAGGAAAATTAACCTTAGTTACCTGAAAGAGAAGTTAAGGAAAGGTTAACCACTAATTAAGTGTGGATTTACCTTATTGTTGGAAAGGCGTTACAACCGTTGGAACTGATAAGTTTGTCAGCATAATGCTAATACATGTTCGTGTGAATTCAGATGGCAGCCCGACCACGGGGAGGAGGCCACGGGCGCGGTATGGGAGAACCAGGGGATAACCCTACGACACAAGAAATGGCTGATGCAGTGGCGGCTGCCGTTGCCCAGATGGTGCCTCTGCTAGTCGCTGCGATGCAGCAGGGGCAGCAGCCCGAGGTTCAGCCACCACCACCGCCACGCGAGACCAACTGGGTCAAGGCGTTGGCAGATCTGAGACCACCATCATTCCACGGGGAGACCGACCCGAGAAATTTGGAGGCGTACATCTCTGGGCTGAAGACCGCCTACGAGACCTTGGATGTGTCTGCTGGTGCCAAGGTTCGTCTTGCCGCTTGCTATGTGAAGGGTTCGGCAAGGAGCTGGTGGAAGCTTGTGCGGGATGACAAGATAGCGGATCCTGCTTTTGGATGGAGGGAGTACACGGCTCTGTTGCGAGCCAAGTACTACCTGATGCATGTACAAGAGGCTAAACGCCTTGAGCTGGATAGTCTGAGGCAAGGGGACAAGATGTCGGTCGATGAGTACTATACCGCCTTCACCGACCTTATCCACCTGCTACCAGACCTGGGATACTCGAACCGGGTTGTGGTAAACCGTTTTTACAATGGACTCAGCCACGGCCTACGCTATGGGATGGGGCCAGCTGAATATACCACCTTACAGGTAATTAAAACACCGCTTGAAGTGAACAAAAGTATACAATGAGTAAGTACGAATATGAGTTGATTTGCGGGCATGACTGACATCCTAAATTCAGGAGTACTATCATGCCGCTGCTAAGGTCGAGATCACCGTCCGACTGAGGGATGAGGAGAATGCGCACAAGCGCAAGGCTTCGAGCGAGGGCCAAAGCACGCAAGGGTACGGGGGAGGGAAGAAGAAGAAACCTTACCCCCAATCCCAGAAAGGCCAGCAACAAGGTGGCAAGGGCCAAGCCCAGACCACCACCGCTGAGGAGCCACTGCAGCTCACCTATGCCTATGCGGCTAAGCCCCTACGCTCTCACCCGCCCAAGGGTAGCTACTTAATTCTCAAATACCGAATTTAAGTGTGTGTCATTATGTTGTGAAATGTGTATTAATGGTGTAATGTGATAGCAGCTAGCACGGGTTCTGGATCCGAGCGCCACTATTACTGCAAGTGGTGCAACGGAGACCACCCCGTCAAGGACTGCAAGGGAAATGATGAGCAGTGTCGCACAATCAGGATGACCCTTAGTTGCCTCGTGCCAGTGGTCACACTAGCACTCGCAACCTAAGGGCGGCATTGATCACAAAGTGCTCACTACCTCTTGGAGTCGATACCAAGCCATCCTGGGACCATGCATGTTCACTGGCTTGCCCGGTCCCTTTCAGGCCCAGGCAGGTGCCTTCCACGGCACCCACTAACTGACCTAAGGGTCAGCACTGAGCACAACATGCTCAAACTATTGGAGTCACTGCCAAGCCATCCTGGCAACAAGCATGCTCAAAGCACGTCCGGTCCATACCAGGCCCGAACAGATGCCCTCCAAAGCATCCGCAAACACAGCCCTCGCTTGAGTCACAAGCTGACGCTACTCAGCTTGGCCAAACATCCTCTAGTTGCTTCGTGCCCGTGGTGACACTGGCACTTGCAACCTAAGGGCAGCACTAAGCACAATATGCTCGTGCTATTGGAGTCACTACCAAGCCACCCTGGCAGTGTGCATACCCGAAGGCATACCCGGTCCTTACTAGGCCCGGACGGGTGTCCTCCACAACACCCGCTAACTCGGCCCTCGCTCGAGTCACAAGCTGGCGCAACTCAGCTCGGCCAAGACCAACGCATCATGCCCTTCAACTGATGCCCATCCCTCGGGGGTCTCAAGGACCGTGGAACTTAAGGGGCTAGGTCAAAGCGACAATCAAGTATGGGGTTGACAAGCAATCCCAACACAAGTCTTAACAGGCACCAACCAAAGGGCAAACTGGCATGGAGCTACTTGTAACCAAGCAGCTCGCCAAAAAGGGGCATGACAAACCTCCCCCACCGAAGCTCTTGCCGTCCCCGGCAAGATACAACGATGAGTCTTAGCTCAACTAAGAAGATTTATCATGCTCCAACAGTTTACCTACTTTGAAGGTATAACAACCCACAGACAATGTCTTTGACCAACACACACAGGCAACTGCCTTGAACCGTTAACCGGTGTGTTTCCCGAAGCTCAAAAATTTTTGACTTCTACCACGTTCTACTTGAATGGGTCATCGGTCTATAGAGCGTCACACCATTGGTGGTGTTTTGTGTCTTTTCTTTGCGACACATTGCTACTTAGTGCCCTGTTGCTCAAACTGTTGCGACGTCCTGAGTCCTTCCATCAGAGTTGCGCCAGCTTGTGACTCGAGCGAGGGCCGAGTTAGCGGGTGTTGTGGAGGACACCCGTCCGGGCCTAGTAAGGACCGGGTATGCCTTCGGTATGCACACTGCCAGGGTGGCTTGGTAGTGACTCCAATAGCACGAGCATATTGTGCTTAGTGCTGCCCTTAGGTTGCAAGTGCCAGTGTCACCACGGGCACGAAGCAACTAGAGGACGTTTGGCCGAGCTGAGTTGCGCCAGCTTGTGACTCGAGCGAGGGCCGAGTTAGCGGGTGTTGTGGAGGACACCCGTCCAGGCCTAGTAAGGACCGGGTATGCCTTCGGGTATGCACACTGCCAGGGTGGCTTGGTAGTGACTCCAATAGCACGAGCATATTGTGCTTAGTGCTGCCCTTAGGTTGCAAGTGCCAGTGTCACCACGGGCACGAAGCAACTAGAGGATGTTTGGCCTAGCTGAGTTGCGCCAGCTTGTGACTCGAGCGAGGGCCGAGTTAGCGGGTGTTGTGGAGGACACCCGTCCGGGCCTAGTAAGGACCGGGTATGCCTTCGGGTATGCACACTGCCAGGGTGGCTTGGTAGTGACTCCAATAGCACGAGCATATTGTGCTTAGTGCTGCCCTTAGGTTGCATGTGCCAGTGTCACCACGGGCACGAAGCAACTAGAGGATGTTTGGCCGAGCTGAGTAGCGTCAGCTTGTGACTCAAGCGAGGGCTGTGTTTGCGGATGCTTTGGAGGGCATCTGTTCGGGCCTGGTATGGACCGGACGTGCTTTGAGCATGCTTGTTGCCAGGATGGCTTGGCAGCGACTCCAATAGTCTGAGCATGTTGTGCTCAGTGCTGACCCTAGGTCAGTTAGTGGGTGCCGTGGAAGGCACCTGCCTGGGCCTGAAAGGGACCGGGCAAGCCAGTGAACATGCATGGTCCCAGGATGGCTTGGTATCGACTCCAAGAGGTAGTGAGCACTTTGTGATCAATGCCGCCCTTAGGTTGCGAGTGCTAGTGTGACCACTGGCACGAGGCAACTAAGGGTCATCCTGATTGTATGACTCCTGCCACGAAAGGTGCAAGGGGCATTGCACATCAGAGCCGTCTTGCGGTTCGGCAAGTGTTGAGTCCTGGAACAGGGCGGAGACAGGGTGCGACGTGGTCCGCGTTAGCACACCTTACTGACTCGTAGCGGCCGCACTCGTCCTCGGCACCGTCGGGCCTCCAACAGTCTAACAGCCAAAGACCCCAACTAGTACGAGTCAGTAAGCTGTGCTAACGCGGACCACGTCGCACCCTGTCTCCGCCCTGTTCCAGGACTCAACACTTGCCGAACCGCAAGACGGCTCTGATGTGCAATGCCCCTTGCACCTTTCGTGGCAGGAGTCATACAATCAGGATGACCCTTAGTTGCCTCGTGCCAGTGGTCACACTAGCACTCGCAACCTAAGGGCGGCATTGATCACAAAGTGCTCACTACCTCTTGGAGTCAATACCAAGCCATCCTGGGACCATGCATGTTCACTGGCTTGCCCGGTCCCTTTCAGGCCCAGGCAGGTGCCTTCCACGGCACCCACTAACTGACCTAAGGGTCAGCACTAAGCACAACATGTTCAGACTATTGGAGTCGCTGCCAAGCCATCCTGGCAACAAGCATGCTCAAAGCACGTCCGGTCCATACCAGGCCCGAACAGATGCCCTCCAAAGCATCCGCAAACACAGCCCTCGCTTGAGTCACAAGCTGACGCTACTCAGCTCGGCCAAACATCCTCTAGTTGCTTCGTGCCCGTGGTGACATTGGCACTTGCAACCTAAGGGCAGCACTAAGCACAATATGCTCGTGCTATTGGAGTCACTACCAAGCCACCCTGGCAGTGTGCTTACCCGAAGGCATACCCGGTCCTTACTAGGCCCGGACGGGTGTCCTCCACAACACCCGCTAACTCGGCCCTCGCTCGAGTCACAAGCTGGCGCAACTCAGCTCGGCCAAACATCCTCTAGTTGCTTCGTGCCCGTGGTGACACTGGCACTTGCAACCTAAGGGTAGCACTAAGCACAATATGCTCGTGCTACAGGGAGAGGGACGGAGTTGACTCAGTCTGAGCTGCGGCCTGGCATTCGACCGAGGCATTTGGGCCACGGGAATGTGAGTCAGTGAAGGAACTTGTCGTTGGGAGGATTAAGTCCACTCTTGACTCTTGCTTGTGGCTAAGTGGATGGTTGTCCCATCTGCACTGAGAAATAGGCGGGTTGGGTCTTTGGACCCAACGCCGATGATGCCTAATTGGTCTTATGGCCTAATCCGTAAGAGCCCCTTGGGGTCTCGCTTCCGCGCAAAAATTTCCGGATTAAGGTTGGGCATTACAATTGTGGTATCTTGGGGCTCTTACGGATTAGGCCATAAGACCAATTAGGCATCACCGGCGTTGGGTCCAAAGACCCAACCAGCCTATTTCTCAGTGCAGATGGGACAACCATCCACTTAGCCACAAGCAAGAGTCAAGAGTGGACTTAATCCTCCCAACGACAAGTTCCTTCACTGACTCACATTCCCGTGGCCCAAATGCCTCGGTCGAATGCCAGGCCGCAGCTCAGACTGAGTCAACTCCGTCCCTCTCCCTGCAGCCCGAGTACATGTGCGTCCCTTAGCGGCCGCACTCGTCCTCGGCACCGTCGGGCCTCCAACAGCCAAAGACCCCAACTAGTACGAGTCAGTAAGGTGTGCTAACGCGGACCACGTCGCACCCTGTCTCCGCCCTGTTCCAGGACTCAACACTTGCCGAACCGCAAGACGGCTCTGATGTGCAATGCCCCTTGCACCTTTCGTGGCAGGAGTCATACAATCAGGATGACCCTTAGTTGCCTCGTGCCAGTGGTCACACTAGCACTCGCAACCTAAGGGCGGCATTGATCACAAAGTGCTCACTACCTCTTGGAGTCGATACCGAGCCATCCTGGGACCATGCATGTTCACTGGCTTGCCCGGTCCCTTTCAGGCCCAGGCAGGTGCCTTCCACGGCACCCACTAACTGACCTAAGGGTCAACACTGAGCACAACATGCTCAGACTATTGGGAGTCGCTGCCAAGCCATCCTGCAACAAGCATGCTCAAAGCACGTCCGGTCCATACCAGGCCCGAACAGATGCCCTTCAAAGCATCCGCAAACACAGCCCTGCCTTGAGTCACAAGCTGACGCTACTCAGCTCGAGCCAAACATCCTATAGTTGCTTTGTGCCCGTGGTGACACGCACTTGCAACCCTAAGGGCAGCACTAAGCAAATATGCTCGTGCTATTGAGTCACTACCAAGCCACCCTGGCCGTGCATACCCGAAGGAGACTACCCGTGGCACTGACTAGGCCGCGCACGGTGTCCTACACAACACCCGCTAACTCGGACCCTCGCCTCAAGTCACAAGTGGTGCAAACTCATCTCGGCCAGAAGAACCAACGCATCATGCCCTTAACTGATGCCCATCCCTCGGACCTTCGTCCTCGGGGGGTCTCAAGGACCGTGGAATTAAAGGGGCTAGGTCAAAGCGACAATCAAGTATGGGTTTGACAAGCAATCCCAACACAAGTCTTAACGGGCACCAACCAAAGGGCAAAACTGCATGGAGCTACTTGTAACTAAGCAGCTCGCCAAAAAGGGGCATGACAAACCTCCCCCACCGAAGCTCTTGCCCGTCCCCGGCAAGATACAACGATGAGTCTTAGCTCAACTAAGAAGAATTATCTGCTCTCAACAGTTTACCTACTTTGAAGGTATAACAACCCACAGACAATGTCTTTGAGGCCAACACACACAGGCAACTGCCTTGAACCGTTAACCGGTGTGTTTCCGAAGCTCAAAACATTTTTGACTTCTACCACGTTCACTTGAATGCCGTCATAGGTTATATAGAGCACCACACCATTGGTGGTGTTTGTGTCTTTTCTTTGCAACACATTGCTACTTAGTGCCCTGTTGCTCAAATGTTGCGACGTCCTGAGTCTTCCATTAGCCGATCACAACGACACCAATGTGAACAACCAACACGTTGCTGCGACATCATGAGTCCTTCCATTCGTGGCGCAGGCACATTTGGATGATACTGTGCGAGTAACGGGTTCCCCATGTCTCCTCGATATCAATGTCCTTCATCCTCAATTCGCATTGACACTTACTGCACTGCTTGTCATCGGCGACATCAGCCCAGATAAGCTGAGTCTTAGCTGGCTGTGCCTACTCCTGTGCGAATTTGCACAAGTGACAACGACATTGACAGGTCAACGTCTGCACGCCAGATGGGTGTTTCCTCTTAGGCTATGCCCGAGAAACAACCACCTCAAAGAACCAAGTAGTTTCAGTGCTAAGCACCTAACCACGAGACGAAAGGCCAAACAATGAAGCCATACGAAGGAACTTCCCACGGTCCTGGACGCAAGTGCGTCTCCAACTATATCCAAGTACTATAACAAAGTTCCCTAGGTTCCACCTTAGTGGAGCCCCGGGCCGAAGCCACACTTCCACTAAAACTCTGGGACTTCCCACAGGCATGGGGTCCCCAAGGGACCGCACCACTTCCTTTAAACTTCGCAATATAGTAACTATCGCCGGCACCGCAAGAAACTTGCAAGTGCACCACACATTGGTAGCACGAAGCCACATCGCGGTCTCAAGTCCCATTCTGAGCCAAAGGTAGTTTGGGCTTAGAACACATCGCTAATTCTGCTCTAGGTCACGATGGTTTGCGAAACTTTCACATAAAACCATGAGACTAAGCGAATTAGACCTCACAGTACAAGTAGACCGGCTAGAAAGATGGGCCAATCGGCCCCCTTTTCAACTTAATACGGCGACAACATCCCCAACACTAGATTCTGGTGAAGCCATCTTAAGCTCAAGCGTCAAAGTCTGCGAAGACTAGTCGTGGACTTATGACAACCCTTGAATCAAGTTTCGACACAGCATCCGCTTTCAACACAAAGGAGAAAGGGCAAGGTTGTTATGGGAGCACCCCTAATGTGCCTCCTTATCAGGAGCACGGGTTGTCCACCCTTAATTGGAACGAATCGTCCAATTTACGAAGGATTCCAAGAGCTTCCTGGGACCCGTGGGATTTATCCTTCCGCACCTCAGATCTCGTATCACATCCAATTCACCGCAAGGTTTAGAAGGTCTCTCCTCACTGGGAGGAAACCAAGCTAACGTCCAATTTTACTTAGAACCACGTATGAACCTTACCTCAAAGGAGTTCGCAAAAGGCCACTTCCTCATGAGCTTATATGCTCATTTCCTGACAGAAGGACCAATTGAATCCCTATCACGTATCTAAGGCCAACGTTGGGTCCGTTCCAAAAGAACACCACTTATTGGTATCACCTCCTTTACTAGGTTCCCTTACCCAATTAACCCTGGAGCTCAGGGGACTTAGGTCATTGCCACAACAACCTTGTCTACGGATTATCCGCAAGGTTTTGTTGGCGACATGACCTTGTTATCGGCCTAACAGCCCATAACAAACCACGACGTCTTAGAACGTCAAACCCATCAGTGCATTTTGCCTCCATTAAGTCTCGGTTTCTGTATAGTAAACTTCTCAGAGGGGTGCTACCTGTTGGCTTGGGTTTGGTTTGAAGCTAGGATTAAAACAAAACACTTAACTAACCGTGGTAACAGTTTGGGAAAGTTGAAAATTCGGGCATGTGAACAAACAGGGGAAAATAGAAGAGGAGAATACACAGATTCTATTTTTATATCTTTCAGTAATTGGAAGTTGCAGTATAACTGAATATCAGAAACGATAAATAGGTGGTATTGTTCTGGAGAGTTGAGTGCTTTTGACATAGGAATAAGGTCAAGAGGAACGTGGACTATTGCCACTAATGCACCGAGGAGTACTATCTAGTCAAAACTAAAAAAAAAATATGCCGAAGTGGTAATGCTGAAGACTTGTAAAACTGATGCCACAACTTTGTTAAATTAATACTGGGGACTCGGTTAGATTAAGGTGGAGAAATTTAGGGTGTTATCTGTATAACTTTGACAGAAGCTAGACTTGGATCAGAAGTGAGACTTGGCAATTTTAATGCTAGGGGATGTACTAGAATAATGACTAAGGCTAAGACTTATAATTTGTAAACCCGTGGTATGGGTGTCATAAGAGCCAATTACAGTAATAGAGACAAGGGCGTGAATCTGAGAAGTGATGCTCTGAGTGATATCTTGAGGGGATAAATTAGGAGAGTTAACTCCAAGTAACGAATTGGGATTGTGTCTAGGATAAGGTAGTAAGTTAGTAACGGGCAATGATTTAGACCATAGGAGTTAGCGCAAGCCTATAGACTTAGAAGCATTAGTAAATGCCAAGGATGGAGCTAGGGGATAAGACTAGGGGTTTAGTAAGTCTAGGTTATACTAGGGTGGGCAAAGTCCTAGGAGTTTAAGTATGCAAACAAAGTAAAATGGAAACAAGACCAATGACAACCTAAGAAGAGTTTAGGACGGTAGTGAAGAGATTAGAAGAATTGTAAGGTCGTATGACAATCAAAAGAAACGAATGTGAACCTAAAGAAAAAGGGGAACCAAACCGAAATAGTAAGCACTTGTGAAGGTTTGGAGTTAGTAAATTAAAAGAGGAAGATAACAAGCTGTAGTATGACTCGAAGTGTGGTAAGGCAAGGAAAAAGGCGAGGGGGGTACTTAGAAATAATCTAAGAGGCAACATGAGTGTTAACGGGGGGCGAACTCGGAATCGTTTAACATGGCACTACTTGGCCTCCAGTGACAAGTCTGAATCCACTAGTGAAGTAGGACTAACAATGCCACATATACCGTATAAGACTAGGGTAAATGTCATAAGAAGTTTCATGAATAACAAACGCGTGACCAAACAAACTAACCCGCTCATGTAATAATTATAGGAGTGTACGTATCTCACGAGCGGCGGGGAACCCTAGTGCGGATATACACGTCGACTGATTAGAGGTATGGACATGTGTGGTTCGTATGTTGCCGTGTTACACGGCTTGTGTGTTGTGTGCTCTGTGTGAAAAGACCTTAAGATCAAAGCATGAAATTGGATTGCTTGTTTATTATGTTGTATGATTTTTATATCATTGTTGTGTATCATTGCGCGCACACAGTAGTTTAGTCCCTTCGCGTTTATGTAATTCGAGATGAACTACAACGAACTATGAAAACAAAGAAAAACTCTATAAGGGGAACTCCTCTCTAAACCATTGAGGACTACCATGACACCCACTATGGTGTCTATTCATTAATGATAATGAAGAGCAAGTCTCCTTTGGTGAGACATGACGAACCACGTAGACAAAACAAAAGAACTATACAAAGAGACAAATCCTCTCTAACTTTAGAGGACCGCTAATGACACCCACTATGGTGTCGAGATTATAATGATAATGAAATGAAAAGTACCAACTGGTGGAACATGAGGATAACCCGGGAAGACTGCAAGAAGATGGGGCACCATGACTACGAGTGCTACTAGAACCCCAACGGCAGAAACTACAGGCCTAAGGGGCAATGGAAGGGTAAGGCTGCCGCTACCACTGAAGGCCTGAAGGCTATTAATCAGCCACCCTCAGATCAGGGGAACACTAGCTCCCAGAAGGGGAAAGGGCAGGGAGCTGGCAAGGCCGCCCTGAATGTGGTAGACCGGTCAGAGGTAGCTGGACCGTCTTCTAGACTAGGTACTACTTAAACTGTTGAGTGAGATTATTGACTGCTTACCGCATTTCATGCATGAGTGTTAGCAAGTCTAAATGTACAACTACATAAGTAATGAGTTAAAGTATAATGTGTAATTCACCTAAGTTAGATAATTCTAAACCTTAGGAACCTTCAATATTTGCTATCCAATCCCAAGGAAACCACCATTAGCATCACCGAATTCCCGATGGAGCAATGTCAGGTTATCCAGCCAGGTATGATATTATTAAATGGATACCTGACACCCAAAGCACAAATCCACAACATCCGATGATGCGACGAACTTGGAGTAGCACCTGGAGGTTTCTACACACCCGAATACCCGAGTGGATCCAAGATGAAGTTGATGATGATGTGCATGGGTAAGGACTGGAATCCTTACACCAAGGCATATCAAGACGTGCGAGCGGAAGATGGAGCAACAGTACCAGGAATACCTGAGGAGTTCCTTTTGGTCGTTAACCACGGCGTGGGAGTTGCTCAGCGAGTTGAATCAGATCCAATTCCTAGTGTTAAGGCAGATTTGTGTATTGTGAACTTCTACCAAAAAGGTGGACGGTTGGGTTTACACCAAGATAAGGATGAAACACCCGAGTCTCTAAGTAAGGGAGTACCCGTGTTTATGTATGGCGAGCAGAGGTGTGTTGATCTCGCAAAGAAGTTGGTGTTAAAGTCGGGAGATGTGTTAATCATGGGTGGGCAGTCGAGGATGCTATATCACGGTATCAAGAAGATCAAACTGAATACCGCACCTCCGACAATAATCAATGCCACACACATGAAACCCGGACGTTTGAATTTAACTTTCAGGCAATTCTAAAGCCTTGTGTAACCATGTAATGGTGAAACCAGTTGTATGTTAAAGATGTTATATATTTAGCTATGTCGACACGAAGTAAACCGACTTATGGTGTAAGGAGTATGTTAATGAATAAAACGAAGTTGTTTTGAAGTATGTCAGTCGTGTTGTTACTGTGTACTTATAAAGTTTGTGAACTGAATTAGGTTGTGCACTCAGAATGGGAGGTATACTGAGTGTATGTAATGAGGCAGAAGCTAGCAAAAGCGGCACTATCCTTACCGGTACCTTCCCAGTTAATGGCGTGGACGCATCAATCTTGTTCGACTCTAGAGCCTCGCACACGTTTATCTCGCTTTCCTTTGCGAAGAGGCTGGGGTTAGACGGTGCAGAGATGCCTGACTTCTTGGTCACTCTCCCGTCAAAAGAGCGGATCAAGTGTACCCGCTATCACCGAGATGCTATTGTACGAATTAAAGATGAAGAGTTTCCGATTGACGTGATAGAGTTTGAGGGACTCGGATTCGATGTGATTGTGGGGATGAACTGGTTGGAGCGGTACAAGGGTCGAATCCTATGTGCCGAGCATCGTCTGCTTCTTCGGAGTCCGACTGGGGTTACCATTTCATACCGCTAGAGGCCCAGGGAGCCTTTGACTCAGATTATCTCCGCTATGTCTATGTATCGTGAGTTGCGAAGAAAGAATGATGTATACCTCTGCTATGTCCAGGACATAGAGAGAGATCCAGAGTTTAGCCCAGATGTGCCGGTAGTGTCGGAGTTTCTTGATGTTTTCCCTAAGGAACTGTCGGGCATGCCACCCGCACGGGCAGTGGAGTTTGAAATTGAATTGGTGCCGGGTACCGGACCAATAGCGAAGGCGCCCTACCGTACGGCTCCAGCTGAGATGATTGAGCTCAAAGAGCAGCTGCGAGACCTACTCGACAAGGGATTCATACGCCCGAGCGTTTCACCATGGGGAGCGCCGGTCCTCTTTGTGAAGAAGAAGGACGGTAGTCTCCGCCTCTGCATCGAGTACAGAGAGCTTAATGCTATTACGGTGAAGAACCGTTATCCTTTACCACGCATTGATGATCTATTCGACCAGTTGAAAGGAGCATCAGTATTCTCCAAGATCGACTTGTGATCCGGTTACCACCAAATCGCTACTCGAGAAGGTGACATTGAGAAGACCGCGTTCCGAACCTGATACGGTCACTACGAGTTCACGGTCACGCCATTTGGTCTATCCAATGCACCCGCCAAATTTATGGACTTAATGAACCGCTTGTTCTGAGATCAGTTGGACAAGTTAGTGGTAGTCTTCATCGATGATATTCTTGTTTATTCAAAGTGAAGGGGTGAGCATGAAAGCCACCTGAGATGTGTGTTGCAAACATTGAGAGAAAATAAGTTATATGCAAAATTCTCCAAGTGTGAATTCTAGTTGAACCAAGTTTCATTCCGTGGTCATGTTATTTTTGAGGCTGGGATTGTTGTTGATCCAGCCAAGATAGATGTAGTGCGCACCTGGCCTAGGCCGAAGACGGTTATCGACATCCGGAGCTTCCTCGGTCTGGCAAGAAATTATAGGAGATTTGTGAAGAACTTCTCCAGTATCTCGAAGCCGATGACTTCCTTAATGAAGAAGGATGCACCATTCGAGTGGACAAACGACTGCGAGAGTTCCTTCTAGAGTCTCAAGGACGCTCTTACCTCTGCACTAGTCCTGACAATACTAGACGGTATAGATGGTTTTGAGGTCTACTATGACGCATCCGGAAGAGGTATGGGTTGTGTATTGATGCAACACGGGAAGGTCGTGGCATACGCCTCCCAACAGCTGAAGAAGCATGAAGAGAACTACCCTACCCACGACTTAAAATTGGGTGCCATAGTCTTCGCTTTGAAGATATGGCGACATCATTTGTATGGGGTAAGCGTGACAGTTTATTCGGATCACAAGAGTTTGAAGTACATGTTCACTCAGAAAGAGTTGAACATGAGGCAAAGAAGGTGGGTCGAGCTCTTAAACGACTACGACATCAACCTCCAGCATAAGGAAGACAAAGCAAATGTGGAAGCTGACGCATTGAGTCGCCGAGCACACTCTCTCCATTCACTAGTCTCTCACTCTATCTTGGTTGAAGAGGTGCGGAGTGCTCAGATGTCGGATTAGTATATGCAAGAGATTAGGCAGAAGCTTATTGATGACACATTCAAGGGTCAGAAGTATGACTTCCGACTTCACGATGATGACCTGATTAGGCTGAATGGCCGACTGTGTATTCCGAGGAGTAGCGCTGAGCTGAAAGAGCGCATATTGAGTGAATCCCACTGTTCTACTTCTTCGATTCACCCCGGAGCTTCAAAGATGTATAAGGGCATGAAACGGTATTTTTGGTGGACTGGAATGAAGAAGGATGTCAATGACTACGTAATTAGGTGTCTCACTTGTCAGAAGGTCAAGTTTGAGCACCGATGGCCTGGTGGTATGGTGCAGCCAATGCCAGTGCCAGATTGGAAGTTCCATGACATTTCCATGGACTTCGTAGTAGGGCTTCCACCTACAAGGAGAGGTCTGAATATGATTTGGGTCATTATTGACCGACTGACCAAGGTGGCTCAATTCATATCGATGAAGGACACTTGAAAAGTGGCAAAGCTAGCAGAGCACTTCGACTGAGAGATTGTACGACACCATGGGGTACCAAAGACTATTGTGTCTGATAGGGATACCAGATTCCTCTCGAGGTACTGGAAATCTACACAGGAAGCGCTTGGTACCGAGCTGAAGTTGAGTATAGCGTTCCACCCTCAGATTGAGCGCACCATCCAGATGCTCGAGGATATGTTACGTGCATGTGCACTTGACTTTCAGACCAGCTGGATTGATAAGTTGCACTTGATCGAGTTTAGCTACCACAACAGTTACCATGCTTCGATCAAGATTTCTCTCTTCCAAGCTTTGTACGGTAGACCATGCTGCACGCCTTTATGCTGGGATGAGTCGAGTGAGACGGTCATTATAGGACCTGAATATCAGGAGCAAGTACAATCAGAAGTACGCCAGATATGAGCTAACATGAAGACAGCTCAAGATAGGCAGAAATCATATGCCGATGTGCGCCAACGTGACCTGGAGTTCGCTGTGGGCGACCAGGTATTTCTTAGAGTTTCCCCTATGAAGGGTGTGTTTCGTTTTGGCCAGAAAGGCAAGTTGAGACCAAAATATGTGGGGCCTTATGTTGTGACGGAGCGGATAGGCCCGGTAGCTTACAGGCTTGATCTACCTGCTGAGCTGGGCAAGGTACATGATGTATTTCATGTATCACAATTGAAGAAATATATGTCTCATCCGTCTCACGTACTTCAGCCCAAAAGGCTAACGTTAGAGCCGACCATGCGATCAGTGGAGACTCCCGTACGGATTCTAGACACTAAGACTCGAGACACTCGCCATAAGTCTGTTCGACTGGTGAAGGTTCTCTGGTCTAACCAGGAAGTCGAGGAGGCTACTTGGGAGCTGGAAGATAGAATGAGGGTGAAGTATCCGTCATTGTTTACTCACTAGTTTTCGTATGTATAGGGTACGGGGTGTACCCCTTTTTAAGGGGGTAGAGCCATTTCGGTTATATATGTACGGCATGTATTGAAATACATTGTCTATGTTGTAATGTTACAGACCCTTGTGTCTGAATGTTGGATGTTACCCGGACCTTGAGTCCGAGGGCTGTTATGTAAAGTATGTTTGTTATGGAAGTGTTGTTTTACAAGTAAACCCCGTGTTAAATTTTAAATGATGTGTGGGAAATGTGAAATTTGGGGACAAAGTTCTTTTAAGAGGGATAGATTGAAATACCCCAAACCTTGATATGTTGTTTAAATATTAAACTATGGTAATTAAGGCTAAAAAAATTGCCTTAGAAACATTAGTGAACAATTTAAACCATAGAAAACACAATAAAGTACCATAAAGGCAATTAGAGCAAAAACATGCTCTAAGCTTGGGATAACCTTGGTTAAGACTCAAAGGGCATACCAAGACTTTATTAACATTCTAATAGACAAGTTAAACCAATTACTAAAGAAAACCAAGCTTGAAAACAAGTTAAAACACAAAATGTGCTTTAAGGAGTCTTAAAGCACATTTTTGAAAAATTGTCTTGGAAATGGGTTTTGAGTGGCTAAATGCCCATAATTACTCTTTAATAAACATGTGTACTACATATTATCACATTAGGAAGTCAAAATAAATGGGAAATAAAACATTTCACAATTATGTGCACTAATTTGTGAATAGTGCTCAAATAGTGCTAGTTTAACACATAAGTCAACATAAGTGATTAAATGGTCAACAAAGCAATAAATTAACCTAAATACTAAAGGGGGCCGGTTTTGATAAGTTGTGAGTCATCACACTTAACTAGTTTTATTAAGGAAGGAGAGATGACTAAGAAAGAACTATTTACTTTATAAGTAAATATCTTGCAAAAGTGAAACCTCTCACCTCATTCTCTTCTTTCCCTCCATCCTCCACCATTTTCTTCATTCTCTCCCAACTCCAAACCGGTTATGCTACAACACCTCTACCATTCTTCATCTTCAATTGCCTGTAACTCCTAGCTCCATGCTCCATAATTAATTTCAAGACTACCATTCTCCTAGTTAGAGCAAGCTCTTCAATCTTGTCTTTTCAAATCTTCAAAAACACCATTTCAGTGCCATGGAGATCCACCATTGAAGGAGCAAGAACTCATCTTTTTCTACCTTGTCATTCTCCTTTGCTTCAAGGTAAGGAAAACCAAGGAAAATCTACTTTTCCTTTTATTTTTGTTCATGACCGAGAATCACCTCTTGATGGTGTTTTCTCTTGCTCTTTTCTTAGCTTAATTCAAAATTCAAAGGACTAGGAGGAGTCCTCTCTTGCTATTAATCCAACTCTCATTCAATTCCAAGGTAAACTTCCATTTTAACGCTTAAAACACTTATGTAAATCTAGGGTTTATATATGAGCTTAAGTATGAAGCTTAAAGCTCATTACCCTTATATGTGTATTGGTTATAAGGTTGAAAAGTGATCAAGTTCCTTGCTGATTTTCAATCCAAGAAAACAAGAAAGAAATCTTGAAGAAAAGAGGTAAATAACCTAACTTAATGTGGTTATTGTGTCTTTGGAAATTGAGCTTTAAAATGCTTAATAAACTACCTAAGGAGCCAATGGGAAATGAGTTAGAAACCCATCCTCAAGGAGGTTATTAAGGACATATGTGATGTTGTGTGTATTTGCAGGTTAAAGGCAATTATTATGTGGGAAATTCAGTGCTTAAGATTAATGCAATTTAAGGGCCTAAGAGCCATGTTATTTATGGGCCTAAGTGCCAAGCAATTTAAGTTTATGCACTATATTGTGATGTAGTGTAGTGTAAGGTTTAGTTGTGTGTAAAGAACATTTCTTGTGTGGATGAATGTTCTGGATTGTTTAAAGGTGAAAAACTATGTATTTTGGTGTAAGAAAGTGTTAGTGAAACTATGTCAAAATTTAGTGAGCAATAAGGAGTTCTAGATGTTTAAATGAGGTTTGTTGACCTAGGTTGTACTAGGAATTAATAGGTGTTAAAAAGGTGGAGAAAATGACTTAAGATGTTCTTGAGTGTTTAAGATGACTTAGGCATTGTTTTGGAGTTTTAGTGTGCAAATGAGTGATTTGGATACACCAAGGTCATGGTGGGAGTGTGGTTAAGTCTTATGCAAATTTTGGTAAAACATAGGAGTTATAATGCCTTGTGAATGAGTGAATATGAATTTGTGGAAAAGACCTTAATGAGCTTGAGTAAGTTAGGGCATGATAATGCAAAAGGATGTTCTAGAGTGGTTAAAATGATTGTGGGGAACACTTTGGTTAGTTGATATTGTAGGCATAAACAACCACTTAGAAACTTTGGGAAAATGTTATAAGTGTTAGGAAATTTTGCAAGAAAATGAGTAAGTGTTTGACGAGTTTAGAAGTGAGTTAGAAAATGATATGGTGGCTGATTTATATGGGTTTTAGTGTGCCAAATGATGTTAGAACACATTAGGAGACTTGAGGAAAAGTTTGGAGAAAGTTTGACAAATTTTGGGTAAGTTCTACAGTCGACCGACCCAGGGGACCGACCCTGGCTGGGTCGGTCGGGCTGTAATACACTGGGTGGAAATGTTTCTGGAATCGACCGACCTAGGGGGTTGGCTCGGTCGGTGGGTCGGTCGGGCTAAAAACAAAGAACCAAAATGTTTCTGGAATGGACCGACCTTGGGACCGACCCTGTCAAGGTCGGTCGGAGTAGAATTTTCAATCCCGGAATTGTTACTGGAGTGGACCGACCCAGGGGTTGGGTTGGTCGGAAGGTCGGTTGGCCCATACTTTAAAAAAAAAAAGAAAAACAATGTGGCTTATGTAGTAAATCCTAGTGGGTATAATGAGGATAATCAAGTGTAAGTTTAATTGTAAAACATGTCATGTAGGTATGTAAAACACTTAGTAAAAATTGAAAGTTAAAAAAGGTAATTAACCGATGTTATTAATTATGTATAGGGGTTGCATTCGGTGGAACTCGAACGCTGCAGGGACCAAGGTATGGTTTTCTTGCAGTCTGTTTGCTACCGGTTTACACCGGCTTGTGTGTTGTTTGTTTTCTGAATGTTTACGACTTTGTAAGACTTAAATCATGAAATGAGTTTACAGTTGTTGTTATTATTGTGGCAAGAGTGTACCGGTACCATTAACCTCGAATACGTGCTAACCCGTTAGTTAACCAAACTAGGATACGTAAGAGAGCGGTACTTGGTTTAACGTTTCGACTTAAGGAACGTTCTAACTACGGCTATGTATGAGTTGGTTGTGGTTTGTGTTATTAAGCGTATCCCATCTCCCTTGTATGCCTAACTGGGCCTAAACACTTACTTGTGATTTATTGTGTTAAGTTCCATCAATGGGACTGCTAACAAGTGATTAACCAGGGAGTGAGGAATCTAGTCGTTCCGGTCACGCGTGTATGTACGGGAGTCGATATCTGAATCGGATTCGACCCTCTTTATGTTATGGTTGTTTTCTTTCTTGGATTACAATCACCCACAAGCTTAACCAAGCTTACCTGTCTGACTATTGATCGGACTAGGGGGAAAATATGTACGGTGTGCTTGGATCACTATATCCGACACATCTTGGGGTTAAGTTATTCCTTTGACAAACAGAACGGTAATGTTGGAGAAATATGTGACTACTTCTACCACATAGGCAGTATACCTAATCGTTTTGCGGGATAGTGGATTCGTGGGGTTGTCGTACTCTTGGGGACCTCGCTGTGGATAACTGACAGTAGATTAAATTTACTGAGACTTCTAGTAAATAGATTTTATCATTTTTTTAAGGAGAAGAAATAATTACAAACTTAACTTAAACAAAACAATAATAAAACAAAATAATAAAAATAGAAATTATAAATCTTTTTTGTTTTTGAGAAAACATCCCGGGTTGTTCTGCTCACCTATTTTATCAATTGTATTAATATAAACTTTACCACTTAAGTAATAAACTCAGAAACTATAAATAATTCGTTGACGACTAAATCTAACGAACCCTAACCAGTTGCTAGAACTAGCAGCAGACTAATGCTCTAATCCGGACACAACCAATCGCATAAAGAACAGCTTCTATTTGAGACTAATTAACCTATAGGCCGGATCAGGCTTCTAGCTGTTAATCAGGTTTAATTTCCCATGTCTTGTTATCTATCTCAGCTCTCGCGTGTTGATTAGAAAACTACAAATATAACTTTAATAATTGATCAGAGAATTAAAGCAGATAAAGAACTGGAATTAAACTACTACTTTAGATAAAATCATAGTGGAAAGCTTAATATAACATAATTATATAAAACAGGCTCGCATCCCAAACCTGGGAGGGCTTAAGTGTATTAATTAAACATAACTATATATAAACAACATTTTAACAAAATAAGAGAAAGGGTAGAGAAAACTCCAGCTAGCAAGTTGACTCTGAATCCTAGCTCCGCCTCTGTATCCACGTCGTCGGTAATAATAATACTAATTAATGGCAGAGATGTGGTGTGGTGGAAAAACAAATAAAAATGGAGAAAACGGGGAGAAGAGAAATGGATGTGGTCGTATGGTAGTATGGTAGTGGAGAAAGTACGTGGTGAGCGAGAGTGAAAGAGGAGAGGCACGAGGCCTCTGCGTGATGGATGAGTGTGGTGGGCTTTGGATTTAAGAAGGGATGAAAAATACTGAAGGGAACGTCGGTTTATTTATAGGAAAGGTGAAGAAGTGTGAATGGAATAATCAGGGACGGTGCAGACTGAAGCTCTGGAGCAAGGCGGTGGAGTTGGTGAGCAGATCGTGGGCAACAGCAACTGATTGCAGACAGAGGCGGGCAGTCACGCGTGCACAAATTAAGGTGGGCGCCCGTCTGCAATTAATGAGGGAGCAGTTCGAGTGCGGCGCCGCGAATGAAGGAAGAAGAAATCGCCGCGAAGAACGACTCGCGTCGGATTTAATCTCGTCCGCTTGCCCAGTCCGCTACTTATTAGGCGGTTGCGCCTGTGTTGTCCGCCTCGTATCAGGTGGTCGCAGCCTTCTCGTGTCCGCGCCTTAGGAGGCGGTCGCAGCTTCCTCGCTTGTGTGATGTCCGCGCCTTAGGAGGCGGTCGCTGCTTTCTCTAGTCCGCGCGATAACAGGCGGTACTGTAACACCCCATCCAACATTAACACACTTACAATAAACTGCAGCGGAAAAACAACCTCATTACATTACTTAACTCGTTGGTGTTACACGCCGTTAGCCACCCACGTGGCTAACAAGGCTAATACACATACTTGTACCGGTCTGATGGGCTAAATTCCCGAGCGACTACACATTACTATCCCTTTCCATTAACAACAACAACAACGTACACCTTCCAACTATACCGAGTATTAATAAACTGATGCCGACAACAATTTCGGTCTTACTACACCTACTGTATATATACACTTAAATGTTTACCCATGTACGACGACCCGTCCTACTCTCGAACGGCTTCCAGCACTTCGTACCTGAAATAAGAAAAGAAGAGAAAGGGTGGCCCCCAAGGGGCTCAGCACCTTTGCTGGTATGGTAATCCCGCAGCCCACATGCTACCGGGCCACGCACAACTACTTGTCGTCTTAGCATGCGGTTGATTATATTTAAATCATACATGTAACAACGAACACACATCACATAACATTCGCCTCAACGGCTCAACAAACGGATAATATATCCTTACTTAATGAGTCACTCATGGTATACATCATCCCTAGAGTGTTCCTCCTCTGATGGAGCTACTTCCTTAATAGACGACACATACCCTTAATTCGGGTTACCCTTAAACGCCTCTTATCACAAACTGGGAATCATATCCATGATCCACACACTTCACATTTTACAACATATAACATACACTACATAACAACACTTAACAACACTTTGCACGTTTCCATGTGCACAACATAACACCGCAATAGATATTGCATCACAACAAAGATACATAACATAACGGGAATGGTCCTCTCAGGAACCGACCCAAACATCACTAATACACTGGTGAGCCTAGAGATTGTTGCCAGTCTCATGATAAGCTCGTTACATAACTCGTTACCGTCTCGTTAATGAACGGTTAACTTAACACAAGGTGTCTCGGATATAGTGATCCAAGCACACCGAAACAAACATAACCATAGTATGCCCCTGTGGCCCGACGTGAGTCAGTAATAGCCTTGGTTAAGCTAAAGGGAAGGTTGGGAACCAAATTGGAAAACAACCATAACATACAGAGAGGATCGAACCTGCTATGACAACGACCCCCATACTCACACGCGTGGCCGGAACAGACCGGACTCCTCACTCCCCCCGTTAGCACTTATTAGAAGTTCAACTTTGAACTTTATTAAACAAACACAAACATTGGGTTAAGTCTTGTTAGACATACACAGGGAAAGAGAGAGTCATACATTCACATACAAACATCACGCACAAACATCACATAACCAACTCACGCATAGCCGTGGTTAGAACGTTCCTTAAGTCGGAAACGTTGTTACCGGATACCGTCCTCCTACGTTTACCTAATAGTGGTTAACTAGCCCTTCAAGCGCATTCGAGGTTACCGGTATCGGCACGTAAACATACAATAACAATAACGACTGTAAACTCGTTTCATGATTTATCTCATAACGTGGCAAACATACAGAAAAACACATTGGCATACAAGCCGGTGTAATCCGGTAGGACACAGGTTGCAAGAAAACCATACCTGTCACCGGAGTCCACTTTACCACGTCCACTTATGTTCCTCGAGCAATTCTCGAACAACTGTTAACATCACATGTGTTTTTATTAACATTGGGGTAACATGTTTGTTTAAAGTCTAACGCTTATAACTTTTCCCCGTTAACTTGGTTAAATAACTTTACATTTTAACTTGTTTTACTTTCACATTTTATTACAACCTTTCACCCCACTTAATCACCATT
Source organism: Limonium bicolor (assembly GCA_023374045.1). Lineage (NCBI taxonomy): Eukaryota > Viridiplantae > Streptophyta > Magnoliopsida > Caryophyllales > Plumbaginaceae > Limonium > Limonium bicolor. The sequence continues at coordinate 41,065,642 of CM041782.1, read as the reverse complement.
AAAACTCACTTATCATGTCCTTAACAACCTTATAACATCATTACCTATCAATCCTCATCATTACACATCATTTCTATACCTTAAAACAACAATTTTGGTCCATACAGTGGCCTGTCCGAACTTGTGTCCGAACTTCCAAGTTCGGACGCAAGCCGTGACCTAATACTGAAAATTATACACACGTCCGAACTTGTGTCCGGACTTCCCAAGTTCGGACACAGTTCGAGAGTAAATCCCAGATAGAAACAGTGACGTCCGAACTTGTGTCCGGACTTCCCAAGTTCGGACACAGTTCGAGAATGAGAAAATCCTTTACCCAACAGAGCCTGTCCGAACTTCCATGTCCGGACGGAAGTTCGGACACGGCAAAATGCTCAACTTCTACACCTTTAAACACTTAGCCAAATTCCTCCAACTTCTCCTAAAGTCTCATAATGCTTCCTAACACCATTTGGCACATCAAACACACCTTTAGCCATGTGCTAAACTCTTTAAATCACTCACCAAAACCATCTTATCATTCACAAGTTTCTTACAAAATTCCTAGCACTTAGGATGTTTCCTCCTTAAGATTTCTAAGTGGTAGTTCACCAATAATGACCACTACACCAAGGTGTTTCCTCTACACCTTCACATCATCTCTCAACTTCTTTTCTTACTAACTAAATCTCCTTTTTACAACTTCTTGAATTCTTTCCTCAATACCTTACTTAAACACCATTTCCAACTCGCACATTTTCATAACCTAAACCTTAAGCAAACTTCTCCAAGACTTTTATTACATCCTAAAACACTCATTAAATTCCTAGAACTTCCAAGATAGCATCTAACCCTTGTAACACCTTAATGCACGTTTTCTTCCTTAGTGAAACATTTGTTCCCTTTAATACTTCCTAGACACCAAGACCATTTAAAACACTTAGAACTTCTCACACATTTTTCCCAAATTTGGCCATAGCTTCTCTTGTATATACTCACATCCAACCACTTAGGCTTTTACCTTATTTCATTCAAAACACTAAAATCCATCAAACACATTTTTATACACAAACTTCACACATTTAGCACTACATCACAATATAGTGCATAACTTAAATTGCTTGGCACTTAGGCCCTTAAATAACATGGCTCTTAGGCCCTTAAATTGCATAAACCTTAAACACTGAATTTCCCACATAAATAATGCCTTTGACCTGCAAATACATACACCAATACATATGTCTTTTACTAGTCTCCTTGAGAGCATTTTACTAGCTCATTTGCCATTGGCTCCTTAGGTATTTTATTAAGCAAATCAAGCTCATTTTTCCTAAGGCATTTAAACTACATTGAGATAGCTTGTTTACCTCTTTTCCTCACAAATTTCTTGTTTCCTTGTAAAACCGGTAGGGCATTTGGTCCCTTTTCAACTATTAAACATTATACAAACAATAGAATGAGTATTCAAGCATTATGCTTCACCCCATTGTAAACCCTAGTTACACATATTGTTTTAACACTTTAAGGTAATTGTTTTACCTTGGAATTGGAAGAGAACTTGAATAAGTATCAAGAGAGGACTCCTCCTAGCCCTTGGAAGATTCAAATGAAGCTAAAACAAGCAAGGTGAAAACACCATTGTGAGGTGAATTTTCGGACAACATGAGAACATGGAGGAAACATGGATTTTCTTTGAGTTTCCTTACCTTGAAGCAAAGGAGAGCATGAATATGTGAAAAGGTGAGCTCAAGCTCCTCCCATGGTGGTTTCTCTTGGCACCGAAATGGAGGTTTTGAAGTTTTGAAAAGACAAGATTGTAGAGCTTGGCTTAACTAAGAATGGTGGTGTTTGTTTTTGATTTGGTTAAGTGAGCTAGATTTTACATGTGGTCAAAGATGGACTTCCATGGTGGTATTGTATATTACCGAGAGAGAACAAGAAGAAGAGAGGAAGAAGAGAGAGTGTGAAATGGAGAAAGGGATGAGAGAAATGAGATAAGTTTGCTTTAAGAAGATATTTGTAACTTATAAAGCAAATAGTACTTTACTTAAAGTTTTACTTTACTTATTTGATTTATTTTACAACTTGGTGACTCACTACTACAAAAACCGGCCACCATTTAGTTAGAAGGGTAGTATAGTCTTTATTGACTCATTTAATTACTTAATACAACATATGTTATAAACTAGCTTATAAAAAGTTACTATTCACAAACTAAGGCACATAGAAGTGAAATTTTTGATTTCCCACTAATATGGCCACCCAAATGTGATACTATATAGTACACATGTTAATTAAAGAGTAATGATGGACATTTAGCCATTCAAAACTCATTTACAAGACAATTTTTCAAAAACGTGCTTTAAGACTCCTTAAAGCACATTTTGTGTTTTAACTTGTTTTCAAGCTTGGTTTTCTTTAGTAATGGATTTAATATGTTCATTAACATATAAATAAGGTATAGGTATGACCATTAGGTCTTATACACATTTATCCCAAGCTTAGAGCACATTTTTGCTCTTATTGACTTTAAGGTATTTTCTTGCGTTTTATTTGGTTTCATTGTCTACCAAAGTTTCCTAAGGACTTAATTAGCCTTATAGAATCATAATTAAATGTTATTAAGTCTTGGTAGGCTCTTTGGGTCCTAACCAAGTTCACTCATAGCTTAGAGCATGTTTTTGCTCAAACTGTGTCTTAATGCTTTATTGCATTTATTATGGTTTAAATTGTTCACTGATGTTACTAAGGCACTTTTTAGCCTTTACATACCATAATTTGATATTTAAACCACATATCAAGGTTTGGGGTATTTCAATCTACCCCCCTTAAAAGAACTTCGTCCTCGAAGTTCACACTTTCCTCACATCATTAGATTAGAACACAGGAATCACTTAGAAATAAACTTCCATAACCAAACACACTTTACATCACAACCTCGGACTTAATGGTCCGGGCAACACATTCACATCCACACATAACATAACATATCCACATGATAACCTCGGACTCTATGGTCCGGGTATCTTAACAACACTTACACATACATAACAACCCCTTTGACTCACTGGTCTTGGGTAACATAACAACATTTGGACACATAGGTCCCGGTAACATAACAGTCTTTAGACACATAGGTCTATGTAACACCACACATTTAGACTCATAGGCCTTGATAGTATACACTTTAGGAAATCCAAGTCAAAACAACATTCATTACACATACCACACAACATGTCAGAGCATGTATAACAATCAAAAATATCTTTTACATACATACTGTGATCCCGCAGAACCCGGTCGCGATGGACACCTTCCGTCCCCGTGCCTTTGGGAGATTAAAACAATCACTTAAGTTTAAAATTTCCTTGAGAGGTTAAGTAAGAGAACTTTAATTACGTAAAGTATCCATCAACGTTTTATAAATACCAATTTAAAATCCTTTTGAAAACACACACAACTCCGAGTCCAACTTAAGCTCTTTGCTTCTTTTCTTAGCGTGGTTGTTTGTGACCACTATAGGGAGTTTCAAGAATCATCCAACCCTGATGTGATCAGCATCAGTGTTGAACTATCCTTCCACTCCAATTTGTGTTCGGCTTCCCTTGATCACATGCAAATCAAGTTCCACCTCCCACTTCATTTTCAAGCATCAATTAAATCACTCATTTCCAATTTTTCTATCTTTTAAATCATTCTAATCATGATCATACATCTCCAAGGATAAAACTCCGTCTATCAGTTACCTCCATTCACTTTAATCCTGTTGCCTAGGGAATCTTATTCTCACTAGGTTCTATGTCGGTGTCATACCCTTTCATGCATCACTATAAAGTATATATATATATACACATATATTTTATCAAAATACAACACCTGGTTTTACATTTATACACTGTCGGGGCTTTTGTTCCCCCGGGAGTTTCTCTACTCCCCACACTTGTACTATCACACACAACTGTTAACAAACACACACTTATCACAATGGTATTCGCATCTTCTGTGCGCAATTACCACAATTAAACCATGAATGAATGTGTATGTTTACGTAACACACACACCAATCATCAAAACAATAATATAATTTGTGCTATGCACAATATAAATCACATACACTACGTACACTTGTACGGTAATATACACTAAGTGGTTTTGCGCTCTACCCCCCTTAAAAGGGATTACGCCCACGTAATCAATCATTAAAGATTGGCTTAAATGTTCTGCCGTCGTGAAGTGTTTTAACTTCCACGCGGTCTATTACACAATGGATTCTGATTAGAGGATCTTAACCATATTGGCGGTTTAGTTCCTAAACCAAGAATTATCATTAGAGTTTGCTTAAACTCTTAGTTGGTTTCGATTCTGGCCTGTTAGGCTTCTAGGCGTTAATAATTAGCCATTCACTCGTATTCACCATGTACATTCAACACTTGAATCACTGGTTCACTAGTTTCTGCTGCGAAACTCTAACAACTGTAGAGCTTAATTGCTCCATTTGTTATTCTTACTGTATTGTACACCCCCAATATCACCTTTATCTTGGTAATAATGGTTTCTCAACCGATGTGTGGTATCTTTTACCGTTAGCGAATTCGGCGAGTTATAGACTTTGTATCCACTTCCATAACAATTTACTGTGTATACCACTATGTATTTCACAATGATTGACTTGCTTCCTTCCGACTCACTGTCGGTTGAGATTGAGCTACGACCTAGTGTGTAGTGCTCTCTCAGCTATTTACAACATTTGGGGTATATTCCATACCGATATTTGACAGTTAGTGCTACTGTAGTCACTTACTGTTAATCATGCCTCCACATTTGGTTTTGTACAAGTACTCTTTTATTGGTGCGGCTTTGCATTTCTTATGCATCGGCCATTATAACATTATTTGTCCACAATCAACATGTTTCCAATTCCTAGCTATCTCATTCGATCATTACTGCGCAAGTGCAATACCAAAACACTCAGTCATACAGAGTGCAGAGGCGTAAACTCTTGACAGTAAATCCCTTATGCGATTCGCCATGGAATTCACACTGAGTTCCTCATCACATAGTACCTACCACTGGCTTATTGCCCAGTCTGTTTATCATCACTTGCTTGCATGTCCATTGGGTTTAACTCATAACTGGTCTTATCCGCCACATCACTATTTAACAACACTTATACAACGGTCGCTTACTGCGCACCGTGCTTATTGTATAACACTAACTTATATGGTGTTTACTGTCACATCAACTCCCACACATAAACTTACATTATTCACATTATGGTTCATCCCTCATTTGGATGAGCATCGATCATTCCAGTCACAAGCCGGCATTATTCAGCTCGGTGTTTCCCTTTATACACATACAACTAAGCCAATTGCTCTCTTTCAATAATAACATCGTCCATCCTTAAATATTTCTTGAACTTGATCCACATAACTACCGCTTCTGCGGTTTCACAACATCGAGAGGTATCCCCACTCTTAATGCAGTGGTTCGTTTCCCACTCTATTCACTTATATTACATAAACTTTTGCAGTCAATCTATTTTTCATAACATTTATTTGTGGCTTATAAGCCTTACTGCCTTGAGCTCCGCTCATTGTAGGTTGTCCACACACATGTACTTCTCTGTACGACATTACATGGTTTGGATATTATATTGAGCTCCATGACAAGGTCGTTGCCTTCCGTTTCCTTTCATGGGATTCCCCTTAGGTTTGTCAGTCCGTCTCCTGACAACTCATGTCTAAACTGGGTGTTAGTTTCAACCCTCGTGTTTCTATCACGTTATTTCGTTCAACAATTGTTGATTCGAACACCCTTTAAGGATTGCTCCTGGGTGTTACTAAGTCATGCCATTACATCTGGTTCACACTTATTGGTATATTCAGTTAGCCACGCCTTTTGCGTTCTTAACTGGCTTATTATTTCCTTCTGTGAAGATCAACATTTCCTGGTAGTGTAGGTACTCATTCTGGGAATTTTCATCCCGTTCATTGCACATTAATGTGTCCACATTAGTCATCTACTTGCCATGTACAGGCTAGGTCACCGTTCCAGCTAACATGTTTATCCCTAAGGATCCTTAAGACATATGTGATGTCTTTACATAACGGTTTGTGCCCTTCGCACTTCCTAACTCTTAAACATTTCCTTGAAAATGAATTCACTGACTCCTTTAGTCTGGTTATCTCAACTGAGTCCCTTAACTTCAATCATTCCTTGTAATCTCTAGCTTTTGTTTGATTTATACTGCTGACCGTAGACGGAGTCGACTACTTCCCGTGTTCGGACTCGACTCTACTCGTATACATATATGGGGTATCATACTGATACATTGCTACTTACCCAACTAGCCCATAAGTAGGTCTGTCAGGCCCACAAGCTCCTATCGGAGTGCGGTCGTCCCACAACACAGTTGGTACACTTGTAGTGTCCGTCACACGCCTAGGTGAAGTATTCTGTTGTCAACTCCCTTATATTGTCCCGTGACAATATTCATTCCTTGCTTCCCGAACTTAATCGAGGGAAAGTTTATCCATTGTTGTATCCTTGTCAACTGTCCTTGGTTTTACTGGTTTGGTTTAAAAGAAGGCTGGAAAGAAGTGTTGGTTTGAAAGAAAATCTGGTTTTGAAAAGAAAAGGGTTTGAATAAATCTGGGTTGAAAGAAAAATTTTCATGGTTTCACAACATCTTCTTACCTTAGCCAAGTCTAGCTTCTTGCTGACTGGTGTACTTACAATCACAGAGGTTAGGCTATTAAGCCCTTCCACGGTTACAATGCTCACACTTAACTTCGTGGTACTTTACTAAGTACTTGTAGTGGTTATAAATTTCCCGAACAGCCCTGTTATAGCAGCACTTGCTATTGGCAAGTGCGCCATGCTAATTGGCTATCGGTTTAACACATACTGGTTATGGTATTGTTCTTACCCATACTGTCAACAGTGGCCTTGTTGGCCCTCACTGATCTTACTGCCTTGATAATAACTCTTCTAGGTGACTTCTCACTGTCCTCATATGATAATCATTAACTAGGGTGTTTCCCATTCTGGGAGACCCCTTTGTCTTAGTATTGTATTCTCTTTGTAGCCCGTTCCACGTATTTGTCGTGGTTACTGAGACTTGTCTCTTGTTTGGGCACTACGTTGCAGTTCCTTTATCGGTTGGTACACCGCTGGTGTATTATTTATCAACTGTGGTTCCGTAGACACTCGTCTCGGGTTTTATTAATCCATTTCTTGCCTGTTGCACGGTTGGTGCGTTGCAAGTTGGTTATTCTCGACTGCTTAGCATGTCGACCCAGGTTGCCGGAAATTCTATTCCTCTATGCACAAGATCCTTCATTCATTGCCATGAAATGAGGTCAGCATTGTTCAGATGGAGACCGTCTCCGGGATTCCCAGTTTTCGGGATCTACCGTATGACAGGTTCTCCGTACCTTTAGAGGTACTTAATAACAGCCAGATCGGGTTTTCCCGAGTAAGAGAGGACTTCCATCTCTCTGGCGTTGTTTCCCAAGTTATAAAACAGGGATTGTGGAGGGTGGGATGGATATTGTAGGTTTCCAGTAGTCAATGGTAGTTCCTATCTAGCGTATCTCTCACGCTATCACTCAACCCTTAACCCAAAGTACTTAAATCCTAACTCGGTACTTCCTAAGCTCGGTAGTTCAGTCATCAGAGCGATACTTCGCTCTGATACCACTTTTTGTAACACCCCATCCAACATTAACACACTTACAATAAACTGCAGCGGAAAAACAACCTCATTACATTACTTAACTCGTTGGTGTTACACGCCGTTAGCCACCCACGTGGCTAACAAGGCTAATACACATACTTTGTACCGGTCTGATGGGCTAAATTCCCGAGCGACTACACATTACTATCCCTTTCCATTAACAACAACAACAACGTACACCTTCCAACTATACCGAGTATTAATAAACTGATGCCGACAACAATTTCGGTCTTACTACACCTACTGTATATATACACTTAAATGTTTACCCATGTACGACGACTACCCGTCCTACTCTCGAACGGCTTCCAGCACTTCGTACCTGAAATAAGAAAAGAAGAGAAAGGGTGGCCCCCAAGGGGCTCAGCACCTTTGCTGGTATGGTAATCCCGCAGCCCACATGCTACCGGGCCACGCACAACTACTTGTCGTCTTAGCATGCGGTTGATTATATTTAAATCATACATGTAACAACGAACACACATCACATAACATTCGCCTCAACGGGCTCAACAAACGGATAATATATCCTTACTTAATGAGTCACTCATGGTATATACATCATCCCTAGAGTGTTCCTCCTCTGATGGAGCTACTTCCTTAATAGACGACACATACCCTTAATTCGGGTTACCCTTAAACGCTCTTATCACAAACTGGGAATCATATCCATGATCCACACACTTCACATTTTACAACATATAACATACACTACATAACAACACTTAACAACACTTTGCACGTTTCCATGTGCACAACATAACACCGCAATAGATATTGCATCACAACAAAGATACATAACATAACGGGAATGGTCCTCTCAGGAACCGACCCAAACATCACTAATACACTGGTGAGCCTAGAGATTGTTGCCAGTCTCATGATAAGCTCGTTACATAACTCGTTACCGTCTCGTTAAATGAACGGTTAACTTAACACAAGGTGTCTCGGATATAGTGATCCAAGCACACCGAAACAAACATAACAATAGTATGCCCCTGTGGCCCGACGTGAGTCAGTAATAGCCTTGGTTAAGCTAAAGGGAAGGTTGGGAACCAAATTGGAAAACAACCATAACATACAGAGAGGATCGAACCTGCTATGACAACGACCCCCATACTCACACGCGTGGCCGAACAGACCGGACTCCTCACTCCCCCCGTTAGCACTTATTAGAAGTTCAACTTTGAACTTTATTAAACAAACACAAACATTGGGTTAAGTCTTGTTAGACATACACAGGGAAAGAGAGAGTCATACATTCACATACAAACATCACGCAAACATCACATAACCAACTCACGCATAGCCGTGGTTAGAACGTTCCTTAAGTCGGAAACGTTGTTACCGGATACCGTCCTCCTACGTTTACCTAATAGTGGTTAACTAGCCCTTCAAGCGCATTCGAGGTTACCGGTATCGGCACGTAAACATACAATAACAATAACGACTGTAAACTCGTTTCATGATTTATCTCATAACGTGGCAAACATACAGAAAAACACATTGGCATACAAGCCGGTGTAATCCGGTAGGACACAGGTTGCAAGAAAACCATACCTGTCACCGGAGTCCACTTTACCACGTCCACTTATGTTCCTCGAGCAATTCTCGAACAACTGTTAACATCACATGTGTTTTTATTAACATTGGGGTAACATGTTTGTTTAAAGTCTAACGCTTATAACTTTTCCCCGTTAACTTGGTTAAATAACTTTACATTTTAACTTGTTTTACTTTCACATTTTATTACAACCTTTCACCCACTTAATCACCATTAAAACTCACTTATCATGTCCTTAACAACCTTATAACATCATTACCTATCAATCCTCATCATTACACATCATTTCTATACCTTAAAACAACAATTTTGGTCCATACAGTGGCCTGTCCGAACTTGTGTCCGAACTTCCAAGTTCGGACGCAAGCCGCGACCTAATACTGAAAATTATACACACGTCCGAACTTGTGTCCGGACTTCCCAAGTTCGGACACAGTTCGAGAGTAAATCCCAGATAGAAACAGTGACGTCCGAACTTGTGTCCGGACTTCCCAAGTTCGGACACAGTTCGAGAATGAGAAAATCCTTTACCCAACAGAGCCTGTCCGAACTTCCATGTCCGGACGGAAGTTCGGACACGGCAAAATGCTCAACTTCTACACCTTTAAACACTTAGCCAAATTCCTCCAAACTTCTCCTAAAGTCTCATAATGCTTCCTAACACCATTTGGCACATCAAACACACCTTTAGCCATGTGCTAAACTCTTTAAATCACTCACCAAAACCATCTTATCATTCACAAGTTTCTTACAAAATTCCTAGCACTTAGGATGTTTCCTCCTTAAGATTTCTAAGTGGTAGTTCACCAATAATGACCACTACACCAAGGTGTTTCCTCTACACCTTCACATCATCTCTCAACTTCTTTTCTTACTAACTAAATCTCCTTTTTACAACTTCTTGAATTCTTTCCTCAATACCTTACTTAAACACCATTTCCAACTCGCACATTTTCATAACCTAAACCTTAAGCAAACTTCTCCAAGACTTTTATTACATCCTAAAACACTCATTAAATTCCTAGAACTTCCAAGATAGCATCTAACCCTTGTAACACCTTAATGCACGTTTTCTTCCTTAGTGAAACATTTGTTCCCTTTAATACTTCCTAGTACACCAAGACCATTTAAAACACTTAGAACTTCTCACACATTTTTCCCAAATTTGGCCATAGCTTCTCTTGTATATACTCACATCCAACCACTTAGGCTTTTACCTTATTTCATTCAAAACACCTAAAATCCATCAAACACATTTTTATACACAAACTTCACACATTTAGCACTACATCACAATATAGTGCATAACTTAAATTGCTTGGCACTTAGGCCCTTAAATAACATGGCTCTTAGGCCCTTAAATTGCATAAACCTTAAACACTGAATTTCCCACATAAATAATGCCTTTGACCTGCAAATACATACACCAATACATATGTTCTTTTACTAGTCTCCTTGAGAGCATTTTACTAGCTCATTTGCCATTGGCTCCTTAGGTATTTTATTAAGCAAATCAAGCTCATTTTTCCTAAGGCATTTAAACTACATTGAGATAGCTTGTTTACCTCTTTTCCTCACAAATTTCTTTCTTGTTTCCTTGTAAAACCGGTAGGGCATTTGGTCCCTTTTCAACTATTAAACATTATACAAACAATAGAATGAGTATTCAAGCATTATGCTTCACCCCATTGTAAACCCTAGTTACACATATTGTTTTAACACTTTAAGGTAATTGTTTTACCTTGGAATTGGAAGAGAACTTGAATAAGTATCAAGAGAGGACTCCTCCTAGCCCTTGGAAGATTCAAATGAAGCTAAAACAAGCAAGGTGAAAACACCATTGTGAGGTGAATTTTCGGACAACATGAGAACATGGAGGAAACATGGATTTTCTTTGAGTTTCCTTACCTTGAAGCAAAGGAGAGCATGAATATGTGAAAAGGTGAGCTCAAGCTCCTCCCATGGTGGTTTCTCTTGGCACCGAAATGGAGGTTTTGAAGTTTTGAAAAGACAAGATTGTAGAGCTTGGCTTAACTAAGAGAATGGTGGTGTTTGTTTTTGATTTGGTTAAGTGAGCTAGATTTTACATGTGGTCAAAGATGGACTTCCATGGTGGTATTGTATATTACCGAGAGAGAACAAGAAGAAGAGAGGAAGAAGAGAGTGGAGCCGTGTGAAATGGAGAAAGGGATGAGAGAAATGAGATAAGTTTGCTTTAAGAAGATATTTGTAACTTATAAAGCAAATAGTACTTTACTTAAAGTTTTACTTTACTTATTTGATTTATTTTACAACTTGGTGACTCACTACTACAAAAACCGGCCACCATTTAGTTAGAAGGGTAGTATAGTCTTTATTGACTCATTTAATTACTTAATACAACATATGTTATAAACTAGCTTATAAAAAGTTACTATTCACAAACTAAGGCACATAGAAGTGAAATTTTTGATTTCCCACTAATATGGCCACCCAAATGTGATACTATAGTACACATGTTAATTAAAGAGTAATGATGGACATTTAGCCATTCAAAACTCATTTACAAGACAATTTTTCAAAAACGTGCTTTAAGACTCCTTAAAGCACATTTTGTGTTTTAACTTGTTTTCAAGCTTGGTTTTCTTTAGTAATGGATTTAATATGTTCATTAACATATAAATAAGGTATAGGTATGACCATTAGGTCTTATACACATTTATCCCAAGCTTAGAGCACATTTTTGCTCTTATTGACTTTAAGGTATTTTCTTGCGTTTTATTTGGTTTCATTGTCTACCAAAGTTTCCTAAGGACTTAATTAGCCTTATAGAATCATAATTAAATGTTATTAAGTCTTGGTAGGCTCTTTGGGTCCTAACCAAGTTCACTCATAGCTTAGAGCATGTTTTTGCTCAAACTGTGTCTTAATGCTTTATTGCATTTATTATGGTTTAAATTGTTCACTGATGTTACTAAGGCACTTTTTAGCCTTTACATACCATAATTTGATATTTAAACCACATATCAAGGTTTGGGGTATTTCAGGTACTCACACAGCTTGTCCGCCCAGCGGACTATATATATATATATCCGTATATTATAATTATTACTGCAATCTTCAACCGGCTCTAGATTCTTCGTTATAAGTCCGTTTTCCGAGCCGTTTGCTGCGTTGGAAAGCTCATGAGATCATCTATCCATTAATATGGCTTTTCCCTACATTTAACACATAAAATATATCAATTCATATCAAAATATAAATCTAGGAAAATCATATGATAAGTGAGAAATACGACACAAATTGCTATGAAAATAGGAAGAATTAAAGCCCTAAAAGTAGATGTATTTCTCGCTTATCAGGTAACGAGTTATGTAACAAGCTCAACATGAGAGTGAGATCACTCTCTAGGCTTACCAAGTTTGACTAACTAATGTTTGGTTTGTTTCCTAAAGAGAAACATTCCTGTTATGTTATATGTTGTTGTTGCTATGCAATGTTTATTGTTGTGCCTGTTTATGTTGTATGTTAAAATGAATGCCATGTTATCATGACAATTGGTTGCGTGTATCCCGGTAGCCGAGGCTGCACGTTAATCATACCAGCCATGGGTTGCTGATCCCCTTTGGGGCACCATAATTCATTTTACAGGATGAGGGTCGAGGAAGCGGAGTGGCTTTAGATCCTAGGTGTTATGAAATACTTTTGGTAGTTTTGGATGGTGGACCCGGGGGGCGCCTGTGCTCCCGTGGTGTTATATTTTGGTAGTAATGGATTATAGTGATGGTTTGTAAATATTTATACTCGGTATAGTTGGTTGTAATTTTGGATGTTAGTAACTATGCTCGGGAGTCTGTGCATCAGACCGATACCAATGTATGTATTCTGCCTTGTTAGCCACGTGGGTGGCTAACGGCGTGTAACACCGACTCGTTTTAGTTAATGGTTAAGTTATAATTTCCACTGCAGTTTCTGCTTATTGTTAAGTTTACAGTTGGGGTGTTACAGGTTGATTTTACTTCAGTTCATGTCATAATCAATGTCTACTTATTTAACGATTTAAAATTCAATTTGCTCAACATATCTCTCTGTTGTGACAAAGGCAATAAAGTTCACTTATATCCTACATATTGTAGCATAGTAAGTCAGAACAATGGCAAAGAGTTGTTAAGAGGAAAAAGGTGAAAACATTTACGTAACAAGTTTAGAGGATATTGACAGTCCAAATCTTCCATGCTTGACTGCTTCAATAGATGACTCTACACTATGGCACAAAAGACTAGGGCATGTTAGCACTTCTTTACTAAGAAAACTTGTCTGACAGGTCAGAGATAGGTCAATAACAGGTCTACGAAGGGCTATCATATCCCAAGAAAAGTGCGGAAAAAGGATTTGCTAAAGAGATTTGGAATGGAGGAATGTAAAATATTTTTGGCACTAAGATGGGCATCATGACTGGTGACCAACCGGTCGATCAACATTTGTACAGGGAGATGATCGGTTCTTTACTATATCTAACTGCTAGTAGACTTGATATTATGTATAGTGTTTGCTTATGTGCCAGGTTTCAAGCAGATCCAAGAGAAAGTCATCTCACAGCTGTGAAAAGAATCCTATGATATCTAAAAGGGTCCATGAATCTTGGTTTATTCTATCATAGATTCATAAATTGTAACATTGTAGGATTTCAGATGCAGATTATGGAGGATCTATCACTGATAAAAAAAGCACGTCAGGGACAGCATTCTTTGTCGGATCATGCTTGATCGCATGGGGATCAAAGAAACAACAAAGCATGGCCATCTCAACTGCTGAATCGGAATACATAGCTGCAGCAAGCTATTGTGCTCAAATTCTATGGCTCAAACAACAAATAGGTGACTACGGTGTCAAAACAGGTACATTACCAATTCTGTGTGACAATACAAGCGCCATCTCTACTTCCAAAAATCCTGTGCATCATTCTCATACCAAACATATTGACATTAGACATCACCTTCTTAAGATTGTTGTGAAAAGGAATTAGTTGGTTTAAAGTACATTTCTACTAAGGACCAACTAGCTGACATCTTTACTGAGCCATTAAGTAGAGAAAGGTTTATTAAGATTATTCATGATCTTGGAATGATATTCATTGATCATAGTAAGACTGTCTTTTATTTCCTAGTATATGTCACCGACATGTGAGCAACACCTGTTAAATTATCGTTCAGTAGTCAACAATCAGTTTAATGCATAGTAATTATGTCAAACGACTACTTGAAATAGATTCGTCATTTTCCACAACAAGTGAGATTAGTTTAGAGAACGTCCAACAGATAGAAACGGGAAAACTTTTCAATGGATCACTGATAACTCTCACAACCGCTGCCCGTTATGAATAGTACCGTTAGGACATGTCAGCGAGCGGATGCGGAGCGGTCACCGACCGTTACTCGATATCTATAAAAGGGCGACGAGCGTTCCTCTCCTGTCACACTATTGCCCTTACTTTCTCTAATCTCTCTAAAGCACTCAAAGAAATTTTCTCTTCTTTCTTACAATCACTCTCGTGAGATCAGTGCAAAGAACCTCGCCTCACAGCTTCTCTAAAAAGATCTCTCTAGCAAAAGGTTATAAAACTCCAGAAATCTCTTATAACAATCATGGCACCAAAATCTGCTCTCCGCTCCAAGAAGAAAGCTTTGTCAAAGCAAGTAGCCACATGCGGCCGACAAGAGTTGCAATTGATTTACCACCCCCTCGCCTATCCAAAGAATTAGAAGATCAACTTGTGCGCAGGGTAACTGACGAAGGGGAACTTCTACAAGAAGAGGTAATTTATCTAAAATACCATTTACCTAAGCATCATCATCTTATCCAAACTGAAATCCTCAAGCCAAAAAATACTTTATACTCCAACCCCAACAAAAGAACCAGAACCATCTTCTCCAAAACCTTCACCGAAAATTACCACCAAAAACCCAAAGGACCACGATCTTTCGACTACCACAACGAGTCACATAACTCGTGTAACTTGTGCTTCCAAACGCACCAAAGCCCAGCTAGAAACTCCTCAAAAGGCCCACTCCACTCCTGAAGGAGCCACTCACAAGTTGCACTTCACCGATGACGAGGAAACAACTCTTCTAGCAATTGTCAAAGCTGTAGTACCACTGTCAGAAGAGGAGGAAGTATAAAGTGACGACAAGTCACAGCAGGAAGCCACAATGGAAGACAAGGGTCCAGAAAAGGATGCAGTAGAACCCGACTCAGAAATTGAAGCAATACTCATCGACGTATTCGGGGAACCAGTTGTTGACAGGTCCCTAACGCCTCATGAAGTCAGTCACGACGTTGACAGTGATACGGAGTCCTCTCCTATTATACCAACGATTGAATAAAGACAGAAGGCGAAGAAAGAGAAAAGGAAGCAAAAGATGGTGCTGTCCCCGCATGGTCAAAAGCTTGAAGAGCTCTTCCAAGCCAAAAGGGCTACTGCAAAGCCACCACCATCTCATGCTCTCTCACTTCTAAAGAAGCTCAAAGAGTTGAAACCAACGATGATCAAAGCAGAGAACGTCAACGACAAGTCCTGCCCTGTCTTACCTAAGACGTTGGACTTGGACTGGATGGAGCAAATGGGTCTTGGAAAGATTCAGGAGCTCCTAGAATTCCAAGGATGGGTGGACTTCTTCCAGGAGCCCATTCCCGTCTACACTGAGCTGCTCAAAGAACACATGACGTATCTTGGACCACTCCAGAGCACCAATGACGACGACTATCTCATCTCCACAGTCCAAGGTGTTGCCATCAACATCACTAAGTCGTGGATATGCAAGAACTTTGGTTTAGAGTCAGAAGGACTAGTGGTTCCAAGAGAAACCACCTGGAACGATTTGGACACCAAGGAGGAAAAATGGTCCAGCTACTCAACAAAAGGGCCACAATGAAAATTTTTAATGCTGTCGAGATATCTATCTTCGACAAGAGATGTGAGATTGCTTTACACACTAAAGACAAAGGAGAAAATAGACCTTCCTGCAATGATTCTTCTTACCATTGGGGAAAGTCGCTATGTTAATCAAGGACTAGTGCATGGGGGAGTAGTGACCAGGGCGCTACAACAAAACGGAGTGGACACCGACAGGTTTCACGAATGTACGTGCTTTATTCAGGATAGCATCTGCTCGGAGATGTTGTCCAAAATGGGGATCAAGACAAAGGGAGACCAGCTGGTGGTTGCTCAGAAGCCAACCAAGAGTGAAGACTCTAAGTCTTAGCCTCGCCCAACCATTAGAGCATCAGGAGTAAAGAGAAGGAGAATTCTTTCACCGGTCCACGATAGGTCGGAGACCAGTCTAGATACCTCAACTAGGGATGTTCTAAAGAGAGTGAGAGTTACTCTCACCGCTGTGCAGGCTGTCTCCTCTGAACCAAGTGTTCATAACATGGTTCAAGGAGCAATAGACTTTATAGACTCCCACATTGCCTGAGAGTTCTTAGTCTCTTAAAGACAAGAGCAAACCGTGAGAAAAACTAGCTCTAGGCTTAGTTTGTTTTTCCCATTACTATTTTTACTTGCCTTTGACTATTTGTTTCAAAGTACCTTTTAATATCAATGAAAATGTAACTGGTTTTTGCATACTTGAATGCTTATGATGCATACGAAATAATTTATTGTATTGGCTACTTCTTCCTTGATTAAAAATTACAAATGATCTGAGATATTTAGTCCCATCCATTCCACTAATCCAATCTTGGACCTTGACACCCAAAAGCCTACAAACATAGCCCACAAGACGTAGCACCTCATTTAATGCCACTCACCGATCAGTCGTTGAGCATATCCAAACTGTCTATAAAAAATTGCTTACTCCATCTGCCACTCACACCCAGTCATTTACATATCACACAATGGCACAAACTCCACAAAGTTCATCTAGCTCAAATGAGCAAACCATTCAGTCCACCATTCGCAAGTTCATGGCCACAAAACATCTAAAGAAATACGTCACTCAAAGCTATGTTCAACCAGACTCCGATTCACTCACAGCTTGGTCTATCACCTCAAGTGTCACTCTATCACATACATGTTCTCCACACTGCATGGAGTTCTTCATAGATTCTGATGAGTCCGACCTTTCTACCACAACTGATTCTCCTTTGATCAACCCTACCACAACCCAACCCTCTTAGATCAAAGCCGCTTTTTCAAAGGATGAACCTTTTGGCCCAGAAGATTATGAATGTGATACCCAAACCCGTCACTCCATCTAGATTATCTTGATCATGTTTTGTAGTTTGTACCGTATGGAATGTCATGTCCTTTACAACATCTTATGTCGTGTAGTTGCTCCCTATTTTACTGTATGGCAAAGGGGGAAAGAAAAGTATATGTACTTATGAGACTGTGTATATCGTCCTTGTATTATGTATCATCTAAATGAAAACTGAAAGAAAACTTTACCTAGTTTAGTTATAGTATAACATAAAAGTTGTCACTTATTGTGCATAAAAGCTCTCACTTATTGCTATCACTCGTTAAATTTTTCATTCTCAAAACCCTTAACAAACTCAAGGGGAATCTCTCAATTTTTGTATTGCCAAGTACATATAAGTGTATAGGTTGCCATCATCAAAAAGGGGGAAATTGTTAGGACAAGATCCTTTAGTTTTGATGATAGCAAACCTTGTATTGTCTATCTAATGCGCTTTTCAAGATTCATGTTTCAAATAGACAGGTGAATAAGTGGCTTAGCACGTAAGGTTACAAGCGTACTTAAGTCATGAGTGGCTTAGCACACAAGGTTGTAAGCGCGCTCTATCCACGACATGTGTCCTACCAGTCGGGCACCTGTTGACGAGAGCTCCGTAGAACTTCTAACACAGACAACCGGTTAGACAGCGCACGAAGATTTCTCTTATGCTAAAAGATTAAGATCAAAGACATAAAACTGTAAAGGATCGACATATTTAGTTAAGACACATACATCCACATGAGCAACTTGTTCAATACAAGCTCGCGACAAAAGAAGAAGTTCATTAATGCATAAGATAACATAGCTATAAAAGAACATCATTGCATAGCCGTAATGAATTCAGAAGAGGGCATAAATGAGCTACTAATGAGCCAGACAGAATCAAGCAAGTGGGGACACAAGTAGTGATCGACCTATCAAGAGGGCTGCTGCCAACTTGACCAACCATGAGGCGACACGTAGCTCAAGCCTTTAGATCAAGTTGAAGTGAAATACCCCTAACTAATAAATATTGATTTAACATATAATCAATTAAATTAAGGCCTAAACAAGCCTTAAAAATAAATTAAACACAACAATGTTTAACGGGAAGCAAGAATTGCACTTTTGACCTTTTAGGGTGATTATATGCCCAAACGACCTCCGTTGGACCTAAAATTTTGTCCTAAGCCTTATAACTCATAAATGAACACATTAAAACCATTTCCAAGGGAAACCGAGCTCAGGAACGCACTAGAACACAAAATGTGCACTAAGCTTCCTTAAAGCACATTTTTGTGAGATTGTCTCCAAAATGTGTTTTGTTTGATTTGAGGGTCTTGAATACCCTTAAATATACTAATGTAACATAATGTACCATATTAGAAGGTCTAAAGCAAAGTTTACAAATAAAATCAAAATGGGTGAATTTGGGTGGATAGTACCCAAAAAAATAACACTTAAATTACTTAGTATACTGGACAAACTTGGTCTTTAGTCTTGACCAGACATTACCGTTAATTTGATGTCTTCTTCACACCTAATTGCCGGCCACACTCATGTCTAAACGAGTGACTAAAGAGCCACCTTTATGAAATTAAGATAAGTACTTTAGTTAATTAAATGAAACAAATCCTTTCATCTTTGACTTTAGCCACCCATTGCCATTCAAATAAGGCTCATTACAGAGCATGTATCCGTTTCCTTATGCTATTAAAAATGATTCACTAATCCTACTTTACTAATGTAAAGATTAGTACACATTTAATATTTTAATTAAACAAGCCCATCATCCCACCTCATGTGAGCATTGTCGATTGATTAAGGGCTGATTCCCTTAATATGTGGCCTGTTCCCAATTAAGTATTGATGACTCACCTTTCCTTACTTTATTAAAGTGACTATAATGCTTCCATAATGACATAAACTAATCAAGACCCATCCTTACCTAGTCATTATTACCACCTCCTAAGAGCTCCATCCTCATCCATTTAGCAACCTAAAGTAATTATTAATGAGTCACAAAGCATTACATACAATCAAGAGAGGTTAAACGTCATAAAAGGCATAAATGAGATTCCTTTCTCATTTAATTCTTCCCAGCCGAGTACTAGCAGTTCCAAAGCCTCTCGTTGCTACTCCAAAACTGTGAAGTATCACCCATCTTTCATGGCTGCTATAGGAAGTTCTAGGTAAGCTCTCATGGCATAAATGAGCTCTTTTTCTTCCTCTCTTCTTCCACTCTTCCATGAGCTTACTCATCCTCATTTTCACCCGGCAAAATAAGCTAAGATGGTGCTTGAAGTAGTGGAGGTTCCCGCCTAAAAATAGAAGAAGAAAAGGAAGTTAGTTGTTATAACTTCTTAAGGTAATAACAAGCACAAACTAGCCTAGATCTTCCTTCTCTTTTTCCGGTAATATACTTCTAGTCTTTCCTTGCTTAATCTTTGGTTTTCTTCATGAAAAATCAGAGAACAACATTTAAGCTCATGTGGTAACAAGATCCAAGCAAACATCCTTGTTGTTCCAAGTTTCGGTAAGGAAAAATCTGGCCATTTCCTTCTTCCTTCTACCGGTTATACATGTGGGTATAAGTAGCAGTTTTAACACTTGTTTCTGCTGGGTAAAAACAGGCGTGAACAGGCCTTGAAACCAGCTTCAAACTAGGTAAAGATCTTATATTTTCCTAGCCTAAATTAGCCTATAATAACCTTGTTTTATATGGCTAACATGTGTTCTTTTCATGGCATGAAATACTGTTGGAAAATTCATTAGAAACCACCTTCTCGACCGTAGGAAAACCATACCAAAAAAATAAATACTAGCAAGTGAGTATTATTACCTTAATGATGTATATATTAAGAATATGTCATTAACACTTCAAAAACTAACTAAATCTTATGTTAAAAATAGGCGAGAGCCTAAGGAAGTGTTTGGTGTGCTTGGTGGCTTGGAAATCAAAAGCTAGGTGAGAAATACTTACCTTATACTATAATATGGTTTTTATGAAATTTTGTTACACATATTTAACAGCCGTGGGTATATATAAGGGTGGATAATTTAATTATGTATTAAAAAACCTTATAACATTTTTGGCTGGTTAATATATGGTATAAATGACCTATGAGGTCAAGGAAATTAAATATGGGTTAAAAACATAATTTATAAAAATATGGGGGCATGGGTAATAAAAGC
Source organism: Limonium bicolor (assembly GCA_023374045.1). NCBI lineage: Eukaryota > Viridiplantae > Streptophyta > Magnoliopsida > Caryophyllales > Plumbaginaceae > Limonium > Limonium bicolor. The sequence continues at coordinate 41,044,965 of CM041782.1, read as the reverse complement.
CGAGACATTACTATGTCATTAGGGGCACTTATGTGTAATTTTATTCTATGCAAATTATTGTAATAAGGCCATGTGTTTTTAGGCCATTTAATTTATGTTTATTAAGCTTAAAATGAATTTAAGATGATAATTAAACATTACCGTAAATAAAGAGGTTTTTCTGTAATTAAAATAATTTTTGGGGCTTACTATTGGTAATAACCGAAAACTAAGCATCAAAACCTTATTTTATGAATTATATAAAATTTAATAAGTTTTGAGGCAAAAATGAAATTTATGGAAATTATGGGGGTCAAACTGTAATTATATAAACTTCTGGTCAAACTGAAAGTCAATAGGTCAATATAGACCATATTAGGAGGTTTGACCAAATTTAATGTAATAAATAATTAATTTATGAACTTATAGTAACATTAAAGGTTAAATATTGAATTTATGAAACATATGGGGTATAGGATGTAATTACCGAAAGTTTGAGGTATAGATTGGTTAATATAGTAATTTATATCCTAATTGTGAAGTTTGAGAATTTTTAGAATTATATAAAAGGTTATATTGATAAAAGTTTATAATGTATTGTTTTGTGACATATGAAAATATATAATATAAATTGGGGTCATTATGTAAATAAAGAAAATATGTTGGCTGGGAGAAAATATACCAAACAGACAAAGGTCTGTTCGGTAATATTTAATAAATAACATATGAAAACTACAAGTTATAAATATTATAAGGTTTGGATGATATAACATATGTTATGTAAAAACATTATAAGATTTGTGGTAAAAGTATAAATATGGAAAGCTAAAGGTTAAAACAAAGAAAGAAAAAAATAGAACCTTGGGGTCTGTTTGTGTTTTTGGAAATTTTAGACCATATTATATACATATTATATGATTTAAATGTTATAATATATGATTAATATGGTATGTTATAAAATAAGTGGTGAAATTGTAATAAATAGAAAGTGTGGGGTTTAAAGGAAATGAAATATTAAATACATGCCTTTTCGGCAATTAAGGAGGAATATTACAAAACTATATGTTATATCCTATTACAAAGTTTTGATGTTATAAAATAAGGTATCTATAACATGGTATAAGTTATGTGGATATATTGTAATTAATGAGAATTATGTAAATGAAGGAGTACAAGTGTATTATATGTATATATTATTTTCGGTACATATATATAGTTACCAAAACTATATGTTATAAAGTTTAATCATATATAAATATATAGTATTGATATAAGTGTAACACTAAAATATATTATGTGGTCAAAAGTATAGTTTATTGAATCTATCATGCTAGCGCATGCACATATATATGTGTATCAAAAAAAAATGAAGATATAAACTATAGTATACAATGACATAAATATTATGGTTAATATATGATTTTGGAATGGTTAAATAAACCTTGAATGAGGAATAACATGTACATAATATGAAGTTTCTTATTTCATAAGAAATCGATGTATATATACATTTATATATATACCGGCGCAAAAATATGCATATATAATATGGTTTACAAACCATATGATAATAGATAATGAATGTTAACTTATTAGTATAATTATATACTATAAAGTCATAAGGTTTTAAATGAAAACAACTTGATACATAAATGAGAAGTTGTATAATATAAGGTATATCAAAGAAAAGTAATATACCATGCCATATAAACTAACGTTGCATGGAATGCATGCAACCATTGTTTATAAACAATAGCCATGCATGCAACTATAGGTTATAATACGTACCTATGCATGCGATGTAACAGTGGAATTAAAAATACGAGAATGAACGGATATATATAAAGCGTAACGCATATAAAATACTACGGGTTGGGAAATATAATTCCTACGTTTGAAAACGTTAACTATGACGTTCGTATAAAACCGATGTCTTTGTTTAACTGAGTATTAATACATACTACGAGTAAAGAATTTTAAGGATAACGAAACCTTAACAGTTAAAATTTGGGGATGTAATACAGGGGTTACTGACGTTATTCGGAAATACCGAACCATTTTGTCATGTGGATTGACACTTAGCGTTCTTCGTATGTTTAGATTGTCTTTTAGACGTGCGCGCTCGACAAGCTTAGTGGACTACACTGCACATCATTGGTCTGAGGTGTAAGGTATGTGAAGAAGGGTTTGATCCGGGTTGACTTGAGGAAGGGCCCGGAATTGTTTAATAACTTGTATGTTATGTGTGTGGATATGTGCATATGATGATGTGGGTTAATACGTTACTTAATTATGTGCGAGCGTCCTACGGGACTAACACTACTTCGACTATAGATCAACTTATATAAACATACATATGCGTTTGATGTGATGACATGAAGGTTACTTGATATAATACCCTTAGTATTAATATTAAGTATATAATAACCTAAGTAAAACACTTAGGTACGAGACACGACATTGTCGGTCTCTAGAGCATGGATCTCGAACATGAATATAACCTAGATTACTCCTAGGTATCCGTGAGACCCATTTGGCAGTAAATTAATAAATTGTATTCTCCATAACACTAAGAGTTTATCTTAATCCTGTGAGAGAATTGGTATGAGATGAGGGGAGGAATCTCGGTAGTTTACGAACTACCTGGTTGCGCATTTGTGATCACTGAGGGGTACCCGATCGGGTTCCGCTCCAGGAAATTTCCCAACGAGCCCTAATTGGATCGTGGGTCAGATGGTACCTGTTGTTGGTACACGGCTACGACCTTTATATGGACGCCTTACGAGGCAAAGTGAATAGTCAGGGGCCTCCGGACCTCTGGTGAAATGAGCACCTTTGTGTGTATGGGAGGACTACTGTCCATTGGTAAGGTTTACCGGGTTGTCCTAACATGACGCCCAACTGGTAATTAATTAAACATGGTTGGATGGATGGGGCCTTGAAGGCCAAATAATATTAAGCATAGAACCGTTCGCTAAGGCGATGATACACAATACTATAATTGTTCAATACATTCGTTTATATAATTGTTGTTTGAGATATGTAATGTCTATTTGGAATGGATGGATGACTATGTGTTGTGCATGATATTTACAGTATTTATTATATTAGTAAAATGGTAAAGCATGAAATCAACCTAATATCAAGATGGATAAAATGACAAGTGACCAATAGGGTCCAGGCCCGCATACTTAGCGTTTATCACTGAGCCTTTATGGCTTGTTGCAGGTTGCTGATCATCTTCGAAGCCGAAGTGCGGGATTGGGTAGATGCTCACTTGTCGACGGTTATGGTTTTTGGACTTAGTGTGATGTATAGGATTTATCTCATTGTCACAGCGGTATGGTAAAGCTGTTTATTTTGGTTGTTGGATTTAGTTTCTACTTCGTTACTCGCATGGGCGGGTAATGGCAGGTGACACCCGTGTGAGAGTTTATGCTGTTTATTCTTCCGCTGTAAGATGTTTTTTAATTATGCTACGTGAGGATTGTTACGTGTTTTTCGAGAGGGGTGTTACATGAAGACTCTCTGCAAGTCTAGTGTGGTAGTTATGTGAATAATCGAAATAGTAGTCGACTCCTAGAAGTCTAGGGATCAATAGGACGGCAGTTACATCCTAACAAACCGTGTATATATACTTGCATTTATTCCATATGTAAGTAAGCCCTGGACGAGAGAAAAAGATAGAGATAATCTGGGCAAGTGTGGATCAGACTTAGGAATGTATATAAGTGCTAGAGAGTTGGTGAGCTAGAGAGGACTGGGTTAGAGTATCAATACGGTGGGTATTTGATAAAACGACAGGTCGGGGAACGGTTGGTGAACCGTAGGCCGATAGTTAGCCGAGGGTTGATGACTTTAGGGGTGAAGTCGAAACTGTCCCGGGAGTCCGTGTGTGGGGAAAGGGAGGTTGAGTGAATTTCGTGTGTGTAAATTCTGAATCGAAATGTGTTTTCCAGTTTAAGTTTACCTCGTGTCCATTCCTAAACTATCAAGTTAAAATCGAGTCATATATACGTCCACGACTGGTCGGGGACGCATCGGGTGCACTAATTAGTTTCACGCTTCACCAATCATGGAAGAGTCGCAACCTAAAGTCACTGACTCAGCCAAGAATGTCGCTCCATCTCCATCGGGCGAAGTCACTGATACTTAGTCGGCCGGATCGGATGGAAACGATGGGTCTCCTCTGGATGAATCTTCTCCACTCAAAGTTGTTGGCTCCGCTGATCTTCCTGCCTCATCTGTTCGACAGCGCACTCGCAATCAGCACAAGAGGCCAGCTCCTTCCTCTTCACCACGCACATCCAAGTCGCCAGTTCCCATGGCCGCGGCGGGCATTACGTCCAGGACGGTCAAGAAATGAAAGGTCACTGTCGCTCCTCCGCATTCTCGCGCCAAGACCAATCGTAAGTTTCCTTAGACGCCCCTGTTTAGTCGTGAGGTTCTGGTCTCTGATATTGTGATGGGAAAGATCGTTGATTGTAACTAGCTGCGTGAAAATTCTTTACCTACTCTTGCTGAAGCTCTTGAGTTTCAAAAGTGGGAGCTTTTGCTGAAGTCTGAATCGGTTTACTATCCCGAAGCCCTAGTTCAATTTGTTTAAAATATGTCGTTCATCACTGAGACAGATATTAAGACTAATGTTGCTGGCATCCCCATTATACTTTCTTCTACTTTACTGGCTCGAATCCTTGAGTTCCCTTGGATGGTCTTTCTGAGTTTAATACTCAGAAATTTGACCTTGTTCCATTAAGGATGCGTAGAAGCATTATGGTCTGGGGTCTACAAGTGGTCGTCTGCGTAACTATCTCCAGCGAGATTTTGATGTTCTTCCACGGCTGTTTCACATGTTTGCGTAACAGATTGTAATGCCTCGGTGTGACATGCGTGAGAGGATTACACCTGTTGACATGGCTGTTATGTAGTGTTTAGAAGATCGAACTCCACTCTCCTTGCCCCGTATTATGATGGATCATTGGAGGCGATTAGTTAACAGCCAGAGGCCTATCATTCCTTATCCCCTGTGGCTCACAAAGGTGTTTCGCTTTTACCAAGTTCCGTTGAATGACATGGCTGCTATAGAGATGAAGGGCTCTCACTATTTTGGTGCTCATACCCTGGGAAAGATGGCGATCGAGCTCACTACGACTGGTTAGAGTCTCAAAAATCCTCCTGTTACTCAGCCTACTCCACCTGTTACCCAGCCTACATCCCATGAGTCCACTCTTCTAGCTATGATTAATGCACTCAGTACTAACCAACTTGCCATGGAGAAACGTCTCCTTGCTCTTGAAGCCAAACAAAGCTCACTTCCTTTTGATCAGTGCTCTGCTTCCTCGGACCCTGAGGAAACTTTTTAGCCTTCATATTTAGTCTTATCTTTTCATTTTGCCCCATGCTTTTGTCTATGGACTATGTTGTGTGACAAACCTATTTTGCTGTTTTGTTTGACTTGGTACTGGTTGTTTCGAAATTCCTCTTTTGATTAGGCAAAAGGGGGAAGACTAATGTGTCTTGAACTATTATCTCAACTGGTGACTTATTGTCTTGCTTTTGGTTCTTTTGGCTATCAAGTTGTTGATGCTCTGCATAAGTATCTCCCACTCCAACTGAAGGGGAACTATTCTTGAAGTACTACTTCGTGAACCTTATTTTGCATTAGTATTTCCTGCTCAAACTGAGGGGGAACTATTCTTGCAGTACTACTTCATGAACCTCGACTCGTGGATATTACTCAACGGAACAATGCTAGTACAAGACATAAGTTTGCTCAATAAAAAAGGGGGAAAATGTTGATGCTAATCTTTTTTATTGTTCAAATCATGTCTGTGTCACTATCACAGATGACTGAGTACCAAGCTGAGCGGAGCACAGAGACAGTGGGTTGTTAAGATTTTCACCGGAGTAAAATCTTAACAGATCCCTAGTCTTGAGGACATAATGTTTTAGATAGATTTTCGGGCTTTAGGATATTTATCTTAATTAGCAGTTTTTATCTAAAGCAATAGAATATTAGATTGAGATTGGGGGTTTATATAAACACTGTATAACAAACTAAGTTTTGTGCTTTTGACTGGTTTTTGTTAAGCGGCATTAGCGAGAGAAAGAGGAAACACTAGAGTGTATAAGTGAGTGTAATTCATCAATGAACTCCGAGTGAAGGAAGGTGAATTACGTGTTCTTCTCTTTGAGAAATCAATTCTCATAGAGGGGTTAGTTGTACTGGAACGTGGTACGTGTTAATAAAAGTGAATATTCACGTGTTAAATTGTCTCTAGTATTATCTGTTCCTTTGCCGTCATACCTGAGTTCGTCATGAGTCTGTTACACAGTTCATCGTGAGCTACTGCTCACCAAGAACACGGTTCTAAGAACTTTCATCCATACATACAAACAAACATCTGCAGGTGTACAACTGTTGAAGACGACAGAGTGCGGGATGCGATGGGTAGATAGTCATCGTACTAAGATTATGTTGTTGTAGTACAATTATATTGTAAGAATGTTGTATAAGGGTTTGAATATTAGAATGCTCACTAGTTATTGTATTCGGATAAATGTGTAGAAGTATGACTATCTCTTACTCATCATAGTGGTTGTTGTGAATGGTAATTGTATGCCTAGTTACTCACATAGGTGAGTAACGGCGGTAGCACCCAAGTCGGTATTATCTAATTATTCTTCCGTTGAATTGTGATTAAGGTTGAGCAGATTATGCTAAGTTTATTATTAATGTATGATTACGAGTTAGGGGTGTTATAGTCGAGGCCTGGGTGAGCCTAAGGCAGTTCGCTGGCTCCTGGACACAATCCGGGAAGAATCACACAGTTTGGTCTTCCTGTTTGTGACCAAACTTATCTAGAGGGAGTTGAAAGGTATTACAAACAGGTTAAGGAACTATTATGTTTACAGTGTTGATTGCGCGGGAAGAAAAGGTGAGCTTTGTTTGCTGTGGAAAAGAGATATTGATGTGGTGGTGGAGTTGGCTTTGTAGTGCCATATTAGCTTCTCAATAAATGGTGGTTGTATGGGTGCTGGCTGGATGTGTACAAGAATCTATGGATAGCCAGATAGTGGAGAGAGGTGGAAAACATGGGAACTCTTTAGGGAATTGACGCATGCGTCTAGGAAAGCTTGGCTGGTTTCTGGGGACCTGAATGAAATTATGTTCCACTTAAAACATAAAAAGAAGGGGCTTAAGAATAGAAAACATATGGAAGATTTTTGAGAATGTATGGAGGAGTGTGGCATGGAGGATCTGGGACTTATGGCGGAAATATTCACGTTTACAAATCTCTGGAAAAGAAAAGGAGAACACTATGACCAGAATTGATCAAGCAGTGGCCGATGAGGACTGGATTGCTTCCTTTCCTGATGCTTGAGTCCTCCATCTAAAATGGGGTCACTTGTATCACCGTCCAATAAAGGTGGCATTGAATAAAAGAGGGCGGAGACGTCATAGGCCTTTCAGATTCGAGAATTGTTGGGCATCCGAGATTTGATGTAGGGAGATTGTTAAAGATGTGAGGACTCAAGGAGAAAGAAAGGGCCAAAAGTATATGAAGAAAGTGATGATTTGTGGACTTCAGTTAAGAAGACGGGGAGGAAAAGATTGGAGGAGGAGCGGATTGCACTGGAAGAAAAGAAAAAATTACTATAGAAATTCACAAGAGGGAGTCACGAGGAGGTGGATGGAAATCTAAGAAGGAAAACCTTGTAGGATACTGATTTGCTGTCGTTAATGGATGAAATTAGATGGACTCAATGGGCGAGGGGTTAGGATATATTATTTATACTTTCCAGATTTAGGAGATAGTATATATCCTCACACTTAGGATATATTATATATTTCTAACATAATCCTCGCTAGTATAATCTTTTCTATCCTCTTTTGTATTATCCTCATTAATTTAGTCATAAAGGCTAAGTTTCTAATTAGGAAACTACTCATGTATAAATACCCTTCCTGGTATTCATCCAAACACATAATACATACGAATTCTATTCTTTCTCAAATTCGTCTTCGCTCTCTCTCACGCTCCTCTTATGTCGTTCACTCGCCTTTCTCCCGTGCATACTCTAATCGCTTCCGCTTCTCCCATCTCTCTACAATCGAACATGGCATCAGAGCAGCAGATTTGGGCCTAAAAAAAACAAAAAAAAAACAAAATCTCGGAATCCAGATGTCATCCGAAATTGAAGAAAATCCATCAGAAGAGGAAGACGGTGATTCTTCTGAAACTGAAGAAGATAACGATGAAGATCCAAAGCGAAGGAAACACATAGATGCTGATCCTCTCACTGTTTTTAATTCAGAAGTTCCAGGCGTGCAACTGACATCAACCAAATTCAACGGGGCTGGATTCCAGATCTGGAAGAAAAAGGTCGAGATTTGTCTTTTAGCGAAAAACAAAATTAAAATCGTCGATGGCACCTTGAGAAGATCCAATGTTGCCAAGAATCGACGAGACGCTTGGGACAGATGCGACGGACTCATCCGATCATGGATCCTGGCTAGCCTTGAACCCTCCATTGCAGACAGCGTCATCTCCAGTGCCACTTCTCGCGAAATGTGGAAAAGACTCGCGCAAAGGTATGATCAGGTTGATGGAACCAGAATGTTTGAATTGACCCGTGAGTTGTCTCAAATTCAACAAGGAAACTCCACCGTGACTGAATATTTTACCAAATTGACAAGTCTCTGGGATGACATCTCTGGAATGATGAATATCCCTCCCTGTTGTTGTGGTTACAGTCGAAAAATGGCTAAGCATGTTGAAAATAAAAGACTCTTTGAATTTTTACTTGGTCTGCGCAAAGACTTCATTAATATAAGGGGAAATCTTCTGATGAAGAAACCTCTCCCTAGCGTCGATGCTGCATACGCCATTGTGTTGCAGGAAGAACGACAACGATCTGTTGCCAAAACCGTGAAGGACAGCGATACTTCTTTCGCAAACAATACAGGCAGAGCTGAGCGAAATCGTGACGACAAATCCAAAGGTCGTCGTGACAAGGATGTCGCCAGTAGAAATCGGACTGGTACTTGCGGACATTGTGGCAAAACGGGACACCTGAAGCGAGACTGCTTCGAGCTTCGTGGCTACCCGGACTGGTGGAAGGGACCAAGAGTCACCGCCTCTGCTAATATCGTTGAACAACGATCTGAAAAAACCACTAGCGTCCCTGGTCTGAATGTTGAAAGGATAAACAGGCTGTGTGAGTATTTTGAGAAATCAGGCCACATACCAGAGAAGGTAATTAGTAGCAGCAGCGCTTCTGGCACAAAGGATTTCTCTAATTTCTCAGGTATCGCTTGCACCCAATCCTTTACCGCTCATTACAAGTATCATAAACACCGCTGGCTTCTTGACTCTGGAGCTAGTGACCATTTAATTGGTGATGAGACGCTGTTGAGTGATAAAAGAAAACTGGTTGATGTTCACTACGTGACTTTACCTAATGGGAATAATGAAACAATCGATACTGTTGGTACCGTTCAACTGACCAAAGATTTTAAGCTGGAAAATGTTCTTTATGTTCCCAGTTTTCGCCTGGCACTGATTTCTGTAAGCAGATTGATATCTCAGATGGGCTGCACTGTTACCTTCGATGATAACAGTTGCTTTTTACAGGCCCCTACTTGGACGAGTAAAAGGAAGATCGGCTACAGAGAAGATGGCCTCTATGTTTTGGACGTTAATCTTTTAAACAAAGACTTTGATGTTTGTAATAATGCGTCTGCTTTTTCTGGAAATTCTTCTAAATTGATGTTTTGGCACAAGAAAATGGGGCATCCCCCTGTTAACAAAATGCTTAGTATGGGCCTCATTAATAAACGTGATGTTCCTGCTAACTTCGTGTGCGATATCTGCTTTAGGGCTAAAGGACATCGCTTGTCCTTTCCCCGTTCTAGTAACAGGTCTAAGCATTGTTTTCAACTTATCCACATTGACATTTGGGGTCCATGCTCCACCATCAACCATGATGGGTGCCGTTTCTTCCTTACCATAGTAGATGATGCTAGCAGAAGCACATGGGTCATTCTCATGAAGTCCAAATCCGAAGCACCACAACACATTCGAAATTTCATCCTCATGGCTGAACGTCAATTTGACAAGCTTGTAAAAATCGTCCGATCCGACAATGCCTACGAGTTAGGATCGTGTAAAACATTACGACAATTCTTTCACGACAAAGGAATTTTACATCAGACCACGTGCGTCTACACACCGCAACAAAATGGCGTGGTAGAACGCAAGCACCGTTACCTCCTTGAAACAGCTCGTGCTCTTTTCTTTCAATCCGGCCTTGATTTAAGCTATTGGGGCGAAAGTGTTTTGATGGCCACGTTCCTCATAAACAGATTGCCATCTTCGACCTTAAATGGGATGTCTCCTCATGAATATCTATATGGGCTAACCCCTAAACTTGATAACGTTAAAACCTTTGGTTCCTTAGTTTATCATACCGGTCCAACCATTTCCCGATCAAAATTCAACGATCGAGGACATCGCGGTGTTTACTTGGGCCCAGGTTTATGCCAAAAGGGCCATCGAGTCCTTCTTCTTAATGAAAAAAGGGTTATAACAAGCAGGGACTTAACGTTCTACGAACATATCTTTCCCTTGCAAGTTCAACCCACCGAGAATATCCATGATCATTCTGCACCTTTCGGTTTTCCTGTTGTTGTCGATGAAGATCATGATATCATCCAGCATAACAATCAGCAAGGACAAAGCCCTCTTGTCCAACAACCTTCTGATTCTATTAATGATGTAGATATGCGTGAGGACATCAGCCCAGTTCTTGGGCCAGACATAACTCACGAAGAAAATTCTAACGGAGCCCAGCCCGTTCCCTATTCAACACAGGATAACCTTGCGGAAAGTCTAATTCATGAGGATGAAGGTCCAACCGCTGATGATTCATCCACCACCGAGACTCCCAACGACATTATTATTGATGGGCCTAGACGATCGACTCGTGTTAGGCAACTTCCAGTAAAATTGCGTGACTACGAGTGCAATCACGCTCTATCTGATCCCTTTACTCATCTCTTGTCTACGAGACTTGAAAGCTCTCGTCCAAATCCTATGCCGGATATACACACTTTAACTGACATTGCTCCATCTCGTATTATCTGTTCTCAAGTCACACGTCACTGTCCATCTGAGCCCTCCTCCTATCGCATTGCTTCGCAATACTCTGAGTGGCGTGACGCAATGGCCACTGAACTCAAGGCTTTGGAGACGAATCAGACTTGGAGCTTGGTTAGGCTTCCCAAGGGAAAGCGATGTATTACATGTAGATGGGTTTATCGAGTTAAATACAAAGCCAATGGAGACATTGAACGTTATAAGGCACGCTTGGTCGTTCGGGGCTTCACACAAAAAGAAGGCGAAGATTTTCACGAAACCTTTTCTCCCGTGGTTAAAATGACCACTGTCCGTGCTTTGATTTCTGTAGCTACAAAACGACGTTGGAAAATTCACCAACTCGACGTGAATAACGCCTTCATCCACGGTGACCTACATGAGGAAATCTACATGAAAATTCCCGATGGCCTCACTACCAACACTAGTGGATTGGTTTGCAAACTTCAAAAATCTTTATATGGCCTCAAACAAGCTTCCCGTCAATGGTATGCCAAGTTATCCTCCTCTCTCACAAGTCTGGGCTTCATCATGTCCGATAATGATCACTCCCTTTTTAAATGGAGTCATGACAAATCCATCCTCTTTCTCGGAGTCTACGTGGATGACATTATCCTTTGTGGAAATGATGACAACAAGATCACTTGCGTCAAAGAAACCCTCCATCATTTGTTCAAAATTAAGGATCTTGGCACTCTTAATTACTTTCTCGGTATGGAATTTCATCATACTACTGATGGTATTGCGATCACTCAAACGAAGTTTGCCACGGATCTACTCACAGATTATCATGTCACCTCCAAACCTCCGGTTGCTAGTCCCCTTGCTCCAGGCACCAAACTTCTTCTTCATGATGGTCCTCTCTTGCCCGATGCCACCGAATATCGTCGTCTCATCGGGAAGCTCAACTACCTTATTAATACCCGTCCTGATCTCAACTTCAGCGTCCAACTCTTGAGCCAATTCAACCAGCAACCTTGTCAAAAGCATTGGGATGCCGCCATCCGCGTCCTTCAATACATAAAAGGGACTCTTGGCTATGGCATTTTCTTCAATAATTCTAACGACTATTCCCTCCTTGCTTACTGTGATTCCGATTGGGCCTCCTGTCCCATTTCTCGTAGGTCCGTCAGTGGGTATTACATTCTTTTTGGAGGTGCTCCCATCTCTTGGAAATCCAAGAAGCAAACTTGCGTTTCCCTTTCTTCAGCCGAGGCAGAGTATCGCGCTCTTCGACGCGTCACCACGGAGTTGTCTTGGCTCTCTCGTCTTCTTCATGAGCTTGGGATACATCACATCACACCTATACCACTGAAGTGTGACAATCAGTCCGCTGTTTTCATTGCCCACAACCCCGTTCTTCACGAACGTACGAAACACATCGAAATTGACGTACATTATGTTCGTGACCAGATCAAAGCCGGTCTCATTGAGGTTTCTCATATCTCCAATACTCATCAAAAAGCCGACATGCTCACCAAGGCTTTACCAGGCAAAAACTATCGGAGACAACTTCAGTCTATGGGGATGCTTGACGTTTCTACAAACCATGGAAAAACCCATTTTTCCTAGGTTTGCGGGGGGGTGTTAGGATATATTATTTATTACTTTCCAGATTTAGGAGATAGTATATATCCTCACACTTAGGATATTATATATTTCTAACATAATCTTCGCTAGTATAATCTTTTCTATCCTCTTTTGTATTATCCTCATTAATTTAGTCATAAAGGCTAAGTTTCTAATTAGGAAACTACTCATGTATAAATACCCTTCCTGGTATTCATCCAAACACATAATACATACGAATTCTATTCTTTCTCAAATTCGTCTTCGCTCTCTCTCACGCTCCTCTTATGTCGTTCACTCGCCTTTCTCCCGTGCATACTCTAATCGCTCCGCTTCCCTCCTCTACAATCGAACGAGGGGCACACCTGGCTGAGAGAAGGCGACAAATAATGGGAGAAAAAAATAATTTAAATCGACAAAACTTAAAAATGTATGGTAATTAATTGGTATAAATTATAGAACTTTATTATTAGTCTAAATTTTTAGAAAAATTAGTATAAATTATGTGTTTAAAACTCTATATTCTTTTTATGGTACTAAATAATTTTGAAAAAAAATCTAAGAAATATTTACTTTTTGTCAATGTTTTATGATATTTTAATATATTTTTTAGAGTAAATTACTCATAACCGCCTTCAGGAATGGGCATAATACAGTTAACCCCCTTGTGTTTATCATAATTATTGGTAACCACCTTGAGGTTACGGTATCTCTGACTATGAGCCCCTGAACTATAATTTTGTTATCAAAACGATAACTACATGTTGACCCATCAGCTTAATCACATTATTAATGCGAACCAGGACAACAAAACTACTTAATCAACATCGTTTAACTCTCCATCTTCCCAATTCATATGCATTTTTAAGGTAGAGTTGACGTTTTTCAGACAATAAGAATGTTGATTAAGTAGTGTTCTTTATCCAGCATGTCATTAATAATGTGAATAACTTGATGGGTCAGCACATGGTTAGCGTTTTGATAATAAAGTTATAGTTCAGGGGCTCATAGTCAAAGATACTGTAACCTCAAGGTGGTTACCAATAATTATGATAAACACAAGGGGGTTAACTGTATTATGCCAAATCCTCAAGGGGGTTCTGAGTAATTTACTCTATTTTTTTATATATTTTTATAATATTTTAAATATTTTTTATATCTATATTTTATAGTATTTTGAATTTTTTGTGAATTTTAGTGAATTTTTTAATACTTAGGGGCATATTATGTACTTTAAAAGTATTTTGTTAATTAGTAGGGGTATTTTTATCTTTTTTTCTTCTAGTCGATGGCATAATGACATTTCATGTACTTTTACAAAAATATAGTAGTATTTTGTGACTTTTTTAGTAACATTTCATGAATTATCCAAAAATATAGTAGCATTTTATGAAATTTCCCTTGATCTTTTTTAGTTTTATAAAATTAATTATTAAATAAATGAACTCATGTAGGATTGAGATTAATGTTTTAAAAAGTAAAACATAATCTGATGATTGGAAATAGGTTGAATATATACATGGAGATGATCCCCACTTTAATGTTTTAGCCCAGCGGGGTGGAAGAAAGGGTGAGTTAGGAATGTTTTGTGGACATGTACCGCCTTCCTGGCCCTTTAGTATAAGATAGTAGTTCGTTAGGCTTTCAACAAAAAAAAAAAAAATCAGGCCAGTCCAAGTTTATCTGTGGGTTGAAATTTATGCTACAAAACGACCAACTTTTTTATTCAAACCCAAGCCTATTAGTTTTTCTCCGGTCAGTGGATCAAATTGGCCCACTAGACCCACTGTAATCGGCTCTGTTCACCATGACTACAATATGGTGAGCTAGATTATTCACACTGTGGGTGGGATGAACGATACGGATCAAGAAAACAACTCCCGCACGAGCCACATAAGTTCCATGTGATTGCCTCCTCTTATTCTGAATCAATAATTGGCCCAAGCCCATCATAACCAATAGGATCAAGCACATATAACTAATAGGGTTTACCGGAAAACCCTCGTCCGCCACATTCCAACCGACCATCGTCCATGCTTGTTGAAGACTGGTGGAAAAAAAAAACGAAAATACCTCCATGCTTGTTGTGGTTAGGATTGGTTAAAAACTATAGTAGTTTGTGATGTGTTCTTATGGTGAATTTTACTGGAGTTCATTTATTAGCTACCTCAATAAAAATGATATTTATCATACATTTACAAATAAGGGTCCTTTCTGTTTTCAACAAGGGCTTCCAAACGCAGTTATAATTGTGAAAATATAAAATTGATCATGATTAGTATATAAGGATTTGACATGTGTGTTGAATACAGTTTTTTTAATTAAAAATTGACACATGTCTTCCACTTATTGAATTAGCGACGAGACTTGTTCGTAGCTAAACGTTTCATCATTAATCCAAATTTGTGTCGTGCGACGTCATCCGTCGCTAATTAGTGATGGATTAGCGGTGGATCCGTCAATCGCTAATA
Source organism: Limonium bicolor (assembly GCA_023374045.1). NCBI lineage: Eukaryota > Viridiplantae > Streptophyta > Magnoliopsida > Caryophyllales > Plumbaginaceae > Limonium > Limonium bicolor. Next base: position 41,029,787 of record CM041782.1, on the reverse strand, counting down.
TTTTAGGTAGCGACGGATTGGAGACGGAATATCGTCGTCACTAAATTGGTGACAGAATTAGCAAGTTCGGATCAACAGGTCAGCGATGGAAATACCGTCTTTATTCAATCGCTAATTAGTTTTGATGTTTTTAAAATATTTATTAATTTGATTTCTAATATATTTTCACCTGTACATTTTTACATGTGATGCATTTTGTTCAAATCCACCTATAATATGCCATCCCTTAAAGAGTTACTCATAATAATTAAACACAAATGTTATTTTTACTAAAGAGAGTATAATACAAGCAAACATAATATTAGTTCAATCAACAAAAGATACAAAATAGTACAATCAAAGTTTGATACAAACATAATCCAATGTAAACAAAGTCTAAAAGTCACATATGTCATCCCATCCACTAAACGATACCCCGTGTGATCACCTGCACCACTTGGATCACTTGAGCCACCAGGTGGACCTCCACATGGACCCCATCGTCCCAACATACTACAGCTAGCACCAGGAGCACCATACAGACCCTGCTGACAGAGAAACATCTAGGAGATTTGCGCTCGTGTCATCGCCAGCATCTCCTCGCTGTGCAGCTCCTGTCAGATTGTTTACGTTCCTCCACACGAATCTGCTCCCTGTAATTGTCACCGAGCTTCTGAAGCAGATCTCGCTCAATGTCCAACTTCATGGACTCGTATGTCCTCTGATTATAGCCGCTAGCAAGTGAGCTAGTGCCGGTGCTGTGGAATGAGTAAGGGAAGTACTCTGGTGCTACCTCGCCCACACCGTAGACCCTCTGCTTTCTCGATTTTCCTTCAACAGCCTTGTAAAATTTTTTGTTAGGGTCTACAAGTGTGGTCTGAGTAGATGGATCATCTGGAGCGGCTGACTCCTGAGTGGTAGCATCTAACAGCTCTTCGTATTTATGCTTCATAATCACAACACAATGATATAATTAATCTTCATTAATGAATACATTTGGATATAGCACAATTGTTTACATAAGTTACATTAAAATACTTACAGTAGTGTCCTAGCCTTGGCGCATACTGGCACACTGTTTCCATGTTTATCCTTGCTGGAATGAGTGTGTATAAACAATGTGTAAGCATCTGGCTCCGTACCGTATTTTTTAGTCTACCAAAAAGCACTTGATTAAATTAGATATAATTAAGCAAGATTTAAAAAAATTGACACAACCTCCCCTGTTTTTTACATTTCACCACACATAAAAACCAAGATTGCACACATATGAGAACCTGATAATGATTAATCAAGTCTAAAAAAATTGACATAATCTCCTTTTTTTCTTTTGCATTTCACCACACATATACAATCCAAGATTGCACATATCAGAACCTGAAAACAATCACAACTCACTACATGCATTCATAGTTGCATTCATGGTTTGCATTCATACTCACATTCGTATATATATATATATACTTGCATTACATTCATATTCACTCATATCCATAAAAACACTTCACAACCGCACTGCATATAAACATAACATATTTCATCTATTTCTAAGAGTTAATAACATTAACCTAAATGTACAACACTACCAAATCAAAAAGACTCACCAGAACCCTCTTATGCTCCTTCATCGTGTGAGAACCACACACATGTGTAGACAGATCACCACTAGGTGTGTGCTCAGTCCTGCGGTTGTTAGAGTTAGTCTCGTTGATGTTCTTGTACTTTGCTTGCTCACTGTTGTTCCCATGCTTGCCAAACGTCATCTCTAACTTTTCTCTTCATCTTCTCAGACTTCATCTTGTAGAGTGTGTTTGAATATCGTCTACTGCTCTTCTCATAGAATATCTCATAGACCACACTCTCAAGGTTAGGATCCTAACAGAAACACTTCTGCATAAATTAGTAAAGTAGTGTAAGCATAACTTAACAAACAAAAAACAAAAATAAATTACTGAAAGGCCAAGTATGGTTAAGTACCTTGAATCATTGAAGTAAAATCTATGACCTTCTTGACCCAACCTATCCTAGGTATAACCCTCATAAAACCATCTCGTCTCTAGCAAGGAAGTAGAGACGAGCAACCTTGTTTGTAGGTAGTAACTTCCTATAATTATATGGTGTGTCACAAATTTACAATTAGCGTATATATAATAAACAAACCTTATTGTAAATTGTTATGTAATTACACAATGGTGCTTACTTGTCAGAAACAGTGATGATGACGCGAGGATCAACATCGCTACCGTGCGAAGCCTTTGAGCTACGCAGTGTGTTAGATGGTGAATAATCAGGGAGTGAAGGAGTAGGCTGTTGTGGAGGAGTAGGCTGCCATGGAGGTGGAGGTGTAGATCAATGTCTCTCCAACAACTGGCTGTGAATCCGGGAATACAGTAGACAAGTACTGAGTGTGTGGGTGAATGTCGAAGTAGGGGATCCCCATTGGTGCTCGTCCTGACAGGGAGTATGGGGGGGGGGGGATGTGCAGAACCCATCAGGGATCTATGGCTGGATCCATCCAGATGATCAGCAACCTGCTGAGAATCGCCTGGGGTAGTAGAAGTGTTGCCCCTACTGCTTCTTCGACCAAACAACCACCTTGTGAAATACCCCAAACCAATATATCGTAATTAAGAACAAATCTATGGGGTAATAAGGCTAAAATATGCCTTAGAAACATTGGTAGACAATTTAAACCATAGAAAATACAAGAACACACCTTAAAGGCAATTTAAGCAAATACTTGCTCTAGACCTTGTGTAACCTAGGTTAGGACCAAAAGGGCATTCCTAGACCTTATTAACATGATAAATAACATTTTAAAACAATTAACAAAGAAAACCAAGCTCAAAAACAAGTTAGAACACAAATTGTGCTTTAAAACACCTTAAAGCACCTTTTTGAGAAATTGTCTTAGAAATGAGTTTTGAGTGGCTAGTTGACCAAGTATACACCTTAATAAACATGTGTACTACATAGTATCACATTAGGAAGCCTAAATCAAAGAGATTACAAAAATTTCATAAATTTGTGCACTAATTATGAATAGTGCCCAAATAGTAACAATTTAAGTCATAAGACTTCTTTAATTGGTCAATGGTCAAACCAATCCCTAAATATAAAAGGCGGCGCGGTTTTATGAGGTGAGTCACCACCTAATTGATCCAGCATTCTACAAGAGAGGAAGGAAGGTGTAAATTCACTATTTACTTTAGCAAAAAGTAACAAATATCTACATTACCTTACCTCCCTCCTCTCTCCGCTCATTTTATCATTCCTCCCCAACATTTTTTCTTCATCCTCTCTGCTCCAAACCATGAAAGAGCTGCTCCTCCATTGTTCTTCATCTTCCATGGCTTGCCCAAGTCAACACAAAACTCCAAATCCAAAACAAAACACATATTTGTACTAGTTGAGTCAAGCCCTTTCAAGTGCTCTTTTCAAAACTCCAAAAGCTGAAGTTGTACTCCATTGAATGAGCTCCATTTGAAGAGGAAAAAATCATATTCAAGAGCTAGTTAACACTCTCTTTGGTTTAAGGTAAGAAAAGCATTCAAAAATCATCTCTTCTTCCATTTTTCATATAAGGCCGAAATTGCCTTACGAAGATGGCTTATTTTGTTCCTTGTATTAGCCTAGATTCAATCTTCAAGAGCTTAGTTGAAGCCATGCTTTGATTCCTTACCAAACTCATTCTAAGATTCCTAAGGTAATCATCCAATTTAGTGCATTAAGCACTCTCTTAGTATTTAAGAGTTGTTTTAAAGAGTCTAAGGGTTTTACCTAGCACTCATTATCTTAATTTAAATGTTGGTTAGAAGTTTAGCAAGTGATCAACTCCTTGGCCGAATTTCAATCAAGAGAATCAAGAGAAGAATAGAGAAAAAGGGCTTGAAATCTTAAGGTAAATGACTTACCTTAATGTTGATTAATGCCTTAAGGAATTGTATTCATATTGATACAAAATGTAGACTAGGGCTTACACTATAAACAAGGGTTACATTAACCTAGGAAAGAATTTGAACAAGCTTATGAACTTGTGACTAAGGAGCTAATGACTATGAGTTAGAAGAACAATTATAAGCGGAAGTATAAGAGCTTTTATGTATGCCATGGGAGTATTGTTGTATGCTGGTGGCTAAGGGAAATTCAGTGTTTAAATTATATTATTTAAGGGCCTAAGAGCCATGTCATTTAAGGGCCTAAGAGCCATGTCATTTAAGAGCCTTAGTGCTATGCAATTTAAGATTAATGCAATGTATTATGGATTGAGGTATTTGAGTGCAATTGGTGTTTTGAGAACGTCCATTAAAGATTTAGTTAGCTTGTGTTAATTAGAGGAGAAATATGCATACAGCCATGATAATATACTAGAGAGGCTATGGAAAAATTTGAGTAGAAACCAAGTGTTTTTAGTTGTAGTTGTGAGTTTTTATGACCTAGGTTGTCCTAGGAATCATTAAAGGAGATTTTGGTAGAAATGACTAAACTAAAGTGTTCTTGAGGATTAGGATGACTTAGAGTTGATTAGGAGGAAATTGGAGGTTCAATGGGTGAATAAAACACACCAAGACTGTGGTATGAGAGGCGTACTGAGTTGTGTAAAAATCTGTAGGAAAATTATGTATAATGTCTTGTGATGATTTAGATATGAACTAGAGAATATAACCTTGAGAAGTTTTAGTAGCTTGAGTAAAGGAGATGGTTTAAGTATGATCTAGTTTGTATAACTTTGATGGTAATGAGTGGATTTAGGTGATTGAGATGAAAGCTGTCTAAGTAGAGTTTAGCATGGTCAAGATGAATGAGAAAAGGTGTTAGGTATTAAGAGTATGAATAGAGAGGCATAGGTGTGTGCAAGCTTGAAGAGGATGAGTAGAAAATGTAAAGGAAAGGAAATTGTGTAAGGAGATGCAATGATACTAAGTCTAGTATAACTAGGTTGGTAAACAAGGAGTTATGAAGTTAGAATTGAAGAGATGAGGTTAACACACTCTAGGAAGAAATGTGAAAAGAATTGGTAAGTAGCACCATTTGAGATGAGGTTAGAAATGTGTTATAAGGAAATAATGTAAGAATGTTCAAGGTTTTAAGTGTGGATAAATTACAATACTTGGGTGAATGTGTAATGGAGTCGTAACCCAAGGATGAGAAGGTTTAAGAGGTTAAAATGGTGTTAGAACATGTTGGGATACATGTGGAGAGATTAGAAGAAGATTGGGAAAAAGAACAAGTTGAGAATGAAGTTCAAAATTGTAAAATTTAACAGTTTAATGCATGGCCTGGGACTTGATCCTTGGATAAAGTCCCGGACCAGCACTGAAAACCTGCAGAAAGAAATACGGGGTTAGAGTTTGAGTTATGGGTTAAGGGTTGAGAGATAGAGCGAGAGGTGCGTTAGTTCGGACTTCCCGGTGTTTACCGGATACCTACAATACCAAAACCTGCCCTCCACTTCCCTAGCTTAGAAATACGGGGAACGGACGCCAGAGAGAAGAAAGCCTTCTCTTACTTGGGGGGAAACCCGATCTGGCAGTTGTAACATTATGTAATACGAGAAATACCTCGTTATGCAATAGTTTACAAAAAACTTGAAGGTCCTAAATGGAGCGCAACGTTGAAACAAGCGCTGCCTACGGAATCCTACCAATGAGAGAACGGTAATTACCTGTAACATGGGTCGACATGCTACGCAATCGAGATGCCCCGCCATACCAGTAAAAAGAAAGCACTACGAGTTCAATGGAGAGGAAAAAGAGAAGCGACAGGAACACCGAACAATAGTCTGAAGGAGCAGTAACATCGGGATAATACCGCACATGAGAATAAAGACTACATGAAAGTCTATTATGAAACGGGGAACTTCAAACCCCATACAACTTGAAACGTTATGAGGACTTGACGGACATAGCCTAACCGACTATGAAAACACAAACAAATTGTATACCCGGAACAGGACTACGATGTAGTTCCTAAGGAGAATCAGTACTTAGTAACCACGACAGATGCGTGGAAAAGGGAGCGAGGATTAAGGCGTAAGCAAATAACAAGGGGTTCCCTGAGAAAGAGGAACACCCTGTTAAGTGACTATGCTGTCAAAACAATCAGGGAGCTGCCCAAATAATCAGTTATCCAAAATTAAGAGGGCAAAGGAAGAGTCAACAGGATTACAAATTACATGGAGATTAAGAGAAAGTACCACTACTGACGTACACAGTACCGATAGCCCATCTTGCATGGCGTACTTGCCATAGCAAGTGCCACCACGATGAAGTTATACGGGAATCCATTATGGCAAGATAGTAGAATGCTACGGTTATAATGCATATTAATACCGGATTAAAATCCTTCAGAACTGGAGAATGAGACCTTGGAAAGGCCTGGCGGTCTGACCTGGACGAACTGAGTCGACACACCAGTCAGCAGGGAGTTGGACTTGGTCAAAACACTAAACGATGTAAACATTAGCAACGGTAAAACCTACTTCATCAACAAACGACCAACACTACAGGTAAGGAATACCAATCCCGAACCTCGAAGAGGAGAACCGAGGAGATCTCTAAACAATGTGAGCAGAACCCTACCTAAGTAATAACTTTCAAGGAATGTATTATGAGATACAATGGAGACAGTCGACGCAACGACTTCCAACAGGAGTGGGATAGAAATCCCAGGATGACCACTAAGGATACCACTAACAACATTCTTCATTGAAGTTGTTGGTAAACCCTAGGAATGGAATCAGAGGAAACGAACTTAAGTAATGACTTACCAAGGATCAAAGACATACAATCCTGAAAGAGGGAAGCTCAGAGGACTACACCACAAAGTTGGTATAGTTGAGCCGAATGAAACATATAATTGATGGTTAGTACGGTTTGCCTAACACGTATCACCAAGTATGATTAATTATCAACGGGTGGCGTAGTCAACGAAAGTTGAACGAAACATTGAGATGGAAGCACATGATAACCAGGATAAATATCCAACTTAGGCACCGTATGGAAGATGCCTAATACAAGTAAATCCTGAATTGCTAAAAGGCGCAAGTCTATGAAAGCGAAGGTACCACCCCAGACACTGATTAATCTCATATTACCTGACCGAACTTCCATAGTGGGAAGCAGAATGCAGCAAACTTACCATGAAATCCAGTACTACATCTAATGATGTAACCTAAAGGTTGAGAGAATTCAAAGAACCCGAAGCTTATGGAGATAACCCAGGAGGAGTACGAGTACAGCAGTGAACCAAGCACCAGCTTTCACTTAAGAAAATTAAACGCTAAGAGCCTACGAGCCAAGGATGTTAACCACATCAGAGCTCAAGGAGTAAGGAAGGCATAAGAGGGCTTATTTAAGCCATGAACGAACTATAATTCATAGATACAAGCGGTTACGAAACCTATAACTTAATTATAGAGGAATTGCCAGAATTGGCACCAATGTGAATAGAGAGATAATACAATAGACGGGGGCGGAGAACAAACCACTCCTTTTAGGGTGGGGATACCTCTCCTTGTTGTGAGGCCTTTGAGTGGGAATAGACCCCTCAAAGAGGGCTTTCACTTATTAGAGACAGAATACTCTTTTATTAGAGAACTGAAATCGTAAAACCTTGAAGTTTCCTTGGAACATTCCAGTTACATATATAATAAGGAAGACTGATCCATGGTAATACTAATAATCTATCATATGTCTGTCTTGCCCATAGCAACTCCGTTCGTTCGTAGCCTCGGAGGCTAGAACATCACTGCATGCCGCTAATTATCCATAAATCTTGTTATTGATTGTTTGTTTTTCGTTTCAACTCAATATTATACTGTTGCGCTAATGGTCTCACTTTCGAAACTCTATTGATATCCGTCATGTTATAGGTTGAAGACACTCTTCCCCTCCCCGCCCCCCTTCGTTTTTGGCTACGGTGGGCGGGAAGGTAGCATGATTAGCGTTCGTGCTTCTATAAAGTGAAGCACTCACCAGGTTTTCCAATGCTTTATCAAGAGTATTTCTTAAATATCGGAAAATTACATAAATGACCATTGAAACTTCCTGTCGGAAACTGCGCCATATAACTGCAGGAACCAACATAGCTGGGACAACCCGGCAGGAAGACAAGACGGCAATGGTTGTCTCAACAGGATAGGCTCTCATGAGCTGCCTCAGGCAGGGAGGGAAAAAACCCCTGATCCTATAACCACTGAGACGGAGTAGCATCGTTTCCCAGGCGTGGTGACCCTGCGGTAAGCGTTCGCAAATAGACATACCTTATATCCAATGCCCAGGATTTAGAAAGCAGTAATCGTCAGAGATAAACATTGTGAGTGCACAATATGGCACGTCTAGTGACCAACACTCAGAAGAGCTTGGGACTCAATGGATTACTTCTTCTTTAGCCAGCCAAATGACTTGGTAAACAATATCATAAATGATGAATGAACGTGAGAGAGACTAACCTATACATGAACCCAAATTTGAAGCAAAACGTCTTCACATTAAGAGATAATGATCTTACGGCATGATACGACAACCGCTATACACCCGAACCTAGAGAACTCCTAGTGTGTTTACACCATAAAAGGATTGCAAATAAGACAAGACGTTAGAGTGAACAATTGAGGAGTTGCGCCAACAGTGAGTAACAGAATAAAGGTAAGCTACGATAGTAGTAGAGGCCGTGAAGACAATACCGGTACAAATGAATTAAGTTATGGTGCACAGCAAAGTGACCATTATGTGTAAACCGTCAATTATTGACTCGGAGGCAATTAGATCTATGAGTTAAACCCGATGTAAGTGAGGAAGTGAGTTGGTAGACGAACTGTGCATTAACGCTAGTAGTCTAGAGCATGTGATGAAAGATTTCATAGGAAGCAAATGTCCATTCCTTAAGGAACTGGAAGTGCATTCCTAGTAGATCAAACATGAGAGACAAGATAATAGGCTCTATGGAAGGAGACCTCAATTGCTAAAGGATCAAGTCCATACTAAATACAGAAATAAGCTAGAACATTTAATATTTAAAACTGAACTAAATAATAAATTTCTGAAATATTGTACTACAAAGAATAATCAGATGAATTGTATAAATATCCGAAGCCAGCCCCTTTTTCTATTTTTTTTTTTAGAATTTCATTTCTAAAAAAAGTTTTTATTTGATTACAATTTTTTTTAGAATTCAACTATTTCTCAGTAAATGGATTTCCCTTGATTAAGATCAAGAAGAACAATAAGAGTTATCATGGAATGATGGAAATCAACAACAGAATACTTCATAATTAGCAATAGCTAAACGTGTGACGGACACTACGAGTATACTAAAACGAGATGTGAGACGACTGCACTTCACAGGGGCTTACAGGCCTGACAGACTCATTTATGAGTTAGTCGGGTAAGTAGTAATGTATCAGTAAGGTACCCCATGCATGTAAATAAGTAGTGTAAGGACACAAGAAGTAGTCGACTCCGTACCACAGTCAGTGACGCAAGATCAGACAAAAGCAGCTAATTACCTCGAACAGTTGAAGAGAAAGATCATAGTTAAACTAACGACACAAAAGGAACCAGAGAACTCATTCCAGACGGAAAATGATTAAGCTTTATGAAGTGCGAGGAGCACGGATTATTAAATACAGACATCTGACATGTCTATAAACTTTATAGAAAACTATAAAGGGCAATAAGCTCTAAACAGTAGTTTCAGACTAAGCATTATCCTCAGACCAAAGGTCAGTTGGAAAGGACAATTTAGACACTTGAGAGAACACTAAGAGTATGAACATTAGATCTTCAGAGAGAATGGGATAGACAAGCTACAACTCATTAAGGCCGGGTATAAATAAAGATACCACGCGTCCATTGAGAGACCCTTATTCATAAAGTATAAGGATGCAAAGGGATGTACTAATACATTAAAAATGATAAAAACGGGCAAATTAAGCCCAAAGGTTATCAGAGTCACGCAACTGAGGCTAGTAGACCAGTACCTCAAAGGTTTGATATACCAACGAACGGAAAAAGGAACGATGTATTCCACATCTTCCAGTTGAGTAAATATACGGCTTATCTACTAAATGCCTTGTAGCATTAGAGGCTACACCGAACCCAGTTGTGAAATTGGTATAAATACCGATAAGAATCCTTGATACAGAGACTAAGCCATTAACATGGTTAAGACCCTCTAATCAGATCATAACGAGAGATAGACTACATAGAAGCCAGAATGCTCCATAAGACCTAGACATCTTGAACCTATGTTCAAGGATGATATAATGTTGATTATGTAGGATCGGGTGGCTAACTCAAACCAATCAAAGGTGTGAGTCTAAGGATTGGTTTGACTCAATCAGCCTTCGTAAATGAGAAACACTCTTTGATGTAGAGGCACTCAATCGAATTAACTAAACTAAGGGTGCGGAAGACTTTTGCGGTAATTATAGCGAAACGATGAAAAGAGAGAAGGACTCTGTGGAACTCAGCAAGATACACAAAATAAGCTATTTCATTTCCTGGTCAAATAAAACAACTTACAAATGCTCACTAAGTAGAAAGGATCTACTTAGCGGTTTTTCACTCACTCACCCAACACACTTTCTAATCAGAACAATGGTAAGCGTAGTGAAACTAGGATCTTCCTATAGAGTCTATCTAATGTACTAACTACTTGGTACGTATTCTCTCTCTTTCTGGCTTACAAGCGATTCTCTTTCTCTCTCTAAGCTCTGAAATAATCCTCAATGAAAGCACACCTAAAACTGACTATTACATATCTTATTTATACTCTAAGTACAACAGCAGGTCGAAGGAGTTAGTTCCGAAAATACCGGAACTAACTTAGTGGGCAACTTCCAACGGCTCTGAAGTGGTCTTCTTACTTGGGCCGCGATCTTCGGATGTTGAGGAAGAACTTCATGACCGTTGTGGCACTTAAGGTGTTCCGAGTTGACTCCTGATTTTCCGCAACAGCACGAGAGAGTCTATGAAGTCTTCTTTGTTGCGCGGACTCTATTGGAGAGGCTCACTCTTTGTCTGTCAAGTGATGATTGACTCTGTGCGGTGAAGGCTATCTCTGCAACACTCCGATGTCCCAACAGTTTCCCCCTTGTTGCTGATGATAGCAAACCTTCGTGAATCCCGATGGAGTCAATCCTGAAATAAAAACACAAGACTAGGGGAACCGACCCTGTCAAAGTTCCCCCTTAATAGCAGCAGTATAACTAAATTCAAGGACTCTATTTAGGTTCCCCCTTGATCGGAGAGGGACTCCAGGCAAGCAAACGATAAATAAGCAGTGTAATAGGCAGGATAGTATATAAGGCAGTCAAAACACTAGACCACATGGTCCAGCAGCGCAATCCAAAAAGCAGTTTAAACCAACAGCAGAATAACCCGTACACCAGACGGGATTCACCGCTTCCCCCTTTTGCTTTCATCAGAGGGGAAGCCCACAGTATCACAAAGTCAGTCAAAGTATTCATACAAAAACCATTAAAAAGTGTTTAGAACTTAAAAGAGCCTAATTCTAACACTACACACACACGTCATTCTAAGGGTTTGGGGTTAAGGTGGATTGGATGTCAAGGAGTTGGTCTTGCAAGGCCGTCACTGTCGTCTCTATCCCGGCGAGTCGGTCCATCATCCGCTTCTGGCCCTGAATCAGCTCGGCTGCATGCGCAATGAGGCGCTCCACTTTCTCCAGAGGGGTTGGAGTGAAGCTTGAGGGACTGCCTCTTGAGAAGTGGATGTCCCCGCCGTCGTTGGAGTAGATGGTGGGGGCAGCAGCTTTGATTTGTCGATAGAAGTCAGCCGATTCAGATACCGCAGGTTGATGGTGTCTGCCTCTCGATGGACTCTGGCGTCGAAGTCGCCAAGGGTACCTGAAAGAATTTGAATACGAGGCAACCAGAACACGTACCCCAAGGAGTGTTTCGGGGTGTCGACCGACTGGGCTAGGTGATGGAGAATTATGTGTGCCAGATTGATAGAGTGACGATTAATGATACAGTACATAATGGTGAGGTCCAAGCAGTTGACCATGAGGTTTCCTTCCTTCCTTGGGACAATATTTTTGATGACCAGAATGTGGAGGAGTTGGTGTAAGATGGAGAGATCGCCACAGGGTATGGGGGAGCCAATCTTTTTCTTGGAGGAGAAAAAGCGATAGATTTTATTTTGTGGGACCCCGGGGATCTCAGGAAGGATTCCTTTTTCATAGAATGACAGGCCAGTGGCAGGGACGCCAAGAATTTCGGACAATTTTGCAAGATCAAAGAATATTGGGTGGGAATTAACAACAGACTGTGCAGCACCGTTTCGGATGACAAGGTTTTGGAAGAAGTCGACAGACTCTATGGGATACCACTCCGGAATCTCACAGAAGAGGTGTTTCCACCCCTGAACTTCTAGCATAGTAACTAACTCCCCTAGGTTGGAGATAGAGCCCAAGAAAAGTCGAGGAACTTACCCCTGACGATATTACGTTCCGAGGCAGGGTCCCCGAGCATGTACCGTTGAGTGAATGGGTCGACCTTCACACTCCGTCGGTGCGGCTTTGGTGGTTTTTGATCTTTGGCGGAGGTAGCACCAGTAGAGGCATCGTGACTGGCGTGGGCAGTTCTTGGACTGGAGACGATTCACCGGAACCGGAGGAGACAGGTTGGGCCTTGACAGAGGAACGGAGGATTCTTTTTGCTGTGGGTCGGGTAGAGGTTTGGCCTTTTCTCTTGCGGGTTTTGGGTGGAGGTTGTTGTGGTGGTGCGGATTTAGCGGGTGATGCTGGTGGGGTTGGTGTAGGGGATTTGGTGGGTGATTTGTTGGTATGGGCTTGTGGCTGATCAGTAGGATGGGTTTCGGCGGGAGGGTTGTTAGCTTGTGGTGTTGGGGATGGTGGTAGGGTTTGGATTGGGGTGACCTCCTCAATGTCGGTTTCAAGAATTTCTGTTCTTGCAGCGGATGGCGGTGTTTGATGGGTGGATGGGTCGCGGGTTTCAGGTGGGGTGTGGAGTGGAGAGTGTGTGGGAGACGAAGTAGCGGTGGTTTTAGTGGGAGATGAGTGGTGGTGGTGAGTGGGATGGATTAGGGTTCGCCATCGATTGGAGGTACGCCTGAAGGCGAATGGGATCGGCGAAAATATCGGCTGGGATGTTGATTCCGTTGAAGTTGATGCCGGCCATTTGGAAATTGAAGGAAGCTTGGGTGTAAAGGGAGTGGAAGTGAGAGTGATGGAGTGGACGGGTGATAGATATAAAGGCTGGAAGTTGCAGAGATGGCGTGTGTCAGGCGAGATAAATGCGGCGACGTCAGGGTAGGGCGAGATCAAGGGCGACGATTTAGGCGGGTTGGGTTTGGATAGATGATGGATAGTAGCGCTAGAGTAATAGCGTGCGAAGTAATAAAACACATTTCACTGATTCAAGTGCAAACAAAGACAGACTCTATGAGACATGAGGGAGTACCTGCTGAAGATTGCGGTAGGGGCAAGGAGATGCGACCGTCTAGGTAGACGGAGTCAATCCGATTGCTGATCGCAGTGCTTCGAATCTTGCTGTAGACAAGGGTTTAGTAAAAATATCTGCAAGTTGATCTTCTGTGGGCACAAAGTCAAGTTGGATAAGCTTTTTCTCGACACAGTCTTTCAAGAAGTGAAAGCGAATTTCGATGTGTTTGGTTCTTGAGTGTTGGACTGGGTTTTCTGATATTTTGATTGTGCTTTTGTTGTCACAAAAGATTGGGATCTGTTCTTGGGTGACATGATAGTCTTGAAGTTGTTGTTTCATCCAAAGGAGTTGGGAGCAACAGGCTGCAGCAGAAACATACTCTGCCTGCTGTAGAGAGTGCTACAGAATTCTGTTTTTTGGAGGACCATGAAACAAGGCAAAGACCCAAGAACTGTGCATTACCTGAAGTACTCTTTCGATCTTGGAGAGAACCAGCCCAGTCAGAGTCACTATATCCAGATAAAGTAAAAGTAGGAGATCGTGGATACCATAGATAGAGTGTACTTGTACCTTTAAGATAGCGAAAGATACGCTTGACTGCTTTGAGGTGAGACTGTTTTGGTGCTGCTTGGAAGCGAGCACAAAGACAGACTGCGTGAAGAATGTCTGGGCGACTGGCAGTCAGGTACAAGAGGGACCCTATCATTCCTCTATATTCGGTGGCATTGACGCCGACTCCGTCATCATCAGGATGCAGTTTGGCAGATGTACAGCTTGGTGTGGACATACTCTTGGCATTTTTCAGGTTGTACTTATCAAGGAGTTCCTTGATGTACTTTTGTTGATGGATCTTGATCCCTTCCCTTTCCTGTTGAATTTGTAATCCTAAGAAGAACTTGAGCTCACCTAACTCATTCATGGAAAACTCTTGCTTCATAAGGTTAGCAAAATGGTCACAGAGGGTGTTACTTGTAGAACCATAAATGATATCATCAACATAGATCTGTACTAGAAGTAAGTCATGTGATGAGTGTAGAATGAAGAGTGTTTTATCTACGTTACCTCGAGAGAAACCATTTTGCAATAGATATGTAGACAGTCTTTCATACCAGGCACGTGGAGCCTGTTTCAGTCCGTAAAGGGCCTTACACAGTTTGTAGACGTAGTCGGGATGGACGGAGTCTGTGAACCCTGGAGGTTGCTCGACGTAGACTTCTCTATCAATGTAGCCGTGGAGGAAGGCTGTCTTAACATCCATTTGATATAATTGGAAACCTTTGAAAGCAGCAAACACAATTAGCATGCGAATTGCTTCAAGACGAGCTACGGGAGCGAAGGTTTCATCATAATCAATCCCTTCTTCTTGATTGTAGCCCTGGACGACCAATCGAGCTTTATTCCTGAAAACTTGTCCTGCATCATCAAGTTTATTACGAAAGACCCAACGTGTACCAATTGTTTGTTGATGCGTGGGGCGAGGAACTAACTCCCAGACAGCATGTCGCTGGAGAGAATTTAGTTCCTCCTGCATAGCAGTAACCCAATCACTATCAAGGAGTGCTTCTTTGACGTTTCTTGGTTCAGTGCTAGACAGAAAAGCACCAAAGGCACAGAGGTTTTGCATAGCTTGTAGGCGTGTTTGAACACCGGAGTTTGGGTCTGTAATGATGTTTTCAGGAGGGTGAGCAGATTTTTGCTGGAACTGTCGACGTGAAGCAGGAGGGGGTGTGTCTTTGTCAGAGGAGTCAAAATTCAAGTTTTGTGGTAAGGGTGTCTCCGGGTTATGGTCAGAGTCAGTAGATTCTGATGAATTGTTTTTGTTTGCTGGAGAATCATGAGGAGTGATGGAGTGGGACTCAGGGAGTCTTCCTATTGGTACAGTGATGAAGTGTGGATCGGTGAGAAAATCATCAGGGGCAAAGTCAAGTTGATCAGAAGATGAGCCAACGTTGTGGGACTCATCGAACTTGACATGTGGGCTTTCTTCTAAACATTGAGTTCTCAGATTGATAACACGATAAGCTTTGCTTTTAGAAGAATAGCCAAGAAAGATACCTTCATCACTTTTAGGAGAGAACTTACCCAAGTTGTCCTTACCATTATTGTGGATAAAGCACTTACATCCGAAACGCCTGAGATGTATAAGACTTGGTTTTCGTTGACGGAGTAGTTCATAGGGTGTCTTGTGAAGGAATGGATGAATCAACGCACGGTTTAACACATAGCATGCTGTGTTAACAGCTTCTGCCCAGTAAGATGGAGTGAGTTGACTGTCAATGAGCATGGTGCGAGCCATTTCTACCAAAGTTCTATTTTTGCGTTCAACACTCCGTTTTGTTCTGGAGTACGTGCGGATGATATTTGGTGATCAACTCCGTTGTCCCTGCAAAACTCATCAAACGACTTGTTGCAAAATTCAGTACCCTGGTCCGTTCTCAGGGTTTTTAGAGTAAAGGAAAATTTGTTGACAAGCATTTTATGGAGGTTGACGAACTCCGTAAAAGTTTCATCCTTAGTAGATAAAAAAATGACCCAGGTCCACCTGGAATAGTCATCGACTATGACCAGGATGTACCTCTTACAATTCTACTTTGTGTGCGCATGTGGCCAACAAGATACATGTGTAGCAGTTCTAGCGGAGAGCTAGTAGAGAGAGTAGGCTTACTTTTGAAGGAGGACCGGGTGTGTTTAACTTTTACACATGCTTCACAGACGGAGTCTGTGTCAAAGTTGTGTCGGGTAAACCAATCACTAAGTCCTTGCTTTTGAGTTTGTTCAACAGCCTATGATTTGCGTGACCAAGTCTGGAGTGCCACAGTAGTGAGTTTTTGGAATGCACGTTGAGACAGACTTGATCGTCTGGATTAATGGAGTTTAAGCACATTTTGTAGAGATTTCCTTCTCTACGTCCCACAGCTTTTAATGAACCTGTACGCTCATCATAAACCTTACAATCCGAAGAGGAGAACAGTACCAAATTGAATCTATCACAAATTTGAGAAATACTTAGTAAACTGTGTTGGAGTCCAGTGACCAGATGGACTCCATCAATTTTAAATTTTGAGGGGTTACCTACGGATCCAACTCCCACGATTTCACCCTGGTTGTTGTTTCCAAAAGTAACCTTACCTCCTTGGTAGGATGAAAGCGAATTGAATTGATTTGGATCTCCAGTCATGTGACGAGAGCATCCACTATCCAAGTACCAGCTGTCTCCATTCGCCTTCACCTACAAAAGAACAGATCATTTGTTAGATTTGGGAACCCAGATGTACTTGGGTTCCCTTTTCGAGCCAGACTCTTTCAATTTTTCTCGTGCTTCAAGTATCAATTTAACACGTTTAACATTAAATGAGAGATCTCTATTTAATTTATCACATGCACTGTCTCGATGTCCAAGACTCCCGCAATAGCCACAAATTTTGGTTGGTGGAAGATTGACGTATTTCTGTTGTCCTTTCCACCAGGAGTCGAATTTTTCTTTTTCCTGATATCGTTTGGCTTTGTTGTCGGATTTGGACATATTCTTTGGAATGTCGAACTTACCTTTGTGCCACTTGGGTGTGGATTGAGTGGATCGAACTCCAGATTGTAGATTCACAATTTGTTGAGAGATGTACGGTATAAAACGTATTATCAGCAAGTGTACTGGTCTATCGTAGCAAGTTTTCCTAGGTAGTATTCTCTAGGTTATCGAACCAAAGGAGGCTGTGTCTAGTTTAATCTCTACCCTAATCTAACTAATAAATTGAATGAAAAATAACAATAATAAAATTGGGGGATTTGATTGCTGAAATTAAATAAACTAAAATAAAAACAAAAACAATTAAAAGTGATTCTAAAAAGGGCGAATCCTGGTTTACTACTTCTCCCTAGTCTATCAATTCTCTTCCTGAGTGTTTTTTAAATTCTAGATTGCAACCTCAGGTCTAAATTAATCTAAAACCGGTCTCCCGCAAGATAGATTCTTACTAGCAATTCCCAAATCCTAACTCTCGTCACGAATTTACAAATTAACTAGTAGTGTTAACGATTCATCTGGTTTCTAGTCAGCTAATCCCCAGGAATTGCCATCTGTAGTTTCACTGGTAATATTCCTAAGGTCTAATGAACGCCGCAGTTCTCACTTGTAAGCAATTCATACCACATAAACTCAAGCAATAACTAATCACAAGAGAATTCAATAACAAACTAGGAATAAAACTACAATCTGTATAGAATTTATATTTAACAACTCAGGAAGTAAAATAATAAACTAGTTTTCCATAGCAAACCAGAATTATAAACGACTACTCAGACATCGGAGACAAAGAAATAATAACAATATTAAAGAGATTAGAAAACGTCATCTAATTGTGGAACGATGACGAATTCGGTCTCTGTCTTCTACTCCAGTCTGTCAGAACTGTTGTCGCCCCTCTTCTGTCTGTGACTATGCGCGGCTGCTCTGTGCTAGGGTTCTCTTCGAATGTGTGATGTCTCGGTTACCAATGTTTCGTGTATAGTAATGTCAAAATATATATATCTTCGATCGTTCCTCTACCTACCAGGTCTGCGCCTCTGCAGTAAAATGTCGGCCCAGTGAAGTTCACGAAGTCTGAACAAATAGTCTTGTCCAGTCCACCGTGTACATGTGAATGTGGTATATGCCCATGAAGACCAATTCTCTGCGCCTGCCATGGTCCAAGTCTACTCATCTGTAGTCTAAATCTGCGCCTGTCATCATCGTGCAGATGTGTGACTCCAATACTGGACCAGCCCCAAAATAAGATAGTAGGTTATGCTCCTCATTGAAAGATTGATCGTTCGATATATAAATATCAAACGAAACTCCATGTGGCTTTTGTCAATCAAATATCCATCCCGTGAGTGCTTATATCGGCCTAGCATCGCTCAACATATCTCAATTTCATGTACTCCTATGCATGGCCCAGCGACCAACTATGTGCATGAAAGTCTGCGTCCAACACTTTCAGTCGCTCGAGACATATTAGCTGGTCCGGGTTTATGTTAATCTCAAAACCTGGACCATGCTGTAAATTAAGCAGAATGTCTGTTTCTGTTTGGTCCCAGTTTGATTGTGAAGCTTTTGACATATGTTTTTTGGATCTTTTCTTCAGCGTTTTTAACCTGTTTTAGCATAAAACCACATGTGAGGAATAGTCTAAACATTTAACATAATTAAGCATATAAGTAAGGAATTTATCATATAAACCAATAAAATATTAATCACATTAAGCACATAAATATAGATAAATTCCGCACTTATCAAGAGAGTTGTTCTACTTTAGAGCGAAGAGCATCTCGATCTTGGCTAATTTCTTTGATTTTGGAGTTGGCCCACTCAGGTAGTTCGGAGGAGGTGACTTGTTTGATAAACTTGACTGACTTAAGAGAAAGAGCGTGTTCCTTTTCTTTCAGTTTTTGAGTGAGGTTTTTGATAGTGGTGTTCAGGGATATATTTTTGGATTCAGAAGCATTAAGATCATTTTGAAGAGAACAACACTTATCAGTAAAGATGGTGAGGTCTTGTTTGAGAGAGTCAATCAGGGTGAGAGACTCTTTCTGGTCACCCTGTCTAAATTGAGTTTGTTCTAAGGTATCATGAAGTTCCTTTTGAAGGGAATCAACATGACGCCTTGAATCTTGTAGATCTAACCTAAGAGAACAAGAGATGGTGTGTGTTCCTCAGCTTCATCTCTAGGCCACATAAGACCTTTTGAGATTTCGAGTTCCTCAGATAGCTCGGTTATCTTGCTGGTAAGACTTGCTTTGAGGGAGTTGTTCTCGGAGACAATTTTAGCAATTAAAGTCATAAATCCCATAGGAGAAATACGGTAAAGGTCTGTTTCAAGGTGAGAACGAGTTACCTCATTATCAGGAATCATGGACTTCGTCGTGTCATGTGCCATTAGACATACCAATCCGCTGGACTCTATGTCTAGATCGTCGGAGTCTGAATCGCCCCATCCAACAGCTGCCATCAGCGATCTCCCTTGAGATTTTCCATACTGGTTCTTGAGTAAAGGACATTCCTTCTTGAAGTGACCGGGTTTATTGCAGTTGAAACAAGTGACAGAATTGAAAACTTGTTTAGGTGTTCAGACCGACCGACTATCGATTAGGTTGGTTACGCATGAATTTTCGGAAGTTCTTGACTATGAATACAAAGTCCTCCATAGTCTCAGCCTCACTTTCCTCAACAATAATGTCCACCAGTTCAGCCTTAGCTTGTCTGATTTGAGTACCAGCAACATAGGCTCCTTCTTGAGTTAACTGAGTCGAATTAACCTGCAAGGCTTGGTCATTCAAAGTAGTAGTCTTACTAGAAGAGGGAGAAGAAGTATTACCACACTTCTTTCGAACATTCTTCTTATATTTATCTACGGATTGTAGATAGGAACCTAGGTCTTGACAGCTCCATTTGGATAAGTCCTTGCATGCTTTGGTGGAGATTACTGTCTCTGCCCATTCTTCTCTGAGATTGTCCAACAATTTATGCAAGACACTCTCTCTATCTGGTAAGATGCTAACTTCCTGCATAGTAGTAGTTAGTAAGTAGAAACGATCAAGTACTTCTTCCAGTGACTCACCGGGTTTTTGTAGAAAATTTTCATAGTCCATTCGGAGTTCTTGAGCTTTGCATTTCTTGAGTTCAGTGACTCCTTCGTGGGTAGCTTGAAGGAGTGTCCATATCTCATTTGCGGACTTACAGTGATTGACTCTCCTTTGTTCTGGGATGGACAGGCAAGTGTATATCGCACGTGATGCTTGTCGATTCAGCTCGTACCTTTTGCGATTTGCAGCAGTCCATGTTGATCGGTCTGGATTAACTACAAGATCTCCTCCAGTGACTATCTCCCAAAGCTCAGAGTTGACGGACTCAATGTGTTGCTCGATCTCGTTTTTCCGATGGTCGTAGTTGGTGGAGGTGAGTCTGGGGTGCTCGAAGTGCATTTTGTTGTTTTGGTTGGCAAAGAGATCTGCCATTGCTTAGTTGATTGACCGTTAGCCTAAGCGAGGCTCTGATACCACGTGTAGGATCAGGTGGCTAACTCAAACCAATCAAAGGTGTGAGTCTAAGGATTGGTTTGACTCAATCAGCCTTCGTAAATGAGAAACACTCTTTGATGTAGAGGCACTCAATCGAATTAACTAAACTAAGGGTGCGGAAGACTTTTGCGGTAATTATAGCGAAACGATGAAAAGAGAGAAGGACTATGTGGAACTCAGCAAGATACACAAAATAAGCTATTTCATTTCCTGGTCAAATAAAACAACTTACAAATGCCCACTAAGTAGAAAGGATCTACTTAGCGGTTTTTCACTCACTCACCCAACACACTTTCTAATCAGAACAATGGTAAGCGTAGTGAAACTAGGATCTTCCTAGACAGAGTCTATCTTAATGTACTAACTAGCTTGGTACATATTCTCTCTCTTTCTGGCTTACAAAGCAATTCTCTTTCTCTCTCTAAGCTCTGAAATATTCCTCAATGAAAGCACACCTAAAACTGACTATTACATATCTTATTTATACTCTAAGTACAACAGTAGGTCGAAGGAGTTAGTTCCGAAAATACCGGAACTAACTTAGTGGGAAACTTCCAACGGCTCTGAAGTGGTCTTCTTACTTGGGCCGCGATCTTCGGATGTTGAGGAAGAACTTCATGACCGTTGTGGCACTTAAGGTGTTCCGAGTTGACTCCTGATTTTCCGCAACAGCACGAGAGAGTCTATGAAGTCTTCTTTGTTGCGCGGGACTCTATTGGAGAGGCTCACTCTTTGTATCTGTCAAGTGATGATTGACTCTGTTGCGGTGAAGGGCTATCTCTGCAACACTCCGATGTCCCAACAGATTACGTGGGCGTAATCCATTTTAAGGGGGGTAGAGCGAAAAACCGATTAGCGTATGTTTATGTACCGAGTACATAAACTACGATGTGCATAGCATAATTGTTTTTTGTTTTAATGCATATGTATACATTCTGAGATTAATTATGGTTATTACGCACATAAGATGCGAATACCATAGGTGTCACATACCTACCTTGTCAACTCCGGTGTGAGAATACAAGTGAAGAGGATTAGAGAGACTTCAGGGGAATTAGAATCCCTACGGTATATATCTATATGAGACCGGATAAGGTAATATATGAGATATGAATAATGTAATATATGAGATATGAGTTGGTATGAAACCGATATAGAACTTAGTAGGAATTAAATTCCTTAGGTAATTACTGAGAGGTGAACTGAGAATGTTTGATGGACTGAGTCCACATTTTGGAGATGTATTGATTATGATTTGAATGGCTAAAAGATAGAAAATTGGAAATGAATGAATTATTTGATGTTTGAAATTGACGTGAGAGTTGAAACTTGATTCCCGGGGATCAAGGGAAACCAAACACAAATTGGGGTGGAAGGACAGTTCAACACTGATGTAGATCACATCAGGGTCGGATGATTCTTGAAACTCCCTACAAGTGGTCACAATTAATCACGTTAAAAATAGATGCATTAGCATAAAGTGGAGTTGGAGTTGACTTGTATTTTCAAATTAAGGAATTTTCCATATTTGACCTCTTAAAAAGGATTTCATTTTACAGAGTATCGCCCATGAAGTCGAGGACGTATGTGCCTTTGTTTTCGGACCGGTGACATGGGGAGAACAGAGTGGTTTTGTATTTCTTGCTCATGAAGGTGAAGACGAATGTGCCTTTGTCTTCGGACCAGTGACATGAGAGAATACGACAAAAGTTATATGATTGTTTTGATCTTCCAAAGGACCGTAGGCCAGAGAGTGTAAGCGTCCAATAGTCGGTACCTAGGGGGTGATATCTTGCATTACTCGCTCATGAAGCTGAGGACATATGAGCCTTCGTCTTCTGACCGGTGACATGTGGAGGATGTAACAAAGGGAATTTTGAGTGCTATACATGCTAAGACATGTTGTGTGATATTTGTAGTATACATACATGGAAGACCATAGGAGTCTGTAGGTTTACATATATAAACATGATCTATATGATCTAAGGTATGAGGTTATCCGTGTATTCTAATGATATAAGATGCGTGAGAACTTTAGGGACAAAGTTCATTTAAGGGGGGTAGATGGAAATACCCCAAACCTATATATGGTAATTAAACATCAATTTATGGGGTAATAAGGCTAAAATATGCCTTATAAACATTGGTAGACAATTTAAACCATAGAAAACACAAGAATACACCATAAAGGTAATTTAAGCAAATACTTGCTCTAAGCCTTGTGTAACCTTGGTTAGGACCCAAAGGTCATTCCTATACCTTATTAACATGATAAAGAACATGTTAAAACAATTACCAAAGAAAACCAAGCTAAAAAACAAGTTAGAACACAAATTGTGCTTTAAAACACCTTAAAACACCTTTTGAGAAATTGTCTTAGAAATGAGTTTTGAGTGGCTAGTTGATTGAGTATACACCTTAATCAGCATGTGTACTACTTAGTATCACATTAGGAAGCCTAAATCAAAGAGATTACAAAAATTTCACAAATTTGTGCACTAATTATGAATAGTGCCCAAATAGTAACAATTTAAGTCATAAGACTTCTCTAATTAGTCAATGGTCAAACCAATACCTAAATATCAAAGGGGCAAAGTTTTATAAGGTGAGTCACCACCTAATTGAGCCAGCATTCTACAAAAGAGGAAGGAAGGTGTAAATTCACTATTTACTTTAGCAAAAAGTAACAAATATGTACATTACCTTACCTCCCTCCTCTCTCCTCTCATTTCTTCCTTACTCCACAACGTTTTGTCTTCATCCTCTCTGCTCCAAACCGTAAAAGAGCTGCTCCTCCATTGTAATTCATCTTCCATGGCTTGCCTAAGTCAACACAAAACTCCAAATCCAAAACAAAACACATATTTGTGCTAGTTGAGTCAAGACCTTTCAAGTGCTCTTTTCAAAACTCCAAAATCTGAAGTTGGACTCCATTGAAGGAGCTCCATTTGAAGAGGAAAAAATCATATTCAGGAGCTAGTTAACACTCTCTTTGCTTTAAGGTAAGAAAAACATTCAAAAATCATATCTTCTTCCTTTTTTCATATATGGTCGGAATTGCCTTACCAAGATGGCTTATTTTATTCCTTGTATTAGCCTTGATTCAGTCTTCAAGAGCTTAGTTGAATCCATGCTTTAATTCCTTACCAAACTCATTCTAAGGTTCTTAAGGTATTCATCCAATTGAGTGCATTAAGCACTCTCTTAGTATTTAAGAGTTGTTTTAATGAGTCTAAGGGTTTTACCTAGCACTAATTATCTTAATTTGAATGTTGGTTAGAAGTATAGCTAGTGATCAACTCCTTGGCCGAATTTCAATCAAGAGAATCAAGAGAAGAAGAGAGAAAAAGGGCTTGAAATCTTAAGGTAAATGACTTACCATAATGTTGATTAATGCCTTAAGGAATTGTATTCATATTGATACAAAATGTAGCCTAGGGATTAAACTATAAACAAGGGTTACATTAACCTAGGAAAGAATTTGAACAAGCTTATGAACTTGTGACTAAGGAGCTAATGACTATGAGTTAGAAGAACAATTATAAGAGGAAGTATAAGAGCTTTTATGTATACTATGGGAGTATTGTTGTATGCAGGTGGCTAAGGGAAATTCAATGTTTATATTATGTTATTTAAGGGCCTAAGAGCCATGTTATTTAAGGGGTTAAGAGCCATGTCATTTAAGAGTCTTAGTGCTATGGAATTTAAGATTAATGCAATGTATTGTGGATTGAGGTATTTGAGTGCAATTGGTGTTTTGAGAACATCCACTAAAGATTTATGTAGCTTGTGTTAATTAGAGGAGAAAAACTATGCATGCGGGCATGATAATATACTAGAGAGGCGATGGCAAAATTTGAGTAGAAACCAAATATTTTTAGTTCTAGTTGTGAGTTTTTATGACCTAGGTTGTACTAGGAATCATTAAAGGAGATTTTGGTATAAATAACTAAACTAAAGTGTTCTTGAGAATTAGGATGACTTAGAGTTGATTAGGAGGAAATTGGAGGTTCAATGGGTAAATAAAACACGCCAAGACTGTGGTATGAGAGGTGTATTGAATTGTGTAAAAATCTGTAGGATGTATAATGTCTTGTGATGATTTAGATATGAACTAGAGAATATAACCATGAGAATTTTTAGTAGCTTGAGTAAAGGAGATGGTTTAAGTATGATCTAGTTTGTATAACTTTGATGGTAATGAGTGGATTTGGGTGATGGAGATGAAAGCTGTCTAAGAAGAGTTTAGCATGGTCAAGATGAATGATAAAAGGTGTTTGGTGTTAAGAGTATGACTAGAGAGGCATAGGTGTGTGCAAGCTTGAAGAGGATGAGTAGAAAATGTAAAGGAAAGGAAATTGTGTATGGAGATGCAATGAGACTAAGTCTAGTATAACTAGGTTGGTAAACAAGGAGTTATGAAGTTAGAATTGAAGAGATGAGGTTAACACACTCTAGGAAGAGTTGTGAAAAGAATTGGTAAGTAGTACCATTTGAGATGAGGTTAGAAATGTGTTATAAGGAAATAATGTAAGAATGTTCAAGGTTTTAAGTGTGGATAAATTACAATACTTGGGTGAATGTGTAATGGAGTCGTAACCCAAGGATGAGAAGGTTTAAGAGGTTAAAATGGCGTTAGAACATGTTGGGATACATGTGGAGAAAGTAGAAGAAGATTAGGCAAAAGAACCAGTGGAGAATGAAGTTAAAAACTGTAAAATTTAACAGTTTAATGCATGGTCCGGGACTTGGTCCTTGGATAAAGTCCCGGACCAGCACTAAAAACCTACTGAAAATGCATTTTAGAAGTGGTCCGGGACCTAGGATAAGTAACAAGTCCCGGACCACCTCATTTTTATGGTTGAAAGTTATCACAGACATTGGTCCGGGGCCTTAGATCCGGACCATGTCCCGGACCAGCTCAATTTACACATAAAGTGTGAGTTTTAGAAGGTAAATGAAGGGGGCTTGTTAGGTAATGTTATTATATATTGTTAGGGGATGTTTGGTGACATTTTATGGTTATTAAGGGTGTGAACATGTGTGGATTCCTAGACGTTGGTGCTGAGTCTGCAACTCAGAAGGTGTCGATGGTTAGAGTTCAAACTGAGGACGAACGGGGAGAAAGAAGGGAAGACCAGAATAGCATAAAGGTAGAACCTTTATTATAATCACGTATAACAATGGTTACACAATCACGTATTCAATGCTAAAACCAACCCTCACGTCAAGAACACTATCTTGACATAATACACACGTAATTTGAGTTCTGAACTCAAATTACTTACAACGAAATCAGCAGCAAAACTCTCTCTGAATTGACTCTACAATCTCACTCTCTCTCCCTCTGATTTTCTCTATAATAACCCTTATTGTTGCCCTCACAAATTACATAGTATTTCTTATTTTCTCTTTTGCGTAAATCTCCACTTTTAAGACCTAGACTTTCTTCCCCTTATATAGATACAGAGACCGTGTGAGAATTTATCATTCAAGATTTTATCTTTAACAGCTAGATAAAATCTTGTTAAATATTCTATCTTCTTCTCTGTTCGTCAATTCAAGACTGACGGACTTCGCTTCAGGCTAGTCTTAAAATGAGCTTCAGTATTGAACTGAGTTTGCCGATCAAAATAGCATCAACAGTTTCCCCCTTTTTGATGCGGCAAACTCTGTAAGTCTTGAACTGATGAATGTTCCCCCTGAATCACTGTATACGTGCAAGACCAATTTGTAAACTCTGTAAGTCTTGAACTGATGAATGTTCCCCCTGAATCAATGTATATGTTCAAGACCAATTTCCCCTTTTGCCAAATAAAAAAGGAAGTCACTCTCCAGAGGTAAAGAAATGGTGAGGCATATGCTGAGAGTGCTTATGGAAGTGCATCATGGTCTGATCACTGTGAAGGAGATAAACAGTCTGAAGAAGGTGAGGTGTTTTCTTGGCGAGTCTGGTAGGGCCGATTTGACTTTGGTACCCAAACTTGTTTGATCTCAGTTGTAAACTCAGACTTAAAGTGATTGATAGGAACGTACCTTTTAGTGTGCAATCTTTTGATTTCGAATGAGTTCTGTCTTGATGATTTTTCACGCAATTGTTTTCTCAGCAATTTGGGACACCATCTAACCTTGTGTCCTGGCTAGTGACAATATCGACATGAGTGTAATCTTGGCTGATGTCTTGCAGTTACAGTCTGTAACTTCTTAGTCGTAGACTGAGAGAATGTCTCGGACTTATATCCCAAACCGCATTTGTCTGAGTTATTATTCTGCATCATTTGCTTCAAATTCACCTTCCCGGTATACCAAATTGGATTAGCAGGAGTTTGAAGTTCTAACTTTCGATTTGCCTTGGCTACCATGTCTGAAAGTGTTTCGCATTCTCTTTTTAGCGATTTGTTGCTATCCAAAAGAGAATTTATCTCTTTCTGTGCCCAACAAGGAAGAGTGAGAATCCTAGTTTCCAAAGGACTTACAAAGTTAATCCTTGGCTTATCTAGACTCTCAATGACACGATTTTTACTTTCAATCGAAGACTGACTCAGACTTTTCACCTTAGCCCTGAGTTCTTTAATCTCAGTATCGTACTGATTCTTTAAAAATTTTATCTCAGAGAGTGCAGAGGTTAGCTGAATAAATATCTCTTCTTTCTCAAGAGTATCCTTCCATATTTCCTTCCCTTTTATGTTATACTCAGTATTGATGTCATCATCTTTGTGAGCAACTGCCGTCAAACACATCTGCACGTACTCCCTGGGTTCTGAGTCTGTATCTGAGATATCCTGTCCCCATGCAGCTGCAGCTGTATTTATGTGTTTCTTAATCTTTTTTTGATAATTTTACTTCTGGTGAAGAGGACAATCTTTGAACACATGGCCAGGCTTGTTACACTTAAAACATGTATTTTGTCCCTTCTTTGACTTACACTGTTGGTTTAACTTTTGTTGTCTACTAAATAGCCTCTGGATGCGATTTACCATTGAGGTAATTTCCTCATCTATATCAAAGTCGTCATCCTCTGACTCTGTTGCCGTGTCACGAGCTTTCAGGGATAAATCATTGATTGGTGCTGACGAAGTAGCTATTTCTCCCTTCATCTTTCCTTCATAAACCATGAGTTTTGAACTCAGTTCTTCAAAAGATAATTCTGATAAATCCTTTGTAGATTCCAAGAGAGTAGCGAAGTTTAACCACTCTTTACACAAACTATCGAGAAATCTCTCATTAACAACATTGTTTGAGAGAACTTCTTCAACAGTCTTGAACTCACAGAGTATCTTGTCGAATCTTTCTAGTGTTTGTGAGAGTGTCTCTCCTTCCATCATCTTGAAATTGTCGAACTGCCTCTTGAGCTGTTTGCCTTTAGCCTTTTTGACATAGTCTGATCCAGCGTATGTCGTTTTGAGAAACTCCCAAACCTCCTTGGCTGTGCGCAAACCTAACACCTTCTGTTTGTCTGAGTCTGATAGTGATGACATGATAATCCTTCGAGCTTGTCTGTTCTTGCTTATTAACTTATTATCGCTCTCACTCCAACTAGATCTTGGTTTTTCTTTGGTGACGCCATCCTTCTCAATTTTCGGCTTCAGGTCACCTTCAGTCACTATGTCCCATAGCTGCAGATCAACAGAGATTAATTGATCCTCCATCTGTTCGCACCAACTGGTGTAGTTGAACTTTGACAGCTTTGGAGGTTTAACATAGTAGGAATTCATCGTGATCAACCCTGAAGAAGTTTCTTCTGCGTCTAGGGTTACCTTGCTCTGATACCAATTGTGGATTCCTAGATGTCGGTGCTGAGTCTGCAACTCAGAAGGTATCGATGGTCTGAGTTCAGAACTGAGGACGAACGGGGAGAAAGAAGGGAAGACCAGAATAGCATAAAGATAGAACCTTTATTATAATCATGTATAACAATGGTTACACAATCACGTATTCAATGCTAAAACCAACCCTCACGTCAAGAACACTATCTTGACATAATACACACGTAATTTGAGTTCAAAACTCAAATTACTTACAACGAAATCAGCAGCAACACTCTCTCTGAATTGACTCTACAATCTCACTCTCTCTCTCTCCCTCTGATTTTCTCTACAATAACCCTTATTGTTGCTCTCACAAATTACATAGTATTTCTTATTTTCTCTTTTGCGTAAATCTCCACTTTTATGACCTAGACTTTCTTCCCCTTATATAGATACAGAGACCGTGTGAGAATTTATCATTCAAGATTTTATCTTTAACAGCTAGATAAAATCTTGTTAAATATTCTATCTTCTTCTCTGTTCGTCAGTTCAAGACTGACGGACTTTGCTTCAGACTAGTCTTAAAACAGGCTTCAGTATTGAACTGAGTTTGTTGATCAAAATAGCATCAACAACATGAGTGAGGAATAATGAGAAGTAAACAACTTAAGTGGTTAAGTTTGAACTACAATGACTTAGTGGTATTTAGTTGGAAATCATTAGTGATGATATGAGTTAGGTTAATTAAGAAAAATTAGCCACCCGATTCGATGAATGTTTTAGGGTTTGAGTAAGTGGAACTCTGGAGGAGAATAAACAACCGACGTCAACGGTGAACTGTATGGTTTTCTTGTAGCTTGCTTGCTAACGAGGTGTCTCTCGGCTTGTGTGCTAATTGTTTATATGTTCCGACTAAACAAGATAAAGCATGCAACCGGTTACTGTGTTTGTTGTGTGTTGTATGAAACTAACACAACTTACCTTTGAGGACTTACTAACAATGTTTAGTAAACAATTGTATGAGAACATTGAACACTCCCTAATATTAGTTTGTTAATAACCGAAAGAGGTTTAACTAACAAACATTGTCTTTGAGACTTCTACTAACTGGAACTTGGGGGGGGGGGTGAGGAATCCGGGACTAACTCCGGTCATGCATGTTGAGGTAGGAGGTCGGTATCTTTATCAGATCCGTCCTCCATTGAGATTTGTCTTCGGACTTGTCGCCTATAGTCAACAAATAAACTCGGCCACCTTGGATTATGGTTCAAGGTGGGAAGCAACATTAAGATGGTGCGGTGAGATCTCCTAAATCCTAAATATAAGAAATATTGTTTATTTAACCCAATGGAGTTGATAGCTCAATGGCTAGGGTTACTTTTGACCCGACAAAGATAAACAATGGAATAAGGAGCAACCAAATCTAATTAAAGAACAGTTGATATATTTGAGATAAGGATGAATATGAGAATCAAATAATTCTCAACTTAAGGAGTTAAAAAGCTAACTCACTAACTTAAGGAACGCTTATTAAGTCATTCAATATGATTGAGCTGTGATTGTTCACGTGATTGCGTGTGTTTTATTATACTTCTTATCATTGTTGTATATATAATCAATCGCATGTACATGACAAAATAGTCGTGCGTAGCCCCGTTAGCTTGGGGGCTACACGTTAACCGTATCAGCGAAGGTGCTGAGCCCCTCGGGGCATCCACATTATATTTTGCAGGTAAACGACAGAAGATGACCGTCCTGAGAGTAGGAGTGGGTAGAAGTACTTCGGAATGTTTTCTTTTTTGTTAAACGAGATGTGCATGGATGTACACTCGCCTGTAGATGGTATAAGTTGTAGTAAGATGTATTAGGATATGAGAGATACTTGTACTTGAAACATGTAATTTAGTTAAGGCTTTGTGTGTACTAATGTTCAGTATATTCGGGTCCATCAGACCGTAGCTAGATCTTGGAGAATTTAGTATGCCTAGTTAGTCACGTGTGTGGCTAACGGCGGTAACACCAACTTTGTAGAAATTTTCCGCTGCAATGCTAATATAAGTAATTGGAGGTTTTTGAGATGATCCCGGTTTTAAGAGTTGGGGTGTTACACCTTGACTTAAAGAAACCCTACCACCTTCCATCACTATGAAAACCCATGAAAAACATCACATTAAATACTTAATCAAATAACTATTTTTATATACTATTTAATAAACAAACAAAAACAATATTATATTGACATTGCAGTAGTTGTATGTAATTTTACTTGTTAGATTTATGTATTTGTTATGTCCACTAAACAAATGTTTCTTCATCATTGACTAAAGATGATAAAACAACATGATCTACAGTTTCATCTTGTAGTGGCTGAACCTCTTCATCAACTGTTGACGAGTCAGGCATGTTCAAAGTACTTCTTGCTTTCACTTTAGAGAAGCCCACCATCTTTCCTATCCCTCTTCTTTGATGGGTATAAGCAATAATACACTTGAACAACTTGATCAGCTAGCACATATGCCTTGTACTTGTCAAACTTCCTTGTATGGTTAAGTCCACCAACTTATATCGAGGATTTACTTGTACTCCACTCTTTTATGGGTCAAACCAATGACAATTAAACATTAAAAATTTCTTCACGAGAAATGCGGGATACTATAATTCAATAATCTCTTTCAGCACCCCATTATAGTCATACTTTGAGTCACCATAGTTTGTCTCAAAAATGCAAACACCACAGTTGTACGTTTTACGATCTTCTGAGTAAGATTCTATGTGGAATTTGTACCCTTTCTCATAGAAGCCGGAGTAGGAGATTGCCACCTTCAACGACCCTTGTGCCAAGCTACGAACGAATTCGTTTGGTGTGGAAACATTGTTTGACTGCAGTATCAAAAATAATATCATAGTACCAAATTGTGTATCGACCTTTATATAATTAATAGTATATGCAGTCACTCACATATGAACGGAACCAAAAGGGAAAATCTCTTTCCATTTTAGGTTAATAGTCTAATATATTAATGTTGGTTCTGCTTGCCGTAGTTGCTGCTCATACGTTCAACCTCATAAGATTTAAACTGAAGTGTGAGTACAATAATTTTATGTATAAACAATGAATATAACGAAGAATGTACGATTGAGCAGCATCTAACTCACGAGCAGTCAACAATCTTCTTGTTCTATTGCCAATTGGTTTTCCCATTGTTTTAAAAACATACAATCTTTTTGGATTGTCATCAATATCCTCTACAATTGCCTCGTTTCTACGAAGCTTGTAGGGTACTGATGATTGTCGAAATGAGCATATTTTATAGGTGTATTTCATATGTTTTATCAACACTCTTCATGCTCATTTCTCCACTCTAGCTAGTTTTCCTCTAATTTTGTGTTTTTTTTGTGTTTTACACAATTATTATTGAAACAGGAGGAATGAAATATCTAGGATTAAAGTAAACGAAGAGACAAACGCGTGGGCACTAATGGATCCAAAATCAAAGTTAAAACGAAGAAGATACAACGTTTTGAAGATTAGCCTGTCCACAGGACCGACCTTAGGACCGACCATGAGAGGGTCGGTCGGAAGTTCCGGAGGCCAGAATTGCAAATTTCAGGGGCCAAAAGCTACTGGAATCGACCGACCTTAGGACTGACCCTGGTAAGGTCGGACGAACTTAAAAACGCGCCCAAAATTGCTACTGACTCCGACCGACCCTATAACCTACCTTGGTAAGGTCGGTGGGGTCAAAATTTTGCACAAATTTACATTTTTAAAAGTAGGAAAAGAAGGAGAGAGGAGGGGGAGTTCGAACCCAGACCAAAAGCAACACCAAAGGAAGAAAAAGAGGGGGAAAAGAGGAAGAAGAAGAAGAGAAAAAGGAGAGGAGGAAGACCCACCTCCATTGAAGCTCCCAAGCTCCATTAATGGCCATTTCTTACTCTCTCTCTCTCTCCTTTACTCTCTTATGGCTGTGTAAAATCTTGTATACCTTGGGATGGGGTTTCTCCCCCAAATCCCTAAATTGCTTTTGTAAACGTAACTTATCTTTTGTAGTTGTTTTCTCCTCATCAATTCTTAATTAATGCTTTAGATTTGAGCTCCTATTGCAATTATTGTGGTTCCTTGCGAAATTATATCTTGAGCTTGGGATTAGACAATTTGGGGATGAACATAAATTTCCATTTCTCTAGATTAGGGAGTGGAACTTTAGGGCTATTGCTAGGAGCTTGAAATTAACCGCTATCTAGTGACTCTAGCCTTTCTTGAATTGCGAGGTGTGATTAATTAGGTAAGATTTGATTAGTCCATGATTTGGAGAATCTTTACATTAGCTCTAATAGACAACTTAGTAAGGTAGAAATGAGAGCATATTTGGGTGATTTAGGAGATTCCCACTATCCCAAGGTATACACATATCTTAGATTAATTATTTTAACTTTATTGTTTTTCTTCAATTTCCAATATCAACAAAAAACCAAAAAACCCCCAATTTACATTTATGCACTTTTGTATATATCTTCTTGCACATTTACTAAGCTTATAATTAACTAGATAGTTACGATGTCCCTGTGGATATGACCTTGTTGTACTACAATGATTGGGTTCACTACCCATAGTTAGCAATTTAGTTTCACTACTATTCTGCACAACTGGTACGCTGGTCCGTCATCATTAAAGTAAAACTTTGTGAATTTGGTGATCTCTTCGAGAAGGTATCCATTACGAATGGATCCCTTAACCTTGTTGTTGTTCCTGATGAACTTTCTCACTTTCCTCAAGTACCTATAATATATGTACAGGCCAACTACGTCAATGACTAACATATCACAGTAGTATAATATGTAGTACCTTACTCAAACTCATATGCAATGTACCTCTCAAAAAAAATGCATCACCGGTACTGCACAGGACCACAAAAACTTGCTTCAAAGGCAAGATGAAGAAGGAGATGTTCCATTGAATCAATAAAGCTTGGTGAATTTTTTTTTCCAACTTGCACAATATTTCTGGAATTTGACCATTCAACCTTTACATAATAAACTCTCAAGCAACTTGCATGTCAATTCCTCGAAAAATAGGCACATTTCAATAATTGGCTCTCACACCTTTTGATCAAGAAGATATCGAAAAGCTATGGGCATCAACCTTTCAAGAAAAAATGACAGTCATGACTTTTCATCTCAACCATTTTTCTGTTGGCCATGTCAACACACCTCCCAATGTTAGAAGCAAATCCATTAGGGAACTTTAAAATTTTCACCCATTCACACAAGATCTGAATACTTTCTTTGTCCATGACATATTTTGCCTTAGGAAATGTTTGAAGTCAAATCTGGTGCCAACTCAGGATGGTTGCAATAATCATTCAACTCTTGTCAAGAGTTAAGTGTGTCCTTCATCTTGTGCTTCACATTAAGGACTGTGTGTTACATCCAAAATTTCTACCCCCGGTGTAGGGTTTGTTAAACTTTAGTGTTGAGCGAAGCACTTTGGTCAAATGGTGGTGATTCCCGGTCCGATCGGCGCATTCTAGAGCACTAGGGGTAGCTTAGCCATCTTCAGGGGTATTTTCGTAATTTTTCAGGCCCTTAGGATCTCCTATAGGCTTTCGCTCTCCTCCGAAGAAGGGTGAAATCAATTCTAAATGCTTTGAAATTTTAACCCATGAAAGATGATGACATTTTGGACATAATGGCATTGGAATTTTGATTTTTCGAATTTTCAATAATTTTCTAGCAATTTCTGATTAAATCTGACGAGAAATTAAATTTAAAAATATTCCAACATCCAAAAATTCGATCCCACCGTAGAAAAATCAGAAATATCATCCTTTATCCATGTTTAAAATTTCATGGTCAAATTCCTTTTAGAAACCCTTGAGCTAAAACATCAGTAAATCTCGGTTTTTACCGGATTTTTCTATCTTTAAGGAAGCCTATATAAGAAACCTTATCTCTTGATCAAATCAGAACTGGAAGAACCTTAGAAAGTCAGAGAACCCAGCCGTCACAAGTCTCCCACGTTTTTACACACCCGAGCATCAAAATCATACCAAAAACCTTCCAAAATCATCATCTAAACACATTTTTCAACTCCAACCACTTCAACAATCATCAAACCACCATCAAACCACCACCAAAACGTGAAGAACAACCACAATTCACAGAGGACAGATGCTGCTCTCAAACCTGAACCGGAACCGACTCCGGCGAAGCTCCGAAACACTCCCGACGTGAAGAATCCAGCCAATCCCGAAAGTAAAACAGGTTGGAATCTTAATTTTCCAATTCCTGATGACCTCTCTGACCTTGCATTAAAATTTGGGCTCGAACTAACTCTTTCCGGCTTCTGAATAGTTATTTGTTTTTGTTTCTGCCCTTTAACTTGTTTGCTAAGTTTCGTGTTTAATTTGGCTTCAAATAAGATTATTTCAAGTACTAATGTGTCTAAAATCTTTCAAGGAACATGCCCATAAAGTTTGAGCCGAAAAAACCGCCGGAACCACCAGAACGCCGCCGTCCGAGGGTGGTCTGTGCCTACGGACAGCCTGTCTGGGGTCCTAGACGGCCTGTCCGAGGCCACGGACACCTACGGACGGCGGCGGGATTTTATTTTTCAAAGTTTTAGGGTTTTAACGGTACATGTCCGTGTAACACCCCAACTCTTAAAACCGGTAATATCTCATAAACATCCAATTACTTATATTAACATTGTAGCGGAAATTCTCTACAAACGTTGGTGTTACCGCCGGTAGTCACCCACGTGACTAACTAGGCATACTAAAATCTCCAAGATCTAGCTACGGTCTGATGGACCCGAATATACCGAACATTAGTATACACAAGCCTTAACTAAAATACATATTTCAAGTACAAGTATCTTTCATCCTATACAACCTACTAGCATAGACTACCATAAGAGTGTACATGCACAAATCGTTGGTCAAATTTAAACCCGTAGTATGTCTACCCATTCCTACTCTCACGTCGGGTCGTCTTCTGCCTCTTACCTGCAAAATGCAATATGGATGCCCCGAGGGGCTCAGCACCTTCGCTGGTACGGTTAACGTGTAGCCCCAAGCTAACGGGGCTACACATGACTATTTTGTAGTATACATGCGATTGATTATTTATACAACAATAATAAGAAGTATAACAAAACACAACAAAACCATGTGTACAATCACAGCTCAAACACATTGAACGACTTAATAAGCGTTCCTTAAGTTAGTGAGTTAGCTTTTAACTCCTTAAGTTGAGAAACATTTAATTCTCATATTTTCTCTTATCTCAAATTTGACAACCTTTCTTTAATTAGAATTGGTTGTTCCCTAATTCATTGTTTATCTTTGTCGGGTCAAAAGTAACCCTAGCCAATGAGCTATTAACTCCATTGGGTTAAATAAACAATATTTCTTAAATTTGGGATTTAGGAGATCCCACCGTACCATCTTAAACTGGCCTCCCACCCCGAACTGTAATTCAAGGTGGCCGAGTCTGTTTGTCGACCCTAGGCGACAAGTCCGAAGACAAGTCTCAATGGAGGTCAACTCTAACAAAAGGTAACCGACCTCCTACTTCAAACATGCATGACCGGACCGTCCCGGATTCCTCACCCCCAAGTTCAAGTTAGTAGAAGTCTCGAAGGCATTGTTGTTAGTTAAACCTCTTTCGGTTATTAACAAACTAATATTACGGAGTGTTCCTTGTTCTCATAATATGTTTACTAACATAGTTAGTAAGTCCTCAAGGGCAGGGTGTGTTAGTTTCATACATCACACAACAAATACAATAAACCGGTTGCATGCTTTATCTTGTTTAGTCGAAACATATAAACAAATAACACATAAGCCGAGGGACACCTCGTTATCAAGCAAGCTACAAGAAAACCATACCGTTCACCGTTGGTCGTTCGGTTGTCTATTATCCTCTAGAGTCCAAATACTCAATCCTATAACATTCATCCAACCGGGTGGTTAATTACTTTTAATTAACCTGGCTTATTTAATCACTAATAATTCCCGATTAATAACCACTAAGTCATTGTAGTATAATCTTAATCACATGAGTCATTATCTCCTCATTATTTCTCAAGCTTGTTTATACCTCTAATGACCTTTACATGTCATTAATTAAGTCCTAACAATCTTATAATATCAATACCAAACACTTCCCTATCTTAAAACCCCATTTTTCAACTTTCTCGAGTAATTTTAGGTTGGTCCGGGTTTGTGTCCGAGGTTGTAAACCCGGACCACCTCTTCGGTAATGTTTCTGCCTACATTTTGCACTGGTCCGAGTTTGTGTACCGGGATATAAACCCGGACCAGCCACACATTTTACTCCTTGCCTTGTTTTTAGTGTGGTCCGGGTTTGTGTACCGATTTGCAAATCCGGACCAACACATAATGTGTCCAATTTGCTAGTTTTTCAACTCTTTCCAACCTCAATTCTTATCCAATCTTTTACTAGTCTTTCCACATGTATAATAACATGTTCTAACATCATTTTAGCACTTTAAAACCTTCTAATTCATCCACCAAACTCATACTCAATTCCTTGATCATTGTACTCAAATTCTTACTAATTTCCTAACTTGCAACTTAGTTTCTTAAACTTCCAAGATATAAATTTTGCTTAAAATCTTGACTTTCCCAATTGTTTCCTTACAACCATTTTGACCACACCTAATTCATCAATAGTCATCTTTATCTCCTCTTCCAAAGCTACTCAAAGTTCCCAAGGTTATATTGCATCTCCATGCACAATTTCCTCTCCTTTACATTTTCTACTCATCATTCCTAAACTTGTACATATATTTACATCCCTAATCATACTCTTAACACCTTACATCTTTTTCTCCTTCATCTTGACCACTCTTAATCCACTCATTACCGTCAAGGTTATACTCTCTAGCTCATACCTAAACCTCCTCAAGACATTTTACAACATTCTCCTACAAACTCTTGCACAATCCAATGCATACCTCATACCTCAATTTTGGTGTGTTTAATCCACACATTCAACCTCAAACTCCTCATAATCAACACTAAGTCATACTAATCCCAAAAACACCTTAGTTAACTCAATTCCACTCAAATTTCCTTGGATGATTCCTAGTACAACCTAGGTCATAAAAACTCACAACTACAACTAAAAACACTTGGTTTCTACTCAAATTTTGCCACAGCCTCTCTAGTATATTATCATGCCCATATGCATAGTTTTTCATCCCAAATCAACACAATTTAACTAAATCCTTAGTGGATATTCTCAAACACCAATTGCACTCAAATACATCAATCTACAATACATTGCATTAATCTCAAATTGCATAGCACTAAGGCTCTTAAATGACATGACTCTTAGGCCCTTAAATGACATGGATCTTAGGCCCTTAAATGACATAAACTAAACAATAAATTTCCTTCATTTAGCTATAAACCTGCATTTACACACATTAATCCCATGACAATTATAAATGCTCTTGTCATTCACCTTAAGGTTATTTTTTTTTTCTAACTCACTTACCATTAGCTCTTTAGTCACAAGTTCACAAGCATGATCATGATATTTCCTAGGTTGTATAAACCATAATATAATGTAAGCTCTAGACATTTTGTACCTATTATAGACACCATTCCTTAAGGTATTAAACTACATTAAGGTAAGTCATTTACCTTATATTTTTCAAGCCTTTCTCTTCTCTTGGTTTCCTTGATTAAAAATCGGCCAAGGACTTGTTCCCTTGCTAATCTTCTAATCAATATTCAAATAGATGTATTGAGTACTAAGTAATATACCTAGACTCATGGAATCATCCCTAGGTTACAAAAGAGTGCTTAGAGCACTAAAATGAGATGATTAGCTTAGGAGTTTGGAATGAACTTTGATAAGGAATCAAGGCAAGACTTCCTCTAAGCTCTTAGGGATTGAATGAGCACTAATACAAGGAAATAAATAAGGCATCTTAAACAGCCAAAATCGGCCATGTATAAGAATGGAAGAAAAGATTATTTTTGAAGGCTTTTCTTACCTTAAACCAAGGAGAGTGTAAACTAGCTCTTGAATATGAATTTTTCTCTTCAAATGGAGCTCCAACAATGGAGCCAAACTTCTGGTTTTGGGATTTTAAAAAGAGAGGATGGAAGGTCTTGGTCTAACTAGCACAAATATGCACTTAGTTCTTGATTTGGAGCTTGGAGTTGCATTTGGCAAGTAAATGACGATGAAGAAGCCATGGCTGTAGCTTCTACAGTTTGGGAGCAGGAAGAATGAAGAAAATGCTGGGGAGAAAGGAAGGAGAAGAGAGGAAAGAGGAGGGAGGAAAGCAAAAGTTAGATTTTTGTTGTAAAAAAGTGAATAATACCTTTCCCTTCTTGCTGCTTCTTTTGTAAAGTTTTCTGGCAGCTTTAGGTCATGAGTCACCATTAAAACTGTGCCCCCTCCCTTTCCCTTAGATATTTATGAGGTTATTTGACCATTTACCACTTAAAGGAGAGGTGCTTGTAAGCCTATTCCATTGTGGTGACCTGGGCCCATGCCCCAAGCACCTCTCCGGATCGATCCGTACCCGTTGGTCCAATTCGTCTAGTGAGAACATGTTGAACTTGTGTGAAACCTTGTTTTCTTGTGTGATTGGCCCACTATCAAACCTAGAGATTGATAGGAACCTTCCCTACATCAACTCAGCCCAACCCGAATTTGCGGCTTCATTGTTTGTGGCCCAAAGGCCCTGTTTGGTTTAATATGTGAGTCACTTGGGCTTTGGCCCAAAAGCCAAGACTTAGGTGATTTCTCTTTCGGCCCAATTTGAATTATCCAATTAGTTCTAGACCCATAAAAAGAAGTCCACCTGAACTTGAAATAACTCACAAGTTCCGAAAATAAAACCTTTTTCGGCTCAGCAACCATCTTCTATTACCTAAAAAAAGTTGGGCCCATTTGTGATTTAGGGACCATTCTAGCCCATGTGCTTCACTTCAGGCCCAAACACATTCCGGCCCAAGGGCTCATTCTAGTCTAGGTAAACTTCTTATCCGGGCCATGGCCCAAAACCCTAGATCTAGGTGTCACCTTTTAGGCCCAATCAAAGTCATCTATCTAGGTTTCGGCTCAATTTCCAATTCATGGTCTAAAAAAATTACTCCAGCTCAAACGACCCAGCTCTTACAATACTTAGGCCCACACACCGTGTCTTTAACCCAAAATACATCTGGGTCCAAACTTCTGCATTTCGGATCAAGTGCTCAGTCTCTAGCCCAAACTTTGATCCAACCTCCTTTCTCTTTATTCAAGCTCTCGTTGTTGGTTGACACCTCAGGTAAGCATGGATGCCGAGCTAGCCGCTACGCAGAAAAGATGCAAGGTCTTGGAGTCCATTATCGAGGAATTGAGGAGTAAGGCTAATCTCCAGGAGACAAATCAGCAAACTCCAGAAAAGCTTACGGATGAAAATGTTAACCGCAGTTACATCGAAATTGACTCCGTTAGGGCCTAGGATTCTCAAACACATGTGGGGAAATATATTCTAGATAATCAACTAGCCGCAGAGGTTAAAAGGGTTTTGAAAAGGATCGAGCACATAGAGAAGACCAACAAACCAGCTGGTTGCGATTACTTCTCCATGGCGTCATATCCCGAAGTCGACCTCCCTCCAAAGCTAAAGCTGTCCACACTTTCCTTGTACAAAGGTTACTCAGATCCACAAATTCATTTAGCTATGTTCAACCAAAAGATGTCCATCCTCGGACTTAACGACATGCAGAAAGTGTAACACCCCTCTCATAAATCCATTCTCAACTCATAAACCTCCAACCAATTATAATAAAAACACAGCGGAATTCTTACAACAATTGGTGTTACCGCCGTCAGTCACCCACGTGACTAACTAGACATACTAAATACTCCAAGATCTAGCTACGGTTTGATGGACCCGAATATACCGAACATTAGTATACTAAAACCTTAACCAAATACATGTTCTTAATCCAAGTATCTCATATCCTAATACATCATACTAACATCTCATCCATTTACTAAACGAGTGTACATGCACAACTCGTGTAGCAAAAGTAAAACAACCCGAAGTACTACTACCCGATCCTACTCTCAGCACAGTCGTCTTCTGTCATTCACCTACAAAATTTAAACAGTTGCCCCAGAGGGGGTCACACAAACTAGATCATACCTAAATCATTACAAGGTATTATACCTCATTTCCTACGGATTTTTGCACAAGTCTCAACATTCCTCATACCATGATTTTGGGTTGTTTAACACACCTTCCTAATCTCTAACTCCTCCTAGACAACTCTAGGTCATTCTAAACCTCAAGAACACTTTTGTTAACTTATTTCCCCTCAAATCTCTTACAAAATTCCTAGCAAATCCTTGGTCACTTAAGGTCACAACAACCACTAAAACACTTTGTTTTCTACTCAAATTTCACCATAACTCCTCTAGTATATTAACATGCCCATTTGCATAGTTTTTCTCCTCTACTCAAACACACACATATCAAATCCTCTCCTCATGATATTTCTCACCAAATTCAATCCATTCATTATAAACTCAATATAGTGCAATAATCTTAAACTGCATAGCACTAAGGCTCTTAAATGACATGACTCTTAGGCCCTTAAATGACTTAAACTTAAACACTGAATTTCCCACATATAAAAGCTTTCAACCTGAAAATACACACAACAATGCTCCCATAACAATATAAGTGTTGTCATAATTCACCTTAAGCTCATCTTACTAAATCAATTCCCATTGGATCCTTAATCACAAGTGAACAAGCTTGTTTATATTCTTTTCCTAGGTTATACAGCCTATTACACAATGTAAGCTTTAAGCTACATTTAGTACTTATCTAAATACCACCTCTTAAACAACAAAACACCTTAAGGTAAGTTATTTACCTTGTTTTTCAAACTTTTCTCTCAACTTCCTCCTTAGGTTTTCTTGGATGATTCTCGGCCAAGGACTTCAATTCTCTTACCAATGTTGTAATCCACATCCAAATAATCTAATGAGTAATAACCATCATGCCTAAACTCATGGAATCCAATTTTAGGTTAAAAAATGTGTTTTATGGTATTAAAATGAATGTTTACCTTTGAAGTCTTAAGATATGCTTGGATATGAATCAAGGAGGACCTCCTCTAGTCCTTGGAGAATGAAAACAAGCTAGTTATAGGGATAAAACAAGATCCCATGAGATGGTAATTTTCGGACATGAAGGAAAAATGAAGGAAACATGATTTTTCTTCCACTTTCCTTACCTTGAATGAATGGAGAACCAAATGAGCTCATCAAACTTGATTTTCCTCCTTCAATGAAGTTTTCGCATGGCACCAAAATTGAGCTTTTCCAGTTTTGAAAAGATGGAACTAAAGGGCTTGTTCCAACTAAGAGAAATTTATGCTTAGTTTTTGATTTGGAGCAAAAATGAAGATTTTGTGAGCAAATGAAGATGGAGCATGAATGGGGATTGAGCTTACGGTTCTTAGGGAGGAAGGAGGTGAAGAAAAAACGGTGGAGAAGGGGATGAATGAAGAAGAGAGGAGAGAGGTAAGCTAAAAGGTAAAATTTTTCCTTAAAGTAAATAGTATTATTCTACTTCCCTCTTCTTTTTCTTAAGTTGGCTGGCACATGTGGTGAGTCACCACTTCAAAAACCGGCCCTCTTGGATTTATGAAGATATTTGTGGTCTTTTTTGACCAATTAACTAAGCTAAGTTGACTTAAGCTTAAATTGGGCACTATTTGGGTACTATTTATAATTAATGCATAAATTTGTGAAATTTTTGGTTTCTCATTGATTTAGGCTTCCTAATGTGATGCTAAATAGTACACATGTTTATTAAGGTGTAATCATCAGCATTTAGCCACTCAAAACCCATTTCTAAGACAATTTTTTCAAAAATGTGCTTTAAGAGTCCTTAAAGCACAATTTGTGTTTAAGCTTGCTTTTAAGCTTGGTTTCCTTTGGTAATTGATTTAACATGTCCATTAGCATGTTAATAAGGTCTTATAATGATATTTTGGTGCTAATCAAAGTTACTCCAAGCTTAGAGCACATTTTTGCTTAAATTGCTCTTATAGCGTTTCCTTGTATTTTCTTTGGTTTAAATTGTCTACCAATGTTTCTAAGGCATATATTAGCCTTATTACATCATGAATTGATGTTTACTTGACATACTTTGGTTTGGGGTATTTCAATCTACCCCCCCCCCCTTAAATGAACATTGTCCCCAAAGTTCCCATTCATCTTATCTCATTAAAACACACGGTCCATCTCATATCATGGATCATATAGATCATGCTTATGTGTACTTAAACTTATTGAATCATTAGGTCTGTCATATACTTATACTCAAATATCACACATCATGCTTAAGCATGTATAGCACTCAAAATTCCCTTTATTGCATCCTCCCCATGTCACCGGTTAGAAGACGAAGGCTCACAGGTCTTCGGCTTCATGAGCGAGTAATGCAAGATATCGCCCGCAGGTACCAACTATTGGACACTTACGCTCTCTAGTCCGTGGTCCTTTGGAAGATTAAAACAGTCATATATTTTATCGTATTCCCCCATGTCACCGGTCCGAAGACAAAGGCACATTCGTCCTCGCCTTCATGGGCTAGAATACAAAACAACTCTGTTCTCCCCATGTCACCAGTCCGAAGACAAAGGCTCATGCGTCCTCGGCTTCATGGGCGAGACTCAGTAAAAAGGTAGTCCTTTTTACCAGGTCAAGTGAGGGATAATTCCCTCTATTTGAAAATACAATTAACTCCAATTCCATTTTATTCCAAGGCCTCTATTCTTATGTGATTATTTGTGACCACTTGTAGGGAGTTTTAGGAATCATCCGACCCTGATGTGATCAGCATCAGTGTTGAACTATCCTTCCACCCCCATTTGTGTTTGGTTTCCCTTGATCACTAGAAAATCAAGTTTCACCTCCCACATCAATTTCAAACATCAACTAATTCACTCATTTCCAATTTTCTATCCTTTAGTCTTTCTAGTCATAATCAATACATCTCCAAGGTGTGGACTCAGTCCATCAATCATTCCCAGTTCACCTCTTAGTAATTACCTTAGGATTTTAATTCTTACTAAGTTCTATATTGGTTTCATACCAGTTCTTACCATCTTATACCTCATAGCATTACTATTTCCTACCTCATACTCACATCGATTCATATCTAATAATATTACCTTATTCATATCTCATATATATTTTCATCTTGACTCATATCTCATATGTTCCTTAAGTCTCTTTAATTCTCTTCACTAATTCTTTTAACTTGTACTCACACCGGAGTTAACAAGATAGGTACTTAATACGTATGGTATTCGCATCTTCTATGCGCAATAACCATAATTAATCTCAGAATATATACATATGTAATAAAACCAATTCTCACTTTCTTTTGTGCTATGCACACCGTAGTTTACGTACTTAGTACATAAACATACGCTAAGCAGTTTTTCGCTCTATCCCCCTTAAAATGGATTACGCCCACGTAAGCAACATTATATCATCCTTGAACATAGGTTCAAGATGTCTAATTCT
Source organism: Limonium bicolor (assembly GCA_023374045.1). Lineage (NCBI taxonomy): Eukaryota > Viridiplantae > Streptophyta > Magnoliopsida > Caryophyllales > Plumbaginaceae > Limonium > Limonium bicolor. Next base: position 40,985,984 of record CM041782.1, on the reverse strand, counting down.
CACTAAGCATTCCAGCTTCCATGTCAACTATCTCACATTATGATCCGATCAGAGGGTCTTAACTGTGTTAATGGCTTAGCCTCTGTATCGAGGATTCTTATTGGTATTTATACCGGTCTTTCTAATGTGTTGGGTTTAACCTCAACGGTTCTAAAGTATTCGGTTGGCAAGCCATATTTTTATCCAACTGGAAGATGTGCGGTACAACATTCCTTTCCCGTTCATTAGATATATGAAACTTTTAAGGTACCGGTCTGCTAGCTTCCGCTGCGCGACTCTAATAACCTTAGGCTTAGTTTGCCTTTCTTATCCTTTTATAGTATTGTATGTCCTTCTCCTACATGCTTATAATTTAGTACTAAAGGTCTCTCAATGGACACGTGTTATCTTTATATATACACGGCCTTAATGAGTTGTAGCTTGTCTATCCATTCTCTCTAAGGATCTAATGTTCATACTCTTAGTGTTCTCTCAAGTGTCTAAATTGTTCTTCCAACTGACCTTTAGTTTAAGTGTGATGCTTAATCTGAAATTACTGTTTCGTGCTTATTGCGCTTTACAGTTTTATCTCTAACGTCTTAAGACATGTCCTATGTCTGCACCTAATAATCCGTGCTCTTCGCACTACATGATTCTTAATTATTTCCTATCTGAAATGAGTTCTCTAATTCCTTTGTGTCGTTAGTTCAACTGAGTTCCTTCTCTTCAACTGTCTATGGTAGTAGTTGCTTTTGTCTGTTCTTGCGTTGTTGACCGTGCTACGGAGTCGACTACTTCCCGTGTTCCTTACACTACTCGTGTACATGCATGGGGTACCTTACTGGTACATTACTACTTACCCGACTAACTCATAAATGAGTCTGTCAGGCCTGCAAGCCCCTGTGGGGTGCAGTCGTCCCACATCTCGTATTAGTATACTCGTAGTATCCGTCACATGTTTAGCTATTGCTAATTATGAAGTATTCTGTTGTCGATCTCCTTTTTCATCATTCCATAATAACACTTATTGTTCTTCTTGAACTTAATCAAGGAAATCCATTTACCGTGTTCTTAGATGTGGCATGTTCTAGCTCTTTTCTGTATTCTGTACTGACTCGATCTCTTAGTAACTGAGGTCTCTTTCCAAAGAGCCTCTTATCTTGTTTCTCATGCTTGATCTACTAGGAATGCACTTCCAGTTCCTTAAGGAATGGAAAGCGTGCTTCCTATGAATCTTTCATCACCTGGTCTAAATTACTGGCGTTAATGCACATTTTGTCTACCATCTTACTTCCTTGCTTATATCGGTCTTAGCTCATAGATCTAAAGGCCTTTGTGTCAATATTTGACGGTTTATATATGATGGTCGCTTTACTGTGCACCCATGACTTACTCCATTTATATAAGTATTGTCCTCACGACCTCTGCTACCGTGGTAGTTGGCCTTTACTCTGTTGCCCATTGATGGTGCAACTACTTAATCATTTATTCTAACATCTTATCTTATATTCAATCCCTTCCCGGAGTAAACACACTGGGAGTTCTCTAATTCTGGGTGTATGGCGTTTGCCAAACCGTGCCATAAAATCGTTATCTCTTAATATGAAAGGTTTTCTCTTCAATTTCGGGTTCACAAGTAGGTTAGTCTCTCTCACATTCTTTCATCCTTTCCGATGTTATTTACCAAGTAATTTACTGGTTATTGAAGAAGTTATCCATTGAGTCATATGCTCTTCTGAGCGTTAGTCACTTAACGTTCCATATTGTGCACTCACAACGTTTATCTCTAACGATTACTGATTCCTAATCTTAAGCATTGGGTATAGGGTCTGTCTATGCAACCTTCCTTATTACTCACGTCCATCTGGTACGTTCCAAGGAATTTCAAAGTTTATGGTTACCGTTCTCTAATAAACGAGTATTCTAGCTCTAATAAGTGAAAGCCCTTTCTAAGGGGTTTATTCCCACTCATGGCCCCACAACAAGGAGAGGTATCCCAACCCTAAAAGCAATGGTTTGTTCTCTGCCCCTGTCAATATCATTATCTCAATATTCTCATTGGTGTCCTTACCTGGCAATTTTTCCACAATCTAAGTTATAGATTTTTGTAACCGTTCATATTTACGAATCGTAGTTCAATCATGGCTTAAATAAGCTCTCTTACAACTTACTACGCCTCGGGCTCTGATGTGGTTAACACCCTTGGCTCGTAGGCTCTTAGTATCAAAATTTTCCTGGGTGTGAGCTGACACTCGGTTCACTGCCATACTCTTACTCATTATAGTCTATCCCCATAAGCTTCAGGTTCTTTAAATTTTTCTCAACCATTAGATTACATCCTGGATGTAGTACCAGGTTTCATGGTCAGTTCGTTCAGGTGATCTGGCGTTAGCCAGTGTCTGTGACAATACTGTTGTTTCCATAGACTTGCGCCTTTTTTAAAAGATTATGGATTGGTTCGTATTAGGCATCTACCTTACGGTGTCTAAGTTGGATATTTATCCAAGTTAGCATGTGCTCCTATCTCAACGCTTCGTTCAACTCTCGTTGACTACGCCACCCACTGATGGTTAATCATACTTGGATGTTAATGAGTTAGGAAAACAATACTAACCGTTGTTCATCAGTTTTTCCGGCTCGACTATGCCCGTTCTATGGGGTAGTCCTCTGAGCTTTGCTCTTTCAGGGTTGTATGTCTTTAATTCTTGGTAGGCTATATCTTAAATTCACTTCCTCTATCCCAGTTTCCAGGGTTTACTAACATCTTCAATGAAGAATGCTTGTTACTAGTATCCTTAATGGTCATCCCGGGAGTCCTATCCCGTTCTTGTTGAGTTGTTTGGTCGATAGTCTCCATTGTATCCCGTAATACATTCCTTGTATGTTATTACTTACATAGCGTTTTTGCTCGGATTACTGAGCAATCTCCTAGGTTCTTCTCTTCGAGGTTCGGGATTGGTGTTCTTACCCGTATTGTCGGTTATTGTTATAGTAGGTTGTACTGTTGCGAAAATTTATATCGTTTAGTATTCCCTCCAAGTTCAGCTCCCTGCTGACTGGTGTGTCGATTCATCTCATCATACTCAGGCCGTCTGGCCTTTCTAAGGTCTCATTCTCCAGTTCTTATGGATTTATAATCCGATGTTAATGTATGTTATCATTGTAGCATTCCGCTATCTTGCCATGATGGCTTCCCGTTTAGCTTAACGTGGTAGCACTTGCTATGGCAAGTGCGCCATGCAAGATGGGCTACCGGTATTGTGCACGTCGGTAGTGGTACTTCCACCTAATTTCTGTGTATGTGGTAGTCCTCGGGACTCCTTCAATGCTCTCTTGTTTTGGATAACCGACCGTCCAGCAGTATCCTGTTGTGTTGACAGTACTGTCACTTATCAGGGTGTTCCTCTTTCTGAGGGAACCCTTTGTCATTCACTTATGCCTTAATCCTGGCTCCCGTTTCCACGCGCTTGTCGTGGTTACTAAATACTAACTCTCCTCAGGCACTAGATCGTAGTCCTATTCCAGTATACAGTTTGTACGCGTCTTCATCTTCGCCTGTGCTATGTCGGCCAGGTTTTGTAACCTTTCTCATTGTATGGGTTTTGGAGTTCCCGTTTCTAACTGGACTTTCCGGTAGTCTTAATTCTCATGCTTTGTATTATCCCACTGTTATGCTCATTCGGACCACTGTCCGGTACTCATGTCGCTTATCTTTTCCTCTTCATCGCACTCGTAGTGCTTTTCTTATTATTAGTATGGCGGGTTATTTCGACTGGGTAGCATGTCAACCCATGTTGCCGGTAATTTCTGTTTTCTTGCTGGTAGAATTCCGTTGGTAGCGCCTATTTCCACGTTGCGCTCCAATTAAAACCTTCAAGTTCTCGTAAACTGTTGTACAACAAGATGTTTCTCGTATTGCTTACTGTTAGCTAACTGCCAGATCGGGTTTCCCCGAGTAAGAGAAGGTTTTCTTCTCTCCGGCGTTTGTTCCTCGCATTCAAAGTTAGGGATGTGGAGGGCGGGTTTAGGTACTATAGATATCCGGTAAACACTGGGAGGTCCTAACTAAAGCGCCTCTCACACTATCTCTCAACCCTTAACCCATAACTCAAACTCTAACTCGGTATCCTCCTAAGTTCAGTAATTCCTGCCATTAGAGCGTAACTACGCTCTGATACCACTTTTTGTAACATCCCATCTCATATATCCATTCTCAACTCATAAACCTCCAACCAATTATATTAAAAACACTGCGGAATTCTTACAACAATTGGTGTTACCGCCGTCAGTCACCCACGTGACTAACTAGGCATACTAAGTACTCCAAGATCTAGCTACGGTTTGATGAACCCAAATATACCGAACATTAGTATACTAAAACCTTAACCAAATACATGTTCTTAATCCAAGTATCTCATATCCTAATACATCATACTAACATCTCAGGACGGTAGTCTTCTGTCATTCACCTGCAAAATTTAAACAGTTGCCCCCGAGGGGGTCTGCACCTTTGCTGGTACTATTCTCTTATAGCCCCCAAGCTAACGGGGCTACGACGACTAATTGTCGATAGCATGAAGTTGATTAGGTACACGACATAGGTAAGAAGTGAAATAAACAACAAGCCACATATGCACAAACATAGTTCACACACAATGAACGACTTAAAAGCATTCCCTTAATAAGTGAGTTAATCATTTAACTCCTTAAGTTATTATTTCTCTTAATCTTAGTCCACACTTATCTTACCTCAACCTTATTCCTTACCTCAGTCACAATATACTAACCGTTCTTTAATTAGAATTGGTTGTATCTTATCTTAATGTCTACCTTTGTCGGGTCAAAAGTAACCCTAGCCAATGAGCTATTAACTCCATTGGTTGAATAAACAACTTATCTTAAATTTGGGATTTTGGTGATCCCACCACTCCATCTTAATCTTGTCTTCTAACTTGGACTGAAATCCAAGGTAGCTGAGTCGACATTCGACTCTAGGCAACAAGTCCGAAGACAAGTCCTCAAGAGGAAGTCGGATCTAATTCAGATACCAACCCCCTTTCCTTAACATGCATGACCGGAGTCAGTCCCGGATTCCTCACTCCCCCCAAGTTCCAGTTAGTATAAAGTCTTAAAGACGAAGCGTTAGTTAAACCTTTCTCGGGTATTAACCAACTAACAAATTTGGGAGTGAATTTCTTATCTCATCCAATGTTACTAAGTATTGTTAGTAACTAATCTCAAAGTCAAGTGTGTTAGTACAATGCAAACACACAAGAAAATAATAGTCCGGTTGCATGCTTTATCTTGTTTTAGTCGAAGCAAAATAACAAATAGCACACAAGCCGAGGGACACCTCGTTAGCAAGCAGGCTACAAGAAAACCATACTGTACACCGTCGGTTGTTCGGTTGCCTATTCTCCTACCGAGTCCCAATTCTCAAGCCCTAAAACATTCATCCAATTTGGATTGTTAATTACTTTCAGTTAACCTAACTTACTTAGCTACTAATGATCCCCAACTAATAACCACTAAGTTCTTATAACTTAACCTTAAACACTTAATTCATTTTACTTAACTAAATCTCTTAAATCCTTATATACTTACCTCTGTAATCATCATCACCCTCCTAATGGTAGACTACTAATACCACCCTTTCTTTTCTGTGTTTTTTTTATGGTCCGACCGACCGACCCACCGACCGACCCAACCCCCCGGGTCGGTCCATTCCAGAAACATTCTAGTTCTCTGATTTTCTCCCGACCGACCCAAGCTCAGCCCGACCGACCCAGGACCCTCTGGGTCGGTCCGTTCCAGAAACTCTCTCGGTTAACACTTTACAGACCGACCGACCCAGACAGGGTCGGTCCACTACAGAGAATTCTCCTTAATTGCAGAATCAATACCAAACTCTTCCACAAGTTCCCGAACATGTTCTAATACCATTTAGGCACTTAATACCCTCTTAAATCATCCACCCAAACTTCTTAATCCACTCACAATCAAACTCCGTAATCATTTACTCAAATTCTCTCTAAATCCTTAACACTTAGAACTTAACCCCTTACTCTCCCAACTTGCAAATTGTTTACCTAAAACTTCAACTAACCAAAGTGTTTTCTCCACATCAACTTGATCACTCCTTAAGCATTATCAATCCTCCTCATTTCCTTAACCCAAACTTCTCAAAGTTCTCAAAGTCATATTGCATCTCCACGCATAATTTCCTCTCCTTTATACTTACTACTCACCATTCCTAAACTTATACCTACCTTTACATTTCTTGCCATCATTTTTTTAACACCTTAACATTGTTCTTCATTTGCCTTGACCATGCTATACCCTTCTTGGACAACTTTCATCCCATCACACAAATCCACTTAATACCATGAAGGTCACACAAACTAGATCATACCTAAATCATTACAAGGTATTATACCTCATTTCCTACAGATTTTTGCACAAGTCTCAACATTCCTTATACCATGATTTTGGTGTGTTTAACACACCTTCCTAATCTCTAACTCCTCCTAGACAACTCTAGGTCATTATAAACCTCAAGAACACTTTTGTTAACTTATTTCCCCTCAAATCTCTTACAAAATTCCCAGCAAATCCTTGGTCACTTAAGGTCACAACAACCACTAAAACACTTTGTTTTCTACTCAAATTTCGCCATAACTCCTCTAGTATATTAACATGCCCATTTGCATAGTTTTTCTCCTCTACTCAACAAACACATATCAAATCCTCTCCTCATTTTATTTCTCACCAAATTCAAACCATTCATAACAAACTCAATATAGTGCAACAATCTTAAACTGCATAGCACTAAGGCTCTTAAATGACATGGCTCTTAGGCCCTTAAATGACTTAAACTTAAACACTGAATTTCCCACATATAAAAGATTTCAACCTGCAAATACACACAACAATGCTCCCATAGCAATATAAGTGTTCTCATAATTCACCTTAAGCTCATCTTACAAAATCATTTCCCATTGGCTCCTTAATCACAATTTCACAAGCTTGTTCATATTCTTTTCCTAGGTTATACAACCCATTACACAATGTAAGCTTTAAGCTACATTTAGTACTTATCTAAATACCACCCCTTAAACAACAAAACACCTTAAGGTAAGTTATTTACCTTGTTTTTCAAACTTTACTCTCAACTTCCTCCTTAGGTATTCTTATATGATTCTCGGCCAAGGACTTCAATTCTTTTGCCAATGGTCTAATCCAAATCCAAATAATCTAATGATTAATAAGCATCATGCCTAAAATCATGGAATCCAATCTTAGGTTAAAAAAATATGTTTTAAGGTATTAAAATGAATGTTTAACTTTGAAGTCTTAAGATAGGCTTGGATATGAATCAAGGAGGACCTCCTCTAGTCCTTGGAGAATGAAAACAAGCTAGTTCAAGGGATAAAACAAGATCCCATGAGATGGTAATTTTTGGACATGAAGGAAAAATGAAGGAAACTTGATTTTTCTTCCACGTTCCTTACCTTGAATGATTGGAGGACCAAATGAGCTCTTCAAACTTGATTTTCCTCCTTCAATGGAGTTTTCCCATGGCACCAAAATTGAGCTTTTCCAGTTTTGAAAAGATGGAACTAAATGGCTTGCTCCAACTAAGAGAAATCTATGCTTAGTTTTTGATTTGGAGCAAAAATGAAGATTTTGTGAGCAAATGAAGATGGAGCATGAATGGGGATTGAGCTTACGGTTCTTAGGGAGGAAGGAGGTGAAGAAAAAATGGTGGAGAAGGGGATGAATGAAGAAGAGAGGAGAGAGGTAAGCTAAAAGGTAAAATTTTTCCTTAAAGTAAATAGTACTGTTCTACTTCCCTCTTCTTTTTCTTAAGTTGGCTGGCACATGTGGTGAGTCACCACTTCAAAAACCGGCCCCCTTGTCTTTATGAAGATATTTGTGGTCTTTTTTGACCAATTAACTAAGCTAAGTTGACTTAAGCTTAAATTGGGCACTATTTGGGTACTATTTATAATTAGTGCATAAATTTGTGAAATTTTTGGTTTCTCATTGATTTAGGCTTCCTAATGTGATGCTAAATAGTACACATGTTTATTAAGGTGTAATCATGGGCATTTAGCCACTCAAAACCCATTTCTAAGACAATTTTTTCAAAAATGTGCATTGAGAGTCCTTAAAGCACAATTTGTGTTTAAGCTTATTTTTAAGCTTGGTTTCCTTTGGTAATTGATTTAACATGTCCATTAGCATGTTAATAAGGTATTATAATGATATTTTGGTGCTAATAAAAGTTACTCCAAGATTAGTGCACATTTTTGCTTAAATTGTTCTTATAGTGTTTCCTTGTATCTTCTTTGGTTCAAATTGTCTACCAATGTTTCTAAGGCATATCTTAGCCTTATTACATCATGAATTGATGTTTACTTAACATACTTAGGTTTGGAGTATTTCATAAAGACAAAGGTTTTGCTCGTTACCTGGATGAAGTTCCTCAACGATGGTATCTCACTTAGAAAATGAATGCTAAGACCTATGAAGAGGTTTGTGAAGCCTTTCTGCATCACTTTGAGTATGCTAGGAATATTGAAGTCTCCAGATCAGATCCGGAAAGCATTCAGCAGAAAGACAATGAGTCCATGTCTGACTTCATCAACCGTTTGAGGAGAAAGGTTGTTGCCATGCCAACCAAAATGGACGAGCAAGAGCAAATTCGCATGATAATTGAGAACATGCAAAAACAATACAATAATGAGCTAAAGTATATGTACTTTCCAAGTTTCGACATGTTGATGGGACAAGTCGGTATCATAGAGGAAAAAATTCATAAGGAAGGGTTGGAGCTCGAGTGCTCAAGAGACTCCAATTGTGGTTCCAAATTCTTTAAGCCAAAACCAGAAAAGACCTCTTTTCAAACAGTGGCCTGCGCTCAAAGTAATTTCCTGGAAATGAATACGGTTCAACAGCCTAGAGCTCTAAATCAAAACATCAGGACGGTACCCTCACCACGCCAAGGCTCATCACAAAGGGAATTCACTAACACTGGCCGAACACCAAGTCAGGCATTTGAAGAGCTTCAGAGAAGAACTTGCTACAGCCCTTGGCCCCTCGGCCAGGAACTACTCATTTGGGGAGACATCTTAATCAATTCTGCCACTACCATCAGTTGTCCGGCCATCATGCCGACAATTGTCGAGCATTGAGGCACAAGATTCAGGACCTCCTCGAGAAAGGAGTCCAATTTTTCTAAGTATCGGATTGTTTTATTTAGGGGATTCAACGTTGAATGTATTTTCTCGCATTTTCCTAGTAGCTTATTTTCTTAGTTAGTTTTCAGTCTCCCCAGATTGTAATTTTATTTATGTTTTCTTTCATATTCATGAATAAAAGCGTAGCTCCATTTTCATAATTTTTGTGCATTCGTTCAATAAAACAAAAAACAAAAAAATGACCATTCATACTTTTCAAGAAAAAGGATCACGAAATAATTATTTTCTGACAACAGAATAGAACGACTTGTCTTTTGTTTCTAAAAGGGTGAACATGTCCGTCCACACACCACAGTCTATCCCAAAACATCCACAAAGCATTCCAAAATCCATATCTGTTTAAGTGTTGTCATAAACCCTAGATCAATACTGGGGGCAATCTGAACTCAAATCGTCATCTTTAATCTTTCATTTAAGCGTGTGAACTAGTCTTTGAGTGAAATTCACGAGAGTGTCTTGAGTGAAAAAACCATGAGCTAATGAGCGTGTCATCTTTACACGACTCCGGTGAGACCACATTCAAAGGTGAGGTAAACGGCATAACTCTGATCGAAGGAGATAACTTGTAGATTTACACTTAGACCTGCGAAAAGTAACCTGAAACGGATACACAACTATTAGGAATGACGAAGCACCTAGGTACAACACCACATAGCCAAAAGCTTGTGAACCCTGGCATTAAACCCTAGGCACCCCATTGAGCCTTTCATATATCCCTTTTCGATATTATGAAGTCCACAAGATAACCCAGCTCGTGATGAATATCCAACCTGGTGACCAAAGGAAGCAAGGAGCCTGATTCTCGGATGACGTTTTCATCAGTCCGAAGAAGCAACGCCGCTATTAGCATGACAAAGCGATCCGCAAATGGTCCTAGAGTGACACAGGATCCAGAGAGCTCACATTAAAACATCTCTTAAAACCCAAAACCGGGAGACACAAGAACCCAGAAAGCGAAGTCAAGGAAGGATAAAAAGTGTAACACCCCAACCGCTAATCCTTCTATTATCCTGTAATCGTCTTCGTACTTACTCCTACACGCAGCGGATACATACCTACTCCCGACGGGTGATAAAACGCCGTTAGCCATTCCAAGACTAACAAGGCTACTACTACTTACAGTATCGGTCTGAAGATTAGAATATATCGAACAACTTAAATACTTACATTACACGTCCAAATACTTACTTACATTCTTGATTACCGAGTATCCAAAATATAAGAATTACATTCCAAGTATACAAGACTACTCTAACTTATTAGTTTGTACACCTACTAATTCATACTAAGATTCAGAATTCATTTCTCAAAGGGTGTACCACATGGTACACCGGCTACTCAAAAAGGCGTCAAGCCGTGTACAACTCGGTACACCATTCCATTCTACTAACTACTCCAAAAAGAATTCATCACGGTCTTACCACGACCTTCAGATCTCACGGGTACCTATAATATAAAAACAGTGCCCCAAGGGGGCTCAGCTAACGCTGCATATGAAATCCGCATACCCCGCGTACTAGCGAGGGTATGCCGACTATTTAGTCGAATACATGTGGTTTGTTTTATTCATACATACATACATACATGCTTTTATACACTATATTACAATACATCACAAAGCATACACACATTCATTTCAATACATACAAGGAAGACATTACAAGTCAACCATTCATACTTACCGGTACAGAGATACGCTTCTCCAATACATACACATTGCTTGTTAGCTTCTTTACACACCCGGGTTAATCGGGTGTACATTACTCTTTTACTCATGGTCAGAGACTTACAATAGCCGAGACCGTTACTCATACAAATACTTTACTTACTTACTTACTCAAGTCAAGTCGGTATGACCTCCGGGCAGGGACTACTATATCCCACCACCGGGCTTTAGGGTGGCTCACTAATCCAGGATGCTACCCATTTAAGGGGTTTGGTCCATGGAAAAGATTAAGGCCAGGATTCAGATCCAACTTCTTGTGTTTCCTTATCCTCACTCGTGGCCGAAACTATATCGGACTTCTACTCGTTCCATTTTACTCATTACTCAAGTTAGGAGTTAGGTGGTTAGGAATTAGTAGAAGTCAGTACTTCCATTCCAAAGGTTAATACATTACACAAGTACGCAATGAGCTACACATACACTTCATTCCCATCCATTCATTTCATGAATTATACAAACTAGGTGTTTAAGGCAATATTACAAGAACGATATAAAACAAGCACAAGTAAGTGCATTAAAGTCCGATTTGTGCATTTATCTTATTTAGGTGATCAAATAAGCACAAAAATCAGAGTAACCAAGTTAGGATACAAGGCATGATGAAATCATACCGTTCACCGTCGTACTCATACTTCCGGTTTCCCTTCGGAATTCAACTATTCGATTCCTATACATACAAAGAGTTGTATGCTCAATAATCTATTATTGACCTAACTCATTCCTCTATTAATACTTCTAATGTGCACTTACTAGTTCTTTACATTCCGTACTTGATTTGAAAATCATTCTTTACTCATTACTTCTTGAACTTACTTTCTTACTTAGGTACTTACTCACTTACCATTTTTATTCTATTAATGGTGTGTCACCAGACCCCTATATACACATATATACTTATACATATATACATATATGATTACCATTTTTTTTGGGCCCGACCGACCCATGTGTGACCCGACCTACCCAAAACCCTCTGGGTCGGTCGAAGTCAGAAAGAAATCGGTTCTTGGATTCCCTCTGGACCGACCCACGACCGACCCAACCTCCTGGGTCGGTTGAAGTCAGAAACTTTGACTTCAGAAAATTCTACACCCGACAGACCCACGACCGACTCACCCGTCTGGGTCGGTCGAAGTCAGAAAGTCTACAATTCAGTAGTTTTAGCCCCGACTGACCCATGACCGACTCAACCCTCTGGGTCGGTCGAGGTCAGAACTGCTCTTTTGAATTTGTTTCAACTTCAGTCTTCTACCCATTTCTTCCCCAATCTTCCTACATGTATTCTAACATGTTTTAGTACTACTTAGACCTCCTAAAATACCATAGTTCATTCATTAACTCATTACTAAATTCATTTCCCATCCTTATATTGATTTACACAATTTTCCTCATTTCCATTCCAGCACTCATAACAGTTTTTGTTCTTATTATGCTGCAGATTTTTACTTCATCTCTTACCATTCAATACTGCCTCTACCACTGCTACTCCTAGCATTTTAAGTGCATTACTTTGCATCCTAGCTCTTCCCATTACCTAGCTCCTCTCCAATCTGTTACAAAATGTTAAACTACTCACACCAACTACTAAAACACACCTGGTTGTTGTCTAGGTTATTCCCTCTCCTTACACATCTAATTCCTCTAATTTCTATACAAATTTGGGCAGAGTTTCCCCTATATTTTTAACATTGCCCACACATTGTTTCAGCTCACAATTCATTTACAATTCCCATATCAATCCAAGCACTAACAACACATAATAATTCTTGCACTTACACAATTATTACCCAAAGTTTCCCCAAGCTTTTTAATCATCCCTTATAGGTTTCAAAACAGTTTTATTCACTTCTTCATTATACTACAACATAGTTTCTACTCAAACTACATACTTTACTCATTTTAAGTACTTAAAATTTGTTACAATGCACAATACAACTTGCCCAAGGTAAGAGCATTTACCTTGTTGTTTCTAGTTTTTGATTTCTTCCTTGCTTTCTCCTTCTTCATCCTTGTTCTTGGTTCCCCAATTCAATAATGCTACAGCCCTTTCAAAACAAAAATACAACCTCAATACTAACCCTTTATTTACCTAGAACTTAGAACATATTTTTACAGTTTAGGAAATGGCATTACCTTCCAACCAATGAGTGAAGTTCTTGGTTAGCAAGAGAGCAATATTTCTAGCCCAAAGAAGAAGCCAAAACCGGATGGAATACAAGGAACATGGAGTTCAAAATCTGGAAATTTTTATAATGCAAATGAGAGCTAGAAATGGTGGATTTTTAAACTTCTTTTTTACCTCAAAACACCAAGGTGAAGGAGGGGATTCTAATGGTGGACTCAAACCTTCAAATTGCTTCCAGCCATGGAGATGAAAATGGAGCTTTTGGATTTTTGAAAGGAGGAACATGTTCTCCTTGGCAAGGGGATTCCAATGGTATGATTTTTATAGTTTTTGGAGAAGGATTGAGTGTTGAACAAGAGGAGAGAAGAGGAGTGTTAGTGGTGGTTTCTCAAATTGCCATTGTTGGCTTTGGGAGGAAAAAGAAATCAGAGAGAGGGGGAGCAATATGTGAGAGAGAGAGAATGGAGAGGAGAGAAAGTGTTTATTTTTGCTTTTTGCTTTATTATATTTGTCTTTTAGTGTATTAGGAAAAATAAAAGAGAGTGAGAGAGAGAGAGAGGGAGACGGCCACACTCACACACACAATCAGATTTTTGTTTTTTTATTTGCAAAAGTGGACACATTAGTTTTGTTTATTTACACTCTCAACCCACAACTTCCCATTTTTTACAGTTTTTACTACCGAACCTGTTTTCCGGAATTTTCTCGTTTAATTAATTTTATTGGTTCTAAACCTTCATTAATGTTTATTAATGACTATTTGGTTGACCAAAATTATTACAAGTCTGTTTGACCAGCTTAAAGGCGCGTTTTCCCGGTTTCCTCGAAAAACGTGCTCTAAGGTTCGTTTGTTATTTTAATCCATTTTAAGGATCCGTTTTCTTCGGGATTTGTTCCCTCATGTTTATTTAGATGTAATTAAGCCTCTAAATTACTTATTAGCCTAATTAATCACTATTTTTAATTACGGGGTATTTCAAAAAGGCAAACCCAAAGTGCCTCGAAGAAATCCAAATGACAAAAAGAAGAGGAATGGTGTAAAGGATGACTTCAAAAGTCCAAGTCCAGAAGCTCGACAACTACGTCAACACGAAGCAGCTAGATGACTTCAAGACAAGGATGATGAATCCGAGAGAAGACGCAAGTGCAGCTTTGGTAACCCCTTTAAGCTCCACATACCTCAAACATCCCTCCATGGTCCCGTTGTCTTTCATCACACCCCATGGCCACGTTATAAGCCTCAAAGACTTCCGAATTGGTAGTTGTGTATCCAATCATGTGAAAGTAACAGATCGAATGTGTAAATCCACCAAATATCAAATTCAATGGTCTAGAAGTTGTGACCGTAAGTGAGAAACGAGTGCAAACACCAAACACATCGAGTGTAGGTTAGGAAGCACTAAATCAAAGCATAAACCTTAACCCTGTGAGGACGAGACTCGTTTGCAGGTTTAATCAAAGAAAATACTGGGGGCAATCGATCGTTCCGATCGATTCCCATGAACTCTAGCTCAGATTGTCTTAAGGGGAAAATACTGGGGTAATTGTTGGTTCCAACAATTGCTATGACAACACCAATTGAAGCCCGAAGCTTGATCACTACCAACATTACCACCACACAAGCCCACATAAGCCTTACCTTTGCACCATACACCACAAGCTCACCATAATCCCTAATCACCACTTAAAAGGCCTCAAACCACCATAAGCAGACATCACACACTCCCGCCGGCAGCTTGTTCTTCTTCTAAGAAACAAATTGCAGATCAGAAATCCTTAGTTAGGAAATGATATTTCACTTTCCTCATCGATAGAGAAAATTTTTCTTCAAACATTACATTACCATGTTTGGCACCCTTTTTAGCAGTTTCTTGTTCAAACACTTTGATTTCATTTTACAATTTCTGCACACACCTCACTGTTGCCACGTTTGGCATTTTGGCAATCAGTTTTCAACACATTCTTTTGCACGAGACCTTTCCAACACATTCTTTTGCATGAGACCTTTCCAACATATACTTTTGCATGACCTTTCCAACACACTCTTTTGCACGACACCATTATCTTTCCAACACATTCTTTTGCACAAGACCATTGTCCTTCCAACTCATTTCAGTTCAAGACCCTTTAATCAGTGCGAGACCTGCATCTTCATTAGTGCGAGACCCATCATTTTCTCTAGTACGAGACCCAGCATCTTCATTCAGTGTGAGACCCAGAATCAGTGCGAGATCTAGCTTTTTCTTCATTCATTTAGTACGAGACTTCAGTGCGAGACCTAGCATCTTCATTAAGTGTGAGACCCAGGATTTTTATTATAACACCCCAACTACAACCGTACGCTTCACGACAAACTGCAGTGGAAAACTTCGCTCATCCCATTACTTAACTCAATGGTGTTACACACCATTAGCCACCCACGTGGCTAACAAGGCTAATACATATACATTGTATCGGTCTGATGGACCAGATTTCCGAGCAACTACACATTACATTCTCATTCCATTTCCAACAACTAATATACATATACTTTCCAACTGTACCAAGTATTTACAAACTAGTGCCGATAACAATTTCGATCTTACTACACCTACAATACCTACACAATTTAAATGGCTACCCATGTACAAACGACTACCCCGTCCTACTCTCGAACGACTTCCAGCTCCTTGTACATGAAATAGGAAAGAGAAGAAAGGGTGGCCCCCCCAGGGGGCTCAGTACTTTTGCTGGTATGGTAATCCCGCAGCCCGCATGCTACCGGGCCACGCACAACTAATTGTCGTCTAAGCATGCGGTTGATTATATTTGAATCATGCATGTAAACTATAAACACACAACACATTACATTCCACAACAATGGGGCTCAACAAAACAGACAACACATCTATACTTGATAAATCACTCATTGTGCTCTTTAACCCTAGAGGGTTTCTCCTCTAATGGAGCTATTTCCTTAATAGACGACACTTACTCACTAATCGGGTTATCCTCAAAAGCCTCTTATTATAAATTGGGATTCATATCCATGATCCACATACTCCACATTTTAACGTACATGTAACATCACCTCACAATAAGTATTGCAGTGCAACATTAACACATAACATAATGGTAACGGTTCTCTTTATGAACCGACCCAAACATAGTTAGTTAACTTGGTAAGCCTAGAGAATGAAAACACCCTCATGATAAGCTTGTTACATCACTCGTTACCGTCCTGTTAGTCAGACGAGTAACTTAACTTAAAGATGGATCGGATATAGTGATCCGAACTCACCGTACATATTCCCCAACCAACGTGAGTCAGAAAAGCCTTGGTTAAGCTTAAGGGTGATTGAAGACCAACGAAAGAAAACAACCAACAGAGAGGGAGCTAAAGAAACTATATACATCAACTCCCAAACAACGCGCGACCGGAATAACCGGATTCCTCACCCCCCCCATAATATATATATTTATAGTTAAGGGCTCCACTGTGGAACCTATCACATCCTTACACCTTACGGTGTTACAACTGGGTTAAACACACAGGGAAGGTTCATACATTCACACACAAACATCACACAACTAACTCACGCATAGCCGTGGTTAGAACGTCCCGTGGTTCGGGTCGTTAAATCTGAATACCGATCTCTCATGTGATCCTAGACTCAGTTAGCTAAGGTTTAACACTTTCGAGGTTAAACGGTATCGGAACCAGACACGCCATATATATGAATTACTGTAAACTCATTACATATTTTTATCTTATAAGGTGGCAAACATTCAGAAGAACACATTGGCATACAAGCCGGTGTAATCTGGTAGGACACAGGTTGCAAGAAAACCATACCTGTCACCGCGGTCCACTATATTGTGTCCTTTTAGGTTCCTCGAACAAATCCCGTACAACTGGTAGCATCACAATTACTTTCATTAAATTGGGGTAACATGATTGCTTAACGTTTAATGCACCCATAGTTTACTCCGTCATCCTGTTACACTTAGTTTACTCTTGTGATCTTAAGTTCACAACTCTCACATCAAACCTAACACTTGTTTACACATTTTAAGGCCTTTATATGTCATCAAACAAGGCCTAAACATCATCTAAAACCATTACCATTCAATCCCCCATGATTAGAAGCCTTTAAAACACATTTTGCAACATTTTTGACCTGGTCCGGGACTTGGTCCGGACCCAAGGTCCCGGACCATCACTGATTTGTACTCTTGGCCTTATTTCTCACTTGGTCCTGGACTTAAGTCCCGGACCAATTCCTGCATTCACTCTCGGCATGTTTTTTGATGCGGTCCGGGACTTGGTACATATCCTAGGTCCCAGACCCTGGTAAAAACTACTATTAAGGTCATTTTTCAACCCCAAATGAACCTTTAATCCACCCCTAATCTTTCCATAAACTTTCCACAAGTTTCCTACATAATTAAACACCTCAAAACACGCACTAAACCTTCCTAAATTATCACTAACTTGTTACTCAATTTCTTACAACAATTCCTAACACTTATAACATTTTTCCTTAGATTTCTAAATGGTATATTATCCCTACTACCTCAACTAACCAAAGTGTTCTTCCTCAACAAGATAACCACTCCTAAACATCATTTTGCATCACACTCATCCCCTTTACACACACTCCTCAAGTCTTTCCCACAAGTTCATAATTAAACCTTCACAAGACATTACACTTCCATTGTTCACCAAACTTTGCACAAGACTTTACCACATCTCCACCATGACCTTGGTGTATCTAGAAATCATCCATTAGTTCTCTAAATCTCCAAGACTATGCCCAAGGCATCTTAACAGTTAAGAACACCATAGTTCGCCTTCTTTCACCATCTTTACACTTAACAATTCCTAGTACAATCTAGGTCACCAAATCTCATTAGAATACATAAACTCCTTTGTTTATGAACTAAATTTTTCCATAGCTTCTCTTGTATCACCTTATACCAAAACACATAGTTTTTCCACCATTATACAATCCAAGAACACTAAATCTCTTAATACACATTCCTTACACACAAACATATTGTTTTTCATTCTTTAACCACCAAAGATATTCATCTTCACAAGAGATGTTCTTTACACACAACTAAACCTTTTGACAACACTACCTCACAATATAGTGCATAAACTTAAATTGCTTGGCACTTAGGCCCTTAAATTGCATAAACCTTAAACACTGAATTTCCCACATAATAATGCCTTCAACCTGCAAATGCACACAACAATGCTCCCATGTCCTTTTAGTCCACTTGTGGATAGTTTTCTATCTCATTTCCCATTGGCTCTTTAGGTTAATTATTAAGCAAATATAGCTCAATTTCCTAGTACATTAAACTACATTAAGAGAGGTCATTTACCTCTTTGTTTTCCAAGCTTTCTCACATGTTTTCTCTTGTTCTTTCTTGGTTGAAAATCGGCAAGGAGCTTTTATCACTTGTCAATCTTCTAACCAATACACATATAAGGGTAATGAGCATTAAGTTTAATACTTAAACTCATAATTAAACCCTATGTTACATAAGTGTCCTTAAAACACTAAAATTGATGTTTACCTTTGGAATTTGAAAGAGGGCTTGGTTCAGTGGAAAGATAGGACTCCTCCTAGTCCTTTGAAGTTTGAATTAAGCTAAGAAGAGAGCAATACAAGGCACCATTGTGAGGTGAATTTTCGGGCATGCACCAAAATAAGAGGAACCTTAGATTTTCTTTGGTTTTCCTTACCTTGAAGCAAAGGAGAATAACAAGGCATGAAAATATGAGCTCAAGCTCCTTCAATGGTGAATATCTATGGCACCAAAATGGATTTCTTGAAGATTTGAAAAGATAGGAATGAAGAGCTTGCTCCAACTAACACAAATATGGTCTTAGATTTTGATTTGGAGCATGGAGTTGGATTTGACAAGGAAATGAAGATGGAGAAGAGAGGTTGATGTAGCAAGAACGACTTGGAGCTGGGAGGAGGATGAAGAACAAGGTGGGAGCAAAGGAGAATGAAGAAAAGTGAGGTGAGAGGTAAATTAAAGAGGTATTTTATGTTATAAAGCAAATAGTGCTTTTACTTTAGTTTCCCCCTCTTTATTTGCTTGGCTGTCAATGGTGGTGACTCCCTATGTCTAAAACCGTGCCCCCTTTAGTATATAACATATATATGGCCTTTTTTGACCAATTAAACAACTTATGTTGACTTATAACTTAAACTAGCACTATTTGAGCACTATTCACAAATTAAGGCACATAATTGTGACATTTTTGATTTCCCATTGATTTAGACTTCCTAATGTGATACTAAGTAGTACTTATGTTGATTAAAGAGTAATTATGGACATTTATCCACTCAAAACTCATTTCCAAGACAATTTTTCAAAAATGTGCTTTAAGGCTCCTTAAAGCACATTTTGTGTTTTAGCTTGTTTTCAAGCTTGGTTTTCTTTAGTAATTGATTTAAAATGTTCATTAGCATGTTAATAAGGTCTAGGAATGACCTTTAGGTCTTATACAAGGTTACACCAAGTCTAGAGCAAGTATTTGCTTAAATTGACTTTAAGGTGTTTTCTTGTGTTTTGTTTGGTTTAATTGTCTACAAAAGTTTCCTAAGGACTTAATTAGCATTATCAAATAGTAATTGAATATTATTAAGTCTTGGTAGGATCTTTGGGTCCTAACCAAGTTCACTCCATGCTTAGAGCATGTTTTTGCTCAAATTGTGTTTATGGTACTTTATTGTTTTTACTATGGTTTAGATTGTTCACTAATGTTTCTAAGGCACTTTTTAGCCTTAATATACCATAGTTTAATTTTTAAACAACATATCAAGGTTTGGGTTATTTCATTTATCATCAGTGCGAGACCCAGCATTTTCATCATCAGTGCGAGACCCAGCATTTTCATTATCAGTGGCAATAAGTCCCCATCTTCATGTCAAGTTTTTAGGTAGAAACAACTAGTGGGCAGTGGCAATAAGTCCCCTTGGTAATCTAGAAGTTATCCCAGCACCCCAATTGGTGGGCAGAGGCAATAAGTCCCCATAGTATACCAGCCAGGAGCATTGGAACGGGTTTCGGTCCTCAGAAGCATCCGAGCTCCATCATGTCATCTTCATTAGCATATCATCATCATATCATCTCCCTCTACATGACATCTACATTTGCATTACAGGTTCCCGACACCTTAGAATGTTCGGCATACTTTATTTCACTTTAGGTAGTCAACGCCTTAGAATCGCTTGACATTATTCCATTTTTTCACTTTAGGTAGTCAATGCCTTAGAATCGCTTGACATTATTCCATTTTTCGCTTTAGGTAGTCAACGCCTTAGAATCGCTTGACATTATTCCATTTTTTGCTTTAGGTAGTCAGCGCCTTAGAATCGCTTGACATTATTCCATTTTCCACTTTTAGGTAGTCAACGCCTTAGAATCGCTTGACATTATTCCATTTTTCACTTTTAGGTAGTCAATGCCTTAGAATCGTTTAACATTATTTCATTTTCACTCATAGGTAGTCAGCGCCTTAGAACAGCTCGACACAATTTGCATACAGGGACTTTTAAGATTCGAAATTTTGAGGTATCACTCAGGCATCAACTAGACTCTTCATATCCTTTACACAGTCTAATTGATGGGGGGCGATCTGTTACACCCAAAATTTCAACCCCCTAGTTTAATACCCCGGACTTAAAGGTGATTAAATTACTCTAATGTTATTATTAAAGGCCTAATGGTGCCTAGAGAGTATTGGTAAAGAGAGTAAAACCAAAAGAAAAGAGGAAACACTTGAAAAGCGAAAAACGCTAAAACGCGCATTAAACGTGTGTAAGAGATATATGACCTCGTTAGGGTCCGAGATGGATCCTTAAGGCTTAGTTAGGCCTAATTAGTATACGGGAATGATTCTTGAAGAAAACGGATCCAAATAATGGGTTAAAACGCTAACGGAGTACTAAAGCACGTTTTTCGAGAAAACCCGAAAACGTGACTTTAAGTGGTCAAATAGACCCGTAAAAATTATAGTTGATTAAATAACTATAATTAAGTATTAATGGAAGCTTAATAACCATTAAAAATAAAGAAACGAGAAAAATCTGGAAAACGGGCCCGGTTAGTGAATAGTGCCAAACCGGGTAAAATAACGAGCATTTTCTGTAAAAAGTCAAAAAACGCCCACAGCTTGTATTCTGTGTGGGGCCGATTTATTTAGTATACACATACACATTTAATTAGCTTGTTAGCTTATTAAGTCACAAGATGACAAATAAATAAAGTAAAAATGTAATAGTAAAAAGGGGCATTATAACCTCTCACCTCCTTCTCCTTGTCAGTCACGATTTTTCCCCCTCTCTGTAACATCTTCTTCCTCTGTGAGTCCCATGACGATTTCAACAGAGAGCAAACAACACCATCTTCAATCTCCATTATCTTGCTCATTTCTCCACCAAATCACACAAAATTTGTACCGTTGAATTCCTCTTGTTAAGGGCAACATTTTCCACCCTTCAAAAGCTAGAAACCCTTACCTTCATCTCCATGACCGTAGGCCATTTTGGATCTTAAAGGAGTGTTTTTGGGTCTCCTTCATCTTCTTGATACTCTAAGGTAAAAAGAAAGTCAAAAGCTCTCATTTCTTAGCTTTTCTTGTATAAAAATCAAGAATGCCCACGTTGAATTTTTCCCCATGTCCAGCCGGTTTCTTCTTGCCCTTGTGGAGTGCTGGAGCTTCATCATTTTGATTGCCTAACTCTCCATTTGGACACTTGAAGGTAATCTCTAAGCTAAACCCTAAAAACAAGCTCTTGAAATATTAATCTTGTGAGGAACGTGAGTATTAAACTAGCTTGTTTTGTGTGGCATGGGAATGTGATTGTAGTTAGCAATCTATACCCTCTGTTTGTTGTGGAAACAAGAAGATAAAGAGAGAACAAGAGAAGGAGGAAGAAGAGAAAAGAAAACAGAAAAACTAGCAAGGTAATAAACTAACCTTGGGTTGGTTTTGTTCTCTGTAAACACATTTTTGAATGTGAATAATGACCTTGAATTAGTGTATTTTTGATACTACAATAGTGTTTGTTGAATGAGGAAGTTTTAATGAGTTTGGGTGTGCAAAACAAACTTAGAAACTGAGTTGGAATTATGTGATAACAGAGGAGAATTTAATGTGCTACTGTAAGGATTTTTATGCTTATATAACAGGGATGAAAAACAGGTTTTTGTGAATTGTTGTAGTGTGGTGAGAATACTTAGGAAAGTAGACAAGCTAGGTAAAATTTTGTCTAGGAAACTATGGGCTTGATTATGTTAATAAGTGGAGTTAGAATGGTAAGGAAAAGAAGATTGGAAACAGCAACAGAAACAAGAAGCTAGAATCTGTAACAGAGGGGAAAATTACAGTGAAATGGGCTAAGTAACAGATGATTATATAAGGTGGATTAGGTTAGTTTTGAATGCCTAATCAATGTCAAAACATGCTATAATATATGTAGGAAGAGTGGGGAAGAAGTTGACATAAGTTTGGAGTGGTAACATAATCAGAAACAAGGAGAAAACTCATTTCTGTAAGTGGTTCGGGTCTGTAAACAAGTACAGAAACCCAGACCAGTGCTAAAACATGGCAGAAACCTATATCAGAGGAGTGGTCCGGGTTTACAAACCAGGTCACAAACCCGGACCACCCCTAAAACTCACCCGAGAGATTTATGAGTTATGGGTCCGGGTTTGTAAACTAGCATATATACCCGGACTAGTCATTATTTGCACCCGAGAGTGACCAGGAGTATTGGTCTGGGTTTGTAAACCCGGACATAAACCCGGACCACATGTAAAATTGTCCAAAAACTTTAAACCGTGTCTGGTCCAGGTTTGTAACCCCGGACACAAACCTGGACCAGTGTAAAAATGTACCAGAGAGTGTTTTTATGTGCCCAAATGATGGGGATGTGAATGGTAATGGTTTTAGATGATGTTTAGGCCTTGTTTGGTGACTATTCAAGGTCCTAAGAAGTGTAAACAAGTTTGAGAAGTGAATGAGAAAGTTGTGAGTTTAAGAGCACATGAACTAAACTAGGAATAACGGGATAACGGGGTTTAGTACGGGAGTATTAGTTTTACTTACCGTAACGCTTTAATGTTAATATAAGCATTTGAATGTTATCAGAGGATCATGTGTGAACCGAGCATGGTGAGATGACACGGTAAAAGTAATAACCCCGGTGAAAGGTATGATTTTCTCATACTCCGCGTGCTAACCGAGTTACGTTGATTTGTGTGTTTGCGTGCCGGCTTAATCAAGACTAAAGCGTGAAAATAATCCCTTGTTTGATTATGTATGTCATGTTGAATGAGCTAACATACTTGTATGCTGGTGTGGTTTAATATAGAGTATAGACCGACTCATAGTGAGTAACGTTTGGCTAGAGACCCATAGATCAGGTCGATGCTTATGATAACGAAAATGTGCAAACACGCAAACTATCCGTTAAAGTATAACGAAAACGCAAACATATGAACTCCCTAGAATGTGTGGAGATGTGCGGGTTGGGTAATTACCCGATAACGGTTAGTAAACCACAATGACACAATCCACGAAACAAATGAGAGTGGAAAGATAAGTGAACCTCCTTCAAGAGGATTAAAGATAGTTCGAAGATGTGAACTAGTAAAGAAGGTAAAAGAGACCTAAGGGATTAGTAGCTCCCTTGAGACATGGTCGACCTCCTATATGAGGATTTTACCTGACATAAGAAATTAACCGAAAGTATGAGTAAGTGAAATGTATGGGTAACTCTTAAAACCTAAGATTAACCGAATTTAAGTAATGTTCCCAAAGTCATTAGAAACATCGAGAGTGATGCTTCTAGACTAATATACATATTATTATTATAACTCCGAGAGAGGAGTGTATGGGAATGTAAGTAGTCCGAGAGTAGTCGGACCTAAGTAAAAAGAGATAGGAACTAAGAGAGAGTTCCGTGAGCTAGTTGAACCTTCCCACCATGCTAGACCCAGAGTAGGGTTGAAACCGGGGAAGTAGGACTATGCTCGAGAGCCATGAGTTTGGCCTAAGTATGTATTAAAAGTAACAAGCGTGACGTAGGAGACCTGTAGTGTCTCGAGAATCTACAAGAGCTTGAGTATAAATAACCCAAGAGTGTGGGTGAGATAATGAGTATAAGTAACCCGAGAGAATGGGTGAGTATAGTACGAGTAGCCCAAGAGAATGGGCGGAAATAAGAATAAGTAACCCGAGAGAGCGGGTGAGCTATTAAATGAGTAACCAAGGCATAGTGAGGTATAACCCTCATGGCCTAAGAGTAAATTGATACAACTAACAACCTTGTTATGTTAGTTAGGGTTTGTATCCCATGATTGATTGTCGAATCCTTGTGTAGTGTACATATATAATGTATTACTATATGCATGTTGGTTGTATTAAAATGAACTCCATGCTCTCGACAAAAGTAGTCGGCGTACCCCGGTTAGCGCTCGGGGTATGCGAATTTCATATGCAGCGTTAGGCTGAGCCCCTAGGGGCAACGTTTTTATTTTCCAGGTACACCGAAGATGTTACCGTTCGAGAGTAGGACGGGGTCGGTGGTTTGCATGGGTAGTTAGATTTAATTACTTATGTATTGAAAGAGGTGTAAGACCGAATATGTTGTCGGCATCCATATATTGTAGACTCGGTATAGTAAAGAAATGATTTGAGTATTGTATTTGTATTGTGTACTCGGTTGTTCCAGTTCATCAGACCGTTACGGTATGTAAGAAAGGCCTGGTTAGCGATATGGGTGGCTAACGGCGTTGTTTCACCCCTCGTTGTAATTAGAGTTCCGCTGCGTGAGTAAGAGCATTTAGTGACAGTTTAAGAGGTAATGACGAGCTTAACGGTTGGGGTGTTACAAAAATGGTATCAGAGCGAAGTATCGCTCTGATGACTGGAAATACCGAGCTTAGGAGATACCGAGTTAGGAAATAGAGACTTAGGGCTAAGGGTTGAGTGATAGCGTGAGAGATGCGCTAGTTAGGAACTTCCAGTATGACCTGGATACCTACAATACCATACCCGCCCTCCACAACCCCCGCATTAAAGGCTCGGGAAAGAACGCCAGAGAGACGGAAAACCCGATCTGGCAGTTATTAAATATTTTAATATGAACCAGAACCTGTCATGCGGTAGATCCTGAGAACCGGAAACCCTGGAGACGGATCCCGCTGGAACGACAATAACCGCACTCAATGGCGTGAGGTCGAGAAATCCTAATCAAAGGAAACCAGAATTTGTGACAGCTTGGGGCGACATGCTTAGCAGTCGCGAGAACCCAGCTGGTCGATCAGCAGCAAGAAGAAAGCACCAATCGTGCGACAAGGCGGACTCATAAGAAATAATGAGAACCGGGACACTTGTCTACGGACCGCCATGGTTATGTAATACCACTAGCGGTATACTAACCAACCAAGAACCTAGTTGAGAGTAGGTACACCCACCCTGCCACACCCGAAGAAGTTGCAGTACTTAACTGACATAGCTTAGACATCTACGAGCAAACTATGGGACATACCCGAATGGGACTACAGAAGTAGTGCCTAAATGACTTAAACCTCGGTAACCATAGTGAAGACGTGGGAACGAGCAACGAGGAACTAAGTGATTAAGGAACTCTGAGAGTGGAGAAGCACCTAAATGAATGACAGTCATGTCAAGATGAATAAGAAGCAGCTCTAAGGAGTAGTTATCCAACTAAAAGGTCAAGGAAGAGCCGACAAGGCTACCAAATATAACGTGAACGATACCATGACCGGTATAAGTTAACCTAAAAACCGCCTGTACCGCGCACTTGCCACGGCAAGTGCAGTATTAACAGGACTGTTAAGAGGAACTTTGACAAGTGACAAGTACTTAGCAAGTACCAAGACGGCAAGAGAAGCCAATATAGCACCACAAACCCTAAGAATTCTGAAACGAAACCTTGGAAAGGCCTAACGGCCTGACCACTGTATAAAGAACATACCAGTCTGCGAGAAGCTAGACTTGGTAAGAAGCAATCGGCATTGAAATGCCATGAAGAAATTTACTTCCAAACCCTAAATTTTCTTTCAAAACTCAAAATTTTCCAAAAACCCCCAAATTTTAAAACCTAAACCAGAAGAACCACGGTAAGTTATCATAAGACGATATAAGAGGAGTTGGCGAAAGAATACTTCACCTAGGCGTGTGACCAACACTACAAGTGTACATAACGAGACATGGGACGACCGCACTCCGAAGGAGCTTGCGGGCCTGACAGACCAGTTATGAGTTAGTCGGGTAAGTGGTAATGTATCAATAAGATACTCCATGTATGTATACAAGTAGAGTACGGAACAGAGGAAGTAGCCACTCCATACTACGGATGAAAGAGCCAATTCAAACCAAGACAGTTGGACACCTCGAATGACCGAAGAACACAGAGAAGCTTACAAAGCGAAAGGAGTCAAGAACCCATACCAAGAGGGTGACTAAGAGTCGAAAGTGCGAGAAGCACCGAGTATTAAATATAGACATTAGATATGTCTCAGAAATCATGAAGGAAATATATATGGTAACCGGGATGAATACCAGCGTAAGCAATACGGCGAATGCCTAAGATGAACATATTAATGTTCGACAAATGGGATAGAGATCCCACAGTATACCTCACTGAAGAGAATAACGACCTGACCAAGAAGGTAAAGGGAAAGTACCAATGATCTACTCAATAACGGGAGACATTACAACCTAAACGGGATAGTCAAGTATATAACTGCAAGACGGTGTAAAGAACTGAACACACCCATGAATTCAGGCCAGATGTGATGGCATAACTTAGTAACACCCAGGAGCAATCCGTGAAGGGTGCCGGAATCAACAGCAGTTGAACGAGATATCGTGTTGAGAACACGAGTGTTAAAGCGAACACTCAGGTAGAACCCGAAGGGATCCCACATAACACGGGATACCCTAAATTGCTAGAGGGCATGAAATAATACCAAGATACTTAAAGGGCCTTCCAGATACGAAGTGTGATGAGACACCTATGTCAAAGAGCCCAGCAATACCTCCAAACCTTTTAATGGTGTACGGAGAAGCAAAAACTTGTATATACAGCCGCACAGAACATGGCTCGAGGCAAAGTGGCTTGTAAGCCGGAAAAACCACCTACCGTTCGTAGATTTAAACGTACAAAACCTATGCATAAAGGCATAAAAGAAACGGTGGAGAATGAACCACTACCTCAGAGTGGGGACACCACTTGTTATTATGGGGCCTATGGAGCGGTAATTGTGTGAATCCTCCAGAGAAAGGCTACCACATATGTATGTAATGTGAAACCGCTAAAGCGGTGTAGAGAAACTTGAGCATGTGTATATTGCCAAGGAGTATATGAACAATAGTAGAGTGTAAAGAGGAACCTCAATGGCAGCAATTCGAAACCGAAGAGTAATCGGTTGAGTAGTAAGCACTGTATGTGTGCAGTATGAACCGCAGAGTAAGCAATGCGCAAGAAGCGTAGAGAGATGTAAAGAAGTAGCGTATTTCATTGAGCCAAATGAATGGCAAGCCATAGTATAAATGGCAGAAGTATATGAGCGGATGCATTGTGTGTAAGCGAATGCTGTAATGAGTAAGAACATGGTACACAGTGAGCGACCATTGTAAGAGTGTAATTAGATAGTGATATGAAGCTGATGAGAAAAGATAGTAAAGGAGACATGTTCATTCCTATATCATGGGTGATTTACTGCCAAGCGTTTATGCTTCTGCACTCTGTATGACTGAGTGTTTTGGTATTGCACTTGTGCGGTAATGATCTTATGGGATGGCTAGGAACTTGAGAATTGTCAACGGAACCTGTTGGGCAAGAATCTAGAGAAGTAACTGTGCGGCTGTTGGCCAAAGGTGCACGAAGAATGTGGGCAGTAACCCACAGGGCCCAGGATCGATGGATGGTAAATGCAGAGTAGTATGAATGAAGAACTCTGGTACAAAAACAAGTAAACAAACATAAAAATTAAACGAGGAAGCACTACATACTAAGTAGTAGCTTGACCTCAACCGATAGTAAGTCGGAAAAAGGTAAGTGAATAATCATGAAAGTATACAGTGTTATACGAAATAGATTTCCAGAGAACTGGAGAGAAAATCTATAACTCATCGAATTCGCATACGGTAAGAGATACCACGCGACGATTGAGAAACCTTTATTCCCAATTCAAAAAGGGATAGAAAGGGAGTGAATAATACATTGAGAATACCAAAGGGCGAATTAAGCTCTAGTTACCGATCACACATTAGGAGCCAGTGGGCTGTAATTCAAGGTTAAGTATACCTGGCAAACCTCGGTAAATGGCTAATCATAAACACCTTGAAGCCTTAGAGGCTAGAACCGAACCCGATTATGAGTCAATTAACCGTATTGAAGTTAAACACTTCATGATACCGAATCAGTGAACCAATGTACAGAGGTAACATATGGTCGATTACGCGGGCGTAACCCCTTTTAAGGGGGGTAGGGCGAGAAACCGCTTAGAGTATGTTTTACGTATAGGTGTGTAAACTACTATGTGCATAGCACAAAAGAAACTATTTTGATGATTGGAACTTATGTTACATAACATATGTACCCATTCATTGTGTAATTATGATTATTATGCATGAGAGATGCAAGTAACGAGTATAGAATATGTACGAAAAGAGGAGTAGAGAGACTCCTAGGGAATGAGAATCCCTATAGTATATGTCTAATCATTGTGTAATTATGATTATTATTCATGAGAGATGCAAGTAACGAGTATAGAATATGTACGAAAAGAGGAGTAGAGAGACTCCTAGGGAATGAGAATCCCTATAGTATATGTCTAGTGAGATTAGACATGAGACATAATGAGTATGAATCGGTATGAAACCGATGTGGAACCTTGTAGGGAGTGAGTTCCCTAGGTGATTTTATTTGAGAATGATTGATGGAGTGAGTTCCATCCTTTGGAGTTGTATGTTGTGTGTTGTAAATTGAGTAACAAGTTAAGGAAATGAGCCATGAGTTGCTTAGGTACAGTAGGCAAAGTAATTTGGAAATGACGGATGACCTAAGTTCTAGGAATTAGAGATAAATTAAAATGAAATGTTTATGAGTATGACTAGAAAGAGTAAAAGATAGAAAACGAAAATGTTTGACTATCTGATTGTTTGAAACTGACGTGGGAGGTGGAACTTGGTCTGCTAGCGATCAAGGGAAACCGAACACAAATTGGGTGGAAGGATAGTTCAACACTGATGCAGATCACATCAGGGTTGGATGATTCTTGAAGCTCCCTATAAGTGGTCACAAGTAATCACGCTAAGAAAAGATACAGCTACCATAAATTTGATTTGGAGTTGTGTGATGTTTTAAAAACAATTTCCAAACAGAATTTGAAAATGAAAACTGGTTTTGAAACCGCTATCACCCGCCGATGGCTGAGCCTTAAGTCTTGATGACCGGTAGAACGGTGGGCGTGTATTAGTTTTGAAACCATTGCACCGTACGTGCGGCGGTCCTAAGTGACCGGTTGAGGCGGTGACAGTGGGTGATTTTTCCAAAGGCAGCGGGACGGGGAGAGTACCCTGAGACGATCCTGTGTTGAGTGAGTCAACCAGAGTGCCTGAGGATATTTATACGTGAAACATTTTGATCAGAACCGAAGGGACCGTGGGCCAGAGAGAGTAAGTGCCCATTTGTCATGAAACGGCCGTGGACCAGAGAGCGTAAGTGTCCAACGTGACCGGTGCCTGAGGGATCAGTAGTATATTACTCAATATGGATTCGAGGACTGTAGTGCCTTCTTGTCTCCGGACCGATTCCATGGAGAGAATACAAAAGAGTATTTTTGATTGCTATACATGCTGTGAAACGTGTGTGGTATGTGTAGTGTGAAATGAGACCGACTTGTGGAGTCTGTAAGGTTATATGTGTATTATAACCTTGGCATAGTACGCCATGAGAGTAACAATATTAGATTCACCAACTTTGAGGACAAAGTTCTTAAGGGGGGGTAGATTTTAATACCCCGGACTTAAAAATGGTGATTAAATTATTCTAATGTGATTATTAAAGGCCTAATGGTGCCTAGAGAGTATTGGTAAAGAGAGTAAAACCAAAAGAAAAGAGGAAACGCGTGAAAAGCGAAAAACGCTAAAACGCGCATTATACGAGTGTAAGAGATATATGACCTCGTTAGGGTCCGATATGGATCCCTAAGGCTTAGTTAGGCCTAATTAGTATACGGTAATGATTCCCGAAGAAAACAGATCCAAATAATGGGTTAAAACGCTAACGGAGTTCTAAAGCACGTTTTTCGAGAAAACCCGAAAACGTGACTTTAAGTGGTCAAATAGACCCGTAAAAATTATAGTTGATTAAATAACTATAATTAAGTATTAATGGAAGCTTAATAACCATTAAAAATAAAAAAAACGAGAAAAATCTAGAAAACAGGCCCGGTTAGTGATAGTGCCAAACCAGGTAAAATAACAAGCGTTTTCTGTAAAAAGTCAAAAAACACCCTCGGCTTGTATTCTGTGTGGGGCCGATTTATTTAGTATACACATACACATTTAATTAGCTTGTTAGCTTATTAACTCACAAGATGACAAATAAATAAAGTAAAAATGTAATAGTAAAAAGGGGCATTATAACCTCTCACCTCCTTCTCCTTGCCAGTCACGATTTTTCCCCCTCTCTGTAACATCTTCTTCTTCTCTGAGTCCCATGGCGATTTCAACAGAGAGCAAACAACACCATCTTCAATCTCCATTATCTTGCTCATTTCTCCACCAAATCACACAAAATTTGTACCATTGAATTCCTCTTGTTAAGGGCAACATTTTCCACCCTTCAAAAGCTAGAAACCCTTACCTTCATCTCCATGACCGTAGGCCATTTTGGAGCTTAAAGGAGTGTTTTTGGGTCTCCTTCATCTTCTTGATACTCTAAGGTAAAAAGAAAGTCAAAATCTCTCATTTCTTAGCTTTTCTTGTAAAAAATCAAGAATGCCAAAGTTTAATTTTTCCCCATGTCCAGCCAGTTTCTTCTTGCCCTTGTGGAGTGCTGGAGCTGCATCATTTTGATTGCCTAACTCTCCATTTGGACACTTGAAGGTAATCTCTAAGCTAAACCCTAAAAACAAGCTCTTGAAATATTAATCTTGTGAGGAACGTGAGTATTAAACTAGCTTGTTTTGTGTGGCATGGGAATGTGATTGTAGTTAGCAATCTATACCCTCTGTTTGTTGTGGAAACAAGAAGAGAAAGAGAGAACAAGAGAAGGAGGAAGAAGAGAAAAGAAAACAGAAAAACTAGCAAGGTAATAAACTAACCTTGGGTTGGTTTTGTTCTCTGTAAACACATTTTTGAATGTGAATAATGACCTTGAATTAGTGTAGTTTTGATACTACAATAGTGTTTGTTGAATGAGGAAGTTTTAAGGGGTTTGGGTGTGCAAAACAAACTTAGAAACTGAGTTGGAATTATGTGATAACAGAGGAGAATTTAATGTGCTACTGTAAGGATTTTTATGCTTATATAACAGGGATGAAAACAGGTTTTTGTGAGCTGTTGTAGTGTGGTGAGAATACTTAGGAAAGTAGACAAGCTATGTCAAATTTTGTCTAGGAAACTATGGGCTTGATTATATTAATAAGTGGAGTTAGAATGGTAAGTAAAAGAAGATTGGAAATAGCAACAAAAACAAGAAGCTAGAATCTGTAACAGAGGGGAAAATTACAGTGAAATGGGCTAAGTAACATATGATTATATAAGGTGGATTAGGTTAGTTTTGAATGCCTAATCAATGTCAAAACATGCTATAATATATGTAGGAAGAGTGGGGAAGAAGTTGGCATAAGTTTGTAGTGGTAACATAATCAGAAACAAGGAGAAAACTCATTTTTGTAAGTGGTTCGGGTCTGTAAACAAGTACAGAAACCCAGACCAGTGCTAAAACACGGCAGAAACCTATATCAGAGGAGTGGTCCGGGTTTACAAACCATGACACAAACTCGGACCACCCCTAAAACTCACCCGAGAGATTTATGAGTTATGGGTCCGGGTTTGTAAACTAGCATATATACCCGGACCAGTCATTATTTGCACCCGAGAGTGACCAGGAGTATTGGTCCGGGTTTGTAAACCCGGACACAAACCTGGACCACATGTAAAATTGTCCAAAAACTTTAAACCGTGTCTGGTCCGGGTTTGTAACCCCAGACACAAACCCGGACCAGTGTAAAAATGTACCAGAGAGTGTTTTTAAGTGCCCAAATGATGGGGAAGTGAATGGTAATGGTTTTAGATGATGTTTAGGCCTTGTTTGGTGACTAGTCAAGGTCCTAAGATGTGTAAACAAGTTTGAGAAGTGAATGAGAAAGTTGTGAGTTTAAGAACACATGAACTAAACTAGGAATAACGGGATAACGGGGTTTAGTACGGGAGTATTAGTTTTACTTACCGTAACACTTTAATGTTAATATAAGCATTTGAATGTTATCAGAGGATCGTGTGTGAACCGAGCATGGTGAGATGACACGGTAAAAGTAAAAACCCCGGTGAAAGGTATGATTTTCTCATACTCCGCGTAATAACCGAGTTACGTTGATTTGTGTGTTTGCGTGCAGGCTTAATCAAGACTAAAGCATGAAAATAATCCCTTGTTTGATTATGTATGTCATGTTGTATGTTGAATGAGCTAACATACTTGTATGCCGGTGTGGTCTAACATAGAGTAAAGACCGACTCATAGTGAGTAACGTTTGGCTAGAGACCCATAGATCGGGTCGATGCTTATGATAACGAAAATGTGCAAACACATAAACTATCCGTTAAAGTATAACGAAAACGCAAACATATGAACTCCCTAGAATGTGAGGAGATGTGCGGGTTGGGTAATTACCCGATAACGGTTAGTAAACCACAATAACACAATCCACGAAACAAATGAGAGTGGAAAGATAAGTGAACCTCCTTCAAGAGGATTAAAGATAGTTCGAAGATGTGAACTAGTAAAGAAGGTAAAAGAGACCTAAGGGATTAGTAGCTCCCTTGAGACATGGTCGACCTCCTATATGAGGATTTTACCCGACATAAGAAATTAACCGAAAGTATGAGTAAGTGAAATATATGGGTAACTCTTAAAACCTAAGATTAACCGAACTTAAGTAATGTTCCCAAAGTCATTAGAAACATCGAGAGTGATGCTTCTAGACTAATATACATATTATTATTATAACTCCGAGAGAGGAGTGTATGAGAATGTAAGTAGTCCGAGAGTAGTCGGACCTAAGTAAAAAGAGATAGGAACTAAGAGAGAGTTCCGTGAGCTAGTTGAACCTTCCCACCATGCTAGACCCAGAGTAGGGTCGAAACCGGGGAAGTAAGACTATGCTCGAGAGCCATGAGTTTGGCCTAAGTATGTATTAAGAGTAACAAGCGTGACGTAGGAGACCTGTAGTGTCTCGAGAATCTACAAGAGCTTGAGTATAAATAACCCAAGAGTGTGGGTGAGATAATGAGTATAAGTAACCCGAGAGAATGGGTGAGTATAGTACGAGTAGCCCAAGAGAATGGGCGGAAATAAGAATAAGTAACCCGAGAGAGCGGGTGAGCTACTAAATGAGTAACCAAGGCATAGTGAGGTATAACCCTCATGGCCTAAGAGTAAATTGATACAACTAACAACCTTGTTATGTTAGTTAGGGTTTGTATCCCATGATTGATTGTCGAATCCTTGTGTAGTGTAAATATATAATGTATTACTATATTCATGTTGGTTGAATTAAAATGAACTCCATGCTCTCGACAAAAGTAGTCGGCGTACCCCGGTTAGCGCTCGGGGTATGCGAATTTCATATGCAGCCCTAGGGGCAACATTTTTATTTTTCAGGTACACCGAAGATGTTACCGTTCGAGAGTAGGACGGGGTCGGTGGTTTGCATGGGTAGTTAGATTTAATTACTTATGTATTGAAAGAGGTGTAAGACCGAATATGTTGTCGGCATCCATATATTGTAGACTCGGTATAGTAAAGAAATGATTTGAGTATTGTATTTGTATTGTGTACTCGGTTGTTCCAGTTCATCAGACCGTTACGGTATGTAAGAAAGGCCTGGTTAGCCATATGGGTGGCTAACGGCGTTGTTTCACCCCTCGTTGTAATTAGAGTTCCGCTGCGTGAGTAAGAGCGTTTAGTGACAGTTTAAGAGGTAATGACGAGCTTAACGGTTGGGGTGTTACACCTAGTGTTCCGGTGTAGGGTTTGTTAAACTTTAGTGTTGTGCGAAGCACTTTGGTCAAATGGTGGTGGTTCCCGGTCTGATCGGCGCATTCCGGAGTGTAGACACTAAAAATTCTCACCCCATAAAGAAAAATCCAAAAATAATAAATAAAATAAGGAGGGTCATCGCCTTTCTTTTAAAAACATATTAACATGCGTGCCAAAACGAAACCACCATTTTATGACAAAATTCTAAAAAACATTTTTCAAAGCATTTCAGAAAAAACACAATTCTTCGAAAATAAATTTCCAACAACAGTACGGTTTTAAACGCGACCCTTTTGTTTTATTCACTTATCTTATTATTATTTATTTGTTCATTTATTAAGTTATCTTTTATTTTCATATTTATTGCTACTTTTTATTATCTTCTAGTATTTACTTCTTATTTTATCATCATTATTTCCAGTACTATTTCTATCATTTTATGTACGATTTACTACTATTTTCGTCGTTCATGTTGGTATATTTCGCCACTTATACATAATTGATTTGTTTTTCATTTTTATCACATTCACTAGCATTTAATCCATGTTACACTGGTGCTATTTTATTATTTCATGTACATATTATTATGTTATTCCATTTGTTTATATCTCATTATGATTTATACTTTTTTAGGTATATTTCATAGTTTCATGCCATTAGATTAACTCTCTCATTTTATAATATACTTTCTTTTTTTTAAAAAAAAATAACATTCTAGAGTAGTTATCGAGTCTGTATTATTTTTCTTATCTACATACTGAATTCTAGCTCGCTGTAGCTGGTCAACATACTCTCTAAATAATCCATTAATCTTGGGTTTAATCCCTAGCATGTTTTTAGCCCCGTAACATTCTCATTCTTCTCAATCCCACAGAACACCCAAGTCCCCACTCTCCTGATCATCCTCGAGAGCCTTCTTCAACCTTGCCCACAGTTTGCCCATCAAGCCAACTGACCAACTAATGCTCTCTTCTACCCCAAATCACCACATCTCCCTTAATCTTCAATCTCTCACTCACGGTAATCTCAACCTACGCTGGCGACAAGGAGCATACAGCTCTGTCCCATTTTCAATCTCACTCCCGTTAATTTCACAACCCATCCGGCTAAACGAGGAATATACCTACACCGCGTAATACTGATATGCCTCTCATCCTCTTTCACTTCCGGCAAATTTTGCAACCTAACTGCCGAACAAGAAATGTGCATGCTCTACACCTCCCTCCATTCCTTCCCTGTGTTCACGCCTCTGAAGAGTTGGATCTCTAAAACATATGCATCTCACTCACAAAACCGAAGATGGGCCTGGAAATGTTTCGTTCCAGAACCGATTCACAAAACCTTCGGTGGGAGAAAGAAGCCTCATATCCCTTGTTTGTGTTTTGGTTTTCGACAGGGAAGAATCTACACCTCTCCTTTTGCTCATGTTTCGGGAATATTGTGTTTATTTTCCTGTAGGAATTCAATTTCTTTGCACATGTCAGAGACAAATGCACCCTCAGTCTTGGGTTCTTCTAGTTCATTTTCTTTTTTTTTTTCTTTTTCCATTCGATTACATCCTCAAACTAATGGATAGTTTGTTTTGTACTTGTATGAGGTTATTTGCAGGAAATCTCGAAGATCTTCCTCTCGATGAATTTGTAGTCGATGTCATTCTTGGAGTTCCGATTTCGACAAGAGAAATGGTGTCTACCACCAAAAGGATTATGATGCGTACACCTCTGTATATTCGATGTCTCTGTTATTTAAGCCGGTTTAGTTATTATGTTTGATTTAACCAATGGTTGGCTTGGTTTCTGTCGTCCTTGCTTAAGTATTTGCTGGAAATTTCTCGTGTTCATCTCATGGTACCTACTGTTGAATTAATCGAGTATGTAGTTCTCATCTGAAGTATGTTTGTTTCTGTCTGAAAACATGTGATTATCTCCTGCCTGAAATGCTGGTATCTCGTCGGTCTTGTGCTGTTGTGAGTCTTTAATCAGACCTGCAAGCGTTTTGCAATTATTTTAGCTTCAGTAATGACTGGCCAGGAACTCGAATCGGTGTCTAGACGGGTGGCTCAATTACGTATTCAATTTGCTTCAAGGATTGAATAGTATTGCGGGTGAGGTTTTGCTCTACCAGATCGATTACGTTGATTGAACTAACCATTACCTTTACCTTTGGTTTGTGCCTGTCTAGTGGTTTCTTTTTTTTGTTTCTTTGCAGGAAAATGTTGTGCTCTCATCGGTACCAAATCCTAACCCTCATTATCCATATATTTGTTGAACCATACATGGGAACTCTTGTTCGTGTTACACTCTCTGTTTTCGTTTACTGCTTGTCAGTATTTTGAGTATCCTGAAATGGATTCATGGTAAATGTGTATCGAATTCTTGTTATTGCTATGTTACAACAAAGATAGATTAATGACTTGATTAATATGATCGAGTCATCTTTTGTGCTCTAACTCGGCCGTACCTTACTTGTTAATCTGATAAAAAATCGATTAGAAGTCCTAGATCGAGGCGTGGCTATTTGCCAGTTGAGAAAGAGTATACTCAGGCATGTTTTTAATTGACGGTAATGATATTGCTTTTCTGCTTGAAACCTGGTTTATACTTGGGAATTACACCACGAAAAGGTCACTTGTACGTGATTAGTCCAGAATTTCCAGTTTGTTCTCCTTAGATCTTGATTTCATTAGTTTGAACCCTCCAGCAGTCATAATACAAAAGAGTAACCGCGGTGATGGCAATAAAATGAACACTGTTTTGGCAACTTAGTTTAGGTTTGAATTTTGTTTAATAACTTTAATCTCCATTTTCTTTGTGCAAAACCTCTACCAGCTTTTCAATAACAAGGAACATATATGATTCCTTGAATAGCAGCTGTCATCATCCTCAATTTATTTCCTTGTATTTCTGATCTATTATTAAGTCATAGTTATTATCCTTTAGGACCAAGCCTTAGGATAGAGGGTGAACCCCGAGATTTAGGTGAGCCATGGTCCCACCTAATAAATTGGGTGATCCCTAAACCCAAACCACATCTTATCATTTTAATAATAATAAAAAAAATAAAAAGCCCAAAAAAAAGAAAGCAATCCAATTCAAAATTTATGTCTAAGATCAGTTCAAATTTGGGAAGCCCATTTTAGCCCAAATAAAAACGCCTAAGGCCTGTTTTAGCCCAAAAACAATCCTCAAACCCAAATAAAAAGGCCCAAGGCCTGTTTTATCCCAAATAGAAAGGCCCAAGGCCCGTTTCAGCCCAAAAACAATCTCCAACCCAAATAAAAAGACCCAAGACCCATTTCAGCTGAAAAACAACACCTCAAACCCAAATAAAAAGACCTGAGGCCCATTTCAGCCCAAAAACAATCCTCACCCCAACTCAAAAGCCCACCAAGACCCAATTCGACCCGAAACCCTGACAAGGCCCAATTCGGCCCGAAATCCCAACAAGGCCCAATTCAGCCCAAAATCCCAACAAGGCCCAATTCGGCCCAAAACCCCAACAAGACCCAAAACTTTGACTATGACCTGAAGCTTTGACTTGATCGAACTTTGACCTTGACCCAGTCCAAATTTGATCAACCTGAACTTTAATCCATCTTTGACCAGCTCACTTTGACATTGATTGAATGTTGACTTTGACCCAAGTTTGACCAGGTCAACTTTGAACAATCTGAACTTTGATCCAACGTTGACCAGCCCACTTTGACATTTATTGAATGTTAACTTTGACCCAAGTTTGACCAAGTCAACTTTGACCAATCTGAACTTTGATCCAACTTTGACTGGTCAAACTTTGACCTGAACTTTGACCAATCCAACTTTGACTGGCCCACAATGACCTTGACCGAGTGTTGACTTTGACCTAAGTTTGACCAACCCAAACTTTGACCCGACTTGTCTTCCAATCCTGGCCCAAATTCAATTCAAATTCAATTCAAACCCAATTCCATTCAATTCAAATCCAGAGTCAATTCATCCAATCAAACTCAACTTGTAAATCTCATTCAAACTCCAAAAATCCAAAAAGAATTTCAAACCATCATTTAATTCAAATTTCATCACGTTTTTTCAGATTTCAAAGAAACCGTTTTGTGGAATTTTAAAGGAAAAACTCTTCTCACATAATAGAAAACTCTTCTCACACATGCAGAAAGTTCTTCTCACATATACAGAAAGTTTTCTCCTAAAACATTTCACAAAATTAGTGTTTCTTCACTGAGAATTTTGAACAACTTCAAACATTTTCTAACTCAGTCTTTAAACTCAAAATAAACTGTTTTCGGGGAATAGGGAGTGTCTAACACCTTCAAAAAATGTTTTCTTTCTAGTTATACATCAGTTGTCTCCTTTTCTAAAATAATCAGAGGCGGGGCACTAGGGTTATCACATCTCTTGTCGTAGTCTGGATTTCTTTAGGCGGGGCGTTAGGGCAACAAACCTCCCCTAATTGCAGCCTACATTTTTACAAGGTGGGGTGCTAGGGATGTAACTGCCTTCTTAGTTGCAGCCAGGATTTTAGAATCGTCTAACTCCCTTCTACTCAATTTTAATGTTTTTGGTTTTAACGTTTTAAAACTCGGGAGTTAGAGACGTTATCAAGGTTTGACCAAGAGTATCTCATTCCTGGTACTTCTCTCTAAATCCTATCTTTCGACATAAATTCATTGCCCTATCTTTCGAACCTCGACACTTACCATTCATTAAGTGTCGTGCACGAGGGGGTACATAGGGTGTTCCCTCGGGATCACCCGCCTTTTAGATCAAAAATTTCCCTCAACCATTATCCAAACTCCAAATCACCTCAAACTCAAATCATCACCCTAATCCCGACTTCTCTCTAACTTCTAAAGTCTCATAGGCCCGAGCGCCCCACAGACTCGAACATCTCAATCTCTCCACTATTTTAAGATTCAAATGTCTCATAGACCCGAGCGTCTCACTGACCTTGATATCCCATACCTCCCACTACATGAACATCCCAAATGTTTCACAGACCCGAGTGTCTCATAGACTAACCTCTCAAACCTGAAACTTCCTTGAACTTTGAATATCTCCAAAATCTCCAAGCACCCCAAAATACATGAACTACATAAGGCCTGATCTCAACAGGGAGTTGAGTACGTAGGAAACCCATCTAGGGTGCGAACCCCGTTCCAAATAAAAAACCCCCTTTTCCCACTGTAAAGCGGTATTTATACCTCTCAAAGCATTCAAATCTCTTCCGATGTACATTTAACCCTCATGCCTCTAGACTTCGGGTCTTCTTCATCTAGTTAACCCTTAAACCTTTTGAAATACCCCTAAATTAATTTAAATTAATTTAGGGGATTTCTTTTATTAAAAATTAAATTATTATATGTAATTATGAATATTAAATTATTATATGGAATTGTGAAATTTATTTAGGGGTTTTCTCCTATTTAACCCTAATTATTATACATTATTATATAGTATTATGAATTTAATAATAAGATTTATAAGTCAATAAATCTTGGGAAAATTATTAAACACTCCAAATATATTATAAAGATTTTGGGAAGTGTTGGAACATTGTTTTGAAACATAAAGTCAATATAAAATTCTAGAAACCTTAAAGCTTATTAAGCCTTGCTAGAGTTGACTTTTTGAGAATGGTCAAACTAGGCCATGAAACCTATTCCAATAAATAGGTTATGAAAAACCATGAAGATCGATAAAAAGAACGTCAAAAACGGATCATCCTAGCCAAAGTTATGCTAGATTGAAGTTTTGAATCAAAATTTTAAGAAGTGCCACGTGTCACTCTGTAATGGGTCGCCCACACTTAGCCGATTTCTTCCCTGATTTTCGGAACCGATTTCCCTTACTTTGCCCTAACTTTAGACGGCTATAACTTTTACATCATTCAATATTTTTCCATGCCGTCTTCACCATTCTCTTCTCCTACAATTCCTCTTTCCAACCATTACTCATACAAACCCTAGATCCTTCTGAGTCAACCGGAAAATCGAGCCAAAGTAGCCACCTTGCGAGACTGTTTCCAGAATTCCAGAATTTCCTTCGTTTTCAGGTAACTTGCGTCAATCATAACTTCTTCGTTAATCAACCAAAATTCGATTTCTTTAGCTCATTGTAAAGATCTCTAATCCCTCTACAATTTTCGTGTTTATGTCCAAGTCTGATTCGTAACCGGTTGGGAGATATAGAGGTCTAAAGTTTCGGTTTCAACAGCACATAAAATAACACCGAAACAGAGAGGTAAACTCGTGTTTTGTAACTTCAATATCTTTCTGTATGGTGCGAGTTAGGTTTAGTTCTTGCTACCAATACGTAGATCTACAATTCTTCTTTCCAATGAGCCCTTACTCATTATCTAACTCGTTTTGTACTGCTAGTTATAGATCTGCAAAGTTGGCACCACGAACTGTATCAAGTTCGAGTTTTTTTTCCAGTTTCCGATTTGGAATTCACCAAATTCGCACAATCCGGTGAGTCTCCGATCAAATTGCTCCGATATTGTTGTTCGTAGTCATGTTTTCGATCTAACTCATGTATCAATTTAGTCAATTACATGTTAGATTAGGAGAATTTGATAGAATTGAGTTCGAATCGAATTCTGTTTCCAGGAAGAACCCTAACTTCGAACTAAATTCGAAATCCACTGAATACCGCATTATAATTGGGGAAATTAGCATCATTGGAACCGAAATTTGATTTCGAAGCTATAGAAACAAGAATCACGCGATTTCGTTCTGTAGATTGTGAGGAATCGTCGATTTAGTACTCGACTTGGTTAAACTCTGCGCTGAAGAACTCGGAGATTTAGGGCCGTCCGATCGTAGTTATAAGATCTGGACGGCCGAGATTAAAACGTTCCAGAATAAGGTTATAAAGGTTTTTTATAAATTTCAGTAAATGACCCTAACTTGTTGAATTAATTTAAATATCTTCCCGAATGTATTTTGACTTGAAATTTTAACCATAGGTTCCTTATTTTATCTAGTTTATTTTGATGTAAATTATTATGGTTTTCGAGTTTTTAAACATAAGTTACGATTTTTACAAGTTACGGGCTTCCTGGAATTATTTGGCTAAATTAAAAAGATATTTTTATGAAATAAAATTTTATAATATATCTAAAATGTTATAGTTACTGTATATTAAATTTGGGAATTTTTGGGCAATGGTAAAAGGTTTAAAAATTGTTTTTATGAGTTTTTCATAAGAATAACCTATAATACAAGGTTTTTAATGTAATCAAAAATTAAAGTATGGTTTGTTAATTAACTTTTAAGCTAGGGAAAATAAAGGGAACTAAATTAACATCTTATAACAGTAAGTTTATAAATGGTTTGTATTAGCTTTTAAGAGAACTGAAATTATTTACATATATGTATATTTACTTACTTAAGTAGGAACTTATATAAATTAAGGAATTTAATTATCCTACATTTTATTTACTATATAATATGGGAGTTAATATTTTGAATGAACTAAGGAACAAATATATATATATTATTTTTACGCATTTATAAAAAGGGAATTAAGAAGTAACTTATAGTAAATCAAGGAACTAATTAAATTACCACTTATAATAACTAAATATTATAAGAGCTAGAACTAGAGATATG
Organism: Limonium bicolor; assembly: GCA_023374045.1. Taxonomy (NCBI): domain Eukaryota; kingdom Viridiplantae; phylum Streptophyta; class Magnoliopsida; order Caryophyllales; family Plumbaginaceae; genus Limonium; species Limonium bicolor. Next base: position 40,943,965 of record CM041782.1, on the reverse strand, counting down.
GTAAAAGAAATGCCTTATGAAATATACTTAGAATACAGTTTAAGGTTGTATTAATAAGATAGTTAAAATATGGTAAATTACATAGGGAATGTCTTAGTAATTTCTAATACGGGTATACTTATATATATTAAATAAATCAAGGAAACACATTATGTAATTAACCTTAAGTCGGTTGTGTTAAGCCTAGAAGTTATTGAACATTAATATATACAATGAAATTTCCTAAAAATGTTATGGATAAATTTTAATACATAAAGTTATATATATAAATATACATGTATATAAATACATTAAAATAGTTGAGGGAAATCATAATCCTTGTGATAATTATAATAAGTAGGTTAAATATATATGTTGAACCTTAGGTTTTAGTCGGTGTGTAATTAAATAATCATTATTGATTTAAGGGTTTTATTACACAACATAAACTTAGCACGGTCTTGGGCTAACCTACTAAGCCCAAGTCTATGAACTCCAAAAGCCCACTATAACAATCCAAAGAGAGCTTGGGCTACTCTCAGGAATAAATTCTAAATCATTCCAAACTAAACGAGATGGGCCTAACAAAGGATTTAGTTATCAAGTCAAGCCCAAACCTTTGTAAGAGAATAATGGTAAACCTGGAACTATTAATTAGTAAGTGAAGAAGGCTGTTAAGTTTATAAGTCTCTTAACTAATCGACACTTGGAACACCTTAACTATAGGTTACTGTTGGGGAATCACTTGTTCGAGTTAGTTGTTGTTCTTCACATACCAGGTACGATTTCTTGTACTCCGATATTTGTGCTGATTGACTTGTGGAATGTTTTGGAAAACGCTAACTGACTTTAAGAGGAATTACTAAAAAGGAATTGGTTGTGTGACTAACTCAGCTTGTGTGACTAACTGAGCCTTGGATGTGAAACTTACATGGGTATTGGTTCCTTCTATTTGGTGCCCCGTTAGGCATTGGCTGCTTAGGGTTTACGCTTCTGCACTCTATAGGACTGAGTGTTTTGGTATTGCTCTGGGTAGTTGGTGATCTAGTGGGAATATGGGAAAGTGTTATTCTTGATATTGAGTATGGATTATTTCTATTAAGTGGTGCACACACTTTTCACCGATGACTGAGAACGGGTCGGTGGCAGCGGAGGTCTGCTATACCTCGTCCGTATGGACAACTGACAGCGGAGGTCTGTTTACCTCGTCCTTGTGACAACCGACTGGCGGTGGGGGCCATCTCTCCCAATGGGTTTTATTCCACTCTTGAGTTATGGGTTCATGGATCTATTTTATCATTCCTAGTCCTTTGTGACTATCTGAGTCATTCTACTCCTAACGGGAATTGGGATTAACTAATGAAATGGATGTTCACTAACTTTATCTTTCAGCTATTAACCTTGTTCTTATCTGATGTTTGATTGGTGAATTGTGAAATTGCTTTGTTCTTGAGTGTATTACGGGTTGTATTCAAGCTATTATTATTTAAGAATTGATTTTAAGTTGTTTTTGGAGGATCATACCAGTTCCATTCCAGGGAACTGACCCACCCCACTCGGGGTGGGCTGCTTGGTTTTATCTTGCAGGTACGTGTTATCTTACAGATGGCCACGAAGAGGAAGAGTGACTGGGATGGGATTAGGCTTGGAGAGTTTATATGTTATTACTGCTTATTTTTGTTAAGTTTTCTCGTGGTTCAGACCGTGACATTGTAATCATTAAGTTGTGTTTTGGTGAGGTTTGGTACCGGGTGTTTGGAACCCGATGGTCTGTACGCCTTTAGTATTTTATTTCCGCTATAAATATGTTTAATAGGGGCGTTACAGAAATTGGTATCAGAGCGTAGTTACGCTCTGAACCCGAGAAAACAAGCCGAGTGAAATACTTAGATTATAGGTGCACTTAAAACTGGGGAACTGGGGTAGAATTGGGAAGTGAGAATTCCAGAAAGGCGCGTGACCCTACCCCATACTTGCTACTTATGTTTTAATTCATGTACATACGAACCGTCCTTAGGACGTTGTAAATACTTCACAGATAGTTAGACTCTACAATACGCCTTCTGAGTAACAACAACCGTCATACCAGCTAGATGTCTCGAAGAGGAGGAGCTGGTCCCTCAGGAGGCTATGGACCCGACGTTGTCACCCCGGAGGTCATAGCACAGATCGTGACAGCTGCATTGGCCCAGCAGCAGGCTCAGATCCCACAGCCACCACCACCACCACCGAATGGTCCCCGGGAGTTCAACTGGCTGAAGACGGTTAACGACCTTCGTCCTCCCATCTATGAAGGCCAGCCAGAACCGAGGACGTTGGAGAAGTATATAGACGAGATGCAGAAGGCCTTCACCTCTCTGCATGTTCCAGTAAATTGCCAGGTGGACATAGCGGCCTACTTTCTTCAGGGACCCGCGCATCGATGGTGGCAGACTGCTAGAGCCGAGCTGACGGCCCAGACGAACTTTGACTTCCAGGCATTCCTAGTGGCCCTGAGAGCCAAATTCTATCCATCCTATCTACAGAAGAGGATGAGGAGTGAGTTCGAGCAACTGAAGCAAGGGAGTCTCTCTGTTGCTGAGTACTACAACAAGTTTATGGAGTTACTTGCTGTTATCGGGGAGGGAGCTTATGCCCCAAGATATCTGGTGGACAAATTCCATACCGGCCTGAACTTCAAGATCATGACTATGATCGGTTCCACCAGAGGGATGACCCTATAGGTATGGAATATGATTTAAAATTTCTGGTACGCAAAGGTTTCCCCACTAACACATCTTGCAACGACAGGAACTAGCTGATGATGTGAACGATTGTGAGACCACCATTGCCTATCAGGATTCTGTGCTAGGCAAGAGGAGAAATGACAATGGAGGAGGAAATGGGAGAGGACCCCCCTCAGACTCAGGAAAGGAGGGGAAAGTTTTTCAAGGGAGGAAACGAGAAAGCCATTGTCTCTTATCATGCTGATGCTATGCCCCTCCGCTCCCAGCCATTTAGGGGTGAGAAAAGTTAGAATCTGTAATATGGCTACATATATGTTATCACGTGTGAGCCTCGATTTTAAACCCTATCCTATGTGGATTAAGTTGATTGGGATCTAGTCGGGTTTTAGGTCCACTTATAACCTAAGATTAATAACTATGCCATTAAAACAATAATTATTAAAACCTAAGCTAGCTCACTGGAACCTATTATGAGTCGCTACCTAATTTTAACCTAGATCAAATTAGGAAAGGAGAGTTCGGGTTCGGGGGCTTGATATTCGACTTATTTAGGGTTCAATTACTTTCATTACCCCTCCTAGGTCGTTTTTCCTCTACTTGGTTAATTACGGCTTTTTACAAAGTTGCTTTTTAACCTAAGTGCGCGCTTCTTTTTTTTGTGTTTTTAGCATTTTTGACAGAAAATTAAAGTGGAAATTAAAATTACCTAAACTAGGGTTTCGGAGGCAGAATTAGGTCAAATTTTGTTTCCGTCCGTGGCCACGGACCTAATGTCCGAGACCACGGACCCTAGTTAACCTATATGAAAAATAAAAGTCGAATTAAATAGAAAATAGAAAATTGTAAAGTCCGGGGCCACGGACAGGCCGTCCGTGGGCCCGGACATTATTAAAAAAACCTAAATTTTCAAAATTTAAAAAACTCGCCGCCGTCCGTGGGCGTCCGGGCTTACGGACAAGGAGTCCGGGACCCCGGACATGACGTCCGTGGGTGCGGACCGCCCTCGGACGGCGGCGTTAAGGCTGTTCCCGAAGGTGTTTTCGACTCAAATTTTATGGGTGTGTAGCCTGAAAGATGTACAAGACGTTAGTGATTTAAAGTTTTCAATTTGAGTTCGAATTAAGCACGAAACTTAGTAAACAAGTTATTGGACAAAAGCTTAAACAAACAGCAATACAGAAGCGTACGAAGGTTAGTTTGAGCCCAAAATTTGACAGAGAGTTAATAAGGTCGTGGGGAATTAGAAAAGTAGAGTTGCAACCTGTTTTACCTTCGAATTCAAGGTGATTCTTCACACCGGGATTCGTCGAGTGCTTCGTTGATGGCAGACCCGAAAGGATTTCGAACCAAGCTTCTGGTTGTTGGTTGTTCTTGCTGTTCTTCACGTTTTGGTGGTGTTTTTGTGGGTTTTGATGATGATTTGATGCTTTGGGGATTGGAAAACGTGTTTAGATGGTGATTTCGGGGGATTTTCGGTATGATTTGGGTGGCCGGGTGTTGGAAAACGTGAGAGAGAGTGAGGAGGCTGTGTTTTCTGATTCTCTAGGGTTCTTGAGCATATGAGGTTCTGATTTTATCCAAAAACCTATCCCTTATATAGACTTTCTTAAAGATAAAGAAAATCTAGTAAAAGTAAGATTTTTCGATATTTTAACTAAGTAACTTCCCAAAGGAATTTTGCTATGAAATTTTAACCACATGTCAAGAATGGATATATGAATTTTCTGAGGTGGAAACGAATTTTTTAAATGCTGGAGCATTTTTAAATTGAATTTCTCGTCAGATTCAGTCAGAATTGCTAGAAAATTATTGGAAATTCGAAAAATCAAAATTCCAACGCCATTATGCTTAAAATGTCATCCTCTATCATGGGTTAAAATATCAAAGCATTTCTAGCTGATTTGGGCACCCTTTGGAGGAGAGAGAAAGCCTATAGGAGAACTCAGAAGCCTTAAAAATTACGAAAACGCCCCTGACAATGACGAAACTGCTCCTCAGGCCCTGGAACACGCCGATCGGGCCGGAGTCTCTTACTGTTTGATGGAGATGGCTCTCACAACCTCGTAGACCTTAACCAGGGGGTCAAAATTTGGGTATAACAGATTGCCCCCCGTCAACTGGACTTTGTAACGAATGTGAAAAGTTTGGTTGACGCTTGAGTGGTGCCCCAAAATTTTGGACTCCACAGAATCCTCCATGTTGTGTGAAACCGGGTTAACGATGCCCAGCAATTCGGAGGCGCTGACTACCTAAGCTACAAAGCATTGTCGAGCTTTTCTAAGGCGCTGACTACCTAAAGGTAATAATGAGGTAATGTCAGACTATTCTAAGGTGCCGACTACTTATAAGGATGATACGATGTCAAGCTATTCTAAGGCGTTGACTACCTAAAATGATGATATGCTGTCGAGCTATTCTAAGGCGCTGACTACCTAAAGTGATGAAAATGATGTCAAGCTTCTAAGGCGTTGACTACCTGAAATGATGATATGTTGTCGAGCTATTCTAAGGCGCTGACTACCTAAAGTGATGAAAATGATGTCAAGCTATTCTAAGGCGTTGACTACCTAGAATGTGAAAACTGGATGCAAATGCAAGAATGCTGAAATGCTAATGATGCAAATGATGCTGATGCTGATGATAATGCCGATGGTGTTGATGATGCTGATGATGCTCGGATGCTTCAGGGGGACCGAAACCCGTGCCGATGCTCCTGGCTGGACCCAATGTGGACTTATTGCCATCGCCCCCCAAGCCGGTGTGCAGGGATAACTCCTGGTAAAAACCCTGGGGACTTATTGCCTTTGCCCACCATTCGTCGATCCCAAAAATAAGTTGACATCGCAAAAGGAGGATTTATTGCCATCACCTCGCCAACTTTCTGTCGCCAGGTCTTGTGACGCGCCTGGGTAATGCAGCTAGGTCTTATGACGAGCCCATATGAATGAGATGAATGCAATGTGTTTGATGAGAGTGGGTAAGCTAAAAGGTAATGCTAGGTCTTACTACGAGCCTAAGGGAATGCAGCTAGGTCTTATGACGAGCCTAAAGGGAGGTTCTAGGTCTTATGACGAGCCTAAAGGGTAGTTCTAGGTCTTATGACGAGCCTAAGGGAATGCAACTAGGTCTTATGACGAGCCTAAAGGAGGTTCTAGGTCTTATGACGAGCCTAAAGGTTGGATCTAGGTCTTATGACGAGCCTAAGGGTGGATCTAGGTCTTATGACGAACCTAAGGGTATGCGACTAGGTCTTACTACGAGCCTAAAGGATGGATCTAGGTCTTATGACGAGCCTAAGGGTTGGATCTAGGTTTATGACGAGCCTAAGGATGGTTCTAAACGAAAGTGGGTCAAGTGTATGATGGGTCCAAAAGGATGTAGAAGGATTAGGGCTCAAGACGGGCCTGTGAATGTTTGAATGTGGAGGAAGGGCTTAGGACGGGCCTGGGGAATTTGATGTGGAGGTAGGGCTTAGAACGGGCCTGAGGAGATTGATATGGTGGTAGGGCTTAGGACGGGCCTGAGTGGTATGAGAAGGGTTTGAATCCTTTGGGTTTCTGGCTTTTGGGCCTCAATCGGTGTCGTTGTTGCAATTGTTGGGACCAACAATTGCCCCCAGTATTTTTCCTTAAGGCAATCTGAGTTCTTTAGGATTTTTGGCAATCGATCGGAACGATCGATTGCCCCCAGTATTTTCTTTGACTAATGGCGCATAACAAGTCTCATTCTCACAAGGTCAGGGTTTATCTTGATGTGGTGCTTTCTATCCTACACTCAAAGTGTTTAATGCTTGCACTCATTCTCTCCTTTTGGACAAAACATCTCGGCCATTAAATTTGACATTTGTTAGATTTACGCATTCAACCTGTTACTTTCACGTGATTGGATACACAACTGCTAGGTCGGAAGTCTTTTAAGCTTATATCGTGGCTATGGGCTGTGATGAATGATAACAGGACAATGGAGGAATGTTTAGGATATGTGGAGCTATAAGGGTGACCAAAGCTGCAACTTGCACCGTCTCTCGGACTTGTCTTCTTTGCCTTGAAGTCGTTTGGCTACTTCGTGATGTTTCGCATTTGAGTTTGGAACTTGGCACCTTCTATCTTCTTTCCGATTTTGGATTTCTTCAAGGCTTTTCAGGTTTGCCTTTCTTTGAATTTTCCTTTCCTTCGGGGTTCGTGTGTTTCCCGGCTTTGAACTTTGAGAGCTATTTTTGATGTTAGCTCATTTGGATCCTGTGTCCCTTTGGGACCATTTGCGGATCGTTTCGTCATGCTGGTAGCAATTTTGCTTCTTTGGACTTGTGAAGTTGCTGTTCGGAAGTCGGGCTCCTTGCTTCCTTTGGTCACCGGGTCGGTTATTCATCATTGGCTGGCTTGTTTGTGGAGTTTGTAGTGTTGTAAAAGGGGGAACGTATACGAAAAGCTCAGGGGGGTACCTAGGGTGTAATGTCAGGGTTCACAAGCTTTTGGCTGTGTGGTGTTGTACCTAGGTGCTTCGTCATCCCTAATAGTTGTGTATCCGTTCTTTGTTACTTTTCACAGGTTTAAGCGTAAATTTAAAGTGTCTCCTTCGGTCGGAGTTATGCCGTTTACCTTACCTTTGAATGTGATCTCTCTAGAGTCACGTAAAAATGACATGCTCTTTCACTCATGGTTTTACCGCTCAAGGCACTCTCGCGAAATGTTCACTCAGAGACTTGTTCACGGGCTTTAAACCAATGAAATAAACATTATCGACCCTTAACTCAGATTGCCCCCAGTATTATTGTGGGGTTTTTTTTTTACAAGCCTTTTGAATACCCAGGTTATTTGTTGGAGATGGCTGTATGTGTGGTGGTACGTGGCGATGAAGTCTTGCTGTTTTGGTGGAGTGATGTAGTGATGAAAGTAAAGCATGGTAGTGGGATGCTTTCAGTGTACGTGAAACTTTCTATTGAGAGGTGACAAGTGGTGGAAGCCGACAAGGTGGTGAGATATTCCCTGCGCAAGAATGAGTTTCATGTGGAGAGGGGAGTGTGGTGAGACACATGGGATGTATGTGATCAAGGTAGTGGATGTGGGTGAAATGACGTGATGACTTATTCATTTTTTGGTGTTCTTAAATGCACAAAAATTATGAAAATGGAACTATGTAATCTTAAGAAAACTACCTAAAATGATAAAGGAAGCTAGCCACCATAAAAGTTGGAAGAATGGCTGAGAAAAGAAAACTGCTAAATCGAGAAAACTTATAAAATAGTGATGTTGAACTGTCTGATGCCGACGCGCTGAAGACCCAAGCGGTTGACCGTCGGATGCCATTGACCATGATTGTCTTCCTTCCAAACTTCGAGTGGGCCCTGTAAAATGTTTGAACTAGGAATGCCTATGGGTTATGTGGGAAGTAACTGGGCCTGAGTCTTCTCCAAACTGAGAGTGAAGTGCACAGATTAAAGTGATTCCTAGACTAGAACGGACATATAGGCCTGAATCCCTTAGTCCAGAAATTGAGCAAACAAGATGAAGGAAGTCACAGGGACCGTGAATGGGCCACTGAGCCCTGAGGTCTAAGATTCGTTTGATGTTCTTGTTGGGCCTTGAAGCCGGAAACTGGAATGAATGAATTATGCAAACTATCTTGGATTCAAATGTTTTATGGGCTGAAATTCTGGATTGAGAGAGAAGCTCATGGGCCAAAACTATGAATTGGTCTATGGGCCTAGATGAAATGAGTCATGAGTGGGTACTTGGGCCGGACTGATTGCTCTATATATGAACTGGAATTTGGGCCGAGTGGTTTTGGTTGGGCCTAAAAGATGGCACCTAGATCTAGGATTTTGGGTCAGAGCCCGAGTGAAGAGTTTTCCTAGACTAGAATGAGCCCTTGGGCCGAAATGTGTTTGGGCCTGAAATAAAGAACATGGGCTGGAACGATCCCTAAATCACAAACGGCCTAACTTTCTTTGGGCCAGAGAAGATGGTTGCTAAGCCAAAAAAGATTTTATTTTCAAGACTTGTGAGTTATTTCAAGTTCAGGTGGATTTCTTTTTTATGGGCCTAGAACTAATTGGATAATTCAAATTGGGCCAGAAGAGAAATCACCTAAGTCTAGACTTTTGGGCCGAAGCCCGAACAACTCACATGTTAAACCAAACAGGGCCTCTGGGCCGAAACAAATAGAGCTGCCAATTCGTGCTGGGCTAGGTTGATGCAGGAGAAGTTCCTATCAATCTCTAGGCTGGGTAGTGGGCCGATCATACAAGCAGACAAGGCCCACACAAATTCAACATGTCCTTACTAGACGTTTGAATCAAACCGGGTATGGATCGATCCGGAGAGGTGCTTGGGGTGCGGGCCCAGGTCGCCACAAAGGAATAGGGCTTGCACGCTATTCTCTTTGGGCTTCCCCACTCTTTTCACATCACCTGAAGGTGTGCGTCTACGGTCGGGTCTTTGACTGACCAAACAATGGGCTAGGTAAGGGCACCGCTAGGAAAACGCTTGGGGCTAAGGCCCAGGTATTAAGGGGGTGTGGTAAGACGACACCCTTCCTCTTTTCCCCCGCTTATTCACATCACCTAAAAGGTGTGAGTCCCTGACAGGGGACCCTCAAACGGGTCCCAGGGTGAAATTGGTTTGCGTGGACCCTCGCTCTCATATGATGCAAAGGTGCAGGAATTAAAGTGCGCACGAAGATAAACAAACAATGTAATAAAAGCCATAAATAAACATTTTCAAGTTAAGCCCTCTTTCTTAAAATCAAACAAGCTAATATTAAGAATCTTGTCCCCAGCAGAGTCGCCAGTCTGTGAGCCTCGATTTTAAACCCTATCCTATGTGGATTAAGTTGATTGGGATCTAGTCGGGTTTTAGGTCCACTTATAACCTAAGATTAATAACTATGCCATTAAAACAATAATTATTAAAACCTAAGCTAGCTCACTGGAACCTATTATGAGTCGCCACCTAATTTTAACCTAGATCAAATTAGGAAAGGAGAGTTCGGGTTCGGGGGCTTGATATTCGACTTATTTAGGGTTCAATTACTTTCATTACCCCTCCTAGGTCGTTTTTCCTCTACTTGGTTTAATTACGGCTTTTTACAAAGTTGCTTTTAACCTAAGTGCGCGCTTCTGTTTTTTTGTGTTTTTTAGCATTTTTTGACAGAAAATTAAAGTGGAAATTAAAATTACCTAAACTAGGGTTTCGGAGGCAGAATTAGGTCAAATTTTGTTTCCGTCCGTGGCCACGGACCTAATGTCCGAGACCACGGACCCTAGTTAACCTATATGAAAATAAAAGTTAATTAGAAAATAGAAAATTGTAAAGTCCGGGGCCACGGACAGGCCGTCCGTGGGCCCGGACATTATTAAAAAAACCTAAATTTTCAAAATTTAAAAAACTCGCCGCCGTCCGTGGGCGTCCGGGCTTACGGACAAGGAGTCCGGGACCCCGGACATGACGTCCGTGGGTGCGGACCGCCCTCGGACGGCGGCGTTAAGGCTGTTCCCGAAGGTGTTTTCGACTCAAATTTTATGGGTGTGTAGCCTGAAAGATGTACAAGACGTTAGTGATTTAAAGTTTTCAATTTGAGTTCGAATTAAGCACGAAACTTAGTAAACAAGTTATTGGACAGAAGCTTAAACAAACAGCAATACAGAAGCGTACGAAGGTTAGTTTGAGCTAGAGGTGATCATTCGGGCGGGCGGGCCGGGTTCGGGCCGGGCCAGAGGAAATTTTTAGGCCCGTCGGGCCTATTTTCAAAAACCAAGCCCGGTTTTTTACATGCTCGGGCCGGGCCGGGCTAGGCCCGGTTTTTTCCAGACTTTGCCGAAGCCCGGCCCGCCCGGCCCGGTTTTTTAATTTTTTAATATAAATTAATAATTAAAAATTCAAATTAATATATTTTAATATAGATTTATATATTATATATATAACTTATTTAAAATTAATATATATATATAACTTATTTAAAATTTATATATTATATATAATTTTTTATATATTATATAAAAATTAAATATGTATATTACATTTTAAACATATAATAATAAATAATATAAAATCGGGCCGGGCCGGGCTTACCCACGGGCTAAAAAAATGTGCCGCGGCCCGGCCCGGTTTTTCATTCGGGCCTAATTTTATGTCCAGGCCCGCCCAGAAGCCCTATCGGGTTCGGGCTTGTCTGGCTTTTTTACGGGCCGGGTCGGACCGGGCTGCCGGGCCGGACACATTATGATCAGCTCTAGTTTGAGCCCAAAATTTGACAGAGAGTTAATAAGGTCGTGGGGAATTAGAAAAGTAGAGTTGCAACCTGTTTTACCTTCGAATTCAAGGTGATTCTTCACACCGGGATTCGTCGAGTGCTTCGTTGATGGCAGACCCGAAAGGATTTCGAACCAAGCTTCTGGTTGTTGGTTGTTCTTGCTGTTCTTCACGTTTTGGTGGTGTTTTTGTGGGGTTTTGATGATTATTGATGCTTTGGGGATTGGAAAACGTGTTTAGATGGTGATTTCGGGGGATTTTCGGTATGATTTGGGTGGCCGGGTGTTGGAAAACGTGAGAGAGAGTGAGGAGGCTGTGTTTTCTGATTCTCTAGGGTTCTTGAGCATATGAGGTTCTGATTTTATCCAAAAACCTATCCCTTTATATAGACTTTCTTAAAGATAAAGAAAATCTAGTAAAAGTAAGATTTTTCGATATTTTAACTAAGTAACTTCCCAAAGGAATTTTGCTATGAAATTTTAACCACATGTCAAGAATGGATATTATGAATTTTCTGAGGTGGAAACGAATTTTTTAAATGCTGGAGCATTTTTAAATTGAATTTCTCGTCAGATTCAGTCAGAAATTGCTAGAAAATTATTGGAAATTCGAAAAATCAAAATTCCAACGCCATTATGCTTAAAATGTCATCCTCTATCATGGGTTAAAATATCAAAGCATTTCGAGCTGATTTGGGCACCCTTTGGAGGAGAGAGAAAGCCTATAGGAGAACTCAGAAGCCTTAAAAATTACGAAAACGCCCCTGACAATGACGAAACTGCTCCTCAGGCCCTGGAACACGCCGATCGGGCCGGAGTCTCTTACTGTTTGATGGAGATGGCTCTCACAACCTCGTAGACCTTAACCAGGGGGTCAAAATTTTGGGTATAACATCACGTTACTAACCTTGCACTGAAAACAGGAAACCAACCTGTAAGGAAGTACTTCTGCAGGAAGTGCGAGCGGGACCACCCAGGCAAGGAGTATGACGGAACCTTGGTGACGTGCAACTACTGTGGCAGGAAGGGGCACAGATCCTTCAAGTGCTTCTTGAACCCGGATTCCAGGGACTACAAGCCACACACCGGGTCAGCGACTAGGGCCCCAGCTCCTAAGACTAATGGAGGAGGAGGTAGAGGTAGCACAGGAGGTGCTGGACCATCTACTAGTTGCCCTGCCCAGAGTCAGCCACAGAGGCCGGGACAGAACTATCCCCAGAGGCCGGGCAAGGCACCAGTCCTTAACCTGGTGGACTGCGTCGAGGCAGCGAGTGATGACCCGAGTTCACCTGGTGAGGACTACTTTCCTCATGAAGAGGCTTAGACCTTATTTCTTACATTCAGTCGTTTAGTTTTCTTTTGTTGTCAATGTAAAAAAGGGATGAACTATAAACCCTTCATTTTGTTTCGCTACGAACCTCTTATTTCCAGTTGTGAACCTTGACTTATTCATTTAATGCCAATTGTTCTTCAGCTTTCGATATTTGCTTTCCTATTTTGCCCTATACCACATCCAATATCCCTTTTGAAGCCAAACCACACCCACCAGAGAAGTGTGAGGTCTTGAGACCCGGGATGATCTTACTACGAGAGTACCTGACCCCGGCAGTCCAGTATGCATTGATCCTCAAGATCAGGGAGTTAGGTGTGAAGGAAGGAAATTTTTACACCCCTACCTTCAAGAATGGTTCAACCATGAAGGTGAAGATCATGTGCCTAGGTAAGAAGTGGAACCACACCACCAAGACCTATGAAGAAGTGGAGGTGCCACCAATCCCGGAGGAACTGCAGACCATCGTTAGAGCTGCAGTTAAGGCAGCACAAGAATTGGAGGATGAGCCCGTCCCAGACCTAACCTCAGACGTCTGCATCATCAATTTTTATGGAAAAGAAGGTAAGCTAGGGTTACATCAAGATAAGGATGAATCCCTAGAATCCATCACCAAAGGAGTTCCAGTGGTTTCCATATCACTTGGAGACGACGCGGAGTTCCTATTTGGTGACCAGAAGAGGATGGACCTTTCCACCAAGATCCTCCTGAAGTCAGGTGATGTACTGATCTTTGGTGGGGCAGCTAGACTCATCTACCATGGAGTGAAGAGAATCAAGCCCAACACAGCCCCCACATCCGTTATTAACCAGACTCACCTGAAACCTGGCAGATTAAACCTGACCTTTAGACAGATCTAGCTTGTACTTTACAATTTCAGCCTTGTAATCATTAAACTGCTCATGAAGCTTTCAATAAGAATGAAATTCTAAGAAATTATTTCTTCATGTAGGAGCTGGAAATTTAGAGGTCAGGCTGAATGTGTTGGACCAGGCTCAAGCAAAGAGCAATGGAACGGTCATCACAGGTATACCAATTAACCTTGAACAACTGCTTGGAAAGAGTTACTAGAAACCTTAGAACTTAATTCACTCAATAATTGCAGGCACATTCCAAATTAATGGAGTGGAGGCCACCGTCCTGTTTGATTCGGAGCCTCCCACTCCTTCATATCCCAAGCATTTCATACTAAGTAAATGCCCCCACAGAGGATATCCATGATTGCTCAGTTTTGTTGCCATCCAAGGAGTTGATCAAATGCAGCAAACAGTGCAAGAATCTGAGCATGCACATCAAGGGAGCAGACTTCCTACTTGATGCCATTGTCTTCCCTGGCATGGGATTTGACATAATCGTGGGCATGGACACGCTACAGCGGTACAGAGGTAGACTACACTGCGCAGAGCATCGTCTCCTCTTGAAGTCAGCCACAGGGATCACAGTATCATACCGAATGCAGCCTAAGCAGCCGACTGTGAAGGTTGTATCAGCATTATCCCTGATGAAGGAAGTGTCCAAGGGCGCTACTGCCTACTACTGCTATGCCCAGGATCTGAGGACGGATCCGAAGTTCAGGAGCGACGTTCCCATTGTGTCGGAGTACCCCGATGTTTTTCCAGAGGAGCTACCTGGACTACCACCGCTGAGAGAGGTTGAATTCAACATCGACCTCGTACCGGGCACGGGACCGATTGCAAGGCTCCCTACCGGATGGGCCCGCAGAGATGGTCGAGTTGAAGAAGCAGTTGCAGGACTACTGGATAAGGGTTCATCAGACCCAGTGTCTCACCTTGGGGCGCTCCTGTGCTGTTCGTCAAGAAGAAGGACGGGAGCATGAGACTGTGTATAGATTACAGAGAGTTGAACAATGTCACGATCAAAAACAAGTACCCACTGCCCAGGATCGATGACTTGTTCGACCAGCTGAGGGGAGCAAGGGTGTTCTCTAAGATTGATCTGCGATCCGGATATCACCAGATAGCTGTAGCTGAGCCAGACATTGAGAAGACAGCCTTCCGGACCAGATACGGCCACTATGAGTTCACAGTGATGCCGTTTGGACTGACCAATGCACCGGCGAGATTTATGGACTTGATGCAGAGGTCTTCCAAGCCCAGCTGGATAAGTCGGTAGTCGTATTATTGACGACATTCTAGTCTTCTCCAAGAGCAAGGAGGAACATGAGCAGCATTTGAGGACAGTCTTGGAGACGCTGAGGGAGAAACAGTTATATGCCAAGTTCAGCAAGTGTGAATTTTGGCTGGACAAGGTGTCATTTCTTGGACACGTGATCTCAGCTGAGAGAGTTTCAGTAGACCCAGCTAAGGTTGAGGAGTGAAGAGCTGGCATAGACCTCGCACCGTGAGAGGTTAGGAGTTTCCTTGGGTTGGCTGGCTACTATAGACGCTTTGTGAAGGACTTCTCCAGGCTAGCCAAGCCCTTGACCTCCTTGATGAAGAAGGACAGCCCTTTTGTATGGACAGAGGCTTGTGAGGTCTCCTTCAAGGCGCTGAAGGACGCCTTGACCACAGCTCCAGTATTGACTATCCCAGAGGGGAATGAGGGGTACGAGGTATATTGCGATGCTTCAGGCAGAGGAATTGGTGGAGTACTGATGCAGCATGGCCGAGTAGTAGCGTATGCTTCTAGACAGCTGAAGAAGCACGAGGAAAACTACCCCACCCACGACCTTGAGCTCCTCGCCATAGTCTTCGCCTTGAAGATCTGGCGACATTACTTGTATGGAGCCACAGTCCGGATTATGACAGACCATAAGAGTCTGAAGTACATCTGGACCCAGAAGGAGCTCAATTTGAGACAGCGACGATGGGTTGAGCTACTGGCCGATTATGACATCAACCTCCAGTACACAGAAGGGAAAGGAAATGTCGTGGCAGACGCTCTGAGCAGAAGAGCTTATTCACTCTCGCCCTATTAGAGACGACCACGATAGCTGAGGAGGTGTATGCAGCCCAGGACAGTGACGTTTATCTACAGGGCATCAGACAGAAGTTAGCAGACGGGTTGACTGACGGTTTGAAGTACGACTATGAGCTGGACAGCGAGGGACACCTTCGAGTCAGAGGCAGACTCTGCGTTCCTCAGGATGCGACAGAGCTTCAGACCAGGATTCTTTCAGAGGCTCATTCCTCGACATTATCAGTACACCCTGGAGCCACCAAGATGTACAAGGACTTGAAGCAATTATTCTGGTGGAGCGGGATGAAGAGGGATGTAGCTGATTTTGTCTCTCGTGCCTCACTTGTCAGAAAGTGAAGTTTGAGCATCGTCGACCAGGCGGTCAGATTCAGTCACTTCCAGTACCGTGCTGGAAGTTTGACGACATCAGCATGGATTTTGTGGTCGGTCTCTCTCCAGCTAGAGGTGGACTGAACGCCATTGGGTTATAGTCGATAGGTTGACCAAGACAGCTAGGTTCATACCTATCAAGGACACATGGAAGGTGCCCAAACTGGCTGAGGTGTTTACCACAGAGCATATCCGGTACCATGGGGTACCGAAGACGATCGTCTCTGATCGTGACACTCGTTTCCTCAGTCGATATTGGCGTCAGGTACAGGAGGCATTTGGGACTCAGCTACGACTTAGCACAACTTTTCACCCGCAGACTGATGGGCAGACTGAGAGGACTATTCAGACATTGGAGGATATGTTGCGAGCAGTCGCTCTGGATTATCAAGGGAGTTGGGTAGAGCGTCTACACCTGGTAGAGTTCTCCTATAATAACTCTTACCACGCGTCTATCGGCATGGCACCATTCTAGGCCCTATATGGCAGGCCGTGCCGGACTCCCTTATCATGGAGTGACCCTGCTGAGGCGGTCTTGATTGGGCCTGAGTATATTCAGACACTACAGGATGACGTTAGGGTTATTCAGCAGCACATGAGGGCAGCTCAGTCTAGACAGAAGTCTTATGGGGATCATCGTACCAGAGAGCTTGAGTTTCAGTTGGGAGACATGGTCTTCTTACGAGTGTCCCCGATGAGAGGGATATTCAGATTCGGGATGAGGGGGAAGCTAAGCCCTAAGTATGTCGGCCCGTACAGGATTACGGAGCGAGTGGGCCTAGTTGCTTACAGACTCGAGCTACCAGCGGAGTTAGGGAAGGTACACGATGTGTTTCACGTATCTCAGTTGAGGAAGTACATGCCTGACCCTTCTCACGTACTGCAGCCAGAGAGGTTAGAGATTGAGCCTACACTGAGGTATGAGGAGACTCCTATACAGATCTTGGACACGAAGGTCCGAGAAACGAGGGGCAGAACAGTTAAGTTAGTGAAGGTTCTTTGGGAACATCATGGGGTCGAGGAAGCTACTTGGGAAACCGAGGACTCCATGAGAGTTAAGTACCCACATCTGTTTGCATGATACTCTGCTATCCTGAGAGGATTCACGTTAGTGGCGGTACGAGGGCGTACCTTAGCTCTTTTAAGGGGGATATGCTGGCATACTCCTCCTTCGTTATCTCATCCGGTTTATGCCTCGTTGCATTGTTAGTAATGAGAGGTGTAGGTATGTACGTAGTTTTACGTTGTGGCACAGTACTTTGTCACGTTTGTGTTGTGTTTTGCTTCAGTTTATACTTTGATTCACGTTGTTATGGTTTCGGTACTTTGATTTCGGTACCCTTGAGTGGAATGTTGAAATGGAGATAAAGGATTGGAATGGTATGGAATATCATTGAAGTTATTATTGTCTCAGCACACCCGAAGCGGTGTGAGTGCCTATTAGTTGATTGTTAAACTTCGAGGCGAAGTTTCTTTTAAGGGGGATATGCTGAATTAAATTAATTTAGGGGATTTCTTTTATTAAAAATTAAATGATTATATGTAATTATGAATATTAAATTATTATATGGAATTGTGAAATTTATTTAGGGGTTTTCTCCTATTTAACCCTAATTATTATACATTATTATATAGTATTATGAATTTAATAATAAGATTTATAAGTCAATAAATCTTGGGAAAATTATTAAACACTCCAAATATATTATAAAGATTTTGGGAAGTGTTGGAACATTGTTTTGAAACATAAAAGTCAATATAAAATTCTAGAAACCTTAAAGCTTATTAAGCCTTGCTAGAGTTGACTTTTTGAGAATGGTCAAACCAGGCCATGAAACCTATACCAATAAATAGGTTATGAAAAACCATGAAGATCGATAAAAAGAACGTCAAAAACGGATCATCCTAGCCAAAGTTATGCTAGATTGAAGTTTTGAATCAAAATTTTAAGAAGTGCCACGTGTCACTCTGTAATGGGTCGCCCACACTTAGCCGATTTCTTCCCTGATTTTCGGAACCGATTTCCCTTACTTTGCCCTAACTTTAGACGGCTATAACTTTTACATCATTCAATATTTTTCCATGCCGTCTTCACCATTCTCTTCTCCTACAATTCCTCTTTCCAACCATTACTCATACAAACCCTAGATCCTTCTGAGTCAACCGGAAAATCGAGCCAAAGTAGCCACCTTGCGAGACTGTTTCCAGAATTCCAGAATTTCCTTCGTTTTCAGGTAACTTGCGTCAATCATAACTTCTTCGTTAATCAACCAAAATTCGATTTCTTTAGCTCGTTGTAAAGATCTCTAATCCCTCTACAATTTTCGTGTTTATGTCCAAGTCTGATTCGTAACCGGTTGGGAGATATAGAGGTCTAAAGTTTCGGTTTCAACAGCACATAAAATAACACCGAAACAGAGAGGTAAACTCGTGTTTTGTAACTTCAATATCTTTCTGTATGGTGCGAGTTAGGTTTAGTTCTTGCTACCAATACGTAGATCTACAATTCTTCTTTCCAATGAGCCCTTACTCATTATCTAACTCGTTTTGTACTGCTAGTTATAGATCTGCAAAGTTGGCACCACGAACTGTATCAAGTTTGAGTTTTTTTTCCAGTTTCCGATTTGGAATTCACCAAATTCGCACAATCTGGTGAGTCTCCGATCAAATTGCTCCGATATTGTTGTTCGTAGTCATGTTTTCGATCTAACCCATGTATCAATTTAGTCAATTACATGTTAGATTAGGAGAATTTGATAGAATTGAGTTCGAATCGAATTCTGTTTCCAGGAAGAACCCTAACTTCGAACTAAATTCGAAATCCACTGAATACCGCATTATAATTGGGGAAATTAGCATCATTGGAACCGAAATTTGATTTCGAAGCTATAGAAACAAGAATCACGCGATTTCGTTCTGTAGATTGTGAGGAATCGTCGATTTAGTACTCGACTTGGTTAAACTCTGCGCTGAAGAACTCGAAGATCTAGGGCCGTCCGATCGTAGTTATAAGATCTGGACGGCCGAGATTAAAACGTTCCAGAATAAGGTTATAAAGGTTTTTTATAAATGTCAGTAAATGACCCTAACTTGTTGAATTAATTTAAATATCTTCCCGAATGTATTTTGACTTGAAATTTTAACCATAGGTTCCTTATTTTATCTAGTTTATTTTGATGTAAATTATTATGGTTTTCGAGTTTTTAAACATAAGTTATGATTTTTACAAGTTACGGGCTTCCTGGAATTATTTGGCTAAATTACAAAGATATTTTTATGAAATAAAAATTTTATAATATGTCTAAAATGTTATAGTTACTGTATATTAAATTTGGGAATTTTTGGGCAATGGTAAAAGGTTTAAAAATTGTTTTTATGAGTTTTTCATAAGAATAACCTATAATACAAGGTTTTTAATGTAATCAAAAATTAAAGTATGGTTTGTTAATTAACTTTTAAGCTAGGGAAAATAAAGGGAACTAAATTAACATCTTATAACAGTAAGTTTATAAATGGTTTGTATTAGCTTTTAAGAGAAATGAAATTATTTACATATATGTATATTTACTTACTTAAGTAGGAACTTATATAAATTAAGGAATTTAATTATCCTACATTTTATTTACTATATAATATGGGAGTTAATATTTTGAATGAACTAAGGAACAAATATATATATATTATTTTTACGCATTTATAAAAAGGAATTAAGAAGTAACTTATAGTAAATCAAGGAACTAATTAAATTACCACTTATAATAACTAAATATTATAAGAGCTAGAACCCTAAGATATGGTAAAAGAAATGCCTTATGAAATATACTTAGAATACAGTATAAGGTTGTATTAATAAGATAGTTAAAATATGGTAAATTACATAGGGAATGTCTTAGTAATTTTTAATACGGGTATACTTATATATATTAAATAAATCGAGGAAACACATTATGTAATTAACCTTAAGTCGGTTGTGTATATAAATACATTAATATATACAATGAAATTTCCTAAAAATGTTATGGATAAATTTTAATACATAAAGTTATATATATAAATATACATGTATATAAATACATTAAAATAGTTGAGGGAAATCATAATCCTTGTGATAATTATAATAAGTAGGTTATATATATATGTTGAACCTTAGGTTTTAGTTGGTGTGTAATTAAATAATCATTATTGATTTAAGGGTTTTATTACACAACATAAACTTAGCACGGTCTTGGGCTAACCTACTAAGCCCAAGTCTATGAACTCCAAAAGCCCACTATAACAATCCAAAGAGAGCTTGGGCTACTCTCAGGAATAAATTCTAAATCATTCCAAACTAAACGAGATGGGCCTAACAAAGGATTTAGTTATCAAGTCAAGCCCAAACCTTTGTAAGAGAATAATGGTAAACCTGGAACTATTAATCAGTAAGTGAAGAAGGCTGTTAAGTTTATAAGTCTCTTAACTAATCGACACTTGGAACACCTTAACTATAGGTTACTGTTGGGGAATCACTTGTACGAGTTAGTTGTAGTTCTTCACATACCAGGTACGATTTCTCGTACTCCGATATTTGTGCTGATTGACTTGTGGAATGTTTTGGAAAACGCTAACTGACTTTAAGAGGAATTACTAAAAAGGAATTGGTTGTGTGACTAACTCAGCTTGTGTGACTAACTGAGCCTTGGATGTGAAACTTACATGGGTATTGGTTCCTTCTATTTGGTGCCCCGTTAGGCATTGGCTGCTTAGGGTTTACGCTTCTGCACTCTGTAGGACTGAGTGTTTTGGTATTGCTCTGGGTAGTTGGTGATCTAGTGGGAATATGGGAAAGTGTTATTCTTGGTATTGAGTATGGATTATTTCTATTAAGTGGTGCACACACTTTTCACCGATGACTGAGAACGGGTCGGTGGCAGCGGAGGTCTGCTATACCTCGTCCGTATGGACAACTGACAACGGAGGTCTGTTTACCTCGTCCTTGTGACAACTGACTGGCGGTGGGGGCCATCTCTCCCAATGGGTTTTATTCCACTCTTGAGTTATGGGTTCATGGATCTATTTTATCATCCCTAGTCCTTTGTGACTATCTGAGTCATTCTACTCCTAACGGGAATTGGGATTAACTAATGAAATGGATGTTCACTAACTTTATCTTTCAGCTATTAACCTTGTTCTTATCTTGATGTTTTGATTTGGTGAATTGTGAAATGCTTTGTTCCTCTGAGTGTATTACGGGTTGTATTCAAGCTATTATTTATTTAAGAATTGTATTTTAAGTTGTTTTTGGAGGATCGTACCAGTTCCATTCCAGGGAACTGACCCACCCCACTCGGGGTGGGCTGCTTGGTTTTATCTTGCAGGTACGTGTTATCTTACAGGTGGCCACGAAGAGGAAGAGTGATTGGGATGGGATTAGGCTTGGAGAGTTTATATGTTTATTACTGCTTATTTTTGTTAAGTTTTCTCGTGGTTCAGACCGTGACATTGTAATCATTAAGTTGTGTTTTGGTGAGGTTTGGTACCGGGTGTTTGGAACCCGATGGTCTGTACGCCTTTAGTATTTTATTTCCGCTATAAATATGTTTAATAGGGGCGTTACACCTTTCCTCGATCTTCTATTCTACACTCGATCAAGTCTCAATCTATCAATCGTTTCGTTTGGCGCTAGCTTGGTAGAAAAGCTCACCACACCATCCACTCTCTTTTTTCTGTTCCCGTCCTAATCCTTCTCTTGGCTCTTAAATGAATCTCTTTAATAAGGTTTTGAAAGAAGGGAATCTGACAATGGGAGACCGAGGTTTCCTCGGGCACCAATCCGAATTCGTGGTCGTTGCCACTTCTAAGGGGTGTAACCCAGTTTGAACCCACACAAAATCTATGAAATGACCAGATAAGTCCTATCCATAGGCAACAAATCATCAGAGTCAATTCACGGTTCTTAGAACCCTTCTCCTCCATTCCTAGTTCCTTAGGTCAAACTAGGTGGCGACTTTAGTCAATTTTCACCCTTAGGGCATAAGTCCTCTTGGAGCCCATCGAGAGCGGGTGTAGTGCACACTTGCACTCCCTTTTATGCTTTATGGGAAAGACGGACGATTTAGTAGGTATTTGAGGGCTTCCGTGAATAACGGGTTTTCACCCTCCACAGAATGGAAAATTTTTAAGATCCAGGCTTCTTATTCAGGACCCAAATTAGATAAACCCCCCCCTCATATTGATAAATCACCCTCCATACGAAGCATTAGGGGTAGCTCAGTCATCTTCAGGGGTATTTTCGTAATTTTTTTTCGCTCTCTTTCGAAGAAGGGTCAAATCAATTCTAAATGCTTTGAAATTTTAACTCATGATAGAGGATGACATTTCAGACATAATGGAATTTGAATTTTGATTTTTTGAATTTCCAATAATTTTCTAGCAATTTCTGATTGAATCTGACAAGAAATTGAATTTAAAAATATTCCAACAACCAAAAATTTCGATTCCACCTTAGAAAAATCAGAAATTTCACCCTTTATCCATGTTTAAAATTTCATGGTCAAATTCCTTTTAGAAACCCTTGAGCTAAAACGTTAGTAAATCTCGGTTTTTACCAGATTTTTCTATCTTTAAGAAAGCCTATATAAGGAACTTTATCCCTTGATCAAATTAGAACTGGAAGAACCCTAGAAAGTCAGAGAACCCAGCCGTCACAAGTCTCCCACGTTTTTACACACCCGAGCATCAAAATCATACCAAAAACCTTCCAAAATCATCATCTAAACACATTTTTCAACTCCCACCACTTCAACAATCATCAAACCACCATCAAAACGTGAAGAACAACCACAATTCACAGAGGATAGAAGCTGCTCTCGAACCTGAACCGGAACCGACTCCGGCGAAGCTCTGAAACACTCCCGGCGTGAAGAATCCAGCCAATCCCTGTATGATCGGGTGGCTAACTCAAACCAACCTAAGGTGTGAGTCTAAGAGTTGGTTTGACTTAATCGACCTCTTAAGGAGAAGAGACACTCTGGGATGAAAAGACACTCAATCGAAATGGCTAAACTAAGTGTGCGGAAGACTTAAAGAGACTTAAACGAATTAATGTTTGAGAGACGGACTCTGTGAAACTCAGCAAGATACACAAATAAGTTATTTTATTCTCTGGTCAAAATAGAATGACTTACAAATGCCCACTAAGTAGAAGAGATCTACTTAGCGGTTTTTTCACTCACTCACCCAATACACTTTTTGATCAGCTCAATGGTAAGTGTAGCAAAACTAAGATCTTCCTAAGCAGAGTCTATCTAGATGCACTAACTAATTTGGTACATATTTTCTCTCTCTGACTTACAAAGACAATTTCTTTCTCTTTCTCTAAGCTTTGGAATATTTCTTAATGAAAGTGCTGAGTAAAACTGGCTATTACAATACTTATTTATACTAGCACTAGAAGCGGTAGGTCGAGGGAGTTAGTTCCAAAATTGTCGGAACTAACTTAGTGGGCAACGTCCTTAGGTGGTCTCCTGACTTGGACCGCGAACTTTGGATGTGATGGGGAGACTGCATGACCATTGCAGTGTTGAAGCATTCACGAGTTCGCTCCTTAGTTTTCGCAATGGCATGGGAGAGTCTGTGATGTTTCCTTAGTTGCACATACTCTCTTGCAGTAGCTCGCTCTTTGTGTTTGACTGAGGATGATTGACTCTATCGAGGTGATTGGCTATCTCTCCAACACTTTGATGTCTCAACAGTTTCCCCCTTGTTGCTGATGATAGCAAACCTCCGTGAATCCCGATTGAGTCAATCCTGAAATAAGAACAAAAACACAAAGGACTAGGGGAACCGACCCTGTCGAAGTTCCCCCTTAATAGCAGCATTTGAGTCCAGAGACTCCATTGAGGTTCCCCCTTAATCGTAGAGGGACTCCAGGCAAGTAAAATAGCAGATATTGAGTAGGCAGTATAACAGGCATAATAAGACATAGTATTGAAAGTAGTTATAGTACTAGACCACACGGTCCAGAAGCAAAAATTCAAAAGTAGTTTTAAAGCCGCAACAGAGTCGCCCGTCCACCAGACGGGATTCACCGCTTCCCCCTTTTGCTTTCATCAGAGGGAAGCCCATCAGTCACGAATATTCACACACAAACCAGCAAAAAGTGTTTAGAACTTAAAAACAGCCTAAGTCCTAACAATACACACACGCACGCCATAACTAAGGGTCAGGGTTGGGGTTTAGGGTAGCTTGGATGTCAAGGAGTTGATCCTGCAAGGCCATCACAGTCGTCTCAATCCCAGCAAGTCTGTCCATCATCCACGAGTGGCTGTGAGTCAGCTCTGCTGCCAGTGCAAGGAGTCGCTCCACTTTCTCCAAGAGTTGTAGGAGAGTATCTTGAGGGACTGCCTCTTGAGAAGTCAAAGGACCCGCCGTTGTTGGAGTTGATGGTGGAGGCAGCAGCTTGGATTTGTCGATGGATGTAAGCTGATTCAGATAGTGGAGATTGATGGTGTCTGCCTCATCGATGGACTTCGGCGTGGATGTTGCTAGGGGTACGTGAAAGAATTCTAGAATGCAGGGCAGCCAAAACACATATCTCAGAGAGTGTTTTGGGGTATCAACAGACTGGGCCAAGTGATGGAGAATAATGTGGGTTAGATTGAGAGAGTGACGGTTTATGATGTAGTACATGATGGTGAGGTCCAAGCTGTTGACCATTATGTTTCCTTCTTTTCTGGGGACAATATTTTTTATGACAAGGATGTGTAGGAGTTGGTGAAGTATTGAAAGATCGCCTAGGGGTATTGGGGAGCCCACTTTTTTCTTTGAAGAGAAAAAGTGGTAGATCTTGTTTTGTGGGACCCCGGGGATTTCTGGGAGGACTCATTTTTCATAGAAGGATAGACCGGTATGAGGGACTCCAAGAATTTGGGACAACTTTTCAAGATTGAAGAAGATAGGAATTGAATTGGCAAAAGATTGTGCGACACCGTTTCCAATGACAAGATTTTGATAGAAATCAACAGACTCTTGGGGATACCACTCGCTTATCTCATAGAAAAGATGTTTCCACCCCTAAACTTCTAGCATTGTCACTAACTCTCCCAGATTCAAAGACAGAGCCCATGAAAAATCTAGAAACTTACCCGTGACGATATTTCTTTTCGCAGCAGGATCACCAAGCATATAGCGCTGGGTGAAGGGGTCTATCTTTGCACATCGACGTTGCGGCTTGGGCGGTTTCTGTATCCTGGTCAAGGTAGCACCAGTTGATGTGTCTTGGCTGTTGGTGGGCAACTCTTGGACTGGGGAAGACTCACCGGAACCGGAGGATACTGGTTGGGCCTTGACTGAAGATCTTAGGACGCGTTTGGCTGTGGGACGGGTGATGGTTTGAGCTTATCTTTTTCTAGGTTTGGGTTTCGGAGATTGAGGCGGTGTTTGCTGATTTTTCATGGGATTCTTGTGGGGTTGGTGTTGGAGATTTTTTGGGTGGAGCTTGCGGTTGATCAGTGGCTTGGATTTCGGAGGTAGGGTTTAGTTGTTGAGGTGGTGAAGATGGTGGCTTTGTTTGAAGTGGGGTGACATCTTCGATATCCGTCTCAAGAATATCGGTCTTGGCGGCAGAAGGGGGTGTTGGTTGGGGGGATGTGTTGCGGGTGGTTGGCGGTGGTGTGGCAGAGTGTGTGGGGGATGAAGTGGCTATGGTTTTGGTGGGAGAGTGAGTGGTGGTGGTGGTGAGTGGAGATGGGTTAGGGTTTGCCATTGATTGAAGGTACACCTGAAGGCGGAGAGGATCTTGGAATATTTCAGCCGGGATGTTGATGCCGTTGAAGTTAATGCCCGCCATTTGGAATTGGTTTAGCTTTGGGTGTAGGGGAAATGTAAGTGAGAGAGACGGAGTAGGCTGATGGATGATATAAAGGCGGAAGTGACTAGCGGAAGGTGCAGGGTTTTTGTGTGTCAGGTGAGAAAAATCAGGGGGCGCGCGATCAAGGGTGTGGATTTAGGCGGGGCGGGTGTGGATAGATGACGTGGATGTATAGCGCTAGGTGTAAAGAGGCATTTTAAGCAAGGAAACACAGTTCACAGATTCAAGTGCAAACAGAGACAAACTCAGTGAGACATAAGGGAGTACCTGCTGACGATTTCGGTAGGGGCAAGGAGATGCGACCGTCTAGGTAGTCGGAGTCGATCCAATTGCTGATTGAAGTGCTTTAAATCATGCCGTGGACAGGGGTTTTGTAAAGATATCTGCAAGTTGATCTTTTATGGGCACAAAGTCACGTTGAATAAGCTTTTTCTCGACACAGTCCTTTAGGAAATGAAAACGGATTTCAATGTGTTTGGTTCTTGAGTGTTGGACTAGGTTTTCAGATATTTTGATTGTGCTTTTGTTGTCACAAAAGATAGGGATCTGTTCTTGGGTGACATGATAATCTTAAAGTTGTTGTTTCATCCAAAGGAGTTGGGAGCAACAGGCTGCAGCAGAGACATACTCTGCCTCCGCTGTAGAGAGTGCGGCAGAGTTTTGTTTTTTGGAGGACCATGAAACAAGACAAAGACCCAAGAACTGTGCATTGCCTGAAGTACTCTTTTGATCTTGGAGGGAACCAGCCAATCAGAGTCATTGTATCTAGATAAAGTAAAAGTAGGAGATCGAGGATACCATAGATAGAGTGTACTTGTACCTTTGAGATATCGAAAGATACTTTTGACTGCCTTGCGATGGGACTGCTTTGGTGCTGCCTGGAAGCGGGCGCATAGAGAGACTGCGTGTAGAATATCAGGATGACTGGCAGTCAGATACAAGTGGGGCCTTATCATTCCTCTATATTCAGTGGCATTAACACCGACTCCGTCATCATCAAGATGAAGTTTGGCAGATGTACAACTTGGTGTTGACATGCTCTTGACGTTTTTGAGATTGTATTTGTCAAGGAGTACCTTGATGTACTTTTGTTGATGGATTTTAATCCCTTCCTTTTCCTGTTGAACTTGTAGTCCTAAGAAGAACTTTAGCTCACCTAACTCATTCATAGAAAACTCTTGCTTTATAAGTTTAGCAAAATGGTCACAGAGGGTGTTACACGTAGACCCAAAAATAATATCATCAACATAAATCTGTACTAGAAGTAAGTCATGTGATGAATGAACAATGAATAGTGTTTTAACTACGTTACCTCTAGAGAAACCATTTTGCAAGAGATATGTAGGCAGTTGTTATACCCAAAATTTCAACCCCCCGGAAGAGAGTCTCTACTAATAGGCTAGTAGCGAGGGTTCCCAGTTCGATCGGCACATTTCAGAGTGCTAGGGACAGCTTAGTCATCTCCAGGGGCATTTTCGTAATTTTTCAAGGCTCCCAAGCCCCCTATAGGCTTTCTCTCTCCTCCAAATAAGGGTCAAATCAATTCAAAATGCTTTGAAATTGTAACCCATGATAGAGGATGACATTTGAAGCATGATGGCGTTGGAATTTTGATTTTTCGAATTTCCAATAATTTCCTAGCAATTTCTGATTGAATCTGACGAGAAATTGAATTTAAAAATATTCTAATATCCAAAAAAATTCGATTCCACTTTAGAAAAATCTTAAATATCATCCTTTACCCATGTGTGAAATTTCATAACCAAATTCCTTTTGGAAGCCCTTGAGCTAAAACGTCGGTAAATCTCGGTTTTTACCGGATTTTTCTATCTTTAAGGAAGCCTATATAAGGAACCTTATCCCATGATCAAATCAGACCCTCAAGAACCCTAGACTCTCAAAGAAGGTAGCCGTCTCTTGCTCTTCACGTTTTGATCCCCAGAGCCACGATCAAACACCGAAATCTCACCAAAATCAACACCAAAACACATTTTTCAACTCCCACAACATCATCCATCATCAAACCCTCACCAAAACAGCACCAAAACGTGAAGAACATCAAGAACAACAAGGAGTCAGAAGCTGGGTTCAAAGTTCTTCTGGATCCGCCATCAACGAGGCCTCCGAAGAATCCCGACGTGAAGAAACACCACGAATCTGAAGGTAAAACAGGTTGCAATTCTACTTTTCTAACTCTCCACGACCTTATTAACTCTCTGTCAAATTTTGGGTTCAAACTAACCTTTTTACGCTTCTGTATTGCTAATTACTTTTGCTTCTGCCTTGTTACTTGTTCGTCAAGTTTCGTACATAATTCGACTTCAAACTACAATCTTTCAATTACTAACGAATTGTATACCTTTCAGGCTACACGTGCATAAATTTTGAGCCGAAAACACCTTCGGGAACCACCATAAAACCCCCGTCCGTGGGTTGTCCGGGATCTCGGACCTATGGTCCGGGACCACAGACGGGTTGTCCGTGGCCACGGACACCCACGACGGCGGCGGGATTTTAAAATTTTAGGTTTTGCTAAACTATGTCCGGGCCTACGGACATCCTGTCCGTGGCCCCGGACTTTTCAAATTTTTGTTTTCTGTTAAATTCGACTTTTATTTTCACATAGGTTAACTAGGGTCCGTGGTTACGGACATTAGGTCCGTGGCTACGGACGGAAACAAAATTTGACCTAATTCTGCCTCCAAAACCCTAGTTTAGGTAATTTCAACTTTCACTTTTATTTTCAGTCAAAAAATGTTAAAAAACACAAAAAAAACAGAAGCTCGCGCACTTAGGTTAAAACGACTCGTAATAAGCCGTAATTAAACTAAGTAGAGGAAAAACGACTTCTAGGGGTAATGAAAGTAATTGACCCCTAATTAAGTCGAATATCAAGCCCCCGAACCTGAACTCTCCTTTCCTAATTTGATCTAGGTTAAAATTAGGTGGCGACTCATAATAGGTTCCAGTGAGCTAGCTTAGGTTTTAATAATTATTGTTATATGACATAGTTATTAATCTTAGGTTAAAAGTGGACCTAAAACCCGATTAGATCCTAATCAACTTTAATAAACATAGGATAGGGTTTAAAATCGAGGCTCACAGACTGGCGACTCTGCTGGGGACAAACTTCTTTATTTTAACTTGTTTAATTTTAAGAAAGAGGGCTTAACTCGAAATTGTTTATTTATGGCTTTATTACTTTGTTTGTTTACTTTTGTGTGCACTTTAATTTCTGCACCTTTGCATCATATGAGAGCGAGGGTCCACACAAACCGATTTCACCCCGGGACCCGTTTGAGGGTCCCCTGTCAGGGACTCACACCTTTTAGGTGATGTGAATAAGCGGGGGAAAAGAGGAGGATGTCGTCTAACCACATCCCCTTAATACCTGGGCCTTAGCCCCAAGCGTTTTCCTGGCAGTGTCCTTACCTAGCCCATTGTTTGGTCAGTCAAAGACCCGGCCGCAGACGCACACCTTCAGGTGATGTGAAAAAAGTGGGGAAGCCCAAAGAGAATAGCGTGCAAGCCCTATTCCTTTGTGGCGACCTGGGCCCAAGCCCCAAGCACCTCTTCGGATCGATCCATACCCAAATTGATTTAACCGTCAAGTGAGGACATGTTGAATTTGTGTGGGCCTTGTTTGCTTGTATGATCGGCCCATTACCCAGCCTAGAGATTGATAGGAACTTCTCCTACATTAACCTAGCCCAACCGAATTGGCGGCTCTACTTGTTTGTGGCCCAGAGGTCCTGTTTGGTTTAATATGTGAGTCATTCGGGCTTCGGCCCAAAAGCTTAGACTTAGGTGATTTCTCTTCTGGCCCAATTTGAATTATCCAATTAGTTATAGGCCCAAAAAAAAGAAATCTACCTGAACTTGAAATAACCCACAAGTTCTGAAAATAAAATCTTTTTCTGCTTAGCAACCATCTTCTCTGGCCCAAAGAAAGTTAGGCCCATTTGTGATTTAGGGACCATTCCAGCCCATGTGCTTTACTCCAGGCCCAAACACATTACGGCCCAAGGGCTCATTCTAGTCTAGGTAGACTTCTTATTCGGGCCCTAGTCCAAAACCCTAGATCTAGGTGTTACCTCTCAGGCCCAATCAAAGCCATCTGTTTACATTTCAGTCCAAATTCCAGTTCATAGTATGAGAGATACTCCAGCCCAAACACCTCATTCTCTGGGTATCCCGGCCCACTTGCTTTCAGCCTAAGTCTGTTTTGATCTATCTTGTGAAGCGTCATTCTCACCTTAGTATCTTTCAGCCCACTTCCTTTTGTTAGCTAATAATGGACACCTTGGACACAGGTAGACTCAAGTCCTAAGTGCGGTCCAATCGACATGGAAGCCCAGCTCGCAATTTTGGAACAAAAGCACATGGCCACCATTGAAGCCATGGAGCAAAGGCATAGTGCTGCCATGGACGCCGTGGAATCTAACTACGTTGCTGTTATCGAAGAGTTGAAAGCAAAGGCTCTTTCCCTCGAGTCCGAACGTCAAGCTCGGGATGAGTTAGTGGACAGGCTTCTCAACACCCTTTATGACTACATTGAACTTGGCTCCATTAGGGTCCGAGGATCGGAGGAGAATGTCAAAGAAATTGCTACAGAACTCAGGAAAGTGATCAGACAACCAGGAGCAGCAACTTGCATCCAAAGCTGCACCCGTAAGAGAACCAGGCAACATGAGGAGGGCGGTGATCGACAGTCAAGAGGACCTGGTTGGACGTTGGGACAGTAGAACCATCTCGACGGAGTTCTCAACAGAGAGAGTTTACAGACATCGGCCGAACACCAAGACAAGCACTTGAGGAGCTTCGAGGAAGATATCCGATGCAACCGCTAGCCCTGAGGCCAGGAACTACTCATTTGGGGAAGGATCTTAATCAATTTTGTCACTTCCATCAGCTGCCCGGTCACGACACTGACCACTGTAGGGCCCTACAACACAGAATCCAGGACTTGAACGACCAAGGGCTCCAATTATAAGAACGTGGTGGAGAGCGCAGAGCACGCGTGCCCAAGCATCATCAGAAATGTTGTTTTCTCATTAAATGCGTTTCTTTTCTTTGATTAGTTGTCTTTCAACTTTTGTAGTAGTTAGTTTCCCTGATCATTTTCGGTAGTTTTCCCGAGTTTGTAATTTCCAACTTTATTTTTCGTTGAATAAAACATAGTTCCATTTTCATAATTTTTGTACAAAGCATCATTCATTAATGCGAAAAAACTTAAAGAAAAAAAGCACTCATGTCTTTCAAGGATCACGAAGTAATCATTTTCTGACTATGCAATGGAACGACTTGTCTCTTGTTTCTAAAAAGTTGAACATGCCACGCTAAGCATCACAACTCACCCCAAAACATCCAAAACAACCCACGAAGCGGTTCCAAATCCACATCTATCGAATTGTTGTCACAAACCCCAAATCAATACCGGGGCAATCTGAGTTTAGAATTGTTGTCTTCAAATCTTTTGGTTAAGCTTGTGAACAGGTCTCTGAGTGAAGATCTCGCGAGAGTGTCTTGAGTGGTAAAACCATGAGTGAACGAGCGTATCATTCTTACACGACTCCGGTGAGTCCACATTCAAAGGTGAGGTAAACGGTATAACTCCGACCGAAGGAGATAATTTGTAAATTTATGTTTAGGCCTGTGAAAAGTAACAAAGAACGGATATACAACTATCAGGAATGACGAAGCACCTAGGTACACCACCACATAGCCAAAAGCTTGTGAACCCTGACATTAAACCCTAGGCACCCCCGCTGAGCCTTTCATATATTCCTTTTCGATATTGTGAACAAAATAACCCAGCCAACGATGAATGTCCGACCCGGTGACCAAAGGACGCGAGGAGTCCGACTCTCAGATAACGTTCTCATCAGTCCAAAGAAGCAACGCCGCTATTAGCATGACAAAGTGATCCGCAAATGGTCCCAGAGTGACACAGGATCCAAAAAGCTCGCATCAAAACAGCTCTCGAAGCCCAAAACTGGGAAACACAAGAACCCCGAAGGCAAAGTCAAGAAAGGATAAAGAAAAAAAGGCAAACCCGAAGTGCCTCGAAGAGATCCAAATGACGAAGAGAAGAGAAATGGTGTAAAGGACAACTTCAAAGGTCCAGGTCCAGAAGCTCGAAAACAACGTTAACACGAAGCAGCTAGACGACTTCAAGACAAGGGAGATGAATCTGAGAGAAGACACAAGTTGCAGCTTTGGTCACCCATTTAAGCTCCACATACCTCAAATATCCCTCCGTGATCCCGTCGTCTTTCATCACACCCTACGGCCACATTATAAGCTTTAAAGACTTCTGACTTGATAGTTGTGTGTCCAATCACGTGAAAGTAACAGATCGAATGCGTAAATTCATCAAATATCAAATTCAATGGTCTAGAAGTTACGACCGTGAGTGAGAAACGAGTGTAGACACCAAACACGTCGAGTGTAGGTTAGGAAGCACCAAATCAGAACATAAGCTTTGACCCTGTGAGGACGAGACTCGTTCACACGTTTGATCAAAGAAAATACTAGGGGCAATCGATCGGAACGATCGATTGCCATGAACTCTAGCTCATATTGTCTTAAGGGAAAAATACTGGGGCAATTGTTGGTTCCAACAATTGCTATGACAACACCAATTGGAACCCAAAGCTTAAACATCACCACCACAGGCCCACATAAGCCCTTACCTTCACTTCATACACCACACATGCCCAAATAAGCCCTTACCTCCACACCTCCACTACACAGGCCCACATAAGCCCTTACCTGCACATCAAACACCACGGGCCCACATGAGCCCTTACCTTCACATCATACACCATACCCCACCAGCGGCATGCTCATCTCGTAGGAGATAAATTATAAGTCCGAAGTCTATAGTTAGGAAATGATGATTTCACTTTCCTTTTCACTAAACGGAATTTTCTTCAAACACTGCCACGTTTGGCACCTCTTTCAACAATTTGTCGTCTTGAACAACTTTCCTTTAAAACAACTTTCGCCACGTTTTTCCAATAAACCTCATCATCCCACATTTGGCATACTTTCTAGCAATGTCTTGCTTTGGGACAATTTTGACCCTAAACATTGCCATGTTTGGCCATTTTCCAATGATTCTTGATTTGGACAAGTTTCCTACATACACTTTTGATTGTATTTTTGACATGCACATCATCATTGCCATGTTTGGCACTTTCATTATCAACTTTCATCATGATCATTGCATAAAGTTTACCTTGCATCCGTCGTATGAAACTCCTCAATAGACCAGAGATACAGATTTCTCACCCCGAAGATACAGATTCTTCAGAGATACAGATTCTCGCCTCGAATACAGATTCTTCTATGAGATACAGATTCTCTCACGCCCGATCAAGATACGATTCTCGCCCCGAAGATACGATTCTCAGATACAGATTCTCACCCGATCAGAGATACAGATTCTCGCCCCCGAGATACAGATTCTTCAGAGATACAATTCTCACCCGATCAGAGATCAGATTCTCAGCCGAAGATACAGATTCTTCAGAGATACAGATTCTCACCCGATCAGAGATACAGATTCTCGCCCCGAAATACAGATTCTTCAGAGATACAGATTCTCAGCCCGCATCAGAGATACAGAATTCTCGCCCCGAAGATACAGATTCTTCAGAGATACCGATTCTCACCCGATCAGAGATACAAATTCTCGCCGAAGATACAGATTCTTCAGAGATACAGATTCTCACCCGATCAGAGATACAGTTCTCAGCCGAAGATACAGATTCTTCAGAGATACACTTTCTCACCCGATAGAGATACAGATTCTCTGCCGAAGATATAGATTCTTCAGAGATACAGATTCTCACCCGATCAGAGATACAGATTCTCAGCCGAAGGTATAGATTCTTCAGAGATACAGATTCTCACCAGAAGATACAGATTCTCATTCAGATTCAGAGATGCAGATTCTCAGCCAAAGATTTCAGATTCACCAACAGAATAGATGAACTCAACCTCTGGCTCGTCATGAACCCGATTTCCTACCATTCCACTTAGGCACCCATAGGTCCTACTTTACATTCGTCAATCTAGGCACACATCACATCAATCTCATTACGTCACTTTTCATTTTCAGGTTCCCGACACCTTATAATGCTCGGCGTATTCCAGGTTCCCGACACCTTATAATGCTCGGCGTATTCCATTCAACTTCAGGTTCCCGACACCTTATAATGCTCGGTGTATTCCAGGTTCCCGACACCTTATAATGCTCGGCGTATTCCAGGTTCCCGACACCTTATAATGCTCGGCGTATTCCATTCAACTTCAGGTTCCCGACACCTTATAATGCTCAGCGTATTTCATTCGCTTTCAGGTTCCCGACACCTTAGAATGCTCGGCGTACTTCATTCCTTTAAAGGTAGTCAACGCCTTAGAATAGCTTGACATCATATCATCCTCATAGGTAGTCAATGCCTTAGAATCGCTTGGCATCCCTTCCAATTTACTCATAGGTAGTCAGCGCCTTAGAATAGCTCGACACAACTTGTCGGATTTCAATTGCATGTGGGGTCTTTTAAGATCCAAAATTTTGGGGTATCACTCAAGCATCAACTAGCCTTTTCATTTCCATTACAAAGTCTAGTTGACGGGGGGCAATCTGTTATACCCAAAATTTTAACCCCCCGGAAGAGAGTCTCTACTAATAGGCTAGTAGCGAGGGTTCCCAGTTCGATCGGCACATTTCAGAGTGCTAGGGACAGCTTAGTCATCTCCAGGGGCATTTTTGTAATTTTTCAAGGCTCCCAAGCCCCCTATAGGCTTTCTCTCTCCTCCAAATAAGGGTCAAATCAATTCAAAATGCTTTGAAATTGTAACCCATGATAGAGGATGACATTTGAAGCATGATGGCGTTGGAATTTTGATTTTTTGAATTTCTAATAATTTCCAAGCAATTTCTGATTGAATCTGACGAGAAATTGAATTTAAAAATATTCTAATATCCAAAAAATTCGATTCCACTTTAGAAAAATATTAAATATCATCCTTTACCCATGTGTGAAATTTCATAATCAAATTCCTTTTGGAAGCCCTTGAGCTAAAACGTCGGTAAATCTCGGTTTTTACCGGATTTTTCTATCTTTAAGGAAGCCTATGTAAGGAACCTTATCCCATGATCAAATCATACCCTCAAGAACCCTAGACTCTCAAAGAAGGCAGCCGTCTCTTGCTCTTCACGTTTTGAACCCCAGAGCCACGATCAAACACCGAAATCTCACCAAAATCAACACCAAAACACATTTTTCAACTCCCACAACATCATCCATCATCAAACCCTCACCAAAACAGCACCAAAACGTGAAGAACATCAAGGAGTCAGAAGCTGGGTTCAAAGTTCTTCTGGATCCGCCATCAACGAGCCTCCAAAGAATCCCGACGTGAAGAAACACCACGAATCTGAAGGTAAAACAGGTTGCAATTCTACTTTTCTAACTCTCCACGACCTTATTAACTTTCTGTCAAATTTTGGGTTCAAACTAACCTTTTTACGCTTCTGTATTGCTAATTACTTTTGCTTCTGCCTTGTTACTTGTTCGTCAAGTTTCGTACATAATTCGACTTCAAACTGCAATCTTTCAATTACTAACGAATTGTATACCTTTCAGGCTACACGTGCATAAATTTTGAGCCGCGAAAACACCTTCACGAACCACCATAAAACCCCCGTCCGTGGGTTGTCCGGGATCTCGGACCTATGGTCTGGGACCACAGACGGGTTTTCCGTGGCCACGGACACCCACGGACGGCGGCGGGATTTTAAAATTTTAAAAATTTAGGTTTTGCTAAACTATGTCCGGGCCTACGGACATCCTGTCCGTGGCCCCGGACTTTTCAAATTTTTCTTCTTGTTAAATTCGACTTTTATTTTCACATAGGTTAACTAGGGTCCGTGGTTACGGACATTAGGTCCGTGGCTACGGAAGGAAACAAAATTTGACCTAATTCTGCCTTCGAAACCCTAGTTTAGGTAATTTCAACTTTCACTTTTATTTTCAGTCAAAAAATGTTAAAAAACACAAAAAAACAGAAGCTCGCGCACTTAGGTTAAAACGACTCGTAATAAGCCGTAATTAAACTAAGTAGAGAAAAAACGACTTCTAGGGGTAATGAAAGTAATTGAACCCTAATTAAGTCGAATATCAAGCCCCCGAACCCGAACTCTCCTTTCCTAATTTGATCTAGGTTAAAATTAGGTGGCGACTCATAATAGGTTCCAGTGAGCTAGCTTAGGTTTTAATAATTATTGTTATATGACATAGTTATTAATCTTAGGTTATAAGTGGACCTAAAACCCGATTAGATCCTAATCAACTTTAATCAACATAGGATAGGGTTTAAAATCGAGGCTCACAACAATCTTTCATACCAGGCTCGCGGAGCCTGTTTCAGTCCGTAAAGGGCCTTACACTGCTAGTAGACGTAGTCGAGATGGACGGAGTCTGTAAACCCTGGGGGTTGCTCGACATAGACTTCTCTATCAATATAGCCATGGAGGAAGGCCGTTTTGACATCCATTTGATATAATGTGAAACCTTTAAAGCAGCAAACTCAATTAACATGCGAATTGCTTCAAGACGAGCTACAGGTGCGAAGGTTTCATCATAGTCAATCCCTTCTTCTTGATTGTAGCCCTGAACAACCAACCTAGCTTTATTCCTGAAAACTTGTCCTACATCATCAAGTTTATTTCGAAAGACCCAACGAGTACCACTGGTTTGTTGATGTGTGGGTCGAGTAACTAGATCCCAGACAGCATGTCTTTGGAGAGAATTTAGTTCTTGCTGCATTGCAGTGACCCAATCATTATCAAGGAGTGCTTCTTTGATTGGCGAAGAGGTCTGCCATTGCTGGTTGATTGAGTGTCAGCCTAAGCAACACTCTGATACCACATGTAGGATCGGGTGGCTAACTCAAACCAACCTAAGGTGTGAGTCGAAGAGTTGGTTTGACTCAATCAACCTCTTAAGGAGAAGAGACACTCTGGGACGAAAAGACACTCAATCGAAATGGCTAAACTAAGTGTGCGGAAGATTTATAGAGACTTATACAAATTAATGTTTGAGAGACAGACTCTGTCGAACTCAGCAAGATACACAAATAAGTTATTTTATTCTCTGGTCAAAATAGAATAACTTACAAATGCCCACTAAGTAGAAGAGATCTACTTAGCGGTTTTTCACTCACTCACCCAATACACTTTCTGATCAGCTCAATGGTAAGTGTAGCAAAACTATGATCTTCCTAGGCAGAGTCTATCTAGATGCACTAACTAATTTGGTACGTATTTTCTCTCTCTGACTTACAAAGACAATTTCTTTCTCTCTCTAAGCTCTGGAATATTTCTCAATGAAAGCGCTGAGTAAAATGGCTATTACAATACTTATTTATACTAGCACTAGAAGTGGTAGGTTGAGGGAGTTAGATCCGAACGTCCTTAGGTGGTCTCCTGACTTGGGCCGTGAATTTCAAAGGTGATGGGGAGGCTGCATGACCGTTGCAGTGTTGAAGCATTCACGAGTTCGCTCCTTATTTTTTGCAATGGCAAGGGAGAGTCTGTGATGTATCCTTAGTTGCACGGACTCTCTTACAGTAGCTCGCTCTTTGTGTTTGGCTGAGGATGATTGACTCTGTCGAGGTGGTTGGCTATCTCTACAACACTTTGATGTCTCAACAATCCCGAAGGTAAAACTGGTTGGAATCTTAATTTTACAATTCCCCACGACCTCTCTGACCTTGCATTAAAATTTGGGCTCGAACCGACTCTTTCCGGCTTCTGAATAGTTGTTTGTTTTCGTTTCTACCCTTTAACTTGTTTGCTAATGAAATACCCCAAACCTTGATATGTTGTTTAAATGGTAAACTATTGTATATAAAGGCTAAAAAGTGCCTTAGAAATGTTAGTGAACAATTTAAACCATAGAAAATACAATAAAGTACCATAAAGGCAATTAGAGCAAAAACGTGCTCTAAGCTTGGGATGACCTTGGTTAAAACTCTAAGAGCCTACCAAGACTTTATTTACATGATAATGGACATGTTAAACCAATTACTAAAGAAAACCAAGCTTGAAAACAAGTTAAAACACAAAATGTGCTTTAAGGAGTCTTAAAGCACATTTTTTAAAAAATGTCTTGGAAATGGGTTTTGAGTGGATAAATGCCCATCATTACTCTTTAATCAACATGTGTACTACTTAGTATCACATTAGGAAGTCTAAATCAATGGAAAATAAAAAATTTCACAATTATATGTACTAGTTTGTGAATAGTGCTCAAATAGCGCTAGTTTAAGACATAAGTCAACATGAGTGATTAAATGGTCAACCAAGCCATAAAATATCCTAGTACTAAAGAGGGGGCCGGTTTTTAAGTGTGAGTCACCACACTTTGCTAGTTTAATTATAGAGAAGAAAGAAAAGCAAGTAAAGGAAGTTACCTTTACACTTAAATATCTTGTAAAAGTGCACTCTCTCACCTCATTCTCTCATTCCCTCCATTTCCCACCGTCTCCAACCTTCTTCCTCCCTCTTCATAGGTTTTTCTACAGCATTAGTGCAGACTGATTATCGTGAGTGGTTAGAACTGGTGTAATTAATACAATTGAGAAAGAAATTAATACTCAAAATATCCGTCGGGCTGCAAATAAAACCCGGTCGCAATAGTATAGTAAGACAGAAGCGGCCAGGGTCAAACCGTGGGACTTATAGTGAAATAAAGTAGTACCTAAGCTTGTCACAAAAGGGGGGAATTAATTGACTTGTTTTTGAAAAGTAAATAACAGATTAATTTAGTGAATTATGATAAATTAAACGGAACTCCGGATTCAGGTTAATATGATCTGATTAATTATGCTATCTCTACCGGTTTATTTATAAAGTTGGAAAAATTCCTGTTATTATCCTAAGGACTAAGTCATAGACTCATAAGAACTCGTTTACCAGAAAATGCTCGGTCTAATCCAGGTTCGAGCAAAATATAAATAAACGGACATTAGGTGCGAGGAATTATATTTGCATCTGAAAATATTAACTTATTAAATCAATAAGCTTTCTCCAGATTTACGGCTAAATTAACCTGTCTATTTATCACCGGTCTGATCAAAATAGACTTTGTAAAGCATTTTAATAAATCGATGAAATTTATTAAAAAGGTGAGAGATAAACTTTAATCGTAACAAACTGTATTTATTTTAACCGGTAGAAATATTACACAACTAAACAAACCATAATTAAACCTTCACCCGGAGTAAATCCTCCTT
The DNA here is from genome assembly GCA_023374045.1 of Limonium bicolor. Lineage (NCBI taxonomy): Eukaryota > Viridiplantae > Streptophyta > Magnoliopsida > Caryophyllales > Plumbaginaceae > Limonium > Limonium bicolor. The sequence continues at coordinate 40,905,212 of CM041782.1, read as the reverse complement.
AGCCTGACATATTAACTGGTAATAAGTCAGACAGAGGTTGGACGTAATAATAATACGAGATGCGTGGATGGAGAATGGAGAAAATGAAGAGAAAGAAGAATGGGAGCGTGCGTAAGATTTCTGTATATGAAATGAGAGATTTGGAGTGTTGAGTTTTGGGGGGTGGAACGTGTATGAGCGTAAGTAGTTTTTGATGAAGTAGCAGTGGCTTTTTATAGAGGAGAGGAAGAAGAAGATTGATTGCAGACAGAGGTGGAAGAGCATTGATTGCTCATTAATTGCAGGGGACAGAGCTGATGACGCGTGAGGAAAATAAGGTAGGCGCTGCGGAGTAGATGGATAAGTCAGAAGCAATGTCGACGGGCGAAGAAGAAAACTGGCGCGCGCGTTGATTTTTAGTCACGTCCGCTTGTTGTCCTCATTGGCGTCCGCCTCTGAAGCCATGCGGACGTCTCTGTCTTGCCTGCGTGTGACTTGTGTCCGCCTAAGGACATCACTTACGTCCGCCTAAGGACATCACTCACGTCCGCCTAAGGACATCACTCACGTCCGCCCGGTCACACTGTCCTGTCCGCCTAGCCGTCCGCCCAGCCCCATGCGGACGCATGTGTGGTCTCCGCGTGACTTATTTTCTTCTACAAACTTTGACCGGCTCTAGATTCTTCGTTTGGACTCCGTTTTCTGAGCCGTTTGCGTCCATGCGTTCGTCTCTTCGTCTACTTTACTCCCAGCTTGGTTTTCCTCATGTTTAAACAATAAATTTGTGAGATAACAATAAAACATAAACTATAGGAAAACTAACCGAAGTGGAGAAATGAGCAAGAAAAAGTGCTAATATAATATATGACATACACCTATAAATCATGCTCATTTGGACACTTATCACACCCCCACACTTATCTTTTTGCTTGTCCTCAAGCAAAACCACGTACCCAAGTAAATAGGGAATGCTCAATACTAACAAATATTAATATGAAGGGTAGGATAAACATGATCTTTTTAACTTATTGAGGAGTGTGATCCATCAACTGCTGGTGGCATAGGTGTGCTTAGGGTAAAATAAAGTATAGAGTTTCGGGGTATGATCCAAGGTACTTCAATGTTTCTTTTGTTTAGGTGACTCTGAGAACTTTTACCATGGCCAACTTCTCTCAAGAATGGGCATTTTGAGGAGAAAACAAAAGGAAAAATAGATTCATGCATTTGTTTCGCTTTTGCATAAGAGATGAGAAAATGTAGGCATCACGCCTTTGTATTTAAGAACACTCAACTCTCTTTTGTTGGTTACCAATGGTGTCTCGCAAGTCCCTTGTTTTTTTTTTGTATTTTTCTTTCTTTTTTTTTTAACAGAGAAGCACCCCTTAGCAATCCCTAAGAGAGAAGACAGAAAGAAACCCTGAGCAATAAAATCCAACCATTTGCAGATTATTTGGTCACACCGCATATAAAATGCTCCTCAAAAGTAATCAAAATTTTAAAATTTGTACCATTTATCCCACAATTCATAACAATATTTATTCTTAAAGAGAACAACCTACATTAGCAGGGTACATAATTTTAATTTTTGAACAAATGCAAGATAAGTAGAGAGATTTAAACATTTTAAGCACAGAATGCCCTGAAAAGGCTCTTGGGTAAATCAAGCACAGAAATACACCTATAAATACACCTAGAAATACACCTAGAAAAGGCTCTTCCCCCACACTTAAGTTCAAGCAATGCCCTCATTGCGTAGATGGTATTAAATTCACAAGGCATGCAATAAATAAAGGAAAGAGTGTACTCCCCAAATTCCGTAGAGTGTGTAGATCTCCCCCACACTTGAGTGCAGCTGTGGAATATCATGAAATGTACCTGCAAGGAATATTCTACACAGCCAGAAGAACTCAAGTAAAACCTGCATTTTATTAGAACATATAAAAGGGAAATATAGTACAAAAGGAAAATAACATTAAATTAAAGGAAAGACAAAAGATAGATAGTGGGTTGCCTCCCACCAAGCTGCCCGGGTTTAACGTCTCTAGCTAGACGTATTTGACCAAGCTTTAGGTTGGAGAAGAGTTTGAGGGCGAGTTGTCCTGCTGTTCTTGGACAAGAGAAATTGTAAATAAGTCAGATGAAATATCAGAATGAGAAGTATACCTTTTAAGACGTGCCCCATTGACCTTGAAAGTTTCGCCCTGTTTGTTTTGGAGTTCAAAGGCACCGTATGGGGTCACACTAACAATCTGGAAAGGACCAGCCCAATGCGATTTGAGTTTCCCAGGGAAGATCTTTAATCTTGAGTTATATAGGAGAACCCAATCACCAATTTCGAAGTCTCTCTTGAGGATCATCCTGTCATGGAACTTCTTGGTGCGCTCCTTATAAATCTTAGCATTTTGGTAAGCCTGATCTCTCAACTCTTCTAACTCAGAAAGTTGGAATTTCCTTTTTCTCCCGCGGCTTCTAGATCGAAGTTTAGGGCCTTGAGTGCCCAATATGCCTTATGTTCCAGCTCTACAGGCAGGTGACAAGATTTCCCATAAACAAGCTTAAAAGGAGACATCCCGATGGGAGTCTTGAATGCGGTACGGTAAGCCCAAAGCGCATCATCTAACTTAAGTGCCCAATCCTTTCGTGATGAGTTAACCGTTTTCTGGAGAATCCATTTTAACTCACGGTTCGAAACTTCTGCTTGGCCGTTTGTCTGGGGGTGATAAGGTAGAGCTACCTTATGACGTACCCCGTACTTACCCATAAGCGCTTCAAATGAACGGTTGCAGAAGTGAGATCCTCCGTCACTGATAATAATTCTAGGCACGCCAAAACGCGTAAAGATGTGTCTTAAGGAATCTGGTTACGGTCTTTGCATCAGCATGATGACAGGGTATGGCTTCGACCCATTTCGACACGTAATCCACTGCCACTAAAACATACTGGTGGCCCTGTGAGGAAGGGAACGGTCCCATAAAATCAATGCCCCAACAATCAAAGAGCTCTACTTCTAGTATTCCCTGTTGTGGCATTTCATGTCTCCTAGATGTGTTACCCATTCTCTGACAATTATCACATTGTTTGCAGAATTGGTAAACATCTTTGTGAAGAGTCGGCCAATAAAAACCTGAGGCCAGGATCTTAGCAGCGGTCCTTGTGGGTCCATGGTGACCTCCGGCTTCCCGTGAGTGACAAAAATGTATGACGCTGTAAACCTCATCTTCAGGGAGACACCGGCGAATCAACCCATCAGCACAGACTCGGAACAAATACGGATCTTCCCAGAAATAATGCTTTGAGTCAGAAAGAAATTTCTTCTTTGGGAGTAAGATAGATCATATGGTATTGTTCCAGAGACTAGATAATTGGCCAGGTCCGCATACCATGGCTCCTGTACCTTGGTGATTGAAAAGACAGTCTCATCGGGGAAGAACTCGTTGATAGGCACAATATCCGTAGGAGTTACCAATCTAGAGAGATGGTCAGCGACGACATTTAATTTTCCGCTCTTGTCTTTGACTTCGATGTCAAACTCTTGCAGTAGAAGAATCCAGCGCAATAAGCGAGGCTTGGCTTCTTGTTTTGCAAATAGGTATTTGAGAGCGGAGTGGTCTGTGTGCACTATGACTTTGCTTCCCCATAAGTACGACCTGAACTTATCAAGGGAGAATACTATAGCCAGAAGCTCTTTTTCAGTGGTCGTATAGTTTTCTGGGCGTCGTTTAGTGTCCTGCTGGCATAAGCAATCACTCTTAGAATCTCTCTTTTTTCTGGCATAGAGCTCCCCCACGGCGTAGTCACTTGCATCACACATGATCTCAAACGGAAGAGACCAGTCGGGTGGTATGACAACAGGTGCAGATGCCAGTTTTTGTGTTATTGTTTTGAAAGCAGCTGAACACTTATCATCAAAATGAAACGGGGCATCTTTCTGTAGCAGGTCGGTCAATGGTTTAGTGATTTTTGAGAAGTCTTGTATAAACCGCCGATAGAATCCTGCATGCCCGAGAAACGCTCGAATCTTTAACAGTAGTTGGTGCTGGTAATTTCTCGATAACCTCTACCTTGGCTTTATCCACCTCTATTCCTTCAGCTGATATTTTATGTCCAAGGACAATCCCGTCCTTGACCATAAAATGACATTTTTCCCAGTTCAAAACGAGATTTGTATCCTCACACCGTCTTAGGATCAAATCAAGTTGTGCTAAGCATTTATCGAAACTAGAGCCATAGACTGAGAAGTCATCCATGAATACTTCTATGCTTTGTTCGATGAAATCAGTGAATATTGCTTGCATGCATCTCTGGAAGGTAGCAGGAGCATTACATAGACCGAAGGGCATTCGTCTGTATGCAAAGGTACCGTATGGACAAGTGAAGGTTGTCTTATCCTGGTCCTCTGGTGCGATTGGTATTTGGAAATACCCTGAGAACCCATCTAAAAAGCAGTAATACTCTTGCCCTGCTAGTCGCTCCAACATCTGATCGATAAAGGGGAGAGGGAAATGATCCTTCCTGGTTGCCAAGTTTAAGCGCCTGTAGTTAATACACATACGCCATCCCGTGATTTTTCTTTGAGGGATAGCCTTCCCCTTATCATTCACAACTGCCTCGATGCCCCCCTTCTTCGGGACAACTTGTACAGGGCTTACCCATGGACTGTCAGAGTAGGATAAATGATGTTCGCATCTAGGAGTTTCAGAACCTCCTTTTTAACTACCTCCTTGAGGTTAGGGTTTAGCCGACGTTGAGGTTGCCTGACAGTTTTGTAATTGTCCTCCATATAGATGTGATGCGTGCAGTAGGAGGGATCAATTCCTTTGATATCAGCAATAGTCCACCCGATTGCCGTCTTATGCTTCTTTAGCACTTCGAGTAGCCTCGTTTCCTCCCCGGAATTCAGAGAAGAGGAAATAATGACAGGCAAATGGTCAATTTCAGCTAAAAAGGCATACTTGAGTTTAGAAGGCAGTTCCTTAAGCTCGAGCTCTGGTGGCTGTTCTATTGATGGAACTGATTTTTGAGGTTTTCTGTCGAGTGTTTCGATTGGTGGCCGGTAGGCTTGATAACCAGTCTTTCCTTTTTCTACATACGCCAGCATGGCGTTAACTTCCGGATCCTCCACCTTTTCTTCTAGAGAAGTAAATAATACTTGCTCTAGTGGTTCAGCTTCAACCTTCGGGATGGAAGATAGGGAATACATGTCCTCATCTGTAGAAAAATCGCCTTCCTCCTCATCATCTGTTAATCCCACTGTCTTAGCATGAGGAGACAAGTTAGAACTCTTCTTCATCATTTTCTGCATGTCGAATTCGATCGTTTCGTCCTCGTACCGCAGAGTGATTTTCCCATCGTGGACGTCAATGATGGCTTTGGCAGTACTTAGAAACGGTCGACCCAGAATCAGGGGAACCTCAACATCGTCATCCATTTCTAGAATGACGAAGTCAGCTGGAAAGATAAAGCGAGATACTCCAACTACCAGATCTCGGACTATTCCCATGGGCTTGATCTCTGATCTGTCTGCTAGTTGGAGTTTGAAAGGAACCGGTTGCATTTCTCCTCCTTTTACTTTCAAGAAGGTGGCGTAGGGCATGATATTAATGCTGGCTCCCAGGTCGCACAAACCGCTTCCACAGTCCACTCCTCCTATAAAACACGGGATTACGGGATTTCCCGGATCTGTTTGTTTGGGAGGGAGTGCTCGAAGAAGGGCAGCTGAGCATTCCTCCGTGAGATGCACTGTTTCTTTTCCAGGTTTCTTCTTCTTCTTTGTTAAGAGATCTTTAAGAAATTTGGCGTAGTTAGGCATCTCTTGCAAAGCATCAATTAGAGGTATGTCGAGGGTCAGTTTCTTGAAAATGCTCAAGAATTTGGAGAACTGCTCATCTAGGTGTTTCTTCTTCATTCTGTTGGGAAATGGAAGTTCACTGTTTTTAGGAGACGAGGATGGAATGTCGATGGTAACTCGAGATGGAGGTGGAGTTTCAGGAGTAGGAACTTGGATTTCTGAGGGAGGTGAGGCTGGATTGGTTGTTTCTTCATCATTAATGTAGGCCTCTTCATGATTTTCTTTTTCTTTTCCTTTTCTGGTGGCAAGTTCCCTTCCACTCCTTAAGGAGACTGCACTCAAGTTTGTTGATTGGAATGTGCCATCGTCTATAAGGATTGAATTTGCTTGCTCTTTTGGATTAGGGTTTGTCTGTGAAGGGAATTGACCAGGTGGTCTTTGTTGGGTGAGTAACTGTTGAATCTGAGATTGCAAGGCTTTTTGGTCTTTGCGCAGAGCTGCGACCTCTTCTTGCGTATCTCGGGACTTACCCATCATAGCTTTAAACATCTCTTGCATTTGAGACATTTCAGACTCAGGATTCGAAGGAGGTTGAGTTGGTCGACTTGAAGAAGCTTCATTGCCATAAGGCTGCTGTTGATATTGCCTTTGGCCTCCTTGGAAATTGGACTGAGGTCTGTAATTTTGAGATGGTTGAAGTGTATGTGGGTTTTGGATATTGTCGGTGTTTGAGTAGCGAAGGTTGGATTGCATGTTACGTTGCCAAGGTTGTCTGTATCCTGAATTGTTGGTGAGATAGTTTGCCTCCTCTGCTGCTTTTAATTCTTGTAGTTGGGGGCATTGTTCATAGTCATGAGGCCCACCACATTGTGTACAAGAAATAACAGAGATGATTGGGACAGAGGTGCATAGCCTGGAGGGGTTGTAGATGATCGGGAAATCATCGACTTAGCTTGCTGGGGGTAGGAGTTCATAGCCATCTGCTCAACCACTTTTTGCAGAGTACTGACTTTTGTTGCCTGCTGAGCATTGCTTTCCATGAGTTGCTCATGGCTTTTCATCAGCTGGTCAAACTTGTTATCACTTTCCCCAACATGGTATAAACCTGGAGTACCGCTCCTTGATCCACCGGAGGCCCAGTCTCTGATTTCTTCACAGAGAGATTCCATGCTGTTTAGAAATTGTGCTCCTGGCTTTTTCAGAATATCGGCCCCTAACGAAGACAGTACCATTGTTCTGCACGGACCAATCAGGCCTTTGTAGAACAATTGTGATACTTGCTCTTTCGTCAGACCGTGGTGAGGACAAGTAAGTAGTAGTCCTTTGAAACGGTCCCAAGTTTCACAAATATTCTCCGACCCAGGTTGCTTGAAATTATAGATTTCAGCAATCATCTCCAATGTTCGGCTCGGGGGTAGGAATTTGTCATAGAACTTGGTGGCCATGTCATCCCAAGTACCAATGGTACTCGGTGTCAGGCTATGATACCACTTGCTCGCACTTCCCGTCAGGCTGTGAGGGAATAATGACAATCTTGCGTACTGAAGTACTGCGTCGGTTGCAGTAAGACTGTTGGCATGTTGCAAGAATTTTGTAACATGTAACAGGGCTTCGTCTGGACTGGAACCATCAAACATGCCCAGCTCCTTTACACATCTGATTTGATGATATGGCTTCAGCTTCTGCCACTCATCGTATTCGGATGGGCTAAGGTGAGGAAGGATGATAGCAGGCTGTTGTCCTTGGTTAGACGGCCTGTTGATATTTCGAACTGTCGCTGGTGTAGATGCCATGTCAGCTTCCGGGTCAGATTCTTCACTGTGGTGGTAATGTATTGTTGAGTTCGTTCTGCCTTAGAGTGCGCAGAAAGGTTCTCTCGATCTCTGGATTGTAACCAACCGTGTGATTATTAATATTTTCTGGGAGGCTGTTTGACCTGGTAAAAGGCATTCACCACTCAAAACAGGAAAAGAAACTCGTTATGTGTTAGAATAAATAAAAATGTTAGGAATTAGTTGACAGAAATTTTAAGTTAGTAGTTAGAGACAATGGAAAGAAATGACAGAAAATTAAAATGACAATGGAAAGAAATGACAGAAAATTAAAGTTAGTAGTTAGTATACTGGAAATTATAAGTTAGTATACTGGAAATTGAATGACAATGGAAATTAAATGTTAAGGACAATGGAAATTAAATGACAATAAATAAGAGTTAGTAATTAGATGTCAGAAGTCCGAAGTCCAAAGTTAGATGTCCAAAATTAGATTAACAACAAAATAATATTAACAGATTATTATATTATAACAGGTGAATTAACCGGGGCTTAGGGACTAGAATAAATCAAGTCCCCGGCAACGGCGCCATTTTGCAGACTGATTATCGTGAGTGGTTAGAACTGGTGTAATTAATACAATTGAGAAAGAAATTAATACTCAAAATATCCGTCGGGCTGCAAATAAAACCCGGTCGCATAGTATAGTAAGACAGAAGCGGCCGGGGTCAAACCGTGGGACTTATAGTGAAATAAAGTAGTACCTAAGCTTGTCACAAAAGGGGGGAATTAATTGACTTGTTTTTGAAAAGTAAATAACAGATTAATTTAGTGAATTATGATAAATTAAACGGAACTCCGGGTTCAGGTTAATATGATCTGATTAATTATGCTATCTCTACCGGTTTATTTATATAGTTGACAAAATTCCTGTTATTATCCTAAGGACTAAGTCATAGACTCATAAGAACTCGTTTACCAGAAAATGCTCGGTCTAATCCAGGTTCGAGCAAAATATAAATAAACGGACATTAGGTGCGAGGAATTATATTTGCATCTGAAAATATTAACTTATTAAATCATAATAAGCTTTCTCCAGATTTACGGCTAAATTAACCTCTATTTATCACCGGTCTGATCAAAATAGACTTTGTAAAGCATTTTAATAAATCGATGAAATTTATTAAAAAGGTGAGAGATAAACTTTAATCGTAACAAACTGTATTTATTTTAACCGGTAGAAATATTACACAACTAAACAAACCATAATTAAACCTTCACCCGGAGTAAATCCTCCTTAGCCTGACATATTAACTGGTAATAAGTCAGACAGAGGTTGGACGTAATAATAATACGAGATGCGTGGATGGAGAATGGAGAAAATGAAGAGAAAGAAGAATGGGAGCGTGCGTAAGATTTCTGTATATGAAATGAGAGATTTGGAGTGTTGAGTTTGGGGGTGGAACGTGTATGAGCGTAGTAGTTTTTGATGAAGTAGCAGTGGCTTTTTATAGAGGAGAGGAAGAAGAAGATTGATTGCAGACAGAGGTGGAAGAGCATTGATTGCTCATTAATTGCAGGGGACAGAGCTGATGACGCGTGAGGAAAATAAGGGGCTGCGGAGTAGATGGATATGGCAGAAGCAATGTCGACGGGCGAAGAAGAAAACTGGGCGCGCGTTGATTTTTAGTCACGTCCGCTTGTTGTCCTCATTGGCGTCCGCCTCTGAAGCCATGCGGACGTCTCTGTCTTGCCCGCGTGTGACTTGTGTCCGCCTAAGGACATCACTCACGTCCGCCTAAGGACATCACTCACGTCCGCGTGAAATACCCCGTATTTAAAAATAGTGATTAATTAGGCTAATAAATAATTTAGAAGCTTAATTAAGTATAAATAATCATAAGGGAACAAATCCCGAAGAAAACGGATCCTTAAAATGGATTAAAACCACTAACGAACCTTAAAGCGCGTTTTTCGAGGTAACCGGGAAAACGTGTCTTTAAGCGGGTCAAATAGACTCGTAACAATTTTGGTCAACTAAATAATTAATAAATATTAGTGAAGCTTTAGGACCAATAAAATCAATAAAACGAGAGATTAGTAAAAACTGTCAAAAACGGGAAGTTGTGGGGTGGAAGTATAAATAACCAAGAGTTATGTGTCCAATTTGAAAATTAAAAAGCAAAAGTAGTATGTGTGTGTGTGTGTGACCGATGGGGACCCCCTCCCTCTCACACTCTCTCACACACTCCTCACTATTTACAAACAAACAAAAACAATTAAAACTCTCACTCTCACTTTTCTACTCTCTCTCCTCCTCTCATTCTATTCTCTCACGTGAAAGCCCCTCACCAGCACCCTCTCCTTCTTTCTCCTTCTTCTCCATCGATTTCCATGGCTGCTTGAGAGAACACCCACAAACACCACCTTCTCTCCTTTGTAACTCCCTCATACATTCTCCAAAAATTGTAAAAACTACACCATTGTGTTCCTCTCTCCAAGAGCTACACTTCCATCTTTCCAAAATCCAAAAACAAGCATTTTCGATTTTGTGGGTATATCCCATTTGAAGTTTCAGCACCACCATTAGAGCCACCTTGGTCTCCTTGTTCTTTTGAGGTAAAGATCTCTTTAAAATTCCATCTTTTTCTAGCTTAAAAAGGCAAAACGAATTTGGTGACTAAACCCTTGTTTGGTCTCTCTTACTCCAGCCGATTTTGGCATTGTGGTGGTGTGAGAAATCTTGTTCTTGAGCTAACCCAAACAGCTCTTGTGCTCTTGCAAGGTAATAGGTTTTCTAAACCCTAAAACCTAGATTAAAACTTGATTAATGGTTAGGGTTAGTATTTAGCATTGAATGGTGTATTGAAATATATTTGTGTATGGGTTGTAGTGTTAGACTTGTGGGTTTGCAAAACCGAAAGAGAGAAGAAGGAAGAAAAGAAAGAAAACCTAGAAGGGAAACAAGGTGAGAACTCTCATTGTGTAGTTTTGTGTATATATGTAATGTAACAGATTTTTAAGAATAAAAATGTGTATTGTAAAATAATAATGCATTAGTGTTATAATGTGTAAGAGAATGTAAGTGTTTGGAAGCTTTAAAAGATATGTAAAACTGTTAGAGAACAGATCGGGATTGTGTTGCTAGGTGCAGGAAATTTTGTAGTGTTTTAGTAGTGTTTTGGTATTAGTATTTGAGTATGGGAGTTTGTATAATCTTGGTTATTGAAACAGGTGAGATAAGTATTGAAATGTGAGTAAAACCATGTGGTGAGTGTATAAAAATTACAAGGGAGGTTATGGCAAAATTTGTCTAGAATTAGAACACTTAGAGAATTAAACTAGATGACTCATGTGAGAGTGTAACAGATTTTGTTTGAGTTAGATTGGTGGGTAAGTCATGAGAGGTGTGTAATGCATTAGGAGTGTTAGAAATGACATTAGAAGAGGGAGCTATTGTTGGGAGAGAGTTAGATTGAAATCTGTAGCAAAGATGCATTAAGGGAGAAAACTAAGTGAGAGTTGAAGTGAAACTAGGAAAAATATGCATGCAAATTGGTATAGAGTTGTGTGATGAATTAGGAGATGAATTAGCATGAGTTAGAGTGTTTAAAATGGGTAAAAACATGTTAGGATGTATGTAGGAAGATTGGGGAAACAATGGGTGAAATTGGAATTGAGAAATAATGTCTGTAGCAAATTCTGCTACCGACCGACCCAGAGCCGGGTCGGACCGTGGGTCGGTCGGAGCTTAAGAAACGAGAATAAACCCTTCTGGAATGGACCGACCCAGGAGCCGTGAGTCGGTCGTGGGTCGGTCGGACCAAAAATTTCTGTTGTCGAACTTTCTGACTTCGACCGACCCAGAGCTGGGTCGGTCGGTGGGTCGGTCGGAGCTTGGACATTAGACCCAAACTCTCGGCAATGGACCGACCCAGAGGTGTATGGGTCGGTCGGAATGGTTCTGGGTCGGTCGGGAGAAATTTCAGAGAACGAAACTTACTGGAATGGACCGACCCAGGGCTTTGGGTCGGTCGGTGGGTCGGTCGACCCATAACTTACAAAAAAAAAAAAAAAATTAACTATGTAAGTATATATATATATATATATATGTATACCCACCTATACATATGTACGTATATATATGCAAGTAAGCAAGACATTGAAAGTAAATAAGAGTAAGTAAATAAAATTGTAAGTATAGGAAATGTAAGGGCTTAGTAAGTATGAGTTAGGGAACATAGTAGGAGTACAAGTAAAGTAATTGTAGTTAGTTAATCATTCATTTGTATGTATATAGGACTTGATTTGTGACATCGAAGAACGTTTGGAATCACGTACGACGGTGAACGGTATGAATTCCTCATGCCCCGAATGCTATCATGGCTACTCTGATTTGTGTGTTGTGTGCTAATTGATCACCAATAAAGATAAATGCACGAATCGGAGTTAATATGCTTACTCGTGAATATGTGTGTTGTTGTATGTGTATATCTTTTAAATCTTAGTTTGTATACTTCATGAAATGTTCGGATGATATGAATGTATGTATGTATGTTGTATTGTACCGTGACCGTTATTCATTGTGTTTGGACTTCTAACTTGTTCCTAACAATCTAACCATCCTAACTTAAAATGGTAATTAAATTGGAATGAGTAGAAGTCCGATATAGTTTCGGCCACGCGTGAGGATGCGGAGTCACGAGAGGTTGGCTCCAATTCCTGACTCTTAAACTGGTCCGCGGCCCAAATCCCTTAAGTGGGTAGCATCCCGGATTAGTGAGTCAAGTAAATCCCGGATGTGGGACGGAGTAGTCCCCAAGGCCGGAGGTCCCGACGACTTGACTTGAGTATAAGTAAGTAAGTAAGAATGAGTAAGTAAAGTAAAAAGGAAGTAAGTAATTGTAAGTAAGAAGAAGTAAGTAATGAGTAAAAGAGTAATATGCATTCCGATTAACCCGGATGCACAATTTGGCTAACCTTGTGAAGGTAAGTATTGTGAACTCTATTGTATTGTTGCCTTGAAGTGAATGATGTATTGTAATGTATGTATGATTGTATGTAAAGCATGTATGTATGAGTAATGAACAAGCATGTTTAGCGGTCGCCAATTAGTCGGCGTACCCTTGCTAGCAATCGGTATATGCGGAGTTATGCGCAGCGTAAGCTGACCCCCTGGGGGTTTTACACATGCAGGTACTCGGAGGATGAAGCGAGATTGAAGTTTAATTTCTTTGTCTTCTTTTTGTATGTAAACAATGAATTTGAGATCGGTGTACTGAGTAGTACATGGCTTAGATTTTGAATAGCCGGTGTACCATGGGGTACACCTTTTTGGGATATTGTGAAGGGATGATTGGTATAGATGAGTAGTTTAGACACTCATTCTTTTGGGAAACTTAGAAGGTTGTAATGAATGCACTTCGAATACTCGGTAATCCTTGGATGTAAGATGGTATTTGTAATTGGTAAGTTTGTTTTAGTAGCTCGGTACTATTGGCCATCAGACCGACTGTAACGTATTAGTAGCCTGCTAGCCGTATGGGCGGTTAGCGGCATTGTTTCACCCGCCGTAGTAGTAGTAGTAATATTCCGCTGCGAACTCGTAGGATTAACAGGACGATTAGACGGTAAGCATAGGATTAACGGTTGGGGTGTTACAAAAAGTGGTATCAGAGCGTAGTTACGCTCTGATGTCCAAAGTACCGAGCATAGGAGATTACCGAGTTAGGATTTCAACCGTCTTAAGACGGATACTTAGAAACCTAACTAGGAACTACCGTTGTTACAACGGATACCCTTGACGTTCTTAGAACGATACCTTGTTTAAATTCCAAGACCTTTGAGTCATTCTTGCGGAGCCTAATGTAACTGTTAACATTCAGATGTCAGGAAGAGGCCGAGGCCGACCTAGAGGCGAAGCCTCAGATGGAACGGCGCGCAGACGATAGCTGAGATCGTCGCCGCCACGGTAGCACAGATGCTACCCAAGTAATCCAAGCTGTACAACAACACAGCAGAACCAAACTCAAACGGGACCAACCCTCCCCCTCCCAGAGAAGCTAACTGGGTAAAAGCTGTAGCGGAACTCCGCCCTCCTTGCTTTAGGGGCGAGAGTGATCCGGCTAAGCTAGAAGCGTACATCTCCGAAATGGAGACCGCTTTTGGACACTCGAAGCTCCTGCTGGAGTTCGAGTCAGAGTAGCGCCTACTACTTGAAGGATGCGGCATGGATTGGTGGAAGTGAAGTGGTCAAGCAAGAGCATGTCAGCGACCCCACTTCGATTGGGATTCTTCGCATCTTCCTCCGATCAAGTACTATCCGGAGCATGTCAAAACAAGAAGAGCTTGAACTTGACGCTTAAAGATGACAGACAAGATGTCTGTGGATGAGTACTACCGCACCTTCACTCCATCCTCCGTCTCCTCCCCGATCTTGGATACACCGGCCAGGTGTTGGTCGATCGCTTCTATGGCGGTCTGAGCCATCGCCTTCGGTACGGTATGGGCTATACCAGATTTACCTCCCTTCAGGTAAATATCGGTTGACCCTTAGTATCAATTCAATTCCTTAAAATTCCTTGAATTCTTGAATTTTCCTTATCCTTTCTTAAAATCATCCCGGCTAATACCTGAAACTTCAGGAGTGTTATCACGCGGCCTCCCGCGTTGAGATCACTTGCCAGTTAAGGGATGAGGAAACCGCGCTGAAGCGCAAGGCTAACAACAAAAACACCAGCACCGAGGAGCAGAACCAGGGTAAAAGCTGGAAGAAGAAGAAAGGGAACTTCTTTTCTCAGAAGAAGTCCCCAAGTGAGAGCAGTGCCCATGCTGAGCAGGGCAAACCAGCTGAGATCCTTCAGATTGGTTATTCTGCACCGGTGGCAGCTAAGCCACTGAGATCACACCCTCCTAAGGGTAAATTCTACTTCCAATTGTATTCATAAATCATTTCTAGTATACCCACGCACACATGTGCTAACCCTCTAACCTCAGGTTCTAGCTCCGGAGCCGCCAAAACCTTCTCCGACGGCCGCACCTATGTGTGCAGGAAGTGCAACCAGGACCATCCTGGTAAGGATTGCTACGGGAGGGAGATCAAGTGCTACAACTGCCAGAAGCTGGGCACACAGCTAACAAGTGCCCGGAGAGTGGAAAGCCAAAGGGAAACTTCCAGAACTAAGCAGAGAGAGGGCAAGGAGGTGGCATCTGGCGATGCACCGGCCCAGCAGGCACCTCAGGGACAGGGATCCCGGGGCCCTCAGAGAGGCGCACCTCAGAGGCAGCCTGTTCTCCATGTGATTGACCGCGATGGGCCCGGTTCGAAATCCGGCCAAGGTAATCACCTAAACCTTTAATCCTTGAAATAGCATACTTAGTAGTAAAGTAATTGTATGAGTGAATGCATGAGTAAATAAATGAAGTGTATATTAAGCATGAAATGGAGTAGTTGGAACTAGTACTCACCGTAGATGAATTTGTAACCATAGGAAACTTTAGTATCTGTTACCCAATACCGGTAACCTTCAATCAAGAAGAGATCAACGTCAACAACCACGACTACACCAACAAACAGTGTCAGGTCATCCGCCCAGGTATGATTTTATTAAGGGGATACCTGACACCCGAAGCGCAAATCTCAATCATCCGACGATGCAACGAGCTAGGAACGGGTCAAGGAGGATTTTATACACCCGAATTCCCCGGTGGAGCGAAGATGAAGCTGAAGATGATGTGCTTGGGAAAGGACTGGAATCCTTATACCAAGACATACCAGGAGACACGACAACATGACGGAGCAACGCCACCGACAATACCTCCAGAGTTCAGACACTCGTCACGCAAGCAGTAGAACTTGCACAACAATGTGAACTGAACCAATCCCCGCACTTGAAGCGGACCTTTGTATCGTCAACTTCTATGAAAGAAGGACGACTTGGGTTACACCAAGACAAGGACGAGACAGCGGAATCTCTTGAACAAGGAGTGCCCGTAGTGTCTTGGTCCATTGGTGATGACGCCGTATTCTGTATAGCGAGCAGAAGCGTGTGGACCTTGCACAGAAATTGGTATTGAGATCAGGAGATGTCCTAATCATGGGTGGAAATCTAGGATGGTTTCATGGGATCAACAAGATCAATGAACACGGCACCACCGGCAATAATCAATGCCACACACATGAAACCAGGACGCCTGAACCTTACCTTTAGGAAGTATTAAATTCAGTAGTAATCTATGTTAGTAACGTGTATTAGAGACACGGTTTGTATGATGGTTGGTTTATCAATAAAGAGCAGTGTTGATTTAATTCCACTTGTGTCCACCATCAATACTTATCCAATTGTGAATCCAATAGGTTGTGGACTCGGTACCGAAGGTAACCTGAGCATCCTCACCGAAGCACAAGCCGGCAGAAGCGGCACCATCTTAACGGGAACCTTCCCAGTAAATGGCATTGATGCCAATGTATTATTCGACTCCGGCGCCTCTCACACCTTCGTATCACCATCCTTTGTGAAGAGGTTGAAGCTAGATGCGGATGAGCTACCGAATTTCATGGTTACTCTCCCATCGAAGGAGCGAGTAAAGTGTACCAAATACTATCAATCAGCCACCATTGAAATCAAAAACGAGGCGTTTCCCATTTCCTTCATCGAATTCAATGGATTGGGATTCGACCTTATCATTGGAATGAATTGGTTGGAGCGGCACAAGGGTAGAATCCTCTGCGCCGAGCATCGATTGCTGCTCAAGAGTCCTTCTGGGGTTACCGTATCTTACCGCCAGAGACCGAGAGAGCCTTCGACCACCTTATATCTGCTATGGCTATGTACCGGGAGCTCAGAAAGGGCCAGAAGTGTATGTGTATGTACAAGACCTGGAGAGAGATCCAGAGTTCAGTGATGATGTACCATTGTATCTGAGTATCCCGATGTATTCCCTAAGGAGCTACCCGGCATGCCACCACCGAGAGCAGTTGAATTTGAAATTGACCTATTGCCAGGTACCGGTCCCATTGCTAGGGCACCGTACCGCATGGCACCTGCTGAAATGACGGAACTAAAAGAACAGTTACGAGACCTTCTCGACAAAGGGTTTATACGCCCGAGCGTATCACCCTGGGGAGCACCGGTCCTCTTCGTGAAGAAGAAGGACGGTAGCCTCCGCCTTTGTATTGACTACCGCGAGCTGAATGCGGTCACAGTCAAAAACAAATACCCATTGCCACGCATCGACGACCTATTTGACCAGTTGAAAGGAGCATCGGTCTTTTCCAAGATTGACCTCCGTTCTGGGTATCATCAGATTGCAATCAAAGAGCAAGACATCGAGAAAACGGCATTCCGTACCAGATATGGCCACTACGAATTCACAGTGATGCCATTCGGTTTGTCAAACGCACCGGCAAAATTCATGGACCTCATGAATCGTTTATTCAGTGAGCAGTTGGACACTTCGGTTGTGGTCTTCATCGACGACATCCTTGTATATTCTAAATCACCAGAGGAACATGAAATTCACTTGAGGAAAGTGCTTGAGACACTGCGCGAGAACCAGCTGTATGCGAAGTTCTCCAAATGCGAGTTTTGGCTTGATCAGGTATCATTCCTCGGACATGTCATCTCGAGCGCAGGTATCTCAGTTGACCCTTCTAAGATAGAAGCTGTACGATCATGGCCTAGACCTAAGACTGTTACCGACATTCGGAGCTTTCTTGGTCTAGCCGGTTACTACCGGAGATTCGTAAAGGACTTCTCAAAAGTCGCTAAGCCCATGACTACATTGATGAAAAAGGATGCACCGTTTGTATGGACAGACGAGTGCGAAGTATCATTTCAGAGCCTTAAGGACTCATTGACCTCAGCGCCCATCCTTACTCTTCCAGAGGGCACAGAGGGATTTGAGGTATACTGTGATGCATCAGGCAAAGGAATGGGATGCGTACTCATGCAGCATGGCAAGGTTGTTGCTTATGCCTCCCGCCAGCTGAAAAAGCATGAGGAGAATTACCCGACTCACGACTTAGAGTTAGGAGCCATTGTCTTCGCCTTGAAGATATGGCGACACTATCTCTATGGGGTAAGCATCACCATCTACTCCGATCACAAAAGCTTACAATACGTATTCACTCAGAAAGAACTCAACTTGAGACAAAGAAGATGGATGGAATTCCTCTCAGATTATGACATCAATTTGCAGTATAAGGAAGGGAAGGCTAATGTGGTAGCCGACGCCCTGAGCCGTCGAGCACACTCGCTCCATTCGCTACTCGCTTCTTCTAGCTTGGTTGACGAGGTGCGAGATGCTCAGTTGAGCGACCCTTACCTAACCGAAATCAGACAAAAGATCGAAAATGGTACATTTGAGAAGAAGAAGTATGACTTCAAGCTACATGAAGATGGTTTGATTCGGTTGAATGGCAGGCTATGCGTCCCCCGAAGCAATGCTGAGCTAAGGGATCGCATCCTGCGAGAGTCACATAGTTCTACGTTATCAGTCCATCCGGGAGCCTCCAAGATGTACAAAGACATGAGAAGGTACTTTGGTGGTCTGGGATGAAGTCAGATGTGACAGAATTTGTGCTAAGATGCTTAACATGCCAGAAGGTGAAATTTGAACACCGTAGACCGGGCGGAATGGTACAATCAATGCCAGTTCCGGAGTGGAAATTTCATGATATCTCCATGGATTTTGTTGTAGGACTCCCACCTGCTAGGGGAGGACTCAACATGATCTGGGTTGTAGTAGATCGCCTTACCAAGGTGGCCAGATTCATACCGATGAAGGACACCTGGAAGGTAGTAAAGCTAGCTGAGCTTTTCGATAAGGAGATTATCAGACACCACGGAGTCCCTAAGACCATAGTATCTGACCGCGACACCAGATTTCTTTCGAGATACTGGAGAGCTACTAGGGAAGCGTTGGGTACAGAACTGAAGTTGAGTACCGCCTTCCATCCTCAGACCGACGGTCAGACAGAAAGGACCATCCAGACACTGGAGGACATGCTTCGGGCATGTGCCTTGGACTTTCAGGGGAGTTGGTTAGATAAGCTTCACCTTATCGAGTTCTCATATAATAATAGTTATCACGCCTCGATTAAGATGTCGCCTTTCCAAGCTCTATACGGTAGACCTTGCCGTACACCCTTGTGTTGGGATGAGTCAAGTGAAGCGGTCATCATAGGACCGGAATACCTTGAGCAAGTACAAGCCGAAGTTCAGCAGATTCGAGCTAATATGAAGGCAGCCCAAGATAGACAGAAATCCTATGCGGATGTGAGACGACGCGACCTCGAGTTCGCGGTGGGCGACCAAGTGTTCTTGCGAGTTTCACCTATGAAGGGTGTCTTCCGTTTTGGTCAGAAGGGCAAACTAAGCCCGAAATTCGTAGGGCCGTACACTATCACCGAAAGAGTTGGTTCAGTAGCCTACAGGTTAGCATTACCTGAGGACTTGGGGCGTGTCCATGATGTATTTCATGTGTCACAACTCAAGAAGTATATGGCTGATCCTTCTCATGTGCTAGAGCCCGAGAGACTTTCCATTGAGCCGAACATGAGATATGTTGAAACGCCAGTGAGAATCTTGGATAGGAAGACCAGAGACACTCGCCATAAGTCGATACGAATGGTGAAGGTCCTATGGTCTAACCATGATGTCGAAGAAGCGACATGGGAATTAGAAGATGCCATGAAGGCTAAGTATCCACAGTTATTCATAGACGAGTTAGTCTAGAATGTAATATACGGGTACGGGTCGTACCCCTTTTAAGGGGGGTAGAGCCCTTTTGCTTTTGCATTGCTTCGGGGTAAGCATTGCATTTTGTATGGCACATGTAGTGCAAGTGAACTTGGTATGTATGTGTAATGTGTAGTGAATGATGTATATGTGCAATGTGTGTGTAATGTGTATCGTGGATTGTAATGTGTATTGCGAATGGTAATGGTGTATTGTGTATTGTGGTATGGTATGAATGGAAATGATGCATTGTGTATGTGAATTGTGAATTGTGCATTGTACGTGAATTGTGTATGCTTGTAATGTGAAATGAAATAAACACCTCATAGGTGTAGTAAGACACATTAGGACAATTGGTTTGCCTAATGAGTAGAATACTTAAAACTATTAACCTTGAGCAACTTTGAGGGCAAAGTTTCTTAAGGGGGGTAGATTGAAATACCCCGTATTTAAAAATAGTGATTAATTAGGCTAATAAATAATTTAGAAGCTTAATTAAGTATAAATAATCATAAGGGAACAAATCCCGAAGAAAACGGATCCTTAAAACGGCTTAAAATCACTAACGAACCTTAGAGCCGCGTTTTTTCGAGGTAACCGGGAAACGGTCTTTAAGCGGGTCAAATAGACTCGTAACAGTTTTGGTCAACTAAAATCATTAATAAATATTAGTGAAGCTTTAGGACCAATAAAATCAATAAAACGAGAGATTAGTAAAACTGTCAAAAACGGGAAGTTGTGGGGTAGAAACATAAATAACCAAGAGTTATGTGTCCACTTTTAAAATAAAAAGTGCAATGTGTGTGTGGGTGTGGTGTGCCAGCCGGCCCCCTCTCTATTTCACTCTCTCACACACTCCTCTCTAATACACAAACAAACAAAAATAAAACCTCACTTTATTACTCTCACTCTCACTTTCTACTCTCTCTCCTCCTCTCATTCTCTTCTCTCACGTAAGGAAGCCCCCACCCAGCTCTCTCTTTCCTTCTTCTCCTTCCTCATGCGATTTCCATGGTGGAAATAGAGAACCACTAAAAACCTCTACATCTCTCCTTTGTAACTCCCTCCAAAGTTCTCCAAAAATTGTAAAAACACCACCATTGTCTTCCTCTCCTCAAGAGCTACAATTCTATCTTTCCAAAATTCGAAAACACCAACTTTCGATTTTGTGGGTATATCCCATTTGAAGTTTCAACACCACCATTGGAGGCACCTTGGTCTCCTTGTTCTTCTAAGGTAAAAACATCTTCAAAAGCTCCATCTTTTTCTAGCCTAAATGGCAAAACGAAATTCATAAGCTAAACCCTTGTTGTTCCTTGTTGTTCTAGCCGATTTTGGCACCTTGGTGGAGTTGTTATTTTGTTGTTGAGCCACTCCAAACAACTCTTGAGCTCTTGGAAGGTAATAATTTTCTAAACCCAAAAACCTAGGTTAAAACTTGATTGATGGTTAGGGTTAGTAATTAGCATTGAATGGTGTATTAAAATGTATTTATGTATGGGTGATTATGTTAGATTTGTGAGTTTGCAAAACCGGGAGAGGAAGAAGAAGGAAAGAAGAAGAAAGAAATCTAGAAGGGAAACAAGGTGAGAACTCTCATTGTGTAGTTTTGTGTATATATGTAATGTAACAGATTTTTAAGAATAAAAATGTGTATTGTAAAATAGTAATGCATTAGTGTTATAATGTGTAAGAGAATGTAAGTGTTTTGAAGCTTTAAAAGATATGTAAAACTGTTAGAGAACAGATCGGGATTGTGTTGGTAGGTGCAGGAAATTTTGTAGTGTTTTAGTAGTGTTTTGGTATTAGTATTTGAGTATGGGAGTTTGTATAATCTTGGTTATTGAAACAGGTGAGATAAGTATTGAAATGTGAGTAAAACCATGTGGTGAGTGTATAAAATTACAAGGGAGACTATGGCAAAATTTATCTAGAAATAGAACACTTAAGAGATTAGAAACTAGGTGAATGTTAGGTGTTGTAACAGATTTTAATTGAGTTAGTTTGGTGGGTTAGTTATGAGAGGTGTGTAATGCATTAGGAGTGTTAGAAATGACATTAGAAGAGGGAGCTATAGTTGTAGAGAGTGAGAACAAAAGTCTGTAGCATTATAAGAAGAAGTAGAGATGTAGAAGAGGAGTGTTGGTATCAAAATCTGTAACATTATGGTAAGGAAAGAAAACTAGGTGAGTGTTGAAGTGAAACTAGGAAAATTATGTGTATAAGCTAGCAAAGAGTGGTGGGATGAATTAGTATGATTTAGAGTGTTTAAATTGTGTAAAAACATGTTAGGATGTATGTAGGAAGATTGGGGAAAACAATGGGTGGAATTGGAATTGAAAAACAAGGTCTGTAGCAGATTCTGCTACCGACCGACCCAAGTCTGGGTCGGACCGTGGGTCGGTCGGAGCTTAAGAAACGAGAATAAACCCTTCTGGAATGGACCGACCCAGGAGCCGTGAGTCGGTCGTGGGTCGGTCGGACCAAAAATTTCTGTTGTCGAAGTTTCGCACTTCGACCGACCCAGAGGTGGGTCGGTCGGTGGGTCGGTCGGAGCTTGGACAACAGACCCAAAACTCTCGGCAATGGACCGACCCAGAGGTGTATGGGTCGGTCGGAATGGTTCTGGGTCGGTCGGGAGAAATTTCAGAGAACGAAACTTACTGGAATGGACCGACCCAGGGGTTTGGGTCGGTCGGTGGGTCGGTCGACCCATAACTTACAAAAAAAAAAAAAAACTAAATGATTATGATTAGTATATATGTGTATATATATATATGTATACCCACCTATACATATGTACATGTAAATGTAAGGAAGTGAATCATTGTAAGTAAATAAGAGTAAGTAAATAAAAAAAAAATAAGTATAGGAAATGTAAGGACTTAGTAAGTATGAGTTAGGGAACATAGTAAGAGTACAAGTAAAGTAATTGTAGTTAGTTAATCATTCATTTGTATGTATATCTTAGGACTTGATTTGTGACATCGAAGAACGTTTGGAATCACGTACGACGGTGAACGGTATGAATTCCTCATGCCCGAATGCTATCATGGCTACTCTGATTTGTGTGTTGTGTGCTAATTGATCACCAATAAAGATAAATGCACGAATCGGAGTTAATATGCTTACTTGTGATTATGTAGTGTTGTATGATGTTGTATACTCTCTTTAATTCTTAGTTTGTATACTTCATGAAATGTTCGGATGATATGAATGTATGTATGTATGTTGTATTGTACCGTGACCGTTATTCATTGTGTTTGGACTTCTAACTTGTTCCTAACAATCTAACCATCCTAACTTAAAATGGTAATTAAATTGGAATGAGTAGAAGTCCGATATAGTTTCGGCCACGCGTGAGGATGCGGAGTCACGAGAGGTTGGCTCCAATTCCTGACTCTTAAACTGGTCCGCGGCCCAAATCCCTTAAGTGGGTAGCATCCCGGATTAGTGAGTCAAGTAAATCCCGGATGTGGGACGGAGTAGTCCCCAAGGCCGGAGGTCCCGACGACTTGACTTGAGTATATAAGTAAGTAAGTAATGAGTAAGTAAAGTAAAAAGGGAAGTAAGTAATTGTAAGTAAAGAAGTAAGTAATGAGTAAAAGAGTAATATGCATTCCGATTAACCCGGATGCACAATTTGGCTAACCTTGTGAAGGTAAGTGTCGTGAACTCTATTGTATTGTTGCCTTGAAGTGAATGATGTATGTAATGTATGTATGATTGTATGTAAAGCATGTATGCATGAGTAATGAACAAGCATGTTTAGCGGTCGCCAATTAGTCGGCGTACCCTTGCTAGCAATCGGTATATGCGGAGTTTATGCGCAGCGTAAGCTGACCCCCTAGGGGGCTGTTTTTACCACAATGCAGGTACTCGTGAAGGATGAAGACTAGGAGAGTTGAAGTTTAATTTCTCTTGTCTTTCTTTTTGTATGTAAACAATGAATTTGAGATCGGTGTACTGAGTAGTACATGGCTTAGATTTTTGAATAGCCGGTGTACCATGGGGTACACCTTTTTGGGATATTGTGAAGGGATCGATTGGTATAGACGAGTAGTTGTTAGACACCCATTCTTTTGGGAAACTTAGAAGGTTGTAATGAATGCACTTCGAATACTCGGTAATCCCTTGATGTAAGCACTTGGTATTTTGTAATTGGTAAGTTTGTTTTAGTAGCTCGGTATCTATTGGTCATCAGACCGTGACTGTACGTATTAGTAGCCTAGCTAGCCGTATGGGCGGTTAGCGGCATTGTTTCACCCGCCGTAGTAAGTAGTAATATTCCGCTGCAAACTCGTAGGATTAACAGGACGATTAGACGGTAAGTATAGGATTAACGGTTGGGGTGTTACAATTGGCCTCTTTAACGCCGCTCTCGTATCTAGCATTGGATCCTGAGTCGACATACTCAGGATTGGACTACGACCTTAGTCTGTTGTGTTAGGAAAAATAATAAAACGATGCGATGGTATAGATAGTTTATCAAGAGGATGTGGCTCTTGCTGTGAACTGTGATCCATTAACGATACTAGGATACCGTGTGGTAACCGTTAGTATCAGGATAAATTTCCAACGAACTACAGATTGTTCGTAGGTCGGAGACTCTACCGCTGGAGTGGCTACTGCCGTGGGTGACCCGCCATAAGAGATGGGTAACTTAGAGACACATCGTTCTAACAAGACGTTGTCATTAGACATGACTGAACAATTACGAACGACTATATCAACTCGTACATTAGGCGAACATTATTTGGGCTTACATGCCAAAGACGAGAGTTTTTACACGTTTATAATTCTCGTTGTTTCGCCTTGCTGTTCATTGGTTATGCTTAGTGGTTATGTGTGGTATGTTGGTGGATTTGTTTGAACGAGCCATTGTGCTCATGTTGTGTGCTAACAGAGAAATTGTAGGGATAAAACTATATACAAAAGAATAAACAAATAACTAGACCTACAACTCTACTACGGGTAGCAAAATAAAACCCGGTCGGAGTATAGTGTAAATATATTACGACCAAGAGTATCGTACCCAAGGGACTTATAGAAAATTAGTCCTAATCCGGTAATAACCTATTCTATAATAATGAGGGGGGAAAGTAAATGACACCATAATTTAACTAAAACCTATCTAAATGCGAGGTTCAGGACTAAACCACCCTAAGTACCAACATGATCACGCAATGCAACTTCAAGACACGAACTTAACCAACCAACATAATTGCGCCGGATGTCCTGCTGGACATCAGATGCACGGCATATTCAAAGTCTTGAATGTGCCGGTGAAATACCCCAAACCTAGATATGTGGTTTAAATATCAAATTATGGTATGTAAAGGCCAAAAAGCGCCTTAGTAACATCAGTGAACAATTTAAACCATAATAAATGCAATAAAGCATTAAGACACAGTTTGAGCAAAAACATGCTCTAAGCTATGAGTGAACTTGGTTAGGACCCAAAGAGTCTACCAAGACTTGATAACATTTAATTATGATTTAATAAGGCTAAATAAGTCCTTAAGAAACTTTGGTGGACAGTTAGACCAAATAAAACATAAGAAAATACCTTAAAGTCAATATGAGCAAAAATGTGCTCTAAGCTTGGGATGAATGTGTATAAGACCTAATGGTCATACCTATACCTTATTTATGTTAATGAACATATTAAATCAATTACTAAAGAAAACCAAGCTTGAAAACAAGTTAAAACACAAAATGTGCTTTAAGGAGTCTTAAAGCACGTTTTTGAAAAATTGTCTTGTAAATGAGTTTTGAATGGCTAAATGTCCATCATTACTCTTTAATTAACATGTGTACTATATAGTATCACATTTGGGTGGCCATATTAGTGGGAAATCAAAAATTTCACTTCTATGTGCCTTAGTTTGTGAATAGTAACTTTTATAAGCTAGTTTGTAACATATAATGTTATAAGTAATTAAATTGGTCAACAAAGACTAGTATACCCTCCTAGGCATAATGGGTGGCCGGTTTTGTAGTAGTGAGTCACCAAGTTGTAAAAGAAATCAAATAAGTAAAGTAAAACTTTAAGTAAAGTACTATTTGCTTTAACTTACAAATATCTCCAAAAGCAAATCCTATCTTCATTCTCATTTCTTTCCTCCATTTTCACACGGTCTTCATGCTCTCTTCTCTTCTTCAAAACCGAGGGCTATGGTGGTCTCTCTCTCCATCTTCATTTCTTGCCAAATCCAACTCCATGCTCCAAATCAAATTCTAAGACCATATTTGTCTTAGTTAGACCAAGCTCACACTTCTACCTTTTCAAATCTTCAAGAACTCAATTTGGTGCCATGGAGATTCACCATTGAAGGAGCTTGAGCCCATTTTCACATATCTTGTTCTCCTTTGCTTCAAGGTAAGGAAACTCAAAGAAAATCCATGTTTCCTCCATGTTTTCATGTTGTCCGAAAATTCACCTCACAATGGTGTATTTATCTTGCTTGTTTTAGCTCCATTTGAATCTTCCAAGGGCTGGGAGGAGTCCTCCTTGATACTTGTTCAAGTTCTCTTCCAATTCCAAGGTAAAACAATTACCTTAATGTGTTTAAAACAATATGTGTAACTAGGGTTTACAATGAGGTGAAGCACAATGCTTGAATACTCATTCTATTGTTGTATAATGTTTAATAGTTGAAAAGGGACCAAATGCCCTACCGGTTTTACAAGGAAACAAGAAAGAAATTTGTGAGGAAAAGAGGTAAACAAGCTATCTCAATGTAGTTTTAATGCCTTAGGAAAATGAGCTTGATTTGCTTAATAAAATACCTAAGGAGCCAATGGTGAGTGACCTAGTAAAGTGTTCTCAAGGAGACTAGTAAAAGAACATATGTTTTGGTGTATGTATTTGCAGGTCAAAGGCATTATTTATGTGGGAAATTCAGTGTTAAGGTTATGCAATTTAAGGGCCTAAGAGCCATGTTATTTAAGGGCCTAAGTGCCAAGCAATTTAAGTTATGCACTATATTGTGATGTAGTGCTTAATGTGTGAAGTTGTGTATAAAAGTGTGTTTGATGGATTTTAGGTGTTTTGAGTGAAATAAGGTAAAAACCTAAGTGTTTGGATGTGAGTATATACAAGAGAAGCTATGACCAAATTTGGGAAAATGTGTGAGAAGTTCTAAGTGTTTTAAATGGTTTTGGTGAACTAGGAAGTGTTAAAGGTGAATAAATGTTTACTTGAGAAGAAAAAGTGTTAAGGTGATTTGGAGTGATGCAAGGATTTAGGTGTTGTCTTGGAAGTTCTAGGAATTCAATGTGTGTTTGTGAATGTATTAAAGTTGGAGGAGTTGTTTAAGGTTTAGGTAAGGTTGGTGTTCAAGGAACAAGTGATGTTTAGGTATGATGTAAAAAGGAGATTTAGTTAGTAAGAAAATAATGCTTGAGAGGTGATGATAAGGTGTAGAGGAAACACTTGGTTTGTGGTCATTATAGGTGAAATCCACCTAGAAATCATAAGGAGAAAACATTGTAAGTGTTAGGAATTTTGTTGAGATATAAGTAAAGGTTTAAGGAATTAGGAAAAAATAGTATTGTGAGTGTTAAGAATATCTTAAGGGTGTGTTTGAAGTGCCAATGATGTTAGAATACATTAAGAGGCCTTAGGAGAGATTTGGTGATGATTTGGCAAAGTTTGGGTAAGATTAGAAGGCGACCGACCCAGGGGCCGACCCAGTTTTTGGGTCGGTCGAGCCTCTGTTAGATGTTAGGAATGTGTTCGGTAATGGTCCGACCCAAAAGGGTGGGTCGGACATGGGTCGGTCGGTCAAGTTTCAAAGGAAGAAAATGTTCGCACATGGTCCGACCCAGTCGAGTGAGTCGGACGTGGGTCGGACGGGCATGATTATAAGGAAGTAAAAGGGTTCTGTAATGGACCGACCCAGCTGTGGGTCGGTCGGTGGGTCGGTCGGACCAAAAACATGGTTTAAGGTTATGAAATGATATGTGATGATGGGGATTGGTAGGTAATGATGTTATAAGGATGTTAAGGACATGTTAGGGGAGTTTTAATGACACCTAAGTGGGTTAAAAGTTGTATTAAAATGTGAGAGTAAAACAAGTTAAAAATGTTAAGTTATGTAACTAAGTTAACGGGGAAAAATTAAGCATTGACATTAAATGATCAAGCAACCCCGATGTTAATGAAAACAGTGTGATGTTAACAGTTGTTCGAGAATTGCTCGAGGAACATAAATGGACAGGATAAGTGGACTCCGGTGACAGGTATGGTTTTCTTGCAACCTGCGTCCTACCGGATTACACCGGCTGTATGCCAATGTGTTTTTCTGTATGTTTGCCACGTTATGATATAAATCATGAAACGAGTTTACAGTCGTTATTGTTATTGTATGTTTTACGTGCCGATACCGGTAACCTCTAATGCGCTTGAAGGGCTAGTTAACCACTATTAGGTAAACGTAAGAGAACGGTATCCGGTAATAACGTTTCCGACCTAAGGAACGTTCTAACCACGGCTATGCGTGAGTTGGATATGTGATGTTTGTGTGTGATGCTTATATGTGAATGTACAACTCTTTCCCTTGTTTGTGTCTAACAAGACTTGACCCAATGTTGTGATTGTTTAACTAAGTTCAATAACGAACTTCTGACAAGTGCTAATGGGGGGAATGAGGAGTCCGGTCTGTTCCGGCCACGCGTGTGAGTATGGGGGTCGTTGTCATAGCAGGTTCGATCCTCTCTGTATGTTATGGTGTTTTCCAATTTGGTTCCCAACCTTCCCTTTAGCTTAACCAAGGCTATTACTGACTCACGTCGGGCCACAGGGGCATACTATTGTTATGTTTGTTTCGGTGTGCTTGGATCACTATATCCGAGACACCTTGTGTTAAGTTAACCGTTCATTTAACGAGACGGTAACGAGTTGTGTAACGAGCTTATCATGAGACTGGCAACAATCTCTAGGCTCACCAGTGTGTTAGTGATGTTTGGGTCGGTTCCTGAGAGGACCATTCCCGTTATGTTATGTGTTTTGTGTGATGCAATATCTATTGCGGTGTTATGTTGTGCACATGGAAACGTGCAAAGTGTTGTTAAGTGTTGTATGTAGTGTATGTTGTAGGTTGTATAATGTGGGAGTGTGGATCATGGATATGATTCCCAGTTTGTGATAAGAGGCGTTTAAGGATGACCCGATTTAAGGGTATGTGTCGTCTATTAAGGAAGTAGCTCCATTAGAGGAGGAACACCTAGGGATAATGAATACCAAGAGTGACTTATTAAGTAAGGATATATTATCCGCTGTTGAGCCCATTGAGGCGAAATGTTATGATATGTGTGTTTACTGTTACATGCATGATTTATATAATCAACCGCATGCTAAGACGACAAGTAGTTGTGCGTGGCCCGATAGCATGTGGGCTGCGGGATTACCATACCAGCAAAGGTGCTGGCCCCTTGGGGGCCACCCTTTCTCTTCTTTTCTTATTTCAGGTACAGAGAGCTGGAAGCCGTCCGAGAGTAAGACGGGGTAGACATTGTACATGGGTATTCATTTAAGTGTATATATACAGTAGGTGTAGTAAGACCAAAATTGTTGTCGGCAACAGTTTATAAATACTCGGTATAGTTGATAAGGTGTATGTTGATGTTGTTGTTAATGGAAAGGGATACTAATGTATAGTTGCTCGGGAATTTAGCCCATCAGACCGGTACATTGTGTATGTATTAGCCTTGTTAGCCACGTGGGTGGCTAACGGCGTGTAACACCAACAAGCTAAGTAATGTGATGAGGTTGTTCTTCCGCTGCAGTTTGTTGTAAGTATGTTAATGTTGGATGGGGTGTTACAAAAAGTGGTATCAGAGCGAAGTATCGCTCTGATGACTGAGTTACCGAGCTTAGGAAGTACCGAGTTAGGATTTAAGTACTTTGGGTTAAGGGTTGAGTGATAGCGTGAGAGATACGCTAGTTAGGAACTACCAGTGAATACTGGAAACCTACTATATCCATCCCACCCTCCACAATCCCTGTTGTATAACTTGGGAAAGAACGCCAGAGAGATGGAAGTCCTCTCTTACTCGGGAAAACCCGATCTGGCTGTTATTAAATACCTTTAGGGTACGGAGAACCTGTCATACGGTAGATCCCGAAAACTGGGAATCCCGGAGACGGTCTCCATCTGAATAATGTTAACCGCATTCCATAGCGACGAATGAAGGATTTTGTGTATAGAGGAATAGAATTTCCGGCAACCTGGGTCGACATGCTAGGCAGTCGAGAATAACCAGCTTGCAACGCACCTACCGTGCAACAGGCAAGAAATGGATTAATAACACCCGAGACAAGTGTCTACGGAACCACAGTTGATAAATAAAACACCAACGGTATACCAACCGACAAAGGAACTACAACGTAGTGCCCAACAAGGGACAAGTCTCAGTAATCACGACAAGTGCGTGGAACGGGCTATAAGGAGGATACAATACTAAGACAAGGGGGTCTCCCAGAATGGGAAATACCCTAGTTAATGATTATTATGTGAATACAGTGAGAAGTCACCTAGACAAGTTATTATCAAGACAGTAAGATCAGTGAGGGCCAACAAGGCCACTGATGACAGTGCGGGTAAAAACAATACCACAACCGGTATGTGTTAAACTGATAGCCAGTTAGCATGGCGCACTTGCCATAGCAAGTGCTGCTATAATAGGGCTGTTCGGGAAATTTTAACCACTACAAAGTACTTGGAAAAGTACAATAAGTTAAATGTGATTGTCATAACAGTGGAAGGGCCTGTTAGCCTAACCTCTGTAATTGTAAGTACACCAGTCAGCAAGAAGCTAGACTTGGTTAAAGTAAGAAGATGTTGTGAAACCATGAAAATTTTTCTTTCAACCCAGATTTATTCAAACCCTTTTCTTTTCAAAACCAGATTTTCTTTCAAACCAACACTTCTTTCCAACCTTCTTTTAAACCAAACCAGTAAAACCAAGGACAGTTGACAAGGATACAATGGATAAACTTTCCCTCGATTAAGTTCGGGAAGCAGGGAATGAATATTGTCACGGGACAATATAAGGGAGTTGACAACAGAATACTTCACCTAGGCGTGTGACGGACACTACAAGTGTACCAACTGTGTTGTGGGACGACCGCACTCCGATAGGAGCATGTGGGCCTGACAGACCTACTTATGGGTTAGTTGGGTAAGTAGCAATGTATCAGTATGATACCCCATATATGTATACGAGTAGAGTCCGAAACACGGGAAGTAGTCGACTCCGTCTACGGTCAGCAGTATAAACCAGTAGGAGCTAGAAAATACAAGGAATGCTTGGAGTAAAGGAACCCAGTTAAGTTAAAAAGGACTAAAGGAACTAGTGAATTCATTTCAAGGAAATGTTAAGAGTCAAGAA
Organism: Limonium bicolor; assembly: GCA_023374045.1. Taxonomy (NCBI): domain Eukaryota; kingdom Viridiplantae; phylum Streptophyta; class Magnoliopsida; order Caryophyllales; family Plumbaginaceae; genus Limonium; species Limonium bicolor. Next base: position 40,874,535 of record CM041782.1, on the reverse strand, counting down.
GTGCGAAGAGCACAGAATATTATGTAAAGACACCACATATGTCTTACGGATCCTTAGGGATAAACATTATAGCTGGAACGGTGACCCAGCCTGTACATGGCAAGCAGATGCCTAATGTGGACACATTAATGTGCAATGAACGGATAAATTCCCAGAATGAGTACCTACACTACCAGGAAATGTTAATCTTCACAGAAGAAGATAATAACCAGTAAAGAACGCGAAAGGCGTAGCTAACGGAATGTACCAATAAGTGTGAGCCTAATGTAAAGGCATAACTTAACAACACCCAGGAGCAGTCCTTGAAGGGTGTTCACATCAACAATTGTTGAATGAAATGCATGACAGAAGCACAAGGGTTGAAACTAACACCCAGTTTAGACATAAATTGTCAGGAGACGGACTGACAATCCTAAGGGGCATCCCATGAAAGGAAACGGAATGCAACGACCTTGTCATGGAGCCCAATATAATATTCAAACCATGTAATGTAGTACAGAGAAGTACATATGTGTGGACAGCCTACAATGAGCCCAGCTCAAGGCAAACAAGGCTCGTAAGCCATAAGTAAGAGATGTTATATAAATTCGATTGATGGTAGAAGTTTATGTTGTATAAGTGAATAGAGTGGTAAACGAACCACTGCATTAAGAGTGGGGATACCTCTCGATATTGTGAGACCGCAGGAGCGGTAGTCATGTGGATCAAGTTCAAGAAATATGTTAAGGATGGATGACGTTATTAGTGAAAGAGAGCAATTAGCTTAGTACTATGTGTGTATAAAGTGAAGCACCTGGCTGGATAATGCCGGCTTGTGACTCGAATGATCGATGCTCAAGGAGCATTTAGTAGTCATCCAAAGGAGGGATGAACCAAAATGTGAAAAATGTAAGTTTATGTGTGGAAGTTGAGGTGACAGTAGATACGATATAAGCTGATGTTATACAGGGAGTAAGAGCACGGTGCGCAACAAGCGACCGTTGTATAGATGTTATTAAACGAAAACGTAACAGATAAGATCAGTTGTAAGTTAAACTCAGTGGAGATGCAAGATAAGTGATGTTAAACAAACTGAGCAATAAGCCAGTGGTAGGTACTGTGTGATGAGGAACTCAGTGTGAATTCCATGGCGAATCGCATAAGGGATTTACTGTCGAGAGTTTACGCCTCTGCACTCTGTATGACTGAGTGTTTTGGTATTGCTCTTGCGCAGTAATGATCGAATGAGATAGCTAGGAAATGGCCGATGCATAGGAAATGCAAGGCCGCACCAATAAAAAGTACTTGTACAAAACCAAATGTGGAGACATAATTAACAGTAAGTGACTACAGTAGCACTAACTGCCAAATATCGGTATGGAATATACCCCAAATGTTGTAAATAACTGAGAGAGCACTACACACTAGGTAGTAGCTCAATCTCAACCGACAATAAGTCGGAAGGGAACAAGTCAATCATTGTGAAATACATAGCTGTATACACAGTAAATTATCATGGAAGTGGATGGAAAAATTGTGAAACTCACCGAATCCGCTCAGGGTAAAAGATACCGTGCGTCGGTTGAGAAACCATTGTTACCAAGATGAAGGTGACAATTGGGGATGTACAATACAGTAAGAATAACAAATGGAGCAATTAAGCTCTACAGTTTGAGTTTCGCAGCAGAAACTAGTGAGCCAGTGATTCAAGTGTTGAATGTACATGGTGAACATGAGTGAATGGCTAATTATTAACGCCTAGAAGCCTAGCAGGCCAGAATCGAAACCAATTAAGAGTTTAAACAAACTCCAATGAGAATTCTTGGTTTAGGAACTAAACCGCCAATATGGTTAAGATCCTCTAATCAGAATCCATTATGTAATAGACCGCATGGAAGTTAAAACACTTCACGACGGCAGAACATTTAAGCCAATGTTTAGTGATTGATTACGTGGGCGTAATCCCTTTTAAGGGGGGTAGAGCGCAAAACCACTTGGTGTATATTACCGTACAAGTGTACGTAGTGTATGTGACTCATATTGTGCATAGCACAAAATTATTGTTTGTTTTGATGATTGGTGTGTGTTACGTAAACATACACATTCATTCATGGATTAATTGTGGTAATTGCGCACAGATGATGCGAATACCATTGTGATAAGTGTGTGTGTTTGTTAACAGTTGTGTGTGATTGTACAAGTGTGGGGAGTAGATAAACTCCCGGGGGAACAAAAGCCCCGACAGTGTATAAATGTAAAACCAGGTGTAGTATTTTGGATAAAATATGTGTATATATATATATATACTTTATAGTGATGCATGAAAGGGCATGATACCGACATAGAACCTAGTGAGAATAAGATTCCCTAGGCAACGTGATTAAAGTGAATGGAGGTAACTGATAGACGGAGTTCTATCCTTTGGAGATGTTGTGATCATGACTAGAATGATTCAAAAGATAGAAAATTGGAAATGAGTGATTTAATTGATGCTTGAAAATGAAGTGGGAGGTGGAACTTGATTTGCATGTGATCAAGGGAAACCGAACACAAATTGGAGTGGAAGGATAGTTCAACACTGATGCTGATCACATCAGGGTTGGATGACTCTTGAAACTCCCTATAAGTGGCCACAAATAACCACGCTAAGGAAAGAAGCAAAGAGCTTAAGTTGGACTTGGAGTTGTGTGTGTTTTCAAAAGGATTTTAAATTGGTATTTATAAAACGTTGATGGATACTTTACGTAATTAAAGTTCTCTTACTTAACCTCACAAAGAAATTTTAAACTTATGTGATTGTTTTGATCTCCCAAGGACACGGGGACGGAAGGTGTCCATCGCGACCGGGTTCTGCGGGATCATAGTGAATATCAAGGATATTTTTGATTGCTATACATGCTCTGACATGTTGTGTGGTATGTGTAGTGAATGTTGTTTTGACTTGGATTTCCTAAAGTGTATTCTATCAAGGCCTATGAGTCTAAATGTGTGGTGTTAAATAGACCTACGTGTCTAAAGACTGTTATGTTACCAGGACCTATGTGTCCAAATGTTGTTATGTTACCCAAGACCAGTGAGTCAAAGGGGTTGTCATGTATGTGTAAGTGTTGTTAAGATACCCGGACCATAGAGTCCGAGGTTATCATTTGGATATGTTATGTTATGTGTGGATGTGAATGTGTTGCCCGGACCATCAAGTCCGAGGTTGTGATGTAAAGTGTGTTTGGTTAAGGAAGTTTATTTCCAAGTGATTACTGTGTTCTAATCTAATGATATGTGAAAAGTGTGAACTTCGAGGACGAAGTTCTTTTAAGGGGGGTGGATTGAAATACCCCAAACCTAGATATGTGGTTTAAATATCAAATTATGGTATGTAAAGGCCAAAAAGCGCCTTAGTAACATCAGTGAACAATTTAAACCATAATAAATGCAATAAAGCATTAAGACATAGTTTGAGCAAAAACATGCTCTAAGCTATGAGTGAACTTGGTTAGGACCCAAAGAGTCTACCAAGACTTGATAACATTTAATTATGATTTAATAAGGCTAAATAAGTCCTTAAGAAACTTTGGTGGACAGTTAGACCAAATAAAACATAAGAAAATACCTTAAAGTCAATATGAGCAAAAATGTGCTCTAAGCTTGGGATGAATGTGTATAAGACCTAATGGTCATACCTATACCTTATTTATATGTTAATGAACATATTAAATCAATTACTAAAGAAAACCAAGCTTGAAAACAAGTTAAAACACAAAATGTGCTTTAAGGAGTCTTAAAGCACGTTTTGAAAAATTGTCTTGTAAAATGAGTTTTGAATGGCTAAATGTCCATCATTACTCTTTAATTAACATGTGTACTATATAGTATCACATTTGGGTGGCCATTAGTGGGAAATCAAAAATTTCACTTCTATGTGCCTTAGTTTGTGAATAGTAACTTTTATAAGCTAGTTTGTAACATATAATGTTATAAGTAATTAAATTGGTCAACAAAGACTAGTATACCCTCCTAGGCATAATGGTGGCCGGTTTTTGTAGTAGTGAGTCACCAAGTTGTAAAAGAAATCAAATAAGTAAAGTAAACTTTAAGTAAAGTACTATTTGCTTTAACTTACAAATATCTCCAAAAGCAAATCTATATTCATTTCATTCTTTCCTCCATTTTCACACGGTCTTCATGCTCTCTTCTCTTCTTCAAAACCGATGGGCTATGGTGGTCTCTCTTCTCCATCTTCATTTCCTTGCCAAATCCAACTCCATGCTCCAAATCAAATTCTAAGACCATATTTGTCTTAGTTAGACCAAGCTCTACACTTCTACCTTTTCAAATCTTCAAGAACTCAATTTTGGTGCCATGGAGATTCACCATTGAAGGAGCTTGAGCCCATCTTTTCACATATTCTTGTTCTCCTTTGCTTCAAGGTAAGGAAACTCAAAGAAAATCCATGTTTCCTCCATGTTTTCATGTTGTCCGAAAATTCACCTCACAATGGTGTATTTATCTTGCTTGTTTTAGCTCCATTTGAATCTTCCAAGGGCTGGGAGGAGTCCTCTCTTGATACTTGTTCAAGTTCTCTTCCAATTCCAAGGTAAAACAATTACCTTAATGTGTTAAAACAATATGTGTAACTAGGGTTTACAATGAGGTGAAGCACAATGCTTGAATACTCATTCTATTGTTTGTATAATGTTTAATAGTTGAAAAGGGACCAAATGCCCTACCGGTTTTACAAGGAAACAAGAAAGAAATTTGTGAGGAAAAGAGGTAAACAAGCTATCTCAATGTAGTTTTAATGCCTTAGGAAAATGAGCTTGATTTGCTTAATAAAATACCTAAGGAGCCAATGGTGAGTGACCTAGTAAAGTGTTCTCAAGGAGACTAGTAAAAGAACATATGTTTTGGTGTATGTATTTGCAGGTCAAAGGCATTATTTATGTGGGAAATTCAGTGTTTAAGGTTATGCAATTTAAGGGCCTAAGAGCCATGTTATTTAAGGGCCTAAGTGCCAAGCAATTTAAGTTATGCACTATATTGTGATGTAGTGCTTAATGTGTGAAGTTGTGTATAAAAGTGTGTTTGATGGATTTTAGGTGTTTTGAGTGAAATAAGGTAAAAACCTAAGTGTTTGGATGTGAGTATATACAAGAGAAGCTATGACCAAATTTGGGAAAATGTGTGAGAAGTTCTAAGTGTTTTAAATGGTTTTGGTGAACTAGGAAGTGTTAAAGGTGAATAAATGTTTACTTGAGAAGAAAACATGTGTTAAGGTGATTTGGAGTGATGCAAGGATTTAGGTGTTGTCTTGGAAGTTCTAGGAATTCAATGTGTGTTTGTGAATGTATTAAAGTCTTGGAGGAGTTGTTTAAGGTTTAGGTAAGGTTGGTGTTCAAGGAACAAGTGATGTTTAGGTATGATGTAAAAAGGAGATTTAGTTAGTAAGAAAATAATGCTTGAGAGGTGATGATAAGGTGTAGAGGAAACACCTTGGTTTTGTGGTCATTATAGGTGAAATTCCACCTAGAAATCATAAGGAGAAAACATTGTAAGTGTTAGGAATTTTGTTGAGATATAAGTAAAGGTTTAAGGAATTAGGAAAAAATAGTATTGTGAGTGTTTAAGAATATCTTAAGGGTGTGTTTGAAGTGCCAAATGATGTTAGAATACATTAAGAGGCCTTAGGAGAGATTTGGTGATGATTTGGCAAAGTTTGGGTAAGATTAGAAGGCGACCGACCCAGGGGCCGACCCAGTTTTTGGGTCGGTCGAGTCTCTGTTAGATGTTAGGAATGTGTTCGGTAATGGTCCGACCCAAAAGGGTGGGTCGGACATGGGTCGGTCGGTCAAAGTTTCAAAGGAAGAAAATGTTCGCACATGGTCCGACCCAGTCGAGTGAGTCGGACGTGGGTCGGACGGGCATGATTATAAGGAAGTAAAAGGGTTCTGTAATGGACCGACCCAGCTGTGGGTCGGTCGGTGGGTCGGTCGGACCAAAAACATGGTTTAAGGTTATGAAATGATATGTGATGATGGGGATTGGTAGGTAATGATGTTATAAGGATGTTAAGGACATGTTAGGGGAGTTTTAATGACACCTAAGTGGGTTAAAAGTTGTATTAAAATGTGAGAGTAAAACAAGTTAAAAATGTTAAGTTATGTAACTAAGTTAACGGGGAAAAATTAAGCATTGACATTAAATGATCAAGCAAACCCCGATGTTAATGAAAACACGTGTGATGTTAACAGTTGTTCGAGAATTGCTCGAGGAACATAAATGGACAGGATAAGTGGACTCCGGTGACAGGTATGGTTTTCTTGCAACCTGCGTCCTACCGGATTACACCGGCTTGTATGCCAATGTGTTTTTCTGTATGTTTGCCACGTTATGATATAAATCATGAAACGAGTTTACAGTCGTTATTGTTATTGTATGTTTACGTGCCGATACCGGTAACCTCTAATGCGCTTGAAGGGCTAGTTAACCACTATTAGGTAAACGTAAGAGAACGGTATCCGGTAATAACGTTTCCGACCTAAGGAACGTTCTAACCACGGCTATGCGTGAGTTGGATATGTGATGTTTGTGTGTGATGCTTATATGTGAATGTACAACTCTCCTTTCCCTTGTTTGTGTCTAACAAGACTTGACCCAATGTTGTGATTGTTTAACTAAGTTCAATAACGAACTTCTGACAAGTGCTAATGGGGGGAATGAGGAGTCCGGTCTGTTCCGGCCACGCGTGTGAGTATGGGGGTCGTTGTCATAGCAGGTTCGATCCTCTCTGTATGTTATGGTTGTTTTCCAATTTGGTTCCCAACCTTCCCTTTAGCTTAACCAAGGCTATTACTGACTCACGTCGGGCCACAGGGGCATACTATTGTTATGTTTGTTTCGGTGTGCTTGGATCACTATATCCGAGACACCTTGTGTTAAGTTAACCGTTCATTTAACGAGACGGTAACGAGTTGTGTAACGAGCTTATCATGAGACTGGCAACAATCTCTAGGCTCACCAGTGTGTTAGTGATGTTTGGGTCGGTTCCTGAGAGGACCATTCCCGTTATGTTATGTGTTTTGTTGTGATGCAATATCTATTGCGGTGTTATGTTGTGCACATGGAAACGTGCAAAGTGTTGTTAAGTGTTGTATGTAGTGTATGTTGTAGGTTGTATAATGTGGAGTGTGTGGATCATGGATATGATTCCCAGTTTGTGATAAGAGGCGTTTAAGGATGACCCGATTTAAGGGTATGTGTCGTCTATTAAGGAAGTAGCTCCATTAGAGGAGGAACACTCTAGGGATAATGAATACCAAGAGTGACTTATTAAGTAAGGATATATTATCCGCTGTTGAGCCCATTGAGGCGAAATGTTATGATATGTGTGTTTACTGTTACATGCATGATTTAAATATAATCAACCGCATGCTAAGACGACAAGTAGTTGTGCGTGGCCCGATAGCATGTGGGCTGCGGGATTACCATACCAGCAAAGGTGCTGAGCCCCTTGGGGGCCACCCTTTCTCTTCTTTTCTTATTTCAGGTACAGAGAGCTGGAAGCCGTTCGAGAGTAAGACGGGGTAGACATTGTACATGGGTATTCATTTAAGTGTATATATACAGTAGGTGTAGTAAGACCGAAATTGTTGTCGGCAACAGTTTATAAATACTCGGTATAGTTGATAAGGTGTATGTTGATGTTTTTGTTAATGGAAAGGGATACTAATGTATAGTTGCTCGGGAATTTAGCCCATCAGACCGGTACATTGTGTATGTATTAGCCTTGTTAGCCACGTGGGTGGCTAACGGCGTGTAACACCAACAAGTTAAGTAATGTGATGAGGTTGTTCTTCCGCTGCAGTTTGTTGTAAGTATGTTAATGTTGGATGGGGTGTTACAGCCGGACAGGAAGCACCCGGCAGTGCATCCGACACGTTCATATGGTGAAAACCATTCTCTTGCTTCGAACAAGAAACTCAAAACCCATTAACAAATCGAGCATATATCATGCCACGAAATGAACAAGGAGATGGGGGAAGATAGATTAACTCGTAATCTTTAATGCTAACCCTAAATTATAGATGAAAACATCAAAGACCACTAAGATTTGTCTAACCTATCCTACTCTTGGGAAACTCCCCCTCAAGTAGAATTTGCATAAAGAGAACGAGTGATCAACTAATTCACTTGCACTAAGAACCAGAATCTTAATGAACGCTTGAATTTGTATTGAAATAATCATATTGTTTACATAGAAGGAATTCATCCCTAGCCAAAGCCTAACAAGGATTTCTACTTCACCATCCACTAAAATAAGGAAGAAAGTACATAAGGGAGAAGGAGATTGAACATAGCCTTACCCGAAAAGGAAATCTTCTCTTCTTCTTATGGATGGATCTGTAGAAATGCCTTGGACACCAACACTTGAATGAGGCGGAAATGAGCGTGGAATGAGTGGAATATAAGTTTGGGAATGTCCAAATTGTAGCCTTCCTCGGCCTATTTAGGCACCAATGTCTCTTGCCGGGCGTCGTGCCGGATCACCAATAGCCGGCACACGTGATAAATGCGCCCAACTGTTACGGTCGAAACCGTCAATCCGCGCGAAACAGTGCCTATGCCGGGTAGGAGTTACCCGGCCACACCCGGCACTAGCTAAATCTCCAACGGTCAATAACGGCCATCGTCTGGTCCAACCTGGCGACTCTTCACTTATGCCGGATGGGATTTACCCGACATTAGATCCGCAAGGCCTCTTTTCATTCTGTGCTTATGCCGTGCAGAAACTACCCGGCATGGAGTCCGGCTTCAACTGAACTTTTGCCTAGAAAATCATTCCTTGCACAGAAAACTCATAAAAACATAATATGTACAATTATATTTTAACACATAATAAGCATATAACATAAATATACTTATTTAGATAAATAATACTAAAAATCTAGCACATAAAATATGATAAGTCTGCAGCTTATCAAGGCCCTACACTACCTTTTGCTAGTCCTCGAGCAAAACAAGATTAGAAAGGAGTCATTACTTATGCACAAAACAGTTAAACTTTAGAATGAAATGATAAATATCTCAACTCTATGACTCTAATTCATAAGTATCACTTAATCTACCTTATTCTATCAAAACATACTAATGGGTATAAACAAGAATTTTCAAAACCGATCAAAAGCTTTTGGGCTATTTTGCATAAGGGATTTTTGTATCTCTCCTTTTTCCGGTTTCCATCATTCAGCTCTATTTTCAAGAGTTTCTGAATGTGGCAAGACTCTCATCAATGGTTTTATGAATCAGCCCTATGTTGCAAGAGTTTCTGAATCAACCATGATTTTTTTGCATGAAGAACGGGGAATTTAGGAGAAAAATAAAAGGAAAAAACTCTCTTTCTTGCTTTTATTCTGAGGCATTTTGCAACCTCAAGGAATATAATGCTTTTCCTTTGGGAAAGATTTTTTCTTCTTTTTTCTTTTTCTTCTTCTTTCTTTTGCACAAAAACCCTTTTAAGATTTTCACCCAAAAGATTTTCACAATTTGGAAAGAAAAGAATAACACCCATAAGTACATAGGGAAAGAATTAGAAAGATCATGTACTCATGTTAATAAAGAGAATCAAAAAGTTAAAAACAGGAATCTATATTAGAGAGCTTACTCTTGAGAGAACAAGCTTTAGTCATCCTAATCTCATCTTAATCAAAAACATGCAAAAAGTTTAGTAAAACATTGATAAAACATAAAACTTATGCATATTAATAAAAATTATTTTTTAAGGGGGGTCCCTGCCCTACACTTGGCAGGAACACCGTCCCCAGTGTTCGAAAGAAAAATAAAGAAAAATAAAGAAAAATAAAGAAATAAAGAAAAAAAGTGACTCCCCTGTGATGAAAGAAGACCAGATGCGTAGGGCTGCCCTACACTTAGCCTTGGCTACTTGGCAGAGTGATCAGAGATATCGATAGAGGTTATGAACGATCTCGCATACTCCCATTGATAAATTTAGCGTTGGAGACGGGAGTTGACCAAGCGGTCATGGTTGAGCAAAAAGTTGCTGCAGCGACTTATGCTCCGTGCGAACGGTCAGATCTCATGTAATTTCCACTTCCTCAGGTGTTGAAAAATCTTGGAATTCAGTGCTCTAGGTGTGTGGTTGTGCACTAACCACATTCACCTACTGAGGAAGAGAGCTCTTGCCAAACGCCTGCTGTATTTGAGTATTTGTTTAGGGAGTGTGCTTGAACTGCATTCACCTAATTTACTTTAGAGGAGTGCACAAAATTATAAATTAAACAAATTATAGTACGAAAAATAATATAAGACAGGAAGGTTACCAATTCAAGAGAGACAAATAAAAAAATGATTATTTTTTTTTGAATATGCCGGACATATGCCGGGCAACTTGTATCCGGCAATGGACTTCTCCCATTAATGCCGGATTGGTTTACCCGGCTTCTTGCCCGGCTTATTTAAACTCGAAGAGAAAATAAAATAAATCAAAAAGAAAGAAGAGATGGATAAAACGAGATGTTGTAATAATAAAATAAAAAGATATTAACATAATTAAATTCGCAAAAATCAAAAGAAGAAACAAAGTGCGTATCCGGACGTGGTGCCGGATGTTCGAAGCCCGGCATTGGACTTCCTCCGAGATGCCGGGTGTATACAAACCGGCAAGTTGCCGGCGGGACCAAAAATCGAACATAACTTAGTTAAAGACATTGAAGGTAAAGGATAATAAAAAAAATAAAATAAAATAAATGTAAGAGTAAATAAGGGATTGTAGGAGATTACTCCTAATTGTCCCTACAATTAGCGACAAAAAAAATATTGAGAGAAATTGAGCATGCCGGGTGACATGCCGGATCAACCCTGTCCGGCATAGCACTTCCTCCGAAATGCCGGATATAGAAAACCCGGCACAATACACGGCAAGTTCAAACTTGAAATTTAAATTAAAGAATTATAGTATAAGGACTCTTAGGAGAGAGAAAAAACGAATGGGAGTAAGCAAGAACAAATTTGAATTGCCAAGAACTCAATACTGTAAGGAATTTTGAAAAACTTTGAACATGCCGGACGCAATGCCAGGTAAAACGTATCCGGCATCAGACTTCCTCCGAGTTTGCCGGGTGACAGACGCCCGGCACCCCGCACGGCACATTCAAGTCTGCAAAACTAAAGGTGAAAATAAATTAAAGAATCAAAAATCAAACAAATAAAGAATAGGGCGTTTTACCGAATTAGGACTTGGACTAATCCAAGTCCCGGCAACGGCGCCAATTTGCTAACAGAGAAATTGTAGGGATAAAATATACAAAAGAATAAACAAATAACTAAACCTACAACTCTACTACGGGTAGCAAAATAAATCCGGTCGGAGTATAGTGTAAATATATTACGACCGAGAGTATCGTACCCAAGGGACTTATAGAAAATTAGTCCTAATCCGTAATAACCTATTCTATAATAATGAGGGGGGAAAGTAAATGACACCATAATTTAACTAAAACCTATCTAAAGCGAGGTTCAGGACTAAACCACCCTAAGTACCAACATGATCACGCAATGCAACTTCAAGACACGAACTTAACCAACCAACATAATTGCGCCGGATGTCCTGCCGGACATCAGATGCACGGCATATTCAAAGTCTTGAATGTGCCGGACAGGAAGCACCCGGCAGTGCATCCGGCACGTTCATATGGTGAAAATCATTCTCTTGGCTTCGAACAAGAAACTCAAAACCCATTAACAAATCGAGCATATCATGCCACGAAATGAACAAGGAGATGGGGGAAGATGGATTAGCTCGTAATCTTTAATGCTAACCCTAAATTATAGATGAAAACATCAAAGACCACTAAGATTTGTCTAACCTATCTACTTGGGAAACTCCCCCCAAGTAGAATTTGCATAAAGAGAACGAGTGATCAACTAATTCACTTACACTAAGAACCAGAATCTAATGAACGCTTGAATTGTATTGAAATAATCATATTGTTTACATAGAAGGAATCATCCCTAGCCAAAGCCAACAAGGATTTCTACTTCACCATCCACTAAAATAAGGAAGAAAGTACATAAGGGAGAAGGAGATTGAACATAGCCTTAACCCGAAAAGGAAATCTTCTCTTCTTCTTATGGATGGATCTGTAGAAATGCCTTGGACACCAACACTTGGAATGAGGCGGAAATGAAGCATGGAATGGAGTGGAATATAATGTTGGAATGTGCCAAATTGTAGCCTTCCTCGGCCTATTTATAGGAACCAAAATGTCTCTTGCCGGACGTCGTGCCGGATCACCAATAGCCGGCACACGTGATAAATGCGCCCAACTGTTAACGGTCGAAACCGTCAATTCCGCGCGAAACAGTGCCTATGCCGGGTAGGAGTTACCCGGCATCACACCCGGCACTAGCTAAATCTCCAACGGTCAATAACGGCCATCGTCTGGTCAACCGTGGCGACTCTTCACTTATGCCGGATGGGATTTACCCGGCATTAGATCCGGCAAGGCCTCTTTTCTGTTTTGTGCTTATGCCGTGCAGAAACTACCCGGCATGGAGTCCGGCTTCAACTGAACTTTTGCCTAGAAAATCATTCCTTGCACAGAAAACTCATAAAAACATTAATATGTACAAATATTATATTTTAACACATAATAAGCATAAATAACATAAATATAACTTTATTTAGATAAATATAATACTAAATCTAGCACATAAAATATGATAAGTCTGCGGCTTATCATTGTGTGTTGTGAACTGTTTGTGCTGAGTCGCTGTACTCATGTGTAGGTTATGGTGGATTGTTTGGTCGAGTGAGTCGCCGAACTCAATTATGAACTATTAAGTGTTTGTTGGAATGGAGTCTCTGTATCATATAAGCGTTGTAACGCTTTCAGTGGTTATTACGATGCGATGTGTGAAGCCGGGGGCTTGTTTGTTACTTGAGTTACAGCGCCATTATATTTGTTGCCCTATGATCCCGCAAACCCGGTCGCGAGACACCTCCGTCCCGTGTCCTGGGAGATCAAAAACAATCACATAAGTTTAAAATTCTTTGTGAGGTTAAGTAAGAGAAACTTTAATTACGTAAAGTACATCAACGTTTATAAATACCAATTTAAAATCCTTTTGAAAACACACACAACTCCAAGTCCAACTTAAGCTCTTTGCTTCTTTCCTTGCGGGTTATTTGTGGCCACTTATAGGGAGTTTCAAGAGTCATCCAACCCTGATGTGATCAGCATCAGTGTTGAACTATCCTTCCACTCCAATTTGTGTTCGGTTTCCCTTGATCACATGCAAATCAGTTCCACCTCCCACTTCATTTTCAAGCATCAAGTAAATCACTCATTTCCATTTTCTATCTTTTGAATCATTCTAGTCATGATCACAAACATCTCCAAAGGATAGAACTCCGTCTATCAGTTACCTCCATTCACTTTTAATCACGTTGCCTAGGGAATCTTATTCTCACTAGGTTCTATGTCGGTATCATGCCCTTCATGCATCACTATAAAGTATATATATATATATATACAATATATTTTATCCAAAATACTACACCTGGTTACATTTATACACTGTCGGGCTTTTGTTCCCCCGGGAGTTTATCTACTCCCCACACTTGTACAATCACACACAACTGTTAACAAACACACACACTTATCACAATGGTATTCGCATCATCTGTGCGCAATTACCACAATTAATCATGAATGAATGTGTATGTTTACGTAACACACACACCATCAAACAAACAATAATTTTGTGCTATGCACAATATGAGTCACATACACTACGTACACTTGTACGGTAATATACACAAGTGGTTTTTGCGCTCTACCCCCCTTAAAAGGGATTACGCCCACGTAATCAATCACTAAACATTGGCTTAAATGTTCTGCCGTCGTGAAGTGTTTTAACTTCCATGCGGTCTATTACATAATGGATTCTGATTAGAGGATCTTAACCATATTGGCGGTTTAGTTCCTAAACCAAGAATTCTCATTGGAGTTTGTTAAACTCTTAATGGTTTCGATTCTGGCTGCAGGCTTCTAGGCGTTAATAATTAGCCATTCACTCATGTTCACCATTACATTCAACACTGAATCACTGGCTCACTAGTTTCTGCTGCGAAACTCAAACTGTAGAGCTTAATTGCTATTTGTTATTCTTACTGTATTGTACATCCCCAATTGTCACCTTCATCTTGGTAACAATGGTTTCTCAACCGACGCACGGTATCTTTTACCCTGAGCGGATTCGGTGAGTTTCACAATTTTCATCCACTTCCATGATAATTTACTGTGTATACAGCTATGTATTTCACAATGATTGACTTGTTCCCTTCCGACTTATTGTCGGTTGAGATTGAGCTACTACCTAGTGTGTAGTGCTCTCTCAGTTTATTAACAACATTTGGGTATATTCCATACCGATATTTGGCAGTTAGTGCTACTGTAGTCACTTACTGTAATATGTCTCCACATTTGGTTTTGTACAAGTACTTTTTATTGGTGCGGCCTTGCATTTCCTATGCATCGGCCATTTCTAGCTATCTCATTCGATTCATTACTGCGCAAGAGCAATACCAAAACACTCAGTCATACAGAGTGCAGAGGCGTAAACTCTGACAGTAAATCCCTTATGCGATTCGCCATGGAATTCACACTGAGTTCCTCATCACACAGTACCTACCACTGGCTTATTGCTCAGTTTGGTTAACATCACTTATCTTGCATCTCCACTGAGTTTAACTACAACTGATCTTATCTGTTCGTTTTCGTTTAAAAAATCTATACAACGGTCGCTTGTTGCGCACCGTGCTCTTACTCCCTGTATAACATCAGCTTATATCGTATCTACTGTCACCTCAACTTCCACACATAAACTTACATTTTTCACATTTTGGTTCATCCCTCTTTGGATGACTACTAAATGCTCCTTGAGCATCGATCATTCGAGTCACAAGCCGGCATTATCCAGCCAGGTGCTTCACTTTATACACACATAGTACTAAGCTAATTGCTCTTTTCACTAATAACGTCATCATCCTTAACATATTTCTTGAACTTGATCCACATGACTACCGCTCCTGCGGTGTCACAATATCGAGAGGTATCCCCACTCTTAATGCAGTGGTTCGTTTACCACTCTATTCACTTATACAAACAAAACTTTCTACCATCAATCGAATTTATATAACATCTCTACTTATGGCTTACGAGCCTTTTGCCTTGAGCTGGGCTCATTGTAGGCTGTCCACACATTGTACTTCTCTGTACTACATTACATGGTTTGAATATATATTGGGCTCCATGACAAGGTCGTTGCATTCCGTTTCCTTTCATGGGATGCCCCTTAGGATTGTCAGTCCGTCTCCTGACAATTTATGTCTAAACTGGGTGTTAGTTCAACCCTTGTGCTTCTGTCATGCATTTCATTCAACAATTGTTGATGTGAACACCTTCAAGGACTGCTCCTGGGGTGTTGTTAAGTTATGCCTTACATTGGCTCACACTTATTGGTACATTCCGTTAGCTACGCCTTCGCGCGTTCTTTTATGGTATTATCTTCTTCTGTGAAGATTAACATTTCCTGGTAGTGTAGGTACTCATTCTGGGAATTTATCCGTTCATTGCACATTAATGTGTCCACATTAGGCATCTGCTTGCCATGTACAGGCTGGGTCACCGTTCCAGCTATAAGTTTATCCCTAAGGATCCGTAAGACATATGTGGTGTCTTTACATAATATTCTGTGCTCTTCGCACTTCTGACTCTTAAACATTTCCTTGAAATGAATTCACTAGTTCTTTAGTCCTTTTTAACTTAACTGGGTTCCTTTACTCCAGCATTCCTTGTATTTTCTAGCTTTCCATGGTTTATACTGCTGACCGTAGACGGAGTCGACTACTTCCCGTGTTTCGGACTCTACTCGTATACATATATGGGGTATCATACTGATACATTGCTACTTACCCAACTAACCCATAAGTAGGTCTGTCAGGCCCACATGCTCCTATCGGAGTGCGGTCGTCCCACAACACAGTTGGTACACTTGTAGTGTCCGTCACACGCCTAGGTGAAGTATTCTGTTGTCAACTCCCTTATATTGTCCCGTGACAATATTCATTCCCTGCTTCCCGAACTTAATCGAGGGAAAGTTTATCCATTGTTGTATCCTTGTCAACTGTCCTTGGTTTTACTGGTTTGGTTTAAAGAAGGTTGGAAAGAAGTGTTGGTTTGAAAGAAAATCTGGTTTTGAAAAGAAAAGGGTTTGAATAAATCTGGGTTGAAAGAAAAATTTTCATGGTTTCACAACATCTTCTTACTTTAACCAAGTCTAGCTTCTTGCTGACTGGTGTACTTACAATTACAGAGGTTAGGCTAACAGGCCCTTCCACTGTTATGACAATCACATTAACTTTATTGTACTTTTCCAAGTACTTTGTAGTGGTTATAAATTCCCGAACAGCCCTATTATAGCAGCACTTGCTATGGCAAGTGCGCCATGCTAACTGGCTATCAGTTTAACACATACCGGTTGTGGTATTGTTTTTACCCGCACTGTCATCAGTGGCCTTGTGGCCCTCACTGATCTTACTGTCTTGATAATAACTTGTCTAGGTGACTTCTCACTGTATTCACATAATAATCATTAACTAGGTTTTTTCCCATTCTGGGAGACCCCCTTGTCTTAGTATTGTATCCTCCTTATAGCCCGTTCCACGCACTTGTCGTGACTGAGACTTGTCCCTGTTGGGCACTACGTTGTAGTTCCTTTGTCGGTTGGTATACCGTTGGTGTTTATTTATCAACTGTGGTTCCGTAGACACTTGTCTCGGGTGTTATTAATCCATTTCTTGCCTGTTGCACGGTAGGTGCGTTGCAAGCTGGTTATTCTCGACTGCTAGCATGTCGACCCAGGTTGCCGGAAATTCTATTCCTCTATACACAAAATCCTTCATTCGTCGCTATGGAATGCGGTTAACATTATTCAGATGGAGACCGTCTCCGGGATTCCCAGTTTTCGGGATCTACCGTATGACAGGTTCTCCGTACCCTAAAGGTATTTAATAACAGCCAGATCGGGTTTCCCGAGTAAGAGAGGACTTTCATCTCTCTGGCGTTCTTCCCAAGTTATACAACAGGGATTGTGGAGGGTGGGATGGATATAGTAGGTTTCCAGTATTCACTGGTAGTTCCTAACTAGCGTATCTCTCACGCTATCACTCAACCCTTAACCCAAAGTACTTAATCCTAACTCGGTACTCCTAAGCTCGGTAACTCAGTCATCAGAGCGATACTTCGCTCTGATACCACTTTTTGTAACACCCCATCCAACATTAACATACTTACAACAAACTGCAGCGGAAGAACAACCTCATCACATTACTTAACTTGTTGGTGTTACACGCCGTTAGCCACCACGTGGCTAACAAGGCTAATACATACACAATGTACCGGTCTGATGGGCTAAATTCCCGAGCAACTATACATTAGTATCCCTTTCCATTAACAACAACATCAACATACACCTTATCAACTATACCGAGTATTTATAAACTGTTGCCGACAACAATTTTGTCTTACTACACCTACTGTATATATACACTTAAATGAATACCCATGTACAATGTCTACCCCGTCTTACTCTCGGACGGCTTCCAGCTCTCTGTACCTGAAATAAGAAAAGAAGAGAAAGGGTGGCCCCCAAGGGGCTCAGCACCTTTGCTGGTATGGTAATCCCGCAGCCCACATGCTATCGGGCCACGCACAACTACTTGTCGTCTTAGCATGCGGTTGATTATATTTAAATCATGCATGTAACAGTAAACACATATCATAACATTTCGCCTCAATGGGCTCAACAGCGGATAATATCCTTACTTAATAAGTCACTCTTGGTATTCATATACCCTAGAGTGTTCCTCCTCTATGGAGCTCTTCTTAATAGACGACACATACCCTTAAATCGGGTCATCCTTAAACGCCTCTTCACAAACTGGGAATCATATCCATGATCCACACACTCCACATGATACAACCTACAACATACACTACATACAACACTTAACAACACTTTGCACGTTTCCATGTGCACAACATAACACCGCAATAGATATTGCATCACAACAAAACACATAACATAACGGGAATGGTCCTCTCAGGAACCGACCCAAACATCACTAACACACTGGTGAGCCTAGAGATTGTTGCCAGTCTCATGATAAGCTCGTTACACAACTCGTTACCGTCTCGTTAAATGAACGTTAACTTAACACAAGGTGTCGGATATAGTGATCCAAGCACACCGAAACAAACATAACAATAGTATGCCCCTGTGGCCCGACGTGAGTCAGTAATAGCCTTGGTTAAGCTAAAGGAAGGTTGGGAACCAATTGGAAAACAACCATAACATACAGAGAGGATCGAACTTCTATGACAACGACCCCCATACTCACACGCGTGCCGGAACCGGACAGACCGGACTCCTCATTCCCCCCATTAGCACTTGTCAGAAGTTCGTTATTGAACTTAGTTAAACAATCACAACATTGGGTCAAGTCTTGTTAGACACAAACAAGGGAAAGGAGAGTTGTACATTCACATATAAGCATCACACACAAACATCACATATCCAACTCACGCATAGCCGTGGTTAGAACGTTCCTTAGGTCGGAAACGTTATTACCGGATACCGTTCTCTTACGTTTACCTAATAGTGGTTAACTAGCCCTTCAAGCGCATTAGAGGTTACCGTATATCGGCACGTAAACATACAATAACAATAACGACTGTAAACTCGTTTCATGATTTATATCATAACGTGGCAAACATACAGAAAAACACATTGGCATACAGCCGGTGTAATCCGGTAGGACGCAGGTTGCAAGAAAACCATACCTGTCACCGGAGTCCACTTATCCTGTCCATTTATGTTCCTCGAGCAATTCTCGAACAACTGTTAACATCACACGTGTTTTTCATTAACATCGGGGTTTGCTTGATCATTTATGTCAATGCTTAATTTTTCCCCGTTACCTTAGTTACATAACTTAACATTTTTAACTTGTTTTACTCTCACATTTTAATATACAACTTTTAACCCACTAGGTGTCATTAAACTCTACCCTAACATGTCCTTAACATCCTTATAACATCATTACCTACCAATCCCCATCATCACATATCATTTCATAACCTTAAACCATGTTTTTGGTCCGACCGACCCACCGACCGACCCACAGCTGGGTCGGTCCATTACAGAACCCTTTTACTTCCTTATAATCATGCCCGTCCGACCCACGTCCGACTCACTCGACTGGGTCGGACCATGTGCGAACATTTTCTTCCTTTGAAACTTTGACCGACCGACCCATGTCCGACCCACCCTTTTGGGTCGGACCATTACCGAACACATTCCTAACATCTAACAGAGACTCGACCGACCCCAAAACTGGTCGGCCCCTGGGTCGGTCGCCTTCTAATCTTACCCAAAACTTTGCCAAATCATCACCAAATCTCTCCTAAGGCCTCTTAATGTATTCTAACATCATTTGGCACTTCAAACACACACCTTAAGATATTCTTAAACACTCACAATACTATTTTTTCCTAATTCCTTAAACCTTTACTTATATCTCAACAAAATTCCTAACACTTACAATGTTTTCTCCTTATGATTTCTAGGTGGAATTTCACCTATAATGACCACAAAACCAAGGTGTTTCCTCTACACCTTATCATCACCTCTCAAGCATTATTTTCTTACTAACTAAATCTCCCTTTACATCATACCTAAACATCACTTGTTCCTTGAACCAACCTTACCTAAACCTTAAACAACTCCTCCAAGACTTTAATACATTCACAAACACACATTGAATTCCTAGAACTTCCAAGACAACACCTAAATCCTTGCATCACTCCAAATCACCTTAACACATGTTTTCTTCTCAAGTAAACATTTATTCACCTTTAACACTTCCTAGTTCACCAAAAAACCATTTAAAAACACTTAGAACTTCTCACACACATTTTCCCAAATTTGGTCATAGCTTCTCTTGTATATACACCCATCCAAACACTTAGGTTTTTACCTTATTTCACTCAAAACACCTAAAATCCATCAAACACACTTTTATACACAACTCACACATTAAGCACTACATCACAATATAGTGCATAACTTAAATTGCTTGGCACTTAGGCCCTTAAAATAACATGGCTCTTAGGCCCTTAAATTGCATAACCTTAAACACTGAATTTCCCACATAAATAATGCCTTTGACCTGCAAATACATACACCAAAACATATGTTCTTTTACTAGTCTCCTTGAGAACACTTTACTAGGTCACTCACCATTGGCTCCTTAGGTATTTTATAAGCAAATCAAGCTCATTTTCCTAAGGCATTAAAACTACATTGAGATAGCTTGTTTACCTCTTTTCCTCACAAATTTCTTTCTTGTTTCCTTGTAAAACCGGTAGGGCATTTGGTCCCTTTCAACTATTAAACATTATACAAACAATAGAATGAGTATTCAAGCATTGTGCTTCACCTCATTGTAAACCCTAGTTACACATATTGTTTTAACACATAAGGTAATTGTTTTACCTTGGAATTGGAAGAGAACTTGAACAAGTATCAAGAGAGGACTCCTCCCCCCAGCCTTGGAAGATTCAAATGGAGCTAAAACAAGCAAGATAAATACACCATTGTGAGGTGAATTTTCGGACAACATGAAAACATGGAGGAAACATGGATTTTCTTTGAGTTTCCTTACCTTGAAGCAAAGGAGAACAAGAATATGTGAAAAGATGGGCTCAAGCTCCTTCAATGGTGAATCTCCATGGCACCAAAATGAGTTCTTGAAGATTTGAAAAGTAGAAGTGTAGAGCTGGTCTAACTAAGACAAATATGGTCTTAGAATTTGATTTGGAGCATGGAGTTGGATTTGGCAAGGAAATGAAGATGGAGAAGAGAGACCACCATAGCCCATCGGTTTTGAAGAAGAGAGAGCATGAAGACCGTGTGAAAATGGAGGAAAGAAATGAGAATGAAGATAGGATTTGCTTTTTTGGAGATATTGTAAGTTAAGCAATAGTACTTTACTTAAAGTTTTACTTTACTTATTTGATTTCTTTTACAACTTGGTGACTCACTACGACAAAAACCGGCCACCATTATGCCTAGGAGGGTATACTAGTCTTTGTTGACCAATTTATTACTTATAACATTATATGTTACAAACTAGCTTATAAAAGTTACTATTCACAAACTAAGGCACATAGAAGTGAATTTTTGATTTTTCCCCTAATATGGCCACCCAAATGTGATACTATATAGTACACATGTTAATTAAAGAGTAATGATGGAAATTTAGCCATTCAAAACTCATTTACAAGACAATTTTTCAAAAAACGTGCTTTAAGACTCCTTAAAGCACATTTTGTGTTTTAACTTGTTTTCAAGCTTGTTTTCTTTAGTAATTGATTAATATGTTCATTAACATATAAATAAGGTATAGGTATGACCATTAGGTCTTATACATTCATCCCAAGCTTAGAGCACATTTTTGCTCATATTGACTTTAAGGTATTTTCTTATGTTTTATTTGGTCTAACTGTCCACCAAAGTTTCTTAAGGACTTATTTAGCCTTATTAAATCATAATTAAATGTTATCAAGTCTTGGTAGACTCTTTGGGTCCTAACCAAGTTCACTCATAGCTTAGAGCATGTTTTTGCTCAAACTGTGTCTTAATGCTTTATTGCATTATTATGGTTTAAATTGTTCACTGATGTTACTAAGGCGCTTTTTGGCCTTTACATACCATAATTTGATATTTAAACCACATATCTAGGTTTGGGGTATTTCACCGGCACATTCAAGACTTTGAATATGCCGTGCATCTGATGTCCAGCAGGACATCCGGCGCAATTATGTTGGTTGGTTAAGTTCGTGTCTTGAAGTTGCATTGCGTGATCATGTTGGTACTTAGGGTGGTTTAGTCCTGAACCTCGCATTTAGATAGGTTTTAGTTAAATTATGGTGTCATTTACTTTCCCCCCTCATTATTATAGAATAGGTATTACCGGATTAGGACTAATTTTCTATAAGTCCCTTGGGTACGATACTCTTGGTCGTAATATATTTACACTATACTCCGACCGGGTTTTATTTTGCTACCCGTAGTAGAGTTGTAGGTCTAGTTATTTGTTTATTCTTTTGTATATAGTTTATCCCTACAATTTCTCTGTTAGCACACAACATGAGCACAATGGCTCGTTCAAACCAAATCCACCAACATACCACACATAACCACTAAGCATAACCAATGAACAGCAAGGCGAAACAACGAGAATTATAAACGTGTAAAAACTCTCGTCTTTGCATGTAAGCCCAAATAATGTTCGCCTAATGTACGAGTTGATATAGTCGTTCGTAATTGTTCAGTCATGTCTAATGACAACGTCTTGTTAGAACGATGTGTCTCTAAGTTACCCATCTCTTATGGCGGGTCACCCACGGCAGTAGCCACTCCAGCGGTAGAGTCTCCGACCTACGAACAATCTGTAGTTCGTTGGAATTTATCCTGATACTAACGGTTACCACACGGTATCCTAGTATCGTTAATGGATCACAGTTCACAGCAAGAGCCACATCCTCTTGATAAACTATCTATACCATCGCATCGTTTTATTATTTTTTCTAACACAACAGACTAGGTCGTAGTCCAATCCTGAGTATGTCGACTCAGGATCCAATGCTAGATACGAGAGCGGCGTTAAAGAGGCCAATTGTAAACCCCCCAACGTTAATCCTATACTTACCGTCTATCGTCCTGTTAATCCTACGATTTGCAGCGGAATATTACTACTATACTACGGCGGGTGAAACAATGCCGCTAACCGCCCATACGGCTAGCTAGGCTACTAATACGTACAGTCACGGTCTACTGATGAACCAATGTTACCGAGCTACTAAACAACTTACCAATTACGAAATACCAAGTGCTTACATCAAGGGATTACCGAGTATTCGAAGTGCATTCATTACAACCTTCTAAGTTTCCCAAAAGAATGGGTGTCTAACACTACTCGTCTATACCAATCGATCCCTTCACAATATCCCAAAAAGGTGTACCCCATGGTACACCGGCTATTCAAAAATCTAAGCCATGTACTACTCAGTACAGTACCCGATCTCAAATTCATTGTTTACATACAAAAAGAAAGACAAGAGAAATTAAACTTCACTCTCCTAGTCTTCATCCTTCACGAGTACCTGCATTGTGGTAAAAACAGCCCCCTAGGGGGTCAGCTTACGCTGCGCATAAACTCCGCATATACCGATTGCTAGCAAGGGTACGCCGACTAATTGGCGACCGCTAAACATGCTTGTTCATTACTCATGCATACATGCTTTACATACAATCATACATACATTACATACATCATTCACTTCAAGGCAACAATACAATAGAGTTCACAATACTTACCTTCACAAGGTTAGCCAATTGTGCATCCGGGTTTAATCGGAATGCATATTACTCTTTTACTCATTACTTACTTCTTCTTACTTACAATTACTTACTTCCCTTTTTACTTTACTTACTCATTCTTACTTACTTACTTATACTCAAGTCAAGTCGTCGGGACCTCCCGGCCTTGGGACTACTCCGTCCCACATCCGGGATTTACTTGACTCACTAATCCGGGATGCTACCCACTTAAGGGATTTGGGCCGCGGACCAGTTTAAGAGTCAGGAATTGGAGCCACCTCTCGTGACTCCGCATCCTCACGCGTGGCCGAAACTATATCGGACTTCTACTCATTCCAATTTAATTACCATTTTAAGTTAGGATGGTTAGATTGTTAGGAACAAGTTAGAAGTCCAAACACAATGAATAACGGTCACGGTACAATACAACAACATACATACATTCATATCATCCAGAACATTTCATGAAGTATACAAACTAAGAATTAAAGAGAGTATACAACATCATACAACACTACATAATCACAAGTAAGCATATTAACTCCGATTCGTGCATTTATCTTTATTGGTGATCAATTAGCACACAACACACAAATCAGAGTAGCCATGATAGCATTCGGGGCATGAGGAATTCATATACCGTTCACCGTCGTACGTGATTCCAAACGTTCTTCGATGTCACAAATCAAGTCCTAAGATATACATACAAATGAATGATTAACTAACTACAATTACTTTACTTGTACTCTTACTATGTTCCCTAACTCATACTTACTAAGTCCTTACATTTCCTATACTTATTTTTTTTTTTTATTTACTTACTCTTATTTACTTACAATGATTCACTTCCTTACATTTACATGTACATATGTATAGGTGGGTATACATATATATATATACACATATATACTAATCATAATCATTTAGTTTTTTTTTTTTGTAATTTATGGGTCGACCGACCCCCGGCGCGACCCAAACCCCTGGGTCGGTCCATTCCAGTAAGTTTCGTTCTCTGAAATTTCTCCCGACCGACCCAGAACCATTCCGACCGACCCATACACCTCGGGTCGGTCCATTGCCGAGAGTTTTGGGTCTGTTGTTCCAAGCTCCGACCGACCCGACCGACCGACCCCACCTCTGGGTCGGTCGAAGTGCGAAACTTCGACAACAGAATTTTTTGGTCCGACCGACCACACGACCGACTCACGGCTCCTGGGTCGGTCCATTCCAGAAGGGTTTATTCTCGTTTCTTAAGCTCCGACCGACCCACGGTCCGACCCAGACTTGGGTCGGTCGGTAGCAGAATCTGCTACAGACCTTGTTTTTCAATTCCAATTCCACACCATTGTTTTCCCCAATCTTCCTACATACATCCTAACATGTTTTTACACAATTTAAACACTCTAAATCATACTAATTCATCCCACCACTCTTTGCTAGCTTATACACATATTTTCCTAGTTTCACTTCAACACTCACCTAGTTTTCTTTCCTTACCATATAATGTTACAGATTTTGATACCAACACTCCTCTCTACATCTCTACTTCTTCTTATAATGCTACAGACTTTTGTTCTCACTCTCTACAACTATAGCTCCCTCTTCTAATGTCATTTCTAACACTCCTAATGCATTACACACCTCTCATAACTAACCCACCAAACTAACTCAATTAAAATCTGTTACAACACCTAACATTTACCTAGTTTTAATCTCTTAAGTGTTCTATTTCTAGATAAATTTTGCCATATGTCTACCCTGTAATTTTATACACTCACCACATGGTTTTACTCACATTTCAATACTTATCTCACCTGTTTCAATAACCAAGATTATACAAACTCCCATACTCAAATACTAATACCAAAACACTACTAAAACACTACAAAATTTCCTGCACCTACCACACATCCCGATCTGTTTCTCTAACAGTTTTACATATCTTTTAAAGCTTCAAAACACTTACATTCTCTTACACATTATAACACTAATGCATTACTATTTTACAATACACATTTTTATTCTTAAAAATCTGTTACATTACATATATACACAAACTACACAATGAGAGTTCTCACCTTGTTCCCTTCTAGATTCTCTTTCTTCTTTTCTTCTTTCTTCTCTCTCTCCCGGTTTTGCAAACTCACAAATCTAACATAATCACCCATACATAAATACATTTTAATACACCATTCAATGCTAATTACTAACCCTAACCATCAATCAAGTTTAACCTAGGTTTTTGGGTTTAGAAAATTTATTACCTTCCAAGAGCTCAAGAGTTGTTTGGAGTGGCTCAACAACAAAATAACACTCCCAAGGTGCCAAAATCGGCTAGAACAACAAGGAACAACAAGGTTTTAGCTTATGAATTTCGTTTTGCCATTTAGGCTAGAAAAAGATGGAGCTT
The DNA here is from genome assembly GCA_023374045.1 of Limonium bicolor. Lineage (NCBI taxonomy): Eukaryota > Viridiplantae > Streptophyta > Magnoliopsida > Caryophyllales > Plumbaginaceae > Limonium > Limonium bicolor. Next base: position 40,848,626 of record CM041782.1, on the reverse strand, counting down.
TGAAGATGTTTTTTACCTTAGAAGAACAAGGAGACCAAGGTGCCTCCAATGGTGGTTTTGAAACTTCAAATGGGATATACCCACAAAATCGAAAGTTGGTGTTTTCGAATTTTGGAAAGATAGAATTGTAGCTCTTGAGGAGAGGAAGACAATGGTGGTGTTTTTTTACAATTTTTGGAGAACTTTGGAGGGAGTTACAAAGGAGAGATGTAGAGGTTTTTAGTGGTTCTCTTTTCCACCATGGAAATCGCATGAGGAAGGAGAAGAAGGAAAGAGAGAGCTGGGTGGGGGCTTCCTTACGTGAGAGAAGAGAATGAGAGGAGGAGAGAGAGTAGAAAGTGAGAGTGAGAGTATAAAGTGAGGTTTATTATTTTTGTTTGTTTGTGTATTAGAGAGGAGTGTTTGTGAGAGAGTGAAATAGAGAGGGGGCCGGCTGCCACCACACCCCCCCCCACACAATGCACTTTTTATTTTAAAAGTGGACACATAACTCTTGGTTATTTATGTTTCTACCCCACAACTTCCCGTTTTTGACAGTTTTACTAATCTCTCGTTTTATTGATTTTATTGGTCCTAAAGCTTCACTAATATTTATTAATGATTATTTAGTTGACCAAAACTGTTACGAGTCTATTTGACCCGCTTAAAGACACGTTTTCCCGGTTACCTCGAAAAACGCGCTCTAAGGTTCGTTAGTGATTTTAAGCCGTTTTAAGGATCCGTTTCCTTCGGGATTTGTTCCCTTATGATTATTTATACTTAATTAAGCTTCTAAATTATTTATTAGCCTAATTAATCACTATTTTTAAATACGGGGTATTTCAATCTACCCCCCTTAAGAAACTTTGCCCTCAAAGTTGCTCAAGGTTAATAGTTTTAAGTATTCTACTCATTAGGCAAACCAATTGTCCTAATGTGTCTTACTACACCCTATGAGTGTTTTATTTCATTTCACATTACAAGCATACACAATTCACGTACAATGCACAATTCACAATTCACATACACAATGCATCATTTCCATTCATACCATACCACATACCACAATACAAACATACACCATTACCATTCGCAATACACATTACAATCCACGATACACATTACACACACATTGCACATATACATCATTCACTACACATTACACATACATACCAAGTTCACTTGCACTACATGTGCCATACAAAATGCAATGCTTACCCCGAAGCAATGCAAAAGCAAAAGGGCTCTACCCCCCTTAAAAGGGGTACGACCCGTACCCGTATATTACATTCTAGACTAACTCGTCTATGAATAACTGTGGATGCTTAGCCTTCATGGCATCTTCTAATTCCCATGTCGCTTCTTTCGACATCATGGTTAGACCATAGGACCTTCACCATTCGTATCGACTTATGCGAGTGTCTCTGGTCTTCCTATCCAAGATTCTCACTGGCGTTTCAACATATCTCATGTTCGGCTCAATGGAAAGTCTCTCGGGCTCTAGCACATGAGAAGGATCAGCCATATACTTCTTGAGTTGTGACACATGAAATACATCATGGACACGCCCCAAGTCCTCAGGTAATGCTAACCTGTAGGCTACTGAACCAACTCTTTCGGTGATAGTGTACGGCCCTACGAATTTCGGGCTTAGTTTGCCCTTCTGACCAAAACGGAAGACACCCTTCATAGGTGAAACTCGCAAGAACACTTGGTCGCCCACCGCGAACTCGAGGTCGCGTCGTCTCACATCCGCATAGGATTTCTGTCTATCTTGGGCTGCCTTCATATTAGCTCGAATCTGCTGAACTTCGGCTTGTACTTGCTCAAGGTATTCCGGTCCTATGATGACCGCTTCACTTGACTCATCCCAACACAAGGGTGTACGGCAAGGTCTACCGTATAGAGCTTGGAAGGCGACATCTTAATCGAGGCGTGATAACTATTATTATATGAGAACTCGATAAGGTGAAGCTTATCTAACCAACTCCCCTGAAAGTCCAAGGCACATGCCCGAAGCATGTCCTCCAGTGTCTGGATGGTCCTTTCTGTCTGACCGTCGGTCTGAGGATGGAAGGCGGTACTCAACTTCAGTTCTGTACCCAACGCTTCCCTAGTAGCTCTCCAGTATCTCGAAAGAAATCTGGTGTCGCGGTCAGATACTATGGTCTTAGGGACTCCGTGGTGTCTGATAATCTCCTTATCGAAAAGCTCAGCTAGCTTTACTACCTTCCAGGTGTCCTTCATCGGTATGAATCTGGCCACCTTGGTAAGGCGATCTACTACAACCCAGATCATGTTGAGTCCTCCCCTAGCAGGTGGGAGTCCTACAACAAAATCCATGGAGATATCATGAAATTTCCACTCCGGAACTGGCATCGATTGTACCATTCCGCCCGGTCTACGGTGTTCAAATTTCACCTTCTTCTGGCATGTTAAGCATCTTAGCACAAATTCTGTCACATCTGACTTCATCCCAGACCACCAGAAGTACCTCTTCATGTCTTTGTACATCTTGGAGGCTCCCGGATGGACTGATAACGTAGAACTATGTGACTCTCGCAGGATGCGATCCCTTAGCTCAGCATTGCTTCGGGGGACGCATAGCCTGCCATTCAACCGAATCAAACCATCTTCATGTAGCTTGAAGTCATACTTCTTCTTCTCAAATGTACCATTTTGATCTATTTTGTCTGATTTCGGTTAGGTAAGGGTCGCTCAACTGAGCATCTCGCACCTCGTCAACCAAGCTAGAAGAAGCGAGTAGCGAATGGAGCGAGTGTGCTCGACGGCTCAGGGCGTCGGCTACCACATTAGCCTTCCCTTCCTTATACTGCAAATTGATGTCATAATCTGAGAGGAATTCCATCCATCTTCTTTGTCTCAAGTTGAGTTCTTTCTGAGTGAATACGTATTGTAAGCTTTTGTGATCGGAGTAGATGGTGATGCTTACCCCATAGAGATAGTGTCGCCATATCTTCAAGGCGAAGACAATGGCTCCTAACTCTAAGTCGTGAGTCGGGTAATTCTCCTCATGCTTTTTTCAGCTGGCGGGAGGCATAAGCAACAACCTTGCCATGCTGCATGAGTACGCATCCCATTCCTTTGCCTGATGCATCACAGTATACCTCAAATCCCTCTGTGAGCCCTCTGGAAGAGTAAGGATGGGCGCTGAGGTCATGAGTCCTTAAGGCTCTGAAATGATACTTCGCACTCGTTGTCCATACAAACGGTGCATCCTTTTTCATCAATGTAGTCATGGGCTTAGCGACTTTGAGAAGTCCTTTACGAATCTCCGGTAGAACCGCTAGACCAAGAAGCTCCGAAGTCGGTAACAGTCTTAGGTCTAGGCCATGATCGTACAGCTTCTATCTTAGAAGGGTCAACTGAGATAACTGCGCTCGAGATGACATGTCCGAGGAATGATACCTGATCAAGCCAAACTCGCATTTGGAGGACTTCGCATACAGCTGGTTCTCGCGCAGTGTCTCAAGCACTTTCCTCACGTGAATTTCATGTTCCTCTGGTGATTTAGAGTATACAAGGATGTCGTCGATGAAGACAACAACCGAAGTGTCAAACTGCTCACTGAATAAACGGTTCATGAGGTCCATGAATTTAGCCGGTGCGTTTGACAAACCGAATGGCATCACTGTGAATTCGTAGTGGCCATATCTGGTACGGAATGCCGTTTTCTCGATGTCTTGTTCCTTGATTGCAATCTGATGATACCCTGAACGGAGGTCAATCTTGGAAAAGACCGATGCTCCTTTCAACTGGTCAAATAGGTCGTCGATGCGTGGCAATGGGTATTTGTTTTGACTGTGACCGCATTCAGCTCGCGGTAGTCAATGCAAAGTCGGAGCTACCGTCCTTCTTCTTCACGAAGAGGACCGGTGCTCCCCAGTGATACGCTCGGGGGTATAAACCCTTTGTCGAGAAGGTCTCGTAACTGTTCTTTTAGTTCCGTCATTTCAGCAGGTGCCATGCGGTACGGTGCCTAGCAATGGGACCGGTACCTGGCAAAAGGTCAATCTCAAATTCAACTGCTCTAGGTGGTGGCATGCCGGGTAGCTCCTTAGGGAATAAATGGGAATTCGGATACAATGGGTACATCGTCACTGAACTCTGGATCTCTCTCCAGGTCTGTACGTGACACAGATACACTTCATGGCCCTTTCTGAGCTCCGGGACATAGCCATAGCAGATATAAGAGTGGTCGAAGGCTCTCTAGGTCTCTGGCGGTAAGATACGGTAACCCCAGAAGGACTCTTGAGCAGCAATCGATGCTCGGGTAGAGGATTCTACCCTTGTGCCGCTCCAACCAATTCATTCCAATGATAAGGTCGAATCCAATCCATTGAATTCGACGAAGGAAATGGGAAACGCCTCGTTTTTGATTTCAATGGGGCTGATTGATAGTATGGGTGCACTTTACTCGCTCCTTCGATGGGAGAGTAACCATGAAATTCGGTAGCTCATCCGCATCTAGCTTCAACCTCTTCACAAAGGACGTGATACGAAGGTGTGAGAGGCGCCGGAGTCGAATAATACATGGCATCAATGCCATTTACTGGGAAGGTCCAGTTAAGATGGTGCCGCTTCTGCCGGCTTGTGCTTCGGTGAGGATGCTCAGGTTACCTTCGGTACCGAGTCCACAACCTATTGGATTTACAATTGATTAAGTATTGATGGTGGACACAAGTGGAATTAAATCAACACTGCTCTTTCTTGATAAACCAACCATCATACAAACCGTGTCTCTAATACACGTTACTAATACATTACATGATACTACGAATTTAATACTTCCTAAAGGTAAGGTTCAGGCGTCCTGGTTTCATGTGTGTGGCATTGATTATTGCCGGTGGTGCCGTGTTCAGTTTGATCTTATTGATCCCATGAAACAGCATCCTAGATTTTCCACCATGATTAGGACATCTCCTGATCTCAATACCAATTTCTGTGCAAGGTCCACACGCTTCTGCTCGCTATACAAGAATACGGCGTCATCACCAATGGACCAAGACACTACGGGCACTCCTTGTTCAAGAGATTCCGTTGTCTCGTCCTTGTCTTGGTGTAACCCAAGTCGTCTTCTTTCTCATAGAAGTTGACAATACAAAGGTCCGCTTCAAGTGCGGGAATCGGTTCATGTTCACATGTTGTGCAAGTTCTACTGCTTGCGTGACGAGTGTCTGGAACTCTGGAGGTATTGTCGGTGGCGTTGCTCCGTCATGTTGTCGTGTCTCCTGGTATGTCTTGGTATAAGGATTCCAGTCCTTTCCCAAGCACATCATCTTCAGCTTCATCTTCGCTCCACCGGGGAATTCGGGTGTATAAAATCCTCCTTGACCGTTCCTAGCTCGTTGCATCGTCGGATGATTGAGATTTGCGCTTCGGGTGTCAGGTATCCCTTAATAAAATCATACCTGGTCGATGACCTGACACTGTTCGTTGGTGTAGTAGTGGTTGTTGACGTTGATCTCTTCTTGATTGAAGGTTACCGGTATTGGGTAACAGATACTAAAGTTTCCTATGGTTACAAATTCATCTACGGTGAGTACTAGTTCCAACTACTCCATTTCATGCTTAATATACACTTCATTTATTTACTCATGCATTCACTCATACAATTACTTTACTACTAAGTATGCTTTCAAGGATTAAGGTTTAGGCGATTACCTTGGCGGATTTCGAACCGGGCCCATCGCGGTCAATCACATGGAGAACAGGCTGCCTCTGAGGTGCGCCTCTCTGAGGGCCCGGGATCCCTGTCCTGAGGTGCCTGCTGGGCGGTGCATCGCCAGATGCCACCTCCTTGCCCTCTCTCTGCTTGTAGTTGGAAGGTACCCTTCGGCTTTCCACTCTCTGGGCACTTGTTAGCTGTGTGTCCCAGCTTCTGGCAGTTATAGCATTTGATTGATCTCCCTCGTAGCAGTCCTTACCAGGATGGTCCTGGTTACACTTTCTGCACACATAGGTGCGGCCGTCGGAGAAGGTTTTAGCGGCTCCGGAGCTAGAACCTGAGGTTAGAGGGTTAGCACATGTGTGCGTGGGTATACTAGAAATGATGTTATATTGAATACGAGTTGGAAGTAGAATTTACCCTTAGGAGGGTGTGATCTCTGTGGCTTAGCTGCCACCGGTGCAGAATAACCAAGCTGAAGGATCTCAGCCGGTTTGCCCTGCTCAGCATGGGCACTGCTCTCGCTTGGGGACTTCTTCTGAGAAAAGAAGTTCCCTTTCTTCTTCTTCCAGCTTTTACCTGGTTCTGCTCCTCGGTGCTGGTGTTTTTGTTGTTAGCTTTGCGCTTCAGCGCGGTTTCCTCATCCCTTAACTGGCAAGTGATCCACGCGGGAGGCCGCGTGATAACACTCCTGAAGTTTCAGGTATTAGCCGGGATGATGTTTAAGAAGACTAAGGAAAAGATTCAAGGAATTCAAGGAATTGAAATGAATTGAATTGATACTAAGGGTCAACCGATATTTACCTGAAGGGAGGTAATCTGGTATAGCCCATACCGTACCGAAGGCGATGGCTCAGACCGCCATAGAAGCGATCGACCCAACACCTGGCCGGTGTATCCAAGATCGGGGAGGAGACGGAGGATGGAGGTGAAGGTGCGGTAGTACTCATCCACAGACATCTTGTCTGTCATCTTCAGAGCGTCAAGTTCAAGTCTCTTTTTGTTTTGACATGCTCTGGGTAGTACTTTGAAAGGAGGAGAGATGCGAAGGAATCCCAATCGAATGTGGGGTCGCTGACGTGCTCTTGCTTGACCAGCTTCCACCAATCCATTGCAGCATCCTTTAAGTAGTACGCAGCAACTCTGACTCGAACTCCAGCAGGAGCTTCGAGTGTCTCAAAAGCGGTCTCCATTTCGGAGATGTACGCTTCTAGCTTAGCCGGATCACTCTCGCCCTAAAGCAAGGAGGGCGGAGTTCCGCTACAGCTTTCACCCAATTGGCTTCTCTGGGAGGAGGGGGAGGGATTGGCCCGCTTGAGTTTGGTTCTGCTGTGTTTGTTGTACAGCTTGGATTACTTGGGGTAGCATTTGTGCTACCGTGGCGGCGACGATCTCAGCTATCGTCTGCGCGCCAGTTCCATCTGAGGCTTCGCCTCTAGGTCGGCCTCGGCCCCTTCCTGACATCTGAATATATAACAGTTACATTAGGCTTCGCAAGATGTGACTCAAAGGTCTTGAATTTAAGCAAGGTATCGTTCATAAGAACGTCAAGGGTATCCGTTGGTAACAACGGTTAGTTCCTAGTTAGGTTCTAAGTATCCGTCTTAAGACGGTTGAAATCCTAACTCGGTATTTCCCTATGCTCGGTACTTTGGACATCAGAGCGTAACTACGCTCTGATACCACTTTTTGTAACACCCCAACCGTTAATCCTATACTTACCGTCTAATCGTCCTGTAATCCTACGATTTGCAGCGGAATATTACTACTTACTACGGCGGGTGAAACAATGCCGCTAACCGCCCATACGGCTAGCTAGGCTACTAATACGTACAGTCACGGTCTGATGACCAATAGTTACCGAGCTACTAAAACAAACTTACCAATTACGAAATACCAAGTGCTTACATCAAGGGATTACCGAGTATTCGAAGTGCATTCATTACAACCTTCTAAGTTTCCCAAAAGAATGGGTGTCTAACAACTACTCGTCTATACCAATCGATCCCTTCACATATCCCAAAAAGGTGTACCCCATGGTACACCGGCTATTCAAAAATCTAAGCCATGTACTACTCAGTACACCGATCTCAAATTCATTGTTTACATACAAAAAGAAGACAAGAGAAATTAAACTTCAACTCTCCTAGTCTTCATCCTTCACGAGTACCTGCATTGTGGTAAAAACAGCCCCCTAGGGGGTCAGCTTACGCTGCGCATAAACTCCGCATATACCGATTGCTAGCAAGGGTACGCCGACTAATTGGCGACCGCTAAACATGCTTGTTCATTACTCATGCATACATGCTTTACATACAATCATACATACATTACAATACATCATTCACTTCAAGGCAACAATACAATAGAGTTCACAATACTTACCTTCACAAGGTTAGCCAAATTGTGCATCCGGGTTAATCGGAATGCATATTACTCTTTTACTCATTACTTACTTCTTCTTACTTACAATTACTTACTTCCCTTTTACTTTACTTACTCATTCTTACTTACTTATACTCAAGTCAAGTCGTCGGGACCTCCGGCCTTGGGGACTACTCCGTCCCACATCCGGGATTTACTTGACTCACTAATCCGGGATGCTACCCACTTAAGGGATTTGGGCCGCGGACCAGTTTAAGAGTCAGGAATTGGAGCCAACCTCTCGTGACTCCGCATCCTCACGCGTGGCCGAAACTATATCGGACTTCTACTCATTCCAATTTAATTACCATTTTAAGTTAGGATGGTTAGATTGTTAGGAACAAGTTAGAAGTCCAAACACAATGAATAACGGTCACGGTACAATACAACATACATACATACATTCATATCATCCGAACATTTCATGAAGTATACAAACTAAGAATTAAAGAGAGTATACAACATCATACAACACTACATAATCACAAGTAAGCATATTAACTCCGATTCGTGCATTTATCTTTATTGGTGATCAATTAGCACACAAACACACAAATCAGAGTAGCCATGATAGCATTCGGGGCATGAGGAATTCATACCGTTCACCGTCGTACGTGATTCCAAACGTTCTTCGATGTCACAAATCAAGTCCTAAGATATACATACAAATGAATGATTAACTAACTACAATTACTTTACTTGTACTCTTACTATGTTCCCTAACTCATACTTACTAAGTCCTTACATTTCCTATACTTATTTTTTTTTTATTTACTTACTCTTATTTACTTACAATGATTCACTTCCTTACATTTACATGTACATATGTATAGGTGGGTATACATATATATATATACACATATATACTAATCATAATCATTTAGTTTTTTTTTTTTGTAAGTTATGGGTCGACCGACCCACCGGCCGACCCAAACCCCTGGGTCGGTCCATTCCAGTAAGTTTCGTTCTCTGAAATTTCTCCCGACCGACCCAGAACCATTCCGACCGACCCATACACCTCTGGGTCGGTCCATTGCCGAGAGTTTTGGGTCTGTTGTCCAAGCTCCGACCGACCCACCGACCGACCCACCTCTGGGTCGGTCGAAGTGCGAAACTTCGACAACAGAAATTTTTGGGTCCGACCGACCCACGACCGACTCACGGCTCCTGGGTCGGTCCATTCCAGAAGGGTTTATTCTCGTTTCTAAGCTCCGACCGACCCACGGTCCGACCCAGACTTGGGTCGGTCGGTAGCAGAATCTGCTACAGACCTTGTTTTCAATTCCAATTCCACCCATTGTTTTCCCCAATCTTCCTACATACATCCTAACATGTTTTTACACAATTTAAACACTCTAAATCATACTAATTCATCCCACCACTCTTTGCTAGCTTATACACATAATTTTCCTAGTTTCACTTCAACACTCACCTAGTTTTCTTTCCTTACCATATCATGTTACAGATTTTGATACCAACACTCCTCTTCTACATCTCTACTTCTTCTTATAATGCTACAGACTTTTGTTCTCACTCTCTACAACTATAGCTCCCTCTTCTAATGTCATTTCTAACACTCCTAATGCATTACACACCTCTCATAACTAACCCACAAACTAACTCAATTAAAATCTGTTACAACACCTAACATTTACCTAGTTTTCTAATCTCTTAAGTGTTCTATTTCTAGATAAATTTGCCATAGTCTCCCTTGTAATTTTATACACTCACCATATGGTTTTACTCACATTTCAATACTTATCTCACCTGTTTCAATAACCAAGATTATACAAACTCCCATACTCAAATACTAATACCAAAACACTACTAAAACACTACAAAATTTCCTGCACCTACCAACACAATCCCGATCTGTTCTCTAACAGTTTTACATATCTTTTAAGCTTCAAAACACTTACATTCTCTTACACATTATAACACTAATGCATTACTATTTTACAATACACATTTTTATTCTTAAAATCTGTTACATTACATATATACACAAAACTACACAATGAGAGTTCTCACCTTGTTTCCCTTCTAGATTTCTTTCTTCTTCTTTCTCCTTTCTTCTCTCTCCGGTTTTGCAAACTCACAAATCTAACATAATCACCCATACATAAATACATTTTAATACACCATTCAATGCTAATTACTAACCCTAACCATCAATCAAGTTTTAACCTAGGTTTTTGGGTTTAGAAAATTTATTACCTTCCAAGAGCTCAAGAGTTGTTTGGAGTGGCTCAACAACAAAAATAACAACTCCACCAAGGTGCCAAAATACAACAGAACAACAAGGGTTTAGCTTATGAATTTCGTTTTGCCATTTAGGCTAGAAAAAGATGGAGCTTTTGAAGATGTTTTTACCTTAGAAGAACAAGGAGACCAAGGTGCCTCCAATGGTGGTGTTGAAACTTCAAATGGGATATACCCACAAAATCGAAAGTTGGTGTTTTCGAATTTTGGAAAGATAGAATTGTAGCTCTTGAGGAGAGGAAGACAATGGTGGTGTTTTTACAATTTTTGGAGAACTTTGGAGGGAGTTACAAAGGAGAGATGTAGAGGTTTTTAGTGGTTCTCTATTTCCACCATGGAAATCGCATGAGGAAGGAGAAGAAGGAAAGAGAGAGCTGGGTGGGGGGCTTCCTTACGTGAGAGAAGAGAATGAGAGGAGGAGAGAGAGTAGAAAGTGAGAGTGAGAGTAATAAAGTGAGGTTTATTATTTTTGTTTGTTTGTGTATTAGAGAGGAGTGTGTGAGAGAGTGAAATAGAGAGGGGGCGGCTGGCACACCACACCACACACACATTGCACTTTTTATTTTAAAAGTGGACACATAACTCTTGGTTATTTATGTTTCTACCCCACAACTTCCCGTTTTGACAGTTTTTACTAATCTCTCGTTTTATTGATTTTATTGGTCCTAAAGCTTCACTAATATTTATTAATGATTATTTAATTGACCAAAACTGTTACAAGTCTATTTGACCCGCTTAAAGACACGTTTTCCGGTTACCTCGAAAAACGCGCTCTAAGGTTCGTTAGTGATTTTAAGCCGTTTTAAGGATCCGTTTTCTTCGGGATTTGTTCCCTTATGATTATTTATACTTAATTAAGCTTCTAAATTATTATTAGCCTAATTAATCACTATTTTAAATACGGGGTTTCACCAATGCTCCGTATATAAGTCCCAGATATTTTATATATCTTATTGTCCTAATGCTACAACGTTTTACTTACGTTCCTTATATTACACATATAAGATAGCATCATTGCCGCTAGTTCGTTTTATAATATGTTCATATATACGAACGGTACTGTTATCGTACAACAGTAATAATAAAGCAACATTAATACACAACTCAAGCATATTAATTCACACAAGCAGACATTCAATCTTATCACAGATTTTCACACAATGTCTGAACTGAGGAAATCCTCAGAGACAATCAAGCCACATAAATAACATACCGTTCACCCTGAAAGTATTACGGTGGAGTATGATTCAGCTAGATCCGGTGCTCTTCGTGTCGTCTCTAACAATCTATCAAAATGCATCACACTATGCATCAGCATCTCATACTAACAACACATTACGGCACCCTGTACCATTACTAATCCATCCCGGTTTATTCCCCGTTGTTAACTGATAATGTTTGTCGGGTTTTCGGTTTAACTCGGGATTAGGAGAGACGTTATACTTCATGCGTGGTTACGTCGAGTATATTAATATACTTATCTTAAAACGTTTGTTATCACATGTAATTAAATACACATTTGTATATTATATAGCTTGTCACTATATTGCATGTATAATCTTAATCATTCATTATACATTTTCCTTAGTATTTATTTTCCTAAGGTTTGTTTTTCCACCATCCATGTTAATACATGGTTTCTAACCATAATATATATTCATCCTTATATACGTTTCCCTTGTATATGTATATATTTACCACATAGGTAATTCCATGAGTTATAAACTCTAACATTATATGTTACATTTTTATCATCTTTTATTAGATGCCTTTTCCCTTTAGTTGTACTATATTGTACAACTTAATTAAGATTATTATCCTAATATTATGTAACATTTATGTTGTATCTTAACAACTCCCAAGGTTTAATTAACAAATTCCTTGGTTTATGAATCCTATCTATTTATAGTTTGTCACATTACTTAATGTGAATATTCTTACTTTTATTAATTCCATCTAAACAAATAATTGTTATAACATTTATAACATTATAGACCTTAGTCTAGAATTCATTTTCCAACCTTTAATATTTCGGTACAGCCCTTGAATTTATTTAAATTCTATTTTGACCACATAACATTATGTAATGTTATACCATGTACTAATATCATGTATTATGATATTTTTATTCCCTTTAATTTATAACACATATAGTTTTTATGCAAAACTATTTATTATTGCCGCATGAGCACCATATAAAACATATTCTTTTTCATATACCATACTCTCCTTTATTTACAAATTCACCCCATTATTTATACCATGTTATATATGTCATAAAATATAACATTTTAACTTATAAAATGGTATAACCTATGGTTATATTTTGTAAATTCTGAACAGACCCAATATTATTCTATAATTGTCATTTGGCCCAATTTATAACATATAGTTTGATAATATCATTAAAACTATATATTATACACAATCTCATTAAATACCCTTATATAATTCTAAAAATCACCAAATTTCCCAAAGGGTTATATTTACTCTTACTAACCCATATATAATCGGTTATTACCATTCCACCACATCTTTTATTCCAAAGTGTCATAATGACATAGTAACTATATATTATACATATATAGTTCATTCTAATTCCAAAATCAACTCAATAAATTCCTAAAAATTCCTAATAGCCCATGGGTGTTTATAATACCATTTTACACCCTTTATTTTCGCTAATAACATATTCACCACATATGTTATAAAATTGTTACAATTAAATACTTATCTTATTATAAAACCTTAAATAAGTTATCTAACTTATTTAGTTTGGTCAAAACCTACCATATGGTCAAGGTTGACCACCTTAATATTTCCTTGACCATTAATATCCATATATTATGGTTTATACCCGTATTTTCTATAAATCACCATTTAACCCCAAAACTTTATATAATCCTATAATTTTTATATAACTCATTTAAACTTCTAAATTTCGGCTATATCCTTTTATAGCCCCCAAATTTAATTTAATTTCACTATAACCCCAATAATATGCGGTAATTCATATTTAGCACCTAAACTTAATTAAAAGCCTATAAATGCATAAATAAAATGGCCTAAAGTACATGGCCTTATAACAAACTTTGGCTTATAAAATAAATTACACATAAATGCCCAAAAATGCTGTAAACTCTCGGCCCTTACCATATATTTTCATTAATTACCAATTTTCCACATAATGTCTTAAATTTGACAATTATGCTAATTAATTAGTTATAAAATTTATTAAACCATTCCTTAATCACCTAAGGTCAAAATAAGACCTTAAATACCTTGTTCACTCACGGCACAATTATGCACAATGTATAATTACATATAAATATACCAAGTGATGGTTTAAGTGATTTATACCTTGTTTTTGCCTAGTTAAGGCCTTGTTTGGCCACGCCCAGCTTAGGATATAATTTCCACAGCATTATTTACATGTTTTCAAACAGAAATTAAGGCATAGTTAGTCTCCAAGCAAGATCTAACCATAAGAAGTGTTTAATGTCAATTTTCAAGGTAAAATTTACCTTAAAATACCAAGGTAAACAAGGTTGGTCTCGGCCTGTTTTTACAGTAGGCAAAGAGTGTTAAAATAGCTACTAAAACCAAGCTTTAAACTGGTATAACTCAGATTAGAAGATAGTTAATCTTTACCTTGTTTAAAATGCCTAAAATGGTGTTTTTGGCTTGGATCTGGTTATACTTCGAAACTCTTGATGTACCAACTGGATAAGTATGTTACGATGAAGATTATAAGCTTAGAAACAAGTTTCACAGCCGAATTTGAAGGGAATCAAAAGATATGTGCTTAAAGCACATTTTTATACCTTAAGAACAAGATTAGCTTTCTCCACCTTCTTCCCTTGTTAATGCCGAGATACACCCTCCATTTAACCTCCATAACAACCTAAGAACATTGATGGAAGTGGTTGGTGCTTTGCTCCATGGAAAGAGGAAGAAATTGTGAAGAAAATGGACTTTTAAGAGCTTAATAAGCTTACCAATGGTGATTGCTGTTCTCTTCTGAGTTTGGCTGTGTTCTTACGACAATGGAAGAGCAAAGAGAGAATGGAGAAGGCTGGTGTCGGCTGGGAAGTGCAGCAAATGAGAAAAGTAAGTTAATTAAGCTTATATGTGTATTATTGTTACTTTTAAATTATTGACTAGGTGACTCATCATAACAGCTGTATAACTGAGTGGAGATTGATAATTGAGTGGGCTTGAAAGCTCTTAGAAATCGGCAGCCCTAACTAAGGCAATTAGTGAGCTTTGACCATGGTTAAAGGTAAGTTAAGTAATTAGTTGTTATTTTTCGGGTACTATTCATACTAAATTGCCAATTTTGATTTTTATTGTTAAACTTTGATTTAGACTTTATAATATAGTCTATCATGTCACATTAATGTATAAAGAACTTATTATAGTCTTTACAGTGACAAAAAGTCATTATCTTAGAGCTCATAGACAAAAAACGTGCTTTAAGGTATTTTAGTGCACATTTTAAGTCGCAGGGTGTTTCTGAGCTCTGTTTTCTTTGAGAACAGTTTTGTTGTGTTCCTTACATGATGTTTGATCATGTTATCCAATCTTATATCATTTAGAGGTCATTAGACCTTTAAGGTACTCTTAGAGCACATTTTCGCCCTACTTGACATTGAAGCATGTAAACGCCTGTTCTTTGTGTTGGTGTGTTGTCCAACAATTGTAACACGTTTAGTAATGTGTTAATAAGCTTAGGACAAAATCTTAGGTCTTAAGAAGTTCATTTGGGTATTTATTTACCCTAAACAGTCAAAGGGTGCAACACCTTGCTTTGTGTTGACCACTGTTGTTCTCAGTTGACTTTTAAGGCATGTTTAGGCCTTAATCAATGTGATTAAATATTTAATCCATATTTTATTAGTTTGGGGTATTTCAGTCTACCCCCCTTAAAGAGACTTCGTCCCGAAGTCCTTACCCATCTACAGTTCACCTAAGGAATCAAGTTCCACTAAGTAATCACAGACAGATCATCACTAGGGAGTGCATTCCACTATGTTCAGACCTAGTCTTTATGTATCACATTTGATACAGCATCCATCTCATTCCATACAGTCAATAATCATGACACACTCATACATAAACAGCACTAAACAAGGTGCAAAACTCATGGTACACAGCACTAGACAAGGTGCAAAACTCATGGTACACAGCACTAGACAAGGTGCAAAACTCATAAAGTACTCAAAGGTGTTTGCAAGGGATACTCCACGCATCCCTATCTACATGTTAGTATCTCACGAGGATACTCACACATCATTCCACATGTATGTGTGCACATATAGTTAACGTTGATAAATCACAGGGAAGCAGTCTTAAAGACCAGGACTTGACGATCCCCAACCCAACCAACGTCTACTACCCGCGGACACACCGGTTTTAATAACGAAGGACACTGCGGTCCACGGCTCCTCGACAGTATCACCTTATTTCCTTAGTCACCCACAGACACACCGGTCTAATGACAAAGGGCTCTGCGGTCCACGGCTCTCTGGGTGATGTCACTCGCAGACACACCGGTCTAATGACGAAGGACTCCACGGTCCACGGCTCTTCGAGTGACGTCTTAAACTCCAATTATTATATCTGTGTCCACTTGTAGGAAGTTTCAAGAATCATTCAACCCCAACGTGGTTAGCGTCAGTGTTGAACTATCTCTCACCTCAATTTGTGTTCGGTTTCCCTTGATCGGACCAGGATCAAGTTCAACTTCCCACGTCAATTTCAATCAATCAATTGTTTATTCACTTATAATCTTGTTTCCTCTTGATTTTGCCACCTTGTGTTCTATAGATACACAAGTCAACTAGTGTAATTAATCTAATCACCGGCATATAGGATCATGTATCCTAACCATATACCAAGTTTACTCGACTTATAATTATTCATACAATTCCTAGAGGTTTTACCTCCACTAGGTTATACATCGGTCTCATGCCGACTCACTCATCGCATTCCAATAATCGGTTTCATACCGAGTCACAATTCATATAGTATGGAGCTTTCTACCCCTTCTATTTGCCATCTCCCACCGAAGCTACCAGATAGACCTACTTGAACTCTCAACCGGAGCTAACAAGTTAGGCGTTTATGTTTAATGTTCGCAACGTTTGCATAAATAATCGGAAATAGAATAAGAACACTCTATTTGTTCTCCCTTTCCTATTCGTCACGACAACGCGAACTAAAATATATATATATCATACACATAATACATCAGAATATTACCTCAAGTAATATAACACAGTCATGACACTTGTACTCTACGTACAATAATAGTTTGCAACATGTGTACCATGCGCTACGTACTCCTACGTACGTATAGCGAAATCGCTCTACCCCCTTAAAATGATTACGCCCACGTAATCTAATGAGTTCAAGATCCATTCCAGTGGAATTATTCGTGCACTACTGTGCTACATATTTCGTTACCCCTTCTTTTTTTTATAGGGTCGGGCTTTAGCCCCTCAGGCTATACCGCCTGTCTCGGTTAGGTGTGTGTATATTCATATGCGGTTTGAGCGGGAGGTGTAAACATATCATTTGTTTCCCAAACCCGCTAGGTACGTCAAACCTAAGCAATATGGGCCACTCGCTCCACAAGCAGTCTGCCCAACTACTATATGGTTACTTTACCCATTTTAGGTGGTAATTTCATGTCGGTTTCAACTCCATGTGACGGTGTTTTCTACACGGTCTTCCATAATTATGGGAATGGAGTAATTTATTCGGCTGCGTGGTATCGTTAGTCACACACGCTTATTATTTCAACTAGCCATTCTATTCAGCCCTCCTGAATTCTATACATGCTCATGGTATATTCCCATGAGTTCATGCCACCCTACCGAACTAACCTTCGGTATAAGGGTTGTCGAGCTATGCTCTAGCACCTAGTGCTTGCAATAGTTGTCTCCAAAATATCAAGAGGAGTTTGATATGCGCATCTAACTGGCGCCTCATAACTCCAAGTTATTTCCCTCTGGAATGAGTTCGTTCTTTGGGTACCTTGTAGGTCCGCTTTTGCTAGTGTGAACTCGTATCCCTCGTGTGTTGGTACTTTAGTATCCACATATATGGTTCATCCCTCTTCTCGATTAGGGGAATCCATTTGTTTATCTGATGTTCCACCTTCTGATTCTTACCAACATAATTCGGTTAACAGTTATTATAATGGTCGCTTGTTGCGCACCATGTACCAGTCGATTGGACGGTTATCCGCCGTTGCGGTTTGCATGGAGTATCTAATCTCTAGCTTAGAGTATCTCTTGTAATGCTCGCTTTTGCCCTTCGTCTGTTGTAAACATACAATACAACTGTGGGGTTTTGCTTGGTATTCATTTTCTGTTCAACCCTAATTGGTACTAATATACTAACGCTTTATGGCTTGAGCATGGGTTATTATTATTTAATGCGACATCATCGCAGCGCCCTCAGCGTGTGGTATAACTCTCTTTGTGCCCTTTTTGGGTAGCATCTATTATCACAAAGGTTTCTCTAATATAACTTCCTTAGATACCATAATTCCTCTTCTCATTCATGGGTTCAACTTGCCATTACCATTAACTTGGCCTTAGTTTCCTCGTTTACTAAAATCCGTAAAACTTATGTTCGACCGACTCCTCCACTGTGGAGTTGCGACCTTATGTCACTTATTATCAAGCTATCCTTGATTTTCCTAACCTTGCTAGTTTGACTGAGATCTCTCTCGTCATTACATGGTTTACCTAGTCAGGGTTCCATTCGCTGACTTAGACACAGAGTTGATTACCTCCTGGGTCCTTGCACTATCGTTTACATGCGTGGGGTACCATACTGATACATTACTACTTACCCAACTAACTTAATATAGTTTGTCAGGCCCACAAGCTCCTAGGAGTGCGGTCGTCCCATGTCTCGTTTTGTGCACTCGTAGCGTTCGTACCCGGTGATTATCGTACTCTAAGTCTCGGTAATTTATGTTTGAGTAACTATGCTGCCAATTCTTAACCTTTAATGTCAGAATGACCCTAATATTAGGTTCTATGGTTCCCTTTATTAATGTGTATTTCCTTTACTTTCTCTATGATAGATGTTTGCGACTTATCCCCTAATTCTGGTTTCCACATGCTCGTCATCTGGTATTTGTGAGTGGGGATCAGTAACTACTTATTATCTCTCCCGTTCACTCCTAGGCTGTTAACGCCTTCAGATTTAAGTTTTCAGTATTCGAACTCCATCCAATCTATTGGGTTACACCCTATGGTGTTTCCGGACTCCATGATAAAGGTTGACACCTCGTGTTTCCTGTCTTATGGTAGTCCCGTTAGTATGATATTAATCAGTACTTGTGATTCATCACCCTTGTTCCCCTAGTTTTGGGTCACTTTGGTGGTACTGAGGTATCCCTCCGTAGGCCTATGCCATACGATATTCAGACTCAATATTTATTCTGATAGTTAAATGATTGTTAGTCTTGTTATTTAATTTATTCCTAGTTGGTTCTAATACTTTCTCCTGAGGTTACAATTGGATACCCACAACTTAGTGGTTTCCGCTAATCATTCCTCTTCATTGTGTAGCCCTTACTCTTATTCAACTCATATTTCCTCCATCCTCTTTGAGGTAACGGTATCTTCCGTCATCAGGCAATTTTCACTTTTTAGTTTATATCCACTGCCCTTCATACGGGCGTCTAGCAGCATAATGGATCAACAACACCTCCGATGTGTATGGTGGGCATAACATCGGCCCTTTTATTGCACGTTCACATCTGCCTATTAATTTTTTTTAAAGTCCTGGCTCGTATAGCTCACTTCTTGCCCTCTGGCAATGTTTAATGGTAGTGGTTTAACCACGAGTGTCGTGCACTCTCTAAATATGGTTATGCTGGTCCCGAAGACCCGACACTTCCCACCGGTAATGATTGACGTTTAATGTCCATACCGGCACTGGGGTTAGGCGTGTAGGCACTAATTATCGTTATTCTCATTTACTCCCCTTTTTATACTCTACCTAATGGTGTATTATTTTCAGGTTTAATGGTCGGACCGGCTAGGTCTTCCTGAGGTTTATCGACCTCCAACCCAAGGGTTTTGTACCCTGCCTTTAAGAAGGCTATGTCCCACTTCATTGCATTACGGACTCACATAAAAGTTTAGTGTTTATTGGTAACTGTCTGGACCACTCGGTCCTTTAGGGTTAGTTTACCGTCGCTGCACTTGCTGTAGCAAGTGCGCAAGGCAGGTTGAATTTTAATGCTTTGGTTAATGTGGCACTTGCAGTGGCAAGTGCGCCATGCAGACTGAGCCACCGGTACGGTGTGTCAGTGCAGTGTTATTCCCTAATCGGGTTCCCGTTCTAGTCAAAAGTTCTCATTCAAATTAATATAGTCTCACTCCTGCACTCGTTCCCACGAGTTTACCGTGGTAGTAAGGTCTTACTTTCCTCACGAGGCGTTGCATGATAGCGACTTAGCGAGTTCTTGTTTCTACAGTTTCATGATCCCTCCTCATGCACGTCAGGCCATCTTGAACCTTCAGTGTTGCATGGTTCTAGAGTTACTCGCTTCGGGTGAGACTTCTAAAGGTAATTCCTTCCGTCTGTTACATAACTCATAAACTAATCATTACTTGTGGTTCCTACCTCTTTCCCCTCAAGTGCACCATCGGTGCTTTCCTGGATGTAAGACAGGGTCACCTTGCTTATAGCAAGCTAGCCCCATTAGTCCTACAGGAATTTTCTCCTCAAACTTGGTCTATTATTTATCTCATCCTCGTATGGTAGACATTACGTCATTACCAGGACCCCCGGTCCTAAACATTACATCAAAACACAAGGTCTTATTTTCTACATTTAACATAATCCTCTTAGCGTCCACATCGGGTCTTTCCGATCAGGAGAGTTATCTCCGTGGTGTTTCTCATTTCATTGTATCATTAGATAGTACTCGAGGTACGGGATGCGGCGGGTGGGGTACCATTGCAAATTTCCCGGGATGTTCTCCCATCAAGTGCGAGCGTTCTTACAGTCTTCGCGTTACTTGGGGTTGCTGGACCCTCACCACCTTCCGCTGCTCCGTGTTCTTCCTTAGTACTGTTACCCAGACCTCTCCCTGATATATGTCAAGAGGACGGGTTTATACTTTACTCGGTCTAATATCGTAGTCTCGGTCGTTTAGTATTGAAGTGCCTCTACGGCTATGGTGTGCAAGCTTTAAGCATTGCATCAGCCCCGCAAGGTCACGTATCCTCACAACGTTCCCCGTATTCCCAAAACCTATGCTCACTATATAAATCCTATTATCTCTTGTCATCAGAGCGGTACTCCGCTCTGATACCACTTTTATAACACCCCTACTCTAATCGGCTCCTAATCATCTTAATTAACATTATAATCGCAGTGGTAATCTCAACAATTGAACTACTGGTGTCACCGTTCTTACTCGCCCATGCGAGTAATAACGTGCTTACTGATATATTTAAATACGAAACAATTCCCAGAGTGACAACAAAGAGATAGATCTAACCTTCCCAAACCAATATAAAATACATTCACAGTGAGCATTCTAAGTATCCCAATCCTATACACGTTTCTAAGTTCGTATCAACATGCAACAGTGCATATTAAAACAACTGTAATTAAACCACCCAGCGCGTCCCTCTCTTTGCCGACACCGGAAGCTGCATACCTGCAAAAATGGTTGTTTGTGGTATGGAATCAGCCCCTGCTGAGTATGTTACTACATGACTGTCATGCCCCCTCG
This sequence comes from Limonium bicolor, assembly GCA_023374045.1. NCBI lineage: Eukaryota > Viridiplantae > Streptophyta > Magnoliopsida > Caryophyllales > Plumbaginaceae > Limonium > Limonium bicolor. Next base: position 40,827,495 of record CM041782.1, on the reverse strand, counting down.
GACCCTCAGTTATTTGGTCGAGAGCATGCAATTCATTTTCATGCAAGTAGTTTAATGTTAAAACTGTAAAGCAACATATATATTGCAGTAAACTCAAGTAACAAACAAGCCCCCGGCTTCACACATCGCATCGTAATAAACCACTGAAAGCGTTACAACGCTTATATGAATACAGAGACTCCATTCCAACAAACACTTAATAGTTCATAATTGAGTTCGGCGACTCACTCGACCAAACAATCCACCATAACCTACACATGAGTACAGCGACTCAGCACAACCAGTTCACAACACACAACATGAGCACAATGGCTCGTTCAAACAAATCCACCAACATACCACACATAACCACTAAGCATAACCAATGAACAGCAAGGCGAAACAACGAGAATTATAAACGAGTAAAAACTCTCGTCTTTGGCATGTAAGCCCAAATAATGTTCGCCTAATGTACGAGTTGATATAGTCGTTCGTAATTGTTCAGTCATGTCTAATGACAACGTCTTGTTAGAACGATGTGTCTCTAAGTTACCCATCTCTTATGGCGGATCACCCACGACAGTAGCCACTCCAGCGGTAGAGTCTCCGACCTACGAACAATCTGTAGTTCGTTGGAAATTTATCCTGATACTAACGGTTACCACACGGTATCCTAGTATCGTTAATGGATCACAGTTCACAGCAAGAGCCACATCCTCTTGATAAACTATCTATACCATCGCATCGTTTTATTATTTTTCCTAACACAACAGACTAAGGTCGTAGTCCAATCCTGAGTATGTCGACTCAGGATCCAATGCTAGATACGAGAGCGGCGTTAAAGAGGCCAATGCTCCGTATATAAGTCCCAGATATTTTATATATCTTATTTTCCTAATGCTACAACGTTTTACTTACGTTCCTTATATTACACATATAAGATAGCATCATTGCCGCTAGTCGTTTTATAATATGTTCATATATACGAACGGTACTGTTATCGTACAACAGTAATAATAAAGCAGCATTAATACACAACTCAAGCATATTAATTCACACAAGCAGACATTCAATCTTATCACAGATTTTCACACAATGTCTGAACTGAGGAAATCCTCAGAGACAATCAAGCCACATAAATAACATACCGTTCACCCTGAAAGTATTACGGTGGAGTATGATTCAGCTAGATCCGGTGCTCTTCGTGTCGTCTCTAACAATCTATCAAAATGCATCACACTATGCATCAGCATCTCATACTAACAACACATTACGGCACCCCGTACCGTTACTAATCCATCCCGGTTTATTCCCCGTTGTTAACTGATAATGTTTGTCGGGTTTTCGGTTTAACTCGGGATTAGGAGAGACGTTATACTTCATGCGTGGTTACGTCGAGTATATTAATATACTTATCTTAAAACGTTTGTTATCACATGTAATTAAATACACATTTGTATATTATATAGCTTGTCACTATATTGCATGTATAATCTTAATCATTCATTATACATTTCTCCTTAGTATTTATTTTCCTAAGGTTTGTTTTTCCACCATCCATGTTAATACATGGTTTCTAACCATAATATATATATTCATCCTTATATACGTTTCCCTTGTATATGTATATATTTACCACATAGGTAATTCCATGAGTTATAAACTCTAACATATATGTTACATTTTTTATCTTTTATTAGATGCCTTTTCCCTTTAGTTGTACTATATTGTACAACTTAATTAAGATTATTATCCTAATATTATGTAACATTTTATGTTGTATCTTAACAACTCCCAAGGTTTAATTAACAAATCCTTGGTTTATGAATCCTATTTATTTATAGTTTGTCACATTACTTAATGTGAATATTCTTACTTTTATTAATTCCATCTAAACAAATAATTGTTATAACATTTATAACATTATAGACCTTAGTCTAGAATTCATTTTCCAACCTTTAATATTTCGGTACAGCCCTTGAATTTATTTAAATTCTATTTTGACCACATAACATTATGTAATGTTATACCATGTACTAATATCATATATATGATATTTTTATTCCCTTTAATTTATAACATATAGTTTTTATGCAAAACTATTTATTATTGCCGCATGGGCACCATATAAAAAACATATTCTTTTTCATATACCATACTCTCCTTTATTTACAAATTACCCCATTATTTATACCATGTTATATATGTCATAAAATATAACATTTTAACTTATAAAATGGTATAACCTATGGTTATATTTTGTAAATTCCGAACAGACCCAATATTATTCTATAATTGTCATTTGGCCCAATTTATAACATATAGTTTGATAATATCATTAAAACTATATATTATACACATATCTCATTAAATACCCTTATATAATTCTAAAAATCACCAAATTTCACCGAAGGGTTATATTTACTCTTACTAACCCATATATAATCGGTTATTACCATTCCACCACATCTTTTATTCCAAAGTGTCATAATGACATAGTAACTATATATTATACATATATAGTTCATTCTAATTCCAAAATCAACTCAATAAATTCCTAAAAATTCCTAATAGCCCATGGGTGTTTATAATACCATTTTACACCCTTTATTTTTGCTAATAACATATTCACCACATATGTTATAAAATTGTTACAAATAAATACTTATCTTATTATAAAACCTTAAATAAGTTATCTAACTTATTTAGTTTGGTCAAAACCTACCATATGGTCAAGGTTGACCACCTTAATATTTCCTTGACATTAATATCCATATATTACGGTTTATACCCGTATTTTCTATAAATCACCATTTAACCCCAAAACTTATATAATCCTATAATTTTTATATAACTCATTTAAACTTCTAAATTTCGGCTATATCCTTTTATAGCCCCCAAATTTAATTTAATTTCACTATAACCCCAATAATATGCGGTAATTCATATTTAGCACCTAAACTTAATTAAAAGCTTATAAATGCATAAATAAAATGGCCTAAAGTACATGGCCTTATTACAAACTTTGGCTTATAAAATAAATTACACATAAATGCCCAAAAATGCTGTAAACTCTCGGCCCTTACCATATATTTTCATTAATTACCAATTTTCCACATAATGTCTTAAATTTGACAATTATGCTAATTAATTAGTTATAAAATTTATTAAACCATTCCTTAATCACCTAAGGTCAAAATAAGACCTTAAATACCTTGTTCACTCACGGCACAATTATGCACATATGTATAATTACATATAAATATACCAAGTGAAGGTTTAAGTGATTTTACCTTGTTTTTGCCTAGTTAAGGCCTTGTTTGGCCACGCCCAGCTTAGGATATAATTTCCACAGCATTATTTACATGTTTTCAAACAGCAATTAAGGCATAGTTAGTCTCCAAGCAAGATCTAACCATAAGAAGTGTTTAATGTCAATTTCAAGGTAAATTTACCTTAAAATACCAAGGTAAACAAGGTTGGTCTCGGCCTGTTTTTACAGTAGGCAAAGAGTGTTTAAATAGCTACTAAACCAAGCTTTAAACTGGTATAACTCAGATTAGAAGATAGTTAATCTTTACCTTGTTTAAAATGCCTAAAATGGTGTTTTGGCTTGGATCTGGTTATACTTCGAAACTCTTGATGTACCAACTGGATAAGTATGTTAAGATGAAGATTATAAGCTTAGAAACAAAGTTTCACAGCCGAATTTGAAGGGAATCAAAAGATATGTGCTTAAAGCACATTTTATACCTTAAGAACAAGATTAGCTTTCTCCACCTTCTTCCCTTGTTAATGCCGAGATACACCCTCCATTTAACCTCCATAACAACCTAAGAACATTGATGGAAGTGGTTGGTGCTTTGCTCCATGGAAAGAGGAAGAAATTGTGAAGAAAATGGACTTTTAAGAGCTTAATAAGCTTACCAATGGTGATTGCTGTTCTCTTCTGAGTTTGGCTGTGTTCTTACGAAAATGGAGGAGAAAAGAGAGAATGAGAAGGCTGGTGTCGGCTGGGAAGTGCAGCAAATGAGAAAAGTAAGTTAATTAAGCTTATATGTGTATTATTGTTATTTTCAATATTGACTAGGTGACTCATCATAACAGTTGTATAACTGAGTGGAGATGATAATTGAGTGGGCTTGACAGCTCTTAGAAATGGCAGCCCCTAACTAAGGCAATTAGTGAGCTTTGACCATGGTTAAAGGTAAGTTAAGTAATTAGTTGTTATTTTGGGTACTATTCATACTAAATTGCCAATTTTGATTTTATTTTTAAACTTTGATTTAGACTTTATAATATAGTCTATCATGTCACATTAATGTTATAAAGAACTTATTATAGTCTTTACAGTGACAAAAAGTCATTATCTTAGAGCTCATAGACAAAAAAACGTGCTTTAAGGTATTTTAGTGCACATTTTAAGTCGCAGGGTGTTTCTGAGCTCTGTTTTCTTTGAGAACAGTTTTTTTGTGTTCCTTACATGATGTTTGATCATGGTATCCAATATTATATCATTTAGAGGTCATTAGACCTTTAAGGTACTCTTAGACACATTTTCGCCCTACTTGACCTTGAAGCATGTAAACGCCTGTTCTTTGTGTTGGAGTGTTGTCCAACAATTGTAACACGTTTAGTAATGTGTTAATAAGCTTAGGACAAAATCTTAGGTCTTAAGAAGTTCATTTGGGTATTTATTTACCCTAAACAGTCAAAGGGTGCAACACCTTGCTTTGTGTTGACCACTGTTGTTCTCAGTTGACTTTTAAGGCATGTTTAGGCCTTAATCAATGTGATTAAATATTTAATCCATATTTTATTAGTTTGGGGTATTTCAATGGGGGTACTAGAGGATAACTATGCTTATTAGGTTTACCAAACGTTAACTCGATATAGGTTTTTTTATATGATAGAGAAAGAACGATGATGGCATGACTAGATTTATGATTGCTTGACAACTGTCTTTTATTTTGGAAAGCTCTTACTTAGAAATTTTGATTGCACCATATTAAAACCACGTTTAGAAAGTTCCTAGAACACACTTAGACATAGAGCTTTTGCACAACTGCATGCTACAACTAGAAAAAACCTAATGAAAATGATAGATAGCTTTGATGGTCATGATAGTTTGACTAGTGATATGTGAACGTCTACCAATAATGAAGTGTCTATTGTGTCACACTTCATTGGATTGATAGTTCTTGGACACTTCAATAACGTATTATTGCTTTTGATATTTTTGATGATGCACATTTCGGTCATAACATTTCTGAAAAATAATAGAACTATTATATCAATGGAATTTGTTATAAAAGGTGTTCTTCATTTCTTTAGGTGATGCTTCGAACAACACTAGGTGTGCACATTTTAAAAAATATCTTCCAACACCCAAACTCTTACATGATGGAGAATTCTTACATGTTCGATGTTGTGCACATGTTTTAATTTGTTGTTAAAGATGGGTTACATAACTTGACTACCTCACTAGAAACACTTAGACATGTTATAATAAAAATTAGAAAATCGCATCCTATTAAACAGGAATATAAAAAATTATGTGAGCAAGATAATTTATGTGCTCATCATTTGCTCTCGGTACCCCACTAGATAGAACTTCACTATGATTTGTTTCTCAAACTAAGAAACATCATCCCATTTTATCTCATATTTATAACACTTTATTGTTCAACTTGGTTATGAATGAATGACTTCTGGTTTTTGAGCTAATACTATGGTTGTGTGCAATGTTTTAAAATTTTTTTATAGTGCAAACCAAGGTCTTTCATTAGTTTATCAACCTAATGTGCATCTCGTCTTAAATGAATGTGTATCTATTTTATATATTTTCCATGTTTGGCATGAGAGCAAAAATGTAAGTGGGCTCGATGGGGGTGTTAAGGATACGATGTCTAAATGGTTTATATACTTCAATGAATTCCCTTTGATCTATTGTATTTCCACTGTTCTTGATCACAAATAAGTTAGATGGTCTAAGAAAACTGCTTGAGTGTTATATAGTATTGTTTTTAAACGGTCAACCCGAGACAGATTATGTTGAGAATGTGTTGTAAAGGTTGATAAAGCCTTGAGATATGTACATGTTGAGTACATTTCAAAGTTGTCTGCACGAGCTTTCTACAGGTGTTGGTGGTAGTATGGTTCTTCTTCTAAACAACCACCCTCCTGTAGTACAAGAAGTTCTTTGATTGTTTGTATTTTGAAAAGACCATAATTTGTTCAATCAGGTTCTAGATTTTGTACATACGATGATTATCTTAATTATACTTTTAGTTTTGATGGTGATATAGATGTTCTTAAGTGGTGGAAAGCTCATGAAGGCAAGTTTCCCATCCCTGCTGCAAGGACAGCCTGGGATGTGCTAGTAGTTCTAGCGTCAACCGTTGATTCGGAGTCAACATTTAGTGCAGGCAAACGAGTGTTGGACGAAAAGAGATAAGACCTTGTTCCGGACTCAATCAAGTTTGTATTGAGAAGTATGATTGGGACTTAACTGAGTTGGGAGCCCAAGCGTGGGCACTATGTACAAAGGCCAATGATTGGTTTGAGAATTAAAAGAAGAAACTACTTAGGACTTCTATCTTGTAATCTTTTAGAATGTAGTTGAAGAGGGAAAATATGTCCAGGAGCCCAAGAAAGAAGCAATAGCCCAGTAAGGCCAGAGCAACGACGGGCATCCTGACTAAGCCCAGACAGGCCCGCAAGCAGTGACCGGTCGTTTCGACCGGTCGCCAAGAGTTCTAGCCAAAGCGTAAGGAGCGACCGATTGCCAATGACTAGCCACCAAAAGCATCGCTACGACCGGTCGATTATGACCGGACGCTGGAATGTAAGATTGTAGTATAAGGATGCGACCGGTCGCCTGTGACCGGTCACCAAGTATAGCACGAATAACGACCGGTCGTTTTGTGACACCGGTCGATAGGTGAAAAAGCAAATACGGGTAGCGACCGAAAGTAGGGAAAGTTAGGATAAGATATTATCAGATATTTTGTAGGTCTACCAAGATATTTCTGTGCCAGCCTGGCACAATGTGACAATAAGCCAGAAGGCCTGTGAGAAACACTCTAAATAGGGGTTCACCCCTCAATGAAAGGCACGCGAACAATACCTGAGAATTCCCACTGTTGCTTTGATTTTACGAACCTCTCTCCCTTTATACTCCCTTTATCCGGTAACAAGGTAACTCGGTAGAACTCGGTGATAGATTAGAATTCCAACTAGTGAATTACGTGAAAGGACTGTTCGAGAGTTTAGGGATTTATACCATTTCATTTGGCGCCGTCTGTGGGAATCGAACAGCTCAGATCTAGCAACCACGAGCCCACCGATGAGAGTAATAACTTTGGAAAACATATGAAGTCGACACATCTAAGAACGAAACTGTGTTTTTGCAGGTTAGGTACGAAAATGGCACCCAGGACAAGGAAAAATCTGCAAACCAACGACGGAAGTACTGGACCCAAGGCAACCCACGACTCCATTTCAAAAAAAGACTTGGAGAACATGCTGACGAGCCTCACCAGATCCATCGACGAAAAAATCGTGGAAGGAAACGAGCTCCTGCAACAGGAATTGATGCAGAGGGACGAGGAATTCCAGCGAAAGTGGGAGGAGATGTCAGAGGCGATAGATCTCCTGAAGGGCCGGGATGTGGCCGGAAGCAATGACGGGAAAAGAGGCACCCGAGGGGAGGCCTTAATCACTATCGAGGAGGAAGAAGATGACGCCATCGACATGAGCCTATACCCCTTCTCCGAAAAGATCCGCAGAGCTAAACTCCCGCCCACTTCGTCGCCCCAACGGTGGAGAAGTACGACGGTACTGGGGACCCTGCTCAGCACATTAAGAAGTTCATGTTCGCCATGAACACCCAGGGGATTAGCTCCCTCGCTTTGTGCAATTTATTCCCTGGAACACTCTCCAAGAGGGCCTTGAGCTGGATCTCGTCTAGACCACCCCAGTCAATCTCCAGTTTCAAACAACTAACCGAGGAATTCCAGCAATACTTTGCGGCCAGTAAAAAGGTAAAAGGGAGACAATAGAGCTCATGGATGTGAAACAAGCAAAAGGGGAGACTGTGAAAGAGTACAACGAGCGATTCCACAAACAGGTGGCTGAAATTGATGACATCGATGAGAAGATACTGATCAAGGCCTTTGGTAATGGCCTGGCCCACCCCGCCTCGCTGGAAAAATAGCCACCAAGGCGCCAAATCGCACGGTGAGCTGGCCGAGATGATCCATGATTTCCTCAAATCAGAAGTGGCGGAGAATAAGGCCAAAGAGCTCCTCAACAGCTTTAGAGCTCCCGTCGCGGGTGAGAAGAAGGGAAGCCAGACAGGAGGGGTGGTTACGACCGGAGGGTCGCACCAAGGGGGAAGCCGGTACAAGCCTTATTCCAAGACCCCGGCCCCCCAGGGACAGCAGGCCTCGAGCTCCAGAACCTTCCCAACGGTACTGATAGACCCAGGGAAGTATGCCGCTGCCGTAAGAGAGGGACTTCTGCCCCCACCGAGAAAGCCCAACCCGGGAGAGGTGCCGGTGGCCTTTGTGAGTATCATGGGCACCGCAGCCACAGGACCATCAATTGCGCAACCTCGCCAAGGAGCTAAGGCTGATCGAGGAGAACAAGAAGAAAGGAAGCAGAGCCCAACACAGGCAGCACTATGGTGGCCAGACCTCCCGACCTAAGCTAGAAGAAGAAGTCCACCCAGAGTTGGACCACAGCAAGTCCTTCGGGGTAATCACAGGTCTGTAGATTGCATAGGGTAATCCTCTAGGAAGGGGGCGAAGTCCCCCTTTAGAAAGAAAGATCATCTCTGTATCCCGCGGGAGGCCATGGCTTGCTACTACTTTATTAAAAGCTTTTTTACCATATAAGTGAACGCGTATCCCGATAAAGCTTCATGTATTTCGAAACTTACAAATAAACAATGCTAACAAAACAAAGATAAAGAAACTAATAAAACTTTCCTTGAGAACGTTCACAGGATTATTCTCAGAAGTAGGGCCCCTGACCCCCAATGAAAGGAAAAGACACATCCACGAGGTTCACCGGGAACTCCCGGACAAGAAGGACGCGAAACACCAAAAGCTTCCTCCCATCTACTTCACTGAGGATGACGAAGATGGAGTCCTGTACCCGCACAACGACCCGCTGGTCATAAGGGCTCAGGTAAACGACCGCATGATGGAAGGAATCCTGGTCGACAGCGGAGCGGGTGCTAACGTCATTTCTGCTGAGGCAGTAAAGAAACTCGAGATACCGGAAGATAGGATCAAGCCCTATTCAGCTGTACTGGGTGGTTTCGTAGGAGGGATCTCGGCTAAGTCTACAGGGAGCATCGACTTCACCATCACCCTGGGGCAAGGGGATGAGAGGCGCACGGAAGAACTGACGGCCTTCATCCTTCCTGGGCTCTCTGGGTACAATATGTACCTCGGGCGACCAGGAATAAATGCCTTCAGAGCCATTTGTAGCACCCACCATCTAAAAATGAAGTACCTGACCCGGTCAGGGAAGCTCATTACGGTGAGAGGGAGCCAGAAAGTCACGCGGGTATGTGAGGTACGGATCATGGAAAATCTACCAGGGAACGAGACCGTCAAAACCGCGGGGTCCGAGAAGGAATTCAAGGGAAAGTTCCCCATCCCCAACGAAAAACGGGGCGGTACGAGGCACCCGCTGATCCCCCCAAAGAGGTACCTCTATGAACTGACCCCAGCAAATTCTTTAAAATTGGAAATGCCTTTGACAGCGAAGAACAAGTCCATCTAACAAGATTCCTGGAAAAAAGAAGGGCCACATTCGCCTGGAGCACAGAGGAGATGCCCGGAATAAGCCCAGACGTTATCCAGCATAACCTCAACGTAGACCCAGCGCACCCGTCAATCCGCCAAAGAAGAAGGGTGGTCGGAGCAGAGAGGGACCAGGCCGCTCGAGAAGAAGTCCAAAAACTCCTGCAGACGGGTTTTATCAGAGAAGTGTCTTACCCCAAATGGCTGGCGAACGTGGTTATGGTAAAGAAGTCTAACGGGAAGTGGAGAATGTGTGTGGATTTCACCGACCTAAACAAAGCATGCCCCAAAGATTTTTACCCGTTGCCATCGATAGACAAACTGGTTGTCTCGTCGGCCCAAAGCTCCGTCTTGAGCTTCCTGGACGCATTCTCCGGGTATAACCAGATAAAGATGAATGAGAAGGACTCTGAGAAAACTTCTTTCGTCACCTCAACAGGAATCTTCTGCTACAAAGTGATGCCATTGGATTAAAAAATGTCGGCGCGACTTTCCAACGAATGATAGACAAAGTGTTCCGGGAACAACTCTCGAGAAATGTGGAAGCCTATGTGGATGACATAGTCGTGAGAAGTCCGTCCAAGGAACAGCACATGAAAGACTTGGAAGAGACATTCACCACGCTCGACAAATTCCAGATCAAGCTAAACCCGGAAAAATGCGTATTCGGAGTCACCAAAGGAAAATTCCTTGGTTTTATCGTTGGGCAACGAGGGATAGAGGTGGATCCAGAAAAGACCCAGGCGATTCTTGACCTCAGCCCTCCCCGAAGCATCAAAGATGTTCAAGCTCTCAACGGAAGGCTCACGGCCCTAAGCAGGTTCTGTTCAAAGTTGCAGGAAAAGGAAATCCCGTTCTTCAACATATTAAGGAAGAACAACAAGTTCCAGTGGGGCCAGGAATGCAAAGAAGCCTTCGAAAGGATCAAAGAAATGCTCCGAGAGTTACCCAAGCTGGGAGTCCCAGCGCCCGGTCAGGACCTCTACCTCTACCTGTCCGCATCAGCATGGGCGGTGGCAGCGGTCCTAATCATGGAGCACGAAAAAAAGGAGATTCCCGTCTACTACACAGGGAAGATCCTGACCCCCGTAGAGAGACGCTACACCAACATTGAAAAGGTCTTTCTTGCCCTGGTGGTGGCATCCCGGAAGCTGCGTCCATACTTCCAATCGCACCGAATCCTTGTAAGGACTAACTGGCCGCTGAAGCAAATAACGAATAATCCGAATGCGTCGGGACGCATGGTAAGCTGGGCAGTCGAACTCACCCAATATGAAATCCACTTCCTACCGCGAACAGTGATTAAAGCTCAGGCCCTAGCGGACTTCATAACAGAGACCAGCTTCGACCAAGAAGAAGGAAAGCCACCCACCCCCTTCATCATCTAGGTAGACGGCGCTCGGTGCAAGACAGGAGTGGGGGCAGGGATTGTAGTCCAAACTCCCGATGGACGAGACATCAACTACGCCTTCCGGTTGGAGTTCGAAGTAACCAACAACGAGGCTGAATACGAGGCTCTCATTCAAGGCCTGGAGGTTGCCATTGCCCTAGGCGCAACGGACCTGGAAATATACTCAGACTCCTTACTGGTCACGGCAGTATGACAACATATATGAGGTAAAGGAGGAAAAACTCTGGAAGTACTTACTCAGGGTCCAAGAGCTAAAAACAAGCTTCTCGAGATGCGAGCTGAAGCACCTTCCCCGGGCAAAAAACACCGAAGCGGACGCGCTAGCAAAGTTAGCAAGTATGGCCGAAAGGATACCAAGTAGGGTGTGGTTGGAAACCAAGACCAGTCCCAGTGTAGACGAAACCCAGGTCCTGGCAACTGAGCCCCTCACGTCCGAAGAATCCTGGATGACTCCGATCGTGGAGTACATCCTTGAAGAAAAGTTGCCACCAGGAGACAAAGAGGCTAGGAATGTAAAGCGGCGGGCAGCGTCGTTTTTCCTCGAAGGGGGACGCCTCTACAAAAGACCATTCGCGAGACCCGCCCTCAAATGCGTCACGAACGAAGAGGGAAGTGAACTCATAAAGGAGGTGCACGAAGGGGTATGCGGAAACCACCAAGGAGAAAGAGCCACGGCCCACAAAATCATGAGGCTCGGTTACTACTGGCCAAGAATGCAGGACCACTGCAAGGAATACATTCGGAGGAGCGCCAGATGCCAGGAGCATGGCAACAAGATACACAACCCCCTGGCCATGCAAAAAGCCATACTATCCCCGATACTGTTCGCGATGTGGGGGCTGGATATCATTGGCCCCTTCCCGGAAGCATCTCCCGGGAGATTCAAGTTCATGTACGTGGCCATTGATTACTTCACAAAATGGGTTGAAGCAATGCCTACCGTGTCCATCACAGCCAAGAGGTCGCAAGAATTCATATGGAAGCACATTGTGTGCAGATTCGGATTACCGAAGATCATAATAACCGATAATGGGACACAGTTCAATTGTGACAGTTTCTGGGAGTTTTGCGAGCAGTGGAAGAAAGAGATAAGATTCGCATCGGTGGCGCACCCCCAGGCCAATGGGCAGGTGGAGAACGCAAATGGGCAAATCATAAAAGCTCTTAAAAGAAGGTTAGGAAGCAAAAAGGGAGATTGGGCCGAACTACTACACCAAGTCCTATGGTCCTACCGAACGACGGAAAAGGGACCAACCGGAGAAACACCCTTCAGATTGACCTACAGCTTAGAGGCAGTTGTCCCTGCTGAAATCATGATCCCATCAATCCGCTGGGAGTCCTATGACGAACAGCTCAACGATGAAGGAATAAAAGATTGCCTGGACCTACTCGAAGAAGAGAGAGCTGTAGCGGCCGCCCGGATGGCAGAAGACAAAAGGAAGGTAGAAAAGTACTTCAATCGCAAGGTCAGGGAACGAAGCTTTGTCCCTGGCGAGCTGGTCCTAAGAGAGGTCAAGCAGCCCAAAAAACTCGACCCCCAATGGGAAGGTCCTTACGTTATCCATCAGAAGGTTGGGCGAGCTTCATATCATCTAAAAAATAGCGAGGGATACGAATTGCCCCATTCCTGGCACGCAGAATGCCTCAAGAAATTTTATGTGTAAAATCGATGTAATGCTTTGACAAACATCAATAAAGGGAATTATTTTTGGAAAAACGCGCATCAAAAGAAACACCCGGGCCAAGGCCAACAGGATGTAATGCCCTGAAAAAGAAACACCCGGGCCAAGGCCAACAGGATGTAATGCCCTGAAAAAGAAACACCCGGGCCAAGGCCAACAGGATGTAATGCCCTGAAAAAGAAACACTCGGGCCAAGGCCAACAGGATGTAATGCCCTGAAAAAGAAACACCCGGGCCAAGGCCAACAGGATGTAATGCCCTGGAAAAGAAACACCCGGGCCATGCCCTACAGGATGCAATGCCCTGAAAACCTTGTTATGAGTTGTCACACTCAAGCAAGAACAAAAATGAAAAACTCATCTCCGAAAACCCCGGGAGCTCTGGTCGCATGTAATGGGTGAATCATTAGGTGTGGGACGCCACACCGTACCCTGGTCGGATCCCCCCGCAACTCTTCCTCCATTACACGAGGAAAAGGAAAGGGAAAGGGGAACGACCGCGAGTACCATCACTTGGCTCCCAAAGCAAGGAAGGGAAAGAACAAACAAGAAATGCCCGGTCACTGGTTGCGACTGGGCAAGAGCAGGAACGACCGGTCGTCAAAAACGACCAAGTCGCATCCTTAAAACACAAACGGAACGACCGGTCGAGTAGGTGCGACCGGTCGTGAAATACCCCTAATCTTTAAAATATAATTAAATGATCTATTAATTATCTAAGATGATTATTAAACATCTAAATATTATTGGGGAACAATCTAAAAGATCTCAACAAGGCAAAACACGCCTTAAGATCGGTAAAGCCAAAATGTGCTTTAAGACACCATGAAGGTTGTATGACCCCAAGTAGGACCCAAGTGGATTCCTAGGTATTATAATGAAGTAAGGAACACAATAAAACAATTCTCAAGGAGAACTAAGCTCAGGAACACCCTGTGACACAAAAATGTGCGCTAAAACTCCTTAAAGCACGTTTTTGTGAGATTGCCTTTTAAATTAATTTTTAATGGGCTTAAAAAAATTATAATTATCCTTAAATATGATATATAATCATATTAACAATATTAGAAGAATTTATTGAAATTTACGAATACGAATTTTACAAATTTATTATTAAAATATTAATAAAACCCTAAGTGGGGCCCGCATGAGTCAATATTGACCAAGCATGGTCAATGGTCAACTAATTGACCCACTTGGACCATGGCAGCCGGCTGGCAATAAGAGAGGAGGCAAAATAATTCCTTGATTGACAATAATGCTACCTAATACATTACTTTTTGAAAATTAAGCTTACTTTTACATTATTTCAAATTCTTTCAATCATTCCTTCCTTCCTCCTTCCTTCCTTGTCCGATCTCCTCCATCCCAGCCGAGCCCTCCCTTCCTCTCAAGCTCTCAAAGCTTGCTCTTGAACATGGAAGGCAAACCTAGCTCTTAAGTCCTTAAGGTAAGTGTTTTAATGTCATTTTTTGCCCTTTTTCTTCATCTCTTCACTACCAACACCTAAATTTCGTGGCTCATCAATTCCTATGGCTTATTCTCAGTGTTCTAAGGTTAGAACAAGAGCTAAACTCGGTTGAGACCAGTAGAGGGACCAAGGTTGTTCAAATCTACATTTTAAGGTAAAAATGTGCTTTAAGCTCATAACTTTTGATTCCCTTCGATTTTGGCTGTGAAACTTTGGTCATAGCCTCATCTTCTTATCCTTTTCATGTGGAATCTGTTTGTTAGCCATTTGGAGCAAGGGTGACCGAGATCCAAGAGAAATACTCTCTTTTAAGGCATTTTTCCAAGGTAAAACCTAATAACAAGGTAGTATTTCGAGATCTAACTATTTCCTATGTCAATATGGTGGATATAACACCTTGTGGTGTGTTTGGTTCAGGTCGAAAATACCTAGAACTTCCCTTGCATTTTTAAGGTGATTTTTGCCTTAAATCTTACATTAATTATCCCTTATGGTTAAGCTCAAGCTTGGAGGGTAACCATATCTTGTTTTTGTGTATTAAACATGTCTAAATCAAGTGGTGATTTTTCCTACAAGTGGCCGAGAGCATACAAGGCTTAATCAAGGTATAAACACCTTAAACTTATGGTTTTTGTAATTTTTAAGCATATACATATATATGGCCGAGAGTGATATATCTATATAGGTCATATTGACCTAAAAATGGAAAAAATTGGCTAAGATAAATTAAGCTAGTCATTTAAGGGATTTAATTAACATGATGGTCAAATTATGACATTATGTGGAAAAATAATTAAACCTAAGTGAGGCCGAATATACATGCTATATTTGAGACATTTATTGTGTAATTTATTTTGCAAGTTCAAGATTGTAATAAGGCCATGTCATTAGGCCATTTTAATTTAAGTTTATAAGCTTATTTAGTTTTATTTATGCTTATAATTAAAATTGGGGCCAATTCGTAATTACTAGGAATTTAGAAAGCCGTTGGCTTAATTTAGAGCGATTTAGGCTTTTTAAATAAATTTAATAAAAATTATAACATTTTATAAAATTTTGGGTCAAAACTGTAAAAATAGAAAAGTATGGGGTATTGTTGGTAATTACCGAAAGTTTGAGTCCCAATTGGTATTAGAGGTCAAAGTTGACTATATAGGAGACTTTGACCAACTTTGGAGAATTTTGGAAATTAAAATACTACCTTATAATAAGATACTTATTAAATTGTAAAAGATTTATAAGACTTGGGGTGGTATTGTGATTTCCGAAAACTTGGGGGTACTAAAAGGAGTTTAGTACAAACCTTAGGTTATTAGGAATTTTAGGAATTGATTTGGTTAAATTTGGAGTTAATATGAATTAAATAAGTATAATATAAGGTATTTCATAATATTGTTACAAATGGGTAACACATGTGATAAAATCGAGATTTAGAGAAAGTATAAGGTTAGGAATAATGTTTATAACCTTTTGGTATAGTTTGGTGATTTTTTGGAATTATATACAAGGTTTTATAAGGACATATGTATAATATATGATTTTAATGGAATTAGAAAACTATATGTTATAAAGAGGGAAATTGGTGAATATAGAAAGTTAAGTGGTGGAAAAATAATTTAAATAGACCATGGGGCCTGTTCGGTTATTTTGAGAAAATATAACCATAGGTTATAATTATATTAAGGAATAAGGATTATAATATAAGGTATACACTATAAGTGTAACAAGGAAATATAATTTGGGGTTGAGTTGTAAATTATGGAAGTTTGGTGGGAATTAATTAATACCGAGAGTTTTAAGGGCTGTTTGATATTTATTAACAATATATAACTATAAGTTATAATTGTTTTAATGACATAGTTGTCAAAATATATGTTATATAACTATAATATAACATGGTATGAATTATGTGGAGGATTTTGTAAATAATTAAGGAACATAGGTGCTGTTCGGAAATATTAATATTTTTGAATGAACTTTATAATATGTTTTGATGTTATAAGAATTATAACATTTGTAATATAAGAGGTATTCATTAAAAGAATGAATATACTACCTCCTATTTAAAATATAAGTCGTTTTAGAGATGTATCTAGACTGAAAATAGTCCAGATTCATCTCTAAAACGACTTATATATAAAATAGGAGGGAGTATATTATAAGAATTGCCATATAAGAAATAGTTCCATGAATACATACACATAAATAAATATGTGTTGTGGAGGAAAATATAATATGGTTTAATGACCATATATTTTCACAATTAAAATGACGTATGATAAAGGGAAAAGAATTACAAACATTGGATATGGAATGTTAGGACTGTACATGTGATAATAAGGATTGATAATGCAAAGTATTGTTTACCACATTGAATTTGGGAAAAAGAAAAAAAAGAGAGAGAAACAAACCTTAGAAAAATAAATACTAAGGTGAAATGTATGGTGTATGACAAGAATCATACATGCAATATAGAAACAAACTATATGATGTACAAACATACATTAGGTTACATGCGATAACAAAAGCTCAACTATAAAGTATATTAATATACGAGACAAGACTACGCTTGTAATATAACACTTTTCCAATCTCGAGTTAAACCTAAAACCCGACAAACATTGACAGTTAATAACGGGGGTTAACCGGGAGGTATTAGTGACGGTACGTGGTACCGTAGAATTTTGTGGTTATACAGTGTGCTAATCAGTAGCATTATGTATTGTATAGACTGTTAGAGACGACACACGGAGCATAGGATCTTGCTGATTCATACTCCACCGTAATACTTTCAGGGTGAACGGTATGTTATTTATGTGGCTTGATTGTCTCTGAGGATTTCCTCAGTTCAGACATTGTGTGAAAATCTGTGATAAGATTGAATGTCTGCTTGTGTGAATTAATATGCTTGAGTTGTGTATTAATGCTGCCTTATTATTACTGTTGTGCGATAACAGTACCGTTCGTATATATGAACATATTATAAAACGAACTAGCGGCAATGATGCTATCTTATATGTGTAATATAAGGAACGTAAGTAAAACGTTGTAGCATTAGGATAATAAAATATATAAAATATCTGAGACTTATATACGGAGCATTGGCCTCTTTAACACCGCTCTCGTATCTAGCACTGGATCCCGAGTCGACATACTCAGGATTGGACTACGACCTTGGTCCGCTGTGTTAAAAAAAAAAGAATAGTAAAGCGATGCGATGGTATAGATAAGTTTATCAAGGATGTGGCTCTTGCTGTGAACTGTGATCCATTAACGATACTAGGACACCGTGTGGTAGCCGTAAGTATCTGGATAAATTTCCAACGAACTACAGATTGTTCATAGGACGGAGACTCTACCGCTGGAGTGGCTATTGCCGTGGGTGACCCGCCATAAGAGATGGGTAACTTAGAGACACGTCGTTCTAACGAGACGTTGTCATTAGACATGACTGAACAATTACGAACGACTATATTAACTCGTACATTAGGCGAACATTATCTGGGCTTGCATGCCAAAGACAAGAGTTCATACTCGTTTATAATTCTCGTTACTTCGCCTTGTTGTTCATTGGTTGTGCTTTGTGGTTATGTGTGGATTGTGGTTGGGTGTCTGGTCGAGTGAGTCGCTGAACTCAATTATGAAATATTAAGTGTTTGTTGGAATGGAGTCTCTGTACTCATATAAGCGCTGCAAACGCTTTCAGTGGTTTATTACGATACGATGTGTGAAGCCGGGGGCTTGTTTGTTATTTGAGATTACTGCAATATATATTGTTGTTTTACAGTTTCAACATCGAACTATTTGTATGGAAACGAATTGCATACTCTCGACCAAATAACTGAATGGTCCGAGGGTGCACGACAGTCAGGTAATAACATACTCAGCAGGGGCTGATTCCATACCACAAACTACCATTTTTGCAGGTATGCAACTTCCGGTGTCGGCAAAGAGAGTGACGCGCTGGGTAGTTTGATTACAGTTATTTAAACATGCACTGTTGCATTTTAAATACGAACCTAGAAACATGTATAGGTTTTGGATATGTAGAAAGCTCACTGTGAATGTATTTTATATTGGTTTTGGGAGTTTAGATCTATCTCTTGTTGTCACGGCGAGAAAATGTTTCGTATTTGTAACACCCCCGAATAAAACATCCCTAGATTAATTGAAACGCCCGACGATAATGTAAACTAGCATGCAACGGAATAACCTCCATCCGGGTGTCACAGATGCCAACCACCCATGTGGTTGACAGACCACAATACCAACTCCAAGTTACGGTCTGAATGACTGGAAGTCAACTTAACGAAATCCAAATACAATATAAAGTACAACTCAAGTACCGAGCCTCTACAGTTTAGTTAATAACTTAAACAACATAGCCCTTACATAAGAAAGCATACTACTTAAAAGTCTTGCCCAAATGGACTACCCCCATGGTAGGTGTTCCACCTACGCTCCGTCACGTTCAGATGATCACCTGTAAAAATAAAGGACTCAGCAAACTATGCCGAGTATGAACGTGTGAAGCCCGCATGTTACCGGGCCACACGACTACTTGGTCGAATATTATTAAGTCATTTTACATGCTATATTAAAGCAGTAAAGCACATCACATTACTTCATAATATCAAACACACTTCAAGGTAGCATAGCAACATCAACAAACATCCAAGCATAACAAGCTGGCATCATAGCCCATCCAAAACGCAACCAAGCACAACAAGCTGCTAATATAGCAACAACAATCATGTAAGTCATCAGACGTGTGCATAGGTATATTATACCGTCAATCCTCGCTATGGGATCATTCAAGAGATTGCGTATTGTTATCTTGTTCTCATTACATATGTTTTCCTTTCTTCTCTCGCACCGAGTCCGGGGGATGTAGGTTAGATCCCGAGACTTTATAATATAGGTGCTATTCATTCCTTGTTACTTAAATGATCACATTTGTGAATTTTCTTATTTGCTTGTTTTCGTTACACATGTTTTCCTCTATTCTCTGGCACCGAGTCAGGGGATATAGGTTAGATCCCGAGGCTCTATTATGTAGGTGCTAATCATTCCTTGTTTCTTCAAGGGTTACTTGTGAATTCTTTTATCACCGCACGTTGGAGGACGTCTCCTCCATAGCTAGTCCCCCATTCCCGACACCCAGGGTCGAGAAAGCGGTAGTCACCTCTAGACTCCGGGATAAGCTTCACCAACTTGTCACTCCCCCATTCCTGACACCCAGGGTCAAGGAAGCGGAAGTCACCTCTAGACTCCGGGATGTGCTTCACCAACTTGTCACTCCCCATTCCCGACACCCAGGGTCAAGGAAGCGGAAGTCACCTCTAGACTCCGGGATGTGCTTCACCAAAATATATTCCATCATAGACGGTCGAAGGATCTGATGCAGATACCAACTCCCGATCATCCATACCCGCGGCCGAGCCGTTGTCTTCCCGGGTTATTCTCATGTTTCACAGTTGATACTTTTCGTTTCATTATCATTATAATCTCGACACCATAGTGGGTGTCATTAGCGGTCCTCTAAAGTTAGAGAGGATTCGTCTCTTTGTATAGTTCTTTTGTTTTGTCTACGTGGTTCGTCATGTCTCACCAAAGGAGACTTGCTCTTCATTATCATTAAAGCATAGACACCATAGTGGGTGTCATGGTAGTCCTCAATGGTTTAGAGAGGAGTTCCCCTTATAGCGTTTTCTTTATTTTCATAATTCGTAGTAGTTCTCGTATAGTTTTCCCTTCATGTAGCTTCTTTGTTTACATAGTTCGTTGAGTCTCATCTCAAAGTTTCATAACGCGAAAGGGGCTAAACTACTGTGTGCGCGCAATGATATATTCAACAATGATATATAAATCATACAACATGATAAACAAGCAATCCAATTTCATGCTTTGATCTTATGTCATTTTCACACAAAGCACACAGCACACAAAGCAAACAAGCCGTGTAACACGGCAACATACGAACCACACATGTCCATACCTGGATCAGAAGCAAGTAGTCTCACACACGGAGTCCTGGTCGGAGCTCGCTACGGCCCTAGCGTTAATTACAAACAATGTGTCAGTTATGATTTCATGTGACAACCTTTGTGACACTCCCCGAATTTATTAATTTATTATCGGGTGTTATTTCCCTAGATAAATCTTCGTGGAATGCTCAACCTTTATTAACCCTTAGGACTTCCCACGTGTTAGACTTTATGTTACTCCTAGGGCACTCACACCCTTATTTTACACGTTACTAAGTCCTTTGTCCTAGCTACTGTCTCTTAGAGCATTTAAGCGTCAACCGTGTAACATGTTTCTATAAGATAGATTTAAATTGTCAAAAAGGGTATTCCTTTCTTAGCTAAGTAGTTATGTTTTGAGCTCATTATTTACACAATAACACTCCTCAATCACTTCTAGAACTCCTTTGTACAGAAGCTTAAGCGTTCCAAAACCGAAATAAGGTTCTTGTACATATCCTTATATTATAACACTCTTAATGTATCTAAGGGTGTCTAGATTTCCCAAGTTGTCTTGTAAATTTAGCTAGATGTATTAGAGGGTTTGGGTTTACTACCAATCTGTCATCACCCTCATATTACCCATGAACAACAGTTATACAGAAGGTACAGCTTTACCGAAACTGAAAACATAACTTACATATTACTTCTTGATTCTTGTTTCGGTTTAGTTCAACTGCTGTTTCATTCATTCTCACAATATCTACAAACTTACTTAGGTATATTAGGGGTATTTTAGATTCATTAGCAGTTCACTACAACCCCATCAATCCCCTCTATGCCAAGTTATACAGAACCGACAGTTTTCAGAAAAACTGAAAGGCACAATTTGTATATCTCTTCTTCCACTCTTCTTTTAGTTCCTCGACCTGTTCCTAATCCCACCCAAGACTTTCACCCAACTAGATGAGTGCATTAGGGAGGCTTTACTTTGAAATAACTCAAAATAAGGCTGTTAATAACTCTGAGAACTGGTTCTACAGAAGACAGAAAAACTGGAGGACTGAAACCAAAATCTGATATGCTTCATTTCAACCCTTTCCTTGCTCACGAATCTGTTTCCTGTTTATTCAGCTTGCTTACTCATTTACTTAGGTAGTTTATCCAGTTTTAACTCCAACACACCCCAGGTGACACGGTTACACTCTCTGAAGTTTGCTTATATGAAACAGGAAAACAAAACACACAGTTTTTATACTGACATGTTTTCTTTTTCTATTTGTTTTTGTTCTGTAATCTGCCTTTCACCTCTCCCAAGATGTTTGGCTTCCTTGTTATGTGTTTTAATATGGCACGAATTAAACCATTGAGAACCCAAAGAACTGCTGTGGTAAGTACAGAGAAAACAGCAGTCCACACAAAACTGAAACACAGCACAAAAACTTGCACTTCTATATTGTTTCCTTCTCTTTGTTCCTGAGTTTCTTTTAATTCTCGCCCAAACTTCTTACCCAGTTATCCCTATGTGTTCTCCAGGGTTTTAACATCTAAGATAGACCCAAGCATTTAGATAGAATATTAAGATGTCCCAAGGAATCAAGGAAAACTGAAACCTCCAGCTGAAACTAAGCAGGACTGATACAAAACTGATAACTCTCCCTTGATTTCTTTCTACTCATTCTCACTTCTGATTTTTAATCTTTCTTCAACTTGATTACCCATCTAGCTTAAGTGTTAGTAGTGTTCTAGACTCAGAGTCACCCCAAACAGAACACCCACCCAGTTTCTGCACTCAAGTACACAGGAAAAAGGTTTTCAGAAAACCACACCAACCTGAAATATCGATTCCTGTTATTACCTTCTGTTACAGATCAGTCTTTTCTTCCTGTTTTTCTCACTCGATAATCTAGTTAACTAGTTGAATGTCCTAATACGGTTTTAATCCCCAAGACAGATCCCAAATGCCAAGGAACACATTCCTGAAAGTTCTCAACACAGAAAGTAATCAATCTGATAAGTTAACCCCAAGCTTGATAATTCTTCTTTCTGTTTACATTTTCATTCTGTAACGTGGTCTTTGTTTTCCTCACTTGTATACCAGGTTGGTAGAAGGTTTCCTTTGTCCTAAATTCGTAGGTACATCAACACCACCTCAGAAACACCTCACGCAGAACTTAAATGTTGCAGAAACTGAGATTGTGAACTTATTTTTCTTTCTTTTCCTTTCTGTTTCGTTTATGAATTTACTTCCAGTTCACCCCAATCTGCTTTGGCTACAAGTTTAGCTAGGTTCCAAGTTCCTTATTAAACCACCACAATACTCTTGTCCTCTCTGTGACAGAAACCCAAAACAAAGTTTCAGAACAGAATCCGAAACTGATACCTCTTCCCTGTTATTGTTTTCTTTCTGTTTGTTTACTTCTGTTTTCTTTTCTAGAATGACTTACAACTCCTAAGTGGATATACCAGCTAGGTAGGTGCAGTAATATTGATTTGGGGTTTATTGTTAACTAACACAACACTATTTAGCCATCTGCCATATGGTTATACAGAAAGTCTAAGTTTTCAAGAGAAGTTCAAAACTGAAACTTATAACCTGTTATCTTCTCTTCTAGTTAACTGGTTTGGTTTCCAATTTTCCCACATTATCAAGTTACTTGATTTAAATGTTTTAATACAGTTTCTACCCCTCAAACAAAACCCAACATCACATAGGTAATCTCTCTGGCACACTTTGCACAGAAGCTAGAAACCTGAATATGTGAACTGCTGCATTTCATTTTCTGTGTTTTTTTTTCTTTCTGTTCACGGTCTAGGTCCTGGTTTTCCCCAGGAGTGTGTAAGTTAATTAGGTGGGTTAGACATGTAGTGGGTTTAACCTCATTTTTTTATAGAATCCCAGCAACCATACTGGATTATAGTCATACAGAAAGCAATGAGCTTTAGAATCTGTACAGAATAGTAATGTAGCTTAATACCTTGAATTAGTTTCTTGTTTTGGAGTGGTTTCTCCTGGTGATTCCTGGCGCAAATATAAACTCTCAGGCTCTTGCACTCACGACCCCAACTGGAATGTGTTTCTCAGGTGTTACTCTTGGCATAATAGAAACGAAACAGATGAGGGGGTTGGAAGTAAAGGTGGAAGTAAAGACTGAACTTTTGCAAGTCCACCTTCTGGTTATGTTTCAGGTGAGGTGAGGTGTTGAACAGCTACAGATCCAGTGTAGTTCCAATAGGGCCTAGAAGCATGCATGCGGGTTTATTGCATGACAGGAACAAAAGAAATGGGTTGGAAAACCTTCAATTGTCCTAGACAACAGAAGAGTAGAAGGCATTGCGGCAGCGTCTGTTATATTACCTGAAACTGATGCTCAAACCAGAGTGCTGGTACTTGAGTAGTTTCTTTCTTTTGAGTCAGTACGCAACAGCTTGCAAGGGCTTGATTATACTGCATGAGTCACGATTGGATCAGGAAGGAAGAAGGGAATCAGTTGAGGCAGGAGTACAGTCCTGAGCTTGGCTTACCTTCTCGTATGACAGAAGAGAGCAAAAGAGAGCAGGGAGCTCCTGAGTGGCTACTTGCGTGAGCATGCAAGCGTGGAGTTAGAAATGACTGAGGAGGAGTTAATGGGTTCAGTTCACCAGAGAGTGGCGTGGGAGTTAGGAAACACAAACTCTAATGCGTGAGAGTTTGTAACTGCAGAGAGACTTAGGTGCATGTCGTTGCTTTTTACTGAAACCAAGAACTTCGATTCAGAAGTTACAGGAACCACGTGAAGAGGATGAGAGGCAAGCAACAACACAAGCAGGTGGTAGGATTGGAATTTGAAATACCAACTCTGGTGTGTCGGTATTGAACTGCTCAAACAAGACCAAGGAGACTTGTTGCTGTTCGAGAATTTGGAGTGCGTGTACTGATCAGAATGAGCAACGGTTATACCCGATAGAAGGAGAAGGAATTCGACATTACAGAGGCTTGTTTGCTTCTGTTTTAATTTGTATTTACTTGGTAGTCATAGTACTAGTTTTAATTCGTTGACATGTATTACTGAATTCGAGCATAGCTCAATCGGTTAAAGCATTTAGGATAAGTATGAGAGATCCGGGGTTCGAACCTCAGCAGGAGCGTCTTTGCTCCTTTTTCTTTTCCCCTCTTTTTTTTGTATTAGTTATATACATGTTTATTTACATATATATAAGCGACCATATAATATGTCGTGTTATTAATTTTATAGGTCGCTAGTCATTTATACGTACATGTATATTTATATACGCCCCCTTTTATTTTGTCGCGTTTTAGTTATATGTGACTATGCGACATTATTATTTATCATATACGACGTTGTAATATTGTAACGTTTCGTATATGTATTTTTTTATAAACGTACATAATATACATATACTAGATTTATTTGCTCGTACGTTATTTTATGTACGTATTATAAAACGCGTTATGATTTTTATGCGTTTAATATTTAGGGGTATTTCAACTAAGAGCTTATCAGGAAGCACGTTATTACTCGTATGGGCGAGTAGGAACGGTGACCAGTAGTCAATTGTTGAGATTACCGCTGCGATTATATTGTTAAGTAAGGTGATTAGGAGCCGAATAGAGTAGGGGTGTTACAGGTCGTACCCGCAAAATAAAGACAAGTGACTAAGGGAAAGAAATCGATCGCACATGCAAAACAAAAGCGACCGGTCTGAAAGAACGACCGGTCACAAAACAAAATGGCATTAATTGGAAAAGCAACTAACAAATGATTCCATTAACTATTGAAGGCACGTGTACATCAAGACCAAAAGAGGGGAAAGAAAACTAAAACTAATCTAAGTTTTCACTGGCCTATCTAAGTCTCTTTTACAGCATCGAGATTCGTGGCAGCAACCCCTTGGACACTCTCCGAAGACTCGGACCTCCCGGCAGAGGACCGGAGGCCTACGCCACCCTGATGCGCGGTGCTCCCGGGAGGAAGAAAAGACGCCTGGCCAGGAACAAAGCATGTCTCCCCAGGAAGGCGCCCGAACTTCTCAAGCACCTCGTAAAAGGAGGTCTTCTGTGCAACCTCCTTAAAAGACAGCTCCCGGTAAAGGCCGTCATCCATGACTTCCCCCTGACCCGTAAAAAACCTTGAGACGATTTGGCGGCACGACTTGACCATCCTCCCGCATTGGGAGGTGAAGGATTCCTTCAGATGGGCAAACTTCGTGCTCTGCTGCTGTAGGTCCTCTCGCACCTTCCGAGAGTAAGCCTCGAGACCGGCCACCTGCTGCTCTAAGGTGTGGGCATAAGCCCGGTACCGATCGCGGTTGGCATTCGCAGCAATCAGCTCTTCTTCGAGGTCATCAATCCGCAGGTTCAACCTCTCTAGCCCCTCGACGGGATTCCCGGGCCTCGAGCCTAAGTAAAGGGAAAGGGGGGAGAAAAACTTTTATTAAAGAAGCAGGAAAAGCAACATAGGATGATTGGGAAAGTAAAGAAGTACCTCTCGTGGCCAGCTCGGAGTTCTCTAGCCGCAGCCTAGCAGACTCCTCCTCCAACATCCTTACTTTCTCTTCGGAGGAAAGCCGTTGCTCTATGGAGGCCGCGAGCTCACCAGACAACTTGTGGAGCTCGGCGGATAACTTCTCCTTCTCGGAGGCCAGGACCTCGCCCGCCCGGGCCACCTCCACCGTCTTCACCTCGGAAGATGACAACTCCTTTTTCAGGAGAGCATTCGCCTCGGAGGCAGAGTGAATCTCTTGGGAAAATTTGGCCTTATCCTCAGCAAGCAACGCCTTCTCCTGCGCCAAAGTGGCCTTCTCGGTACGAAGTTTCTCGACCTCTTGATCGTGGGAAGCCCGGGCCTGCTCCACCAAGGACTCCAAGTCAGAAAAGGCATGCAACCGGGCGTCAGCAAACTCACTTCGTACCTTTTTAAGAGACGCGGCTTCTGTCTCCAGCGACCGGACCTGACCCTTGAGGGAGAAATTCTCCTCACGCAGCCTCTTCAACTGCTCCTCGTACTCATCGCTCTGCTTGGTGCACGCCCGGCGAGCGTCGCCCAGCTCCTTCTTTATAGTCGCGGTCTGCTCATGCACCCGCCGGGAGATCTCCTCTTGAACGGTGTCAACGAAGATGCTGTTGGAGGACCGCTCTATCCTTAACTCCTCTTGGGCATTGTGGGCCCGGCATTCCTCGAGGTAGAGCTTCGAGCGGAGAGCCCGGGTGTGCACGTCCACACTTTGGGCAAAATCCACCGTCTGTACGAATGAAACAGTAAGAGTAAGAAAATCCCAAAGAGGCATACAAAACCGACGTTAAGACAAATCACTCACCCGGTAGATACCCTGCCACAAATAATCGAGCGAGTCATCTAGAGGGAAAGAGTGGCGCATGATAGCATCCGCTCCCCCCCCTCCAATCCTCAACCTCTCCTTAGCCGCAGTAATAGTCTTCATCGGGGCAAAGAGACCGTCGGGAGAGTCAGACCGGCGAATTGCTTCCTTCCACAAGTCAAAATAGGAAGATGACTCGGTCACAGGCAATAAAGGGAGAGGCTGACCGCGGTGGTAGAACCATCCATCCTTTCCAGACGGCCCACAGAAAGAATCACTGGTGGGCGGAGGAGGTGAGGACGGTGTGGCGGTATCAGCATCCTTCGTCGCCTCCGGGCCCGGGGGCACCCCCTCGCTGCGCCCGGCGTGGCACCCGCCCCGCAGACGCCTCCCCCCGGGAGAGAAGCCCCGGGCCCAGAAGGGGCAGCCTCCTCCAAAGGCTCCCGTCGTGGAGCTGCATCTGAAGCACCTGACTCATCGAGGTGCACTATATCAGAGGCCTTCGTCCTTTTGGCCATATGTTTCACCTTACCCTTCGAAGCAAGGGTCTTCTGGCGATGCTGAGTAAGGGAAGGCTGACTGGACGCCTCGCCCGCGCCGGATTGTTCTACCCTCTCCCCGGCCCAGGCCTTGCTGCCCTTGGGAGCTGCAAACAGAGAAATACGCACAAGTAAGTAACCTCAAAATAATAATAAATTAAAATACAGGTAACAGCCAAGGCGAGGAAGAAGACAACAAAAAGTCGGAACGAATAAATCACGGAGAATGAGACTGCACACGCATGCCTTCTCTCGACTCGTGGACTAAGATTGAGATCTGATCCAAGCGTAAGAGGAAGAAATACTCGACGACCGGAACCTGGACTAGTGTACCAAGTACCTGGTTGGCTTGAAGTGTCGGGCGACCGGGCCTCCGGCGTCCGAGGAGACCCCTCCTCTCTGCCCCTCGCCGGTCTCTTTTCTTTGTCGGATGATCAGCTTCACGCCCGGACCTTTTCCGACCGGCAGCAACCGCCTCTTCTTCGTGAAGAGCCGACTTTTCCACGACATCCAGGGTGGCGTAGTAATCCACCTTCCCTTCCCCGTCTTGAAGGACACCAGCTGCCAGCTATGGAAGGGGCCCACCTTTGCACCAAGCTGAGGAAAATCTGCGACAGGGGGAAAATAGATAAATAGGCGCCAAGGCAAAAGCAAGCAGAAAGCAGGAAGGGCGAAGGAAAAGGCTCTTACCCTCGGAATGTGCAAGCGAAGCCAGGCGCGGGCCAGTGAAAAAGTCCTCCACGCTCGGATGGAGGTCACTCACCGCCTTCAGGACCCGGGACATGCGGAGTTCCGACTTAGGTGACGTAGGGCAGTGTAAGGAACCCTTAATAATCGAGGGACAATAGGCGACCCCAAGATACCTCCCGGTAGGCGGGACGATGACAAACCACCGCGTGTTCCAGCGTTGAGCAAGCTTCTTGTACTCAAAAAGTGAATATCCAGACCAGCCAGATATGGTCAAAGTGCTGGAGTCGACCCTGCTGGTGAATAACTGCACGAACTCCGTTGCAGAAAGTGCAACCCCCTCCTCGGCGTAAAGAGCAATGTAAGCGTGGAGGTGGCACACCGCCTTCGGGTGAAGCTGAGCAAGCGTGCAGCAGCGGCGGATCAGAAACCCCATTACAAACGGGTGGGGAGGAACCGTCATCCCGCGCAGGAAAAAGTCAGAATACACGGCGTACCCACGGCCGAAGTCATCCAGGGGATGCGAATCTTCGGAGGGAAGAAAAATCTGAGTCCCCGTGGGAACGTCTACCTTCGCGAGAAGCGAATCAAGAGCCTTAACATCTAGAATGCTAGGTAATGGCTCTCGATTTTTGGAATATGCAGACGTCGGTTTCAGGCAGGTCGGGCGGAATTTCCCCCCCGATGTAGAACCTACGATGGCGCTCACAGCAGAGACGCGAGATGATTTAGAGCTAGAAGGCGCCATTGAAGCAGGGAGGTACGGGAAGAGAAGTAAACAAGGAAGATGAAGCAGAGCGAAGAGAGAGAAAAGGCGGAAATAGCAAACCGAAAGAGAGCTCGAAAACCTGTAAAGCGCAAAAGTTGGGGGAAAGAGAAAACGTCGCCCTCCCGAAACCTTTTAAAGACGGTAAAATAATTTTGGAAATATTTAAAATATAAAAAAAACAAACAAAAGGCGCTTTCTGCAGAAAAATTGCAGGGACTCTGCGTATTCTGCAGTGACGGCTGGCGTGCGTGAAACGATAAGAATTCTGCAACGGTTACTCCGTACAGACACAGACGCGAGTGCGGCACAAGCGCGGCACGCGCATCGCACGGACCGTAAGAAGTCCCATCCTTTTGTCCGGGAGAAAAAGGGTGGAACTTGTGGGACTGGGAAATAGGGAACGAGAAGGCAGGGCCCAACGCAAAAGCAAGATTTTTTCATTCTCCAAACCGGACCAAAAGAGTCAAATTCTAAGTTCTACTTTCTTCGCAAGACGCCAAAAGTAGAACTTGTGGGACTGATGAAGAGGGGAAAATATGTCCAAGCCCCAAAGAAAGAGCAATAGCCCAGTAAGGCCAGAGCAACGACCGGGCATCCCTGACTAAGCCCAGACAGGCCGCAAGCAGTGACCGGTCGTTTTCGACCGGTCGTCAAGAGTCCTAGCACAAAGCGTAAGGAGCGACCGATCGCCAATGACTAGCCACCAAAAGCATCGCTACGACCGGTCGATTATGACCGGACGCCTGGAATGTAAGATGTAGTATAAGGAGCGACCGGTCGCCTGTGACCGGTCACCAAGTATAGCACGAATAGCGACCGGTCGTTTGTGACCGGTCGATAGGTGAATAAAGCAAATACGGGTAGCGACCGAAAGTAGGGAAGTTAGGATAAGATATTTATCAGATATTTTGTAGGTCTACCAAGATATTTCTGTGCCAGCCTGGCACAATGTGATAAGCCAGAAGGCCTGTGAGAAACACTATAAATAGGGGTTCACCCCTCAATAAAAGGCACGCGAACAATACCTGAGAATTCCCACTGTTGCTTTGATTTTACGAACCCCTCTCCCTTTGTATTCCCCTTATCCGGTAACAAGGTAACTCGGTAGAACTCGGCGATAGATTAGAATTCCAACTAGTGAATTACGTGAAAGGACTGTTCGAGAGTTTAGGGATTTATACCATTTCACTGATAAACTTCATTAATTTAGTTTCCCTTGGTCTAGGTTTCTATCTAAGAATCTCATGTTCATAGAAACCCACATAAATGCTAGACTAATTGGAACCCTATAATCTATCTCAGAATCACATGTTGAAAGTTAGAGCAAAACCAAACAAACACAACACATAAATTTAAAATTAAGCAAAACCCATAGGCAAATATCAAATTCATATGTTGATAAGCTAAAGAGTCATAAATGCTCAATATCAACATTCATTAAGAATGAGAACTAACATAAAGCTATAAATAAGTTCAAGATTTAACAATGAAGGTTTTAGAGATTTTGGGGCAAAATCCTCATCCCTAGGTACAAGGGGGATAGTCCTCCATTTTCTCTCGTTCTTGCTCTATTCAAAAGTTAGGAAAGAGAAAATCCAAGACTTGACTTTTAAAGCACATGAACAGCTTTTTCCATTTGACCGACCCACTAGGGTGATCCCATGGGGCGGTCGGCATTGGAAGAAGGAACCACATGCGAAACTAAAGCCCGACTAACCCAATAGGCTGATCCAAAGTCGAATAGAAATTGACATTTTGACTGACCCACCGATCCACCGGGGTGGTCCCGTTGGTAAGTCCAAAGTCTAACTGAAATTAACAAACCGACCGACCCATTGGGGCGGTCCAGTGGGTTGGTCGGCTTAAGAATCTTTTTGCTTGCACTGAAATCTTCCCAACATGTCTAGTTGTCATTGACATACTTCCCAAAGCCTCCATTATTGGCCACGACATCTATTCACGTCTTCCATACATGCTTTTCTTTTTATTTACTTTCCTCTCCCTGCTAAGTTATTCTGCTATTTAAACAACAAATATGTAGGAACACCAATAAAAACACAAAACTAAAGGGAAACTAGCTAAAATGGAGAAATGAGCAAGATAAACATTGATAAAAACACATTAAAAGACCCTAAATATATACATGCTAATTTATCTACTTATCACCTGCGAGGTTTCATTACCGCTAGCATTGTCATCTACAAGTCATTAAGTCCAAACAAAACTTGCACTAGAGTGGCCCTCTTCATATATCCAACTATCAACAAAGTCCTTTGCAGGTACAATGTTGTATATCTTCATCAACATATAGATGCACAAAAATATTCACTAGTGCATAAAAGGTTTAATACCACGGTTATTTTGCTTAAAAACCACAATTTATAACTGTGGTATATGCTCACGTCACATATTAAAAAATGGCTATAAACGATGGTACATAACTGTCGTTTAAAGTAAGATAAAAAAACCACGGTTGGTTGAAACCGTCGTTTAAGACCTTTTCTCCCGCGATATTCATTGACTTTATACGACGGTTGAGAGTTTGAACCGTGGTATAAAGTGCCTTTTATACTACGGTTTTAAGTAAAACCGTGGTATAAAGTTGATAAATAAATTATGGTTTTTAAGTAAACCGTGGTCTATAGCCTCGTGCTACAGAATTTTAGGCCACAGTTATTGAGTGAACCGTGGTTTTTTAATTTTTTTTAGTTTTTTTAGTCTCTACCATGTTTTTTCAAACACAACCCAATACAATCACTTATACCTGTATAGAGCAATCCAACTAGTATTGCCCTTTGGCAACCAACACACTATATGCACAACTAGCAAAACAAGTTACTAGTTTGAATTTCAACAAAATTACAACAAACCCATTCAAACATTTCAAAATAAGAGAGAGTTGCAATTTACAAAACTTTTAAAGTGTACTTTGCTTCAACATAAACAAAATGAAGTCTAACTACACTAGGAGAAGATCTAAGAAATGCTTAAGTAATTTTTAGTTTTTTACACCAATATTGTGATATATGATCTCTTACAAAGTCCAGGTCCGATTTGGCATAAGTGGCCCGTGCTTGTTTGAAAAACGAAACAATCTGTCCATTAAAAGAAACTAATCATCATTAGTACACACAATTTATTAAGACAATAAGTTTAACTACAACTTGGATTGGTATCGATTACCTTGTCATCATTATCAAGAGTGTCAATATTTTTAACAATCTCAAACATGTACCGCATCACATAATAGGAACAACTCCGTGAATCAGGCTGTTTAGGACACTGTCATCACAAATCCATGGACGGCCAACATTTTATACAGAGCAAGAAATTAAACGTTACTGTAATACAAACATGTTTAAAATAATTACTTACCGATATGTAATAGATGTTCTTGATGGAGAATGGTCTATCCATGTCACTTAAACCAATCTTATGACCACTGCATAATAATATAGCATTAAAATGAAGCAATTTATTAGATGCCAATAATCCAGGACAAACTTAAAACAAATTAAAATGCATGAAAATTTTAAAAACTCACTTCTTCAACAATTTCTCTATAGCAATATCTCGATGGTCATCGGCGCCTAACGGGTCTAGTATCAACAAACATGAGGTTTCGATACACAACACCATCAACATCCAGTGATTGCTACCACAGGTAAATAGAGAATTTGTTGTAGAACATAATTAATTTCCATAATCACATAAATATATAATTAAGAAGCAAAAAGTCTAATTATTGTATACTTACATTTGATGATATGGGATTATCAAATATCTGCTTCATCTTTGCACCGCAACACAAAATCACGCCTCATGTGTTGTGTACATTGTGAATCATCCAATGCGGTCTAACTTGCTGACATCATTTGCGGACACAAGAATGTGATGGCAGATAATCTGTCGTGCCCTTGCAGTCTAGCAGCCAAACACCTGAACAACATTTTTTAAATATATATATGTTAAATAACTAAAAAAATGAAAGCTAATTTAATAATTTAAAAGGCACTTACACACAATGGGCTTGAATCACAACAATGTTGAGCAGGTCTCCTATAAACAATTCCTCAACATCGTTGAAGGTGATCATCAGATCCATGGGCTCATTAGTATGGAAAACATGCATCGGCACTCTCATGTTGAAGTTGGTAGCACTCTGCTCCTTTGTCATGAGAAAGTCGTACTACATCTTTTGTCTTGCTGTCAACTTCTTGATAAACTTAAGTGTCGGAATGAGGGGTCTCCTGGGAGTCAGATCAAAAGGCTTCACCACTTCCTTTCTCACACTCTGACTCTCCTCAGTTGATTTCTTTACTTCCTTTCTCACACTCTGACTCTCCTCAGGTGATTTCACCACTTACTTCCCCATATCCACTCTCTTCTTCTTAACCGGCCTTTCCTTATCAATCTAATATATAATGTATAAATTAAAAAAAACATAAAATCCAAAAATTGAGTTAAAAATAAACATTGAAGCATATAAATAGTTTACCTCGTCACTGACATCAATAAGAGAATACGACCATGGAACAACTGAAGATTTTGCATCGATTAATTTGCTCCACTCATTCCACTCCAATGGAAGCGGAGATTCCTCGTGGCCATGCACAATGTTGTCTACTGACACACGAGCGTGGATAGGTGGGATGCGCTTGAAATGTACTAGAGTATTCGGTTCGGTCTGTAAAACCCGACCGAATGCAACATGCATAGTCTCACCATCCAACACTTGAAATAGATGGCATGATTTAGACGCCTACATCAACTCACAACAAAAAACCAGCTAATAAAATTATATTGTTTTAAAGTAATGTTAAAATAACTAAGGTGGGAAGAAAAAACAAACTTGAAGGTTTCCATAAGGGAATGTGTCGCTTGTAGAAGAAGAGGGTGCATGAGTACTAGGAGTATGTGTAGAAGCAGGGACCAGTGTAGCAGTAGCAGGGGTCAGTGTAGGATCGAGCATCGGTGTATCCAGCGTCACCGTAGGACCAGGTGTCGGTGTAGGATCTAGCATCGGTGTAGGATAGCGTCTAGCGTCGGTGTAGGAGCAGGCCCCTGGCCCAATACTAAAGCATCAAGTCTTTGTAGGTGGTCCTTGTAGACTCGTCGCTCCTCAGCCAAACGTCGTTCCACCTCTTGGTGTACTACCTCCTGCACTCGTGCCTCCACCATTTTTTGTATGATTTCAGCCTGTGGTCTTGCTCGAGATGAAGAAAACACGTCTCTTTGGCGAACTTCCCCTCTTAGCCCCCACACTCGCCCTGGATGATCCTTTTACCCAAGGGCCTTGTTCAGTGGATGATCCTGAGTCGAAGGGGTCGAAACTATCTCTCATCGCTTAGCAGATCCATACTATTTAAATTACAAAAATATTAGAAATTAAATTACTAATTAGTAAACAACAACTTTTAAAACAAATACTTACAAATTTTGAAGCCAGCTCAGCAGTCTCACTTTGCGGGAACACATACACTCCCTCGGCATTTTTCTTCATCCGGCCCAACATGTATGTCTGCACCCTACATGCTTCTTCAACATTCTTAATAACTGATTGAGTGTCGTCTTCATTAACTTTTGTCAGCAATCCCTTGCTCTTCCACTTCTCCAAGCGCCCCGTATAGCCAGCTGTCCCATGTAGTGCTTATATATATATTCTTCACCCGGTTACGTCTCGCATGTTCTTGACGTCTCTGTTATAAAATTTATATATTTGTAAGTTATTCATAAAAATAAAAATATTTGTTAAATTTTTTCCTTAAATAATTAAGAATAAAGAATTGCAAAAGTACCTTAAACTCTTCAGTCTGGTGACGGTCGAAGAATATCTTCCAGTCCTCCTCCGTGATCATACCATCATATACCACCCACGATGGTGAATTTTTAAAGCCTAGTTCGCTAATCCAACCATCCACCAATCGGTGCTTGAACTGCCTCAGAGATGTTGCTAGAAGTGACATTATCCTAGTCCGAAGGTCATCCGTGACTTTGTATCGCTTCTGCACCATCTGCCACATGATGTCTTTGTCTGCCTTTTCTTGCTTATTCCAATCCTTGTTAATAAAGCAGTGGGATTTTACCATCAATCCCAAGTAAGAAGCAAACTGATGCTTCGACCCACCAGAATGTCTGAGGTATTTGTCCCAGACCAAATCAATGGGAGAATCCTTCTTCACCTTCAAACCACGGTCGGTTCACGTCCCTTCCGAGGGTTTTGCGAAGTAGATGCAGCTGGTGGCTCTTCAGTAGAAACGTCATCATCAATATTATCCAACCCCAACAATACCTTCTCATCAACTCTATCATCAGGATCCATAATCTGAAAATAATTAATAACAACAAGGTTAATACAAATATCTACTTAATCAAATGTTGATATATGACAAAATAAATTTTGTTTTTATATATAATATGTAATATTGCCAACCAGACTTACATAACAACATTTCATCGATCAATCCACAATCTTTCATTATGGTCGGACCTTCTACATCCAAAATTAGTTACACTGTCCACCTCCATTGGCAATCAAATAGGTACATATGTTTCATCTTCACAATCGTATTCATCCTCATCAACTACATCATCAATCCCAACTATCAATCTTTACTCTACAACACAATAGACCATCTGGGATTACACTGATCATGACAGTAGAATACTTGTTTTGCCTTTGACACAACAATAAAGGGTTCATCAGTAGGAGCCGCTGTCGTTAAGTCAACTAGCTTCATACCATGGTCCTCCGCATGATATCTGTGTTTGTTGTCCACCAATTTGCAATGAAATACCAAAGTTTCATAACTAGTGTAATTCAAGACCCAGATATCTTCAATAACACCATAATATTCTTTCTTCAGTGCATTACGACTTGTTCCTGTGAAAATATCTTGTGAAGCGATAAGATGCACACCACTGTTCT
Source organism: Limonium bicolor (assembly GCA_023374045.1). Taxonomy (NCBI): domain Eukaryota; kingdom Viridiplantae; phylum Streptophyta; class Magnoliopsida; order Caryophyllales; family Plumbaginaceae; genus Limonium; species Limonium bicolor. The sequence continues at coordinate 40,791,928 of CM041782.1, read as the reverse complement.
GGTTTGACGATTTACGGTCTTGACGTTCAATGTAAAAAGAAAATCAATTTACATCATATCCTTCATAAGACAACACATCGAGATTTGGACCGAGTGCCAACAACTGGATCATTTCATTCGCGTTCCTTGAATCTCCGTACAACACCCTTTGTCTGAACCACTTAACAAATGTTGCATTCTGCTCTTTTTTCAATTTGACATTACTTATCGTTCGGTGTTTTGTTTTGAGGTAGGCTAGGTGTGCCTCGAAATACCGTTCGACACTTTCAGAGTGATTCAACACAACCAGATGTGCCTTGTTCAATGTATCAATATCAACTCTATATAATTTTCTTTCACAGGTACCAACACCTTTAAGCCTGCCATCATGTCTTGCTTTTGGTAATCCAATAACATCAATGCCTTGTAAGTAGTGAGTGGTAGTGCAAAAGTCAACCACCTCCTCTGTTACTATCCCTTCAATTTTGCTGAACACCGACGGTTTTTCATTTTTCTTTTTCAGTATACCCATATATCTCTTAAATGGATACATGTATTGAGGTATAACGGACCACACTATTTGATCTCTCTAACTAGATGAACAAGTAGATGCACCATAATATCAAAAAACGAAGGAGGAAATACATCTCCAACTTACACATGGTGATCACAAGGTCATTCTGTAGTTCATCTAGCGTCTCCACATCAAGCACTTTACACGAAATCACATTGAATAGAACGCATAAATTTGTAATAACTGACATCAGTTGGAAGGATCCCACGGATTGAAACCGGAAGTAAGTGTTTCATCAGCACATGATAGTTGTGAGACTTCATCCCTACCAATTTAAGATCAGACATTGATACCGAACTTGATATGTTTGATGAGTAACCCGATGACACTTTAATATCACGAAGATAACTATAAATTTTTTTCTCTTCTTTGGATAATGTTTGACAAGCGGGAGGTAAGAATGTCCGTTTCCTTCTTTGTTGTGGTGCGAGTTCTTTTCGTATACCCAATTCAACCAAATCTTTTCTACCCTTCAAATGGTCTTTTGTCTTGCCTTTCACGTTTAGTAGTGATACATTAACAGTTTCACCAATGTTTTTCTCTACGTGTATAGCATTAATGCAATGTCTCACCTCTAAATGTTGCCAATATTAAAGTTCACAAAATATTGATTTTTTCTTCCAGATGCTCTTTTCAGTGGCTTTAGTTAGTGGATCAAATTTGTTCACAACATTCTTTAATTGATTGTAAGTCTCAACAGCAGATAGTGGTGGTCGTGCGACTACATGATTGGTTTTTCCATTAAACTCTTTCGTCATCTTACGGTATTTGTGACCTTTCGGGAGGAATTTTCAATGGCCCATGTACATATTTTTGCCACTGTGTTCAACCGTATGCTGCAAGTTCTATCTCCACTAGGGCACGCTAGTGCACCTTTAATTGTGTATCCTGAGAGGTTGTCATATGTAGGGAAATCATTGATTGTACAAAACAACATAGCCCAGAGCGTGAAGTTTTCTATACCGTATGAAGCATACACTGTTGCACCTTTATTCCACAAGAGTTGTAAATCGTCAACGAGTGGTTGAAAAAATACATCAATTTTATTTCCCGGTTGTTTTGGACCCGATATCATTAGAGAGAGAAGAATATGTCAGGGCTTCATGCACAACCATGGCGGCAGTTTGTATATTGTCAATAAAACAGGTAAAGTACTGTGTATGCTACTCAAAGTGCCATAAGGGTTCATCCCATCTATGCATAAACCAAGTCTTAAGTTTCTTGGGTCTGTACCGAACTTAGGGTATATTCTGTCAATGTTTCTCCATTGTGGTGAATCGACTGGATGTCTCAATTTACCATCGTCCAATCTATGTGTAGCATGCCATCGGAGGTTCTCAACATCTTTTTGAACTACAAACAAACGTTTGAATCATGAAATTATTGGCTGATACCACAACACCTTCGTGGGAGAACCCACTTTAGTGCTTATGTGGTTTGTCTTATCCTTTTTTACATAACATGATTCCCCACATTCAAAGCAACGGTCATCCAACTCATTATCCTTCCAGTACAACATACACCCATTTGGACAAGCATGTATTTTTTGTATTCCATACCCATTGGACACATCAACTTCTTTGCTTCATAAGTTGTTGTGGGTATAACATTGTCCTATGGTAGTATATCCTTCAGCATTTGTAACAGAGCTATAAAACTGACAACGCTCCATCCATACCTCGCCTTCAAATTGATAGTTTTAGGACAATGCTCAATTTGTTTAGCTTTTGTGTATCACATCCCCTGTACAACGGTTCCTTTGATGACTACATGAGATTTTCGAATGTTTTGTTGAAAAAATATTGTTCAACATCTTCTATCATTGCATTAAGGCCATCCTCATCTGAATCACTAACTAGTAAATCATCTTGAGTATCCTCACAATTGTGTGAAACATCCATTTCTGATTGTTCTGAAACAACATTATTAGCAAATTCAAACATTTGTACCGAATCCATGCAGTAGTGTTATGGCTTCATAATCTTCTGTAAACCCTCTGCAAATCAGATGATCTTTAATCTTGTCCACACCTCAGTATTTGAAGTCGTTCTTGCAATCAGTACAAGGACATTGAATATATCCCTTATCTGTTGGTTT